>CM076570.1:1345451988-1346090138 GCA_034641835.2 Pinus albicaulis | reverse complement strand
TCTCCTTCCACTCCTCCCGACTTACAGCTTCTCCATCACTTTGGCTCTTTTTATCCCAAGTCTTCTCAAGAAACTTTTATCCCGAGTTTCTTGGAGAGTTTGCTGGTCCAAGAAACTCTACATCGATTGTTCAAAACACTCCACTTCATCCCTCACCCCCTCTCACAAACCCTCCCATTGTAAATCCCCCTTGGATTCCATTCACTCCCATTATGGCAGCATGGTATGCCCCCCTGGAACTACCACAACCTTTGTTACCTTTTCCAAATGACTACCAATCCAAAATCCCTCACTTTACTGGAGATGAATCTACTACTTCCCAACAACATGTACATAGGTTAAATGATGCTTTGATTACATGGAACTAGAGGAAGAAACCATAAAAATGAGGATCTTTACACAAAGCTTAGGAGGAGAAGCCAAAAAATGGTTCAAAATCTTGACTCCTAACAGCATACATGATCTCCCTTCTCTTTACCAGACATTTATAAACAAGTGGGAAATCAAGAAAAATCCTCTCCAAATCCTCTCATAATATAACAACCTTAAGAGAAACGTAGGTGAAAGTGTCCAAAACTATTGTACCAGGTTCAATAGTGTTTACAATGCCCTCCCACTAGACATGAAACCCCCACAAGGCTTATCTTTAGAAAAATTTCCAGAAGGTTTAGATCCAGACATGGCCTATCAATTAAGAGAGAGAGATCCCCTAAATTTAGAAGACATGCAAAAGGGAGCTATAAGTGTAGAGGCCAACCTGATTGAAAAGAGGACTGGGATGAGATCAGAAAAGAGAGTCACCTACAAAGATGAAACCATGGCCTCAACGTCCTCATATAATGCCAAGATTGATAATTTAGTGAGGGTAATGGAAAGAATGATGGAAAGGATAAACTTGAGTGAAAGAACACCTCCTAAGGAAAACCAATCAAATCCCCAAAATAGAAATAGGAATCCAAACTTCGAAATATACCCTCCCCAAAATAGACCAAGAGACAATGACCAACAAATTGGGCCCCTTTCCAGGACAATTATGTAGATGAAGAGGGAAGAGAGTCTGAAGAACCTATAGAAAACCATGTAAAATTGATAGGTTCTGACAATGAGGGTGATGTTTTTCTCACTGAAGAAGAACATGGCTTCTTTTCCTCAGATCAAACTGAAACAAACTATGAGGATTCTGACGACTATTAATTAGGATTTGAAAATTCCATAATGGAAGTCCATAGGCAATATGACCTTAGGAGCAAAAAGAAACAAGAAAACTCCAAAAAGAACAAAGAAGACACTATTGTTAGGAAGACACCTAAAAATACTCCTAAGAGGACAGTAGACAGTACCAACACCATGGCTAAGAAAACTGATCCAAATAGAGACAAAACTAGCCAACCAAGTGGTGACACAAGCTACCCTAGTGCCTCTACTAGTGGCCCTAAGAAAACTCTTTTTTCCAAAGTCCCAAATCAGAATTAAGAAACTAAACTTGTAGAAAATATTATGGCTAATAAGACTGATGTAAATATGCCTAAAACACAAGTGCCTTTCAGTTTTGAAGGAGAGATTGCTAAAATAAAGATAACCATGCCTCTCACTCAACTGATAACCCAAGATATGTACAGATCCCAAGTTATGAAAGTCTTGAACATGAGAAATGATATTCATACTCAAAACTTAACTGATGACAACACCCTGTGTATTCCATTCATTCGGACCTTGACTCATTCATCTTGTATAATGAAGATAACATCAATGAACAGGTAAATGACGTCGAGACAGATCCAGACATACCACAATAGTCAAAACTGACACCGAATGAGGAGCTCAACAGCCAAAACTCTAGCTACCCTAAACAACAACATAGTGGTGAATATGAATTGGAAACACTTTGGAACATGAGCTTTGATGGCTCTTGTGGCAAAGTTGGTTCAGGACCTAGTATCTGGATACATAACACAAATGAAGGCCTTCCTACAAACTAGATTTTCAATGCACTAACAACATTGTAGAATATGAGGCTCTCCTCCTTGGTTTGCATTTGCTAAAAAACATAGGAGCTAAGAAGATATCGGTCCAAGGAGATTCAAAATTGGTCATTGGGCAAATCAAAGGGGAGTATTCAACCAAAAATCCTAGGCTAAGAGAGTATAGGAATGCTACCCTAGACCTCCTGAAACCTTTGAAAAATATGAACTCACTTTCATTCCTAGAGCTCAAAACAAACTTTCCCATGAGCTTGCCTTTGCTGTCTACAATTGCCAAATACCCCATGAAAATGAACAATACATTGTCAAAGTAAAAAACTAGCCTACAATACCTGAAAACATATACTATTTGCAAGTGTTTGAGGGTGATAAACAAATTGATGACTTTCTGTAATCTAAGAATGAATTTGAAATACCGGAAACAAGCTTAGGGCATGAAGAATATTATGTTGCTGAAAAACAAGCACATAAAACAGAGCTACCCTCTACTATTGATAGAAATCTACTTGAAATCCTTATGAGGCAGAATTGTTTGAAAATCTAGATCAAAAGGACCTTGAGGTTTTACAATGTAAATATGATTACACCATTGGAGGAGTTGTTTGATTTTAATGATGTGGCTAGAAAGCCAAAGATGGAATCTACTTAGACTGATATAGAGGAATACAACGTAGGTAGCCTTGAAAAACCCAAAATGATTAAGTTATCCAAAACTCTGTCACCTTACATAATACAAAAATACATAAGGTTGTGAAAAGAGTTTCTGGATGCTTTTGTATATGGTGATGAAAGCTTAAAGCATTGTGACACAAACATTATTCAAAGAAGTTTTCCTTTCAAGAGAGACCAAGAAACTTTTGAGAAAATTGTGTCAGTAAGAAAGAAAGCAAAGGGAAATAGACTATGTAAAGACTTTAGATACCTACACAAAACCTCCCTGAAGTACAAATACCCTTTTCCCAAGATAAATCATACTCTACAAAGGGTAGGAGTTTCTAACAAGATGTCATTGCTTGGTAGTGTTTCAGGTTACAATCAGGTGATAATACTTCCAATTGATCAACATAAAGCCACTTTCAAAGCACCTTTTGGCACCTACATGTTTCATCAAATGCCTTCCGGGTTGAGGAATGTGAAAGTTACTTTCCAAAGGGCCATGGCTCCTGATTTAAGTTACTTTACTATGATATACATTGATGACGTCATTGTCTGTTTTGAAACTAATGAAGAATACCTTTTTCACCTAAGAAGGATATTTAATAGAAGAAAAATTTGGAAGCAAGACTCAAGGAGAAAATACAAAGGAGAACATGGCCAGTTTGAAAATATGTGGAAAAATCCTTACACCATGCATTCAAATGGAGGTAACAATGTTTTCTGTTTAAAAAAGTTGAATGGAGAAGAGTTATTTGGAGACCCTGTCAATGGCAAGATGCTCAAGCATTATTGTTGGAGCAGGGTCTCCCAAAGGCTATGAATTTTGTCCATTTTTGTATAATTTTGTATTGTTTAGTCTAACGCAGGGGTTTTGGGGTGGGTCAAAGCCCCTAACACATTTTAAATGGGTCAAGGGTAGACCAAGAGTCCGCAAACCACAGTTTGTGGACCATTGGATGCGTAGGCTAAATCGCTATAAATAGATGAACCTTTTTTGAGTCATAGGTAGGAATGAATAGAGATTGATGCGAAGTACTAACTATTAGATCTGTGGTAGGGTTGTTTGGGTTAGGACTCCTGCTGGATGAGTGCATGGAGATCCTCTGTCTTGCTGTGTGCAGACCCTGCTGGCTTTGTGCGTAGGTGGTAATTTGGGAATGTAAGAGGATTTTTGGGTAATAATATAGATGTGCGAAATTATTGTAGATATTTGATGTTATCTAGATCTAATATGTTATGGTTGATGCGGACTTGAGTTATATGATCTATTTTTAAGCTGCAAACTGTCTATGATTATGGTAAATGCATCTGTGATCTGTTAATTTGCTGCGAATATAATTTTTTGTGATTATAGTTGATAGCACGCACGTGGATGCGAGCCTGTTAATTAGATCTAATAACTATATTCTAGTTATTTATTGGAACTTTTGTGAATGACCTCTGGTCGTATAGATCTGATAATTGCGGACCGGCTTGACTTACTTGCTCTCTCCCAGGGTGCGGAAACCTAGTTCTAGCACCCTCCCATACTGCTTCGGGTGAGACTTTGGCCTGTGCAAGCAGGTCATTACTGAAAGGGACAGTAGTATAGGGGTTTGTTGGCAAACCTTAACCTTCGAACCTGGGTCAGGACCCCTCGAGCCAACAAATGGTTCCGTTGCTAGGACCAAGATAATTTTGAGAGAGATCGGGTAATGCCAAGGCCATATTCGAAACCTAAAATAAAAGAAATCGATGAATGGTTTGAAAAACAAGTTCAGGAATTCACAGTAAAAGAAAACTACAGTAATAATTTGACCATCGAAGAGTAGAAGAATAATTATATTTTCATGGAGATATACGAGATCTTCTTTGTAACAATTGTGATCAAGCTCCAGGAGTGGCTCGCAAGGCTAGTCGAATTTCAGAAGTGTTGGAAAGACGAGAGGGTCACACAGTGGACCCCAAAATGGATTCGGCAGTTGGAAGAGACCAACAACACCATTACTCGCATGGTAGATCACTGGGTGGATAGTGTGATAAGAGGATTTGTGACTTAATTTGCAGTTGATGAATTTGTATCCTAATCAGAAGCATAGCAGAGGTTCTTCAAGGGATTCCAGGGTAAGTTTTTAAAGACTTCACCATTACTGATTAAGAGCTTGTTGTGCAAAAAAAGCATTTTTTTTTAGCCATACAGAGTGAATGAGCTCCAACCAAAGTGAGGGCACAATGCACAGTGGTAAGTACTATAGAACTAACCAAGAGGGGGATCGATCTGTCTACAGTCCAGTAAGAAATTTTTCTACGCATAGCCCTCCGTCGATGCCACTGTTGAACCCCCATAGGGGTAAAAACTCACCTCCACCCCCACCGAAAGACAATATGGCTATGCACATAAAGCTACATACCTTCAAAGGCATGGGCGATGAGGACATGGATTGGTTCTAGTTTGTTGCAGGATCGGTATGGACTGCGCAGAACATAGTAAACGATGCAGTGAAACAAGCACAATTATCCGTTGCTTTTAAAGGGAGAGCCCTAGACTAGTAGATGGGATACATTGATCAAAATGTAAATGCAACTATTGAGGAAATTAAGAATGCGTTGAAAGATCAGTTCAAGAAACCTAAGTCCTACTCTCAAATAGTAAATGAATTGAAGGATTTCAAGCAAGGACCATCTGATTCCATATGGGAAGCTGGTCAATGATTAAAGAAAGCGATCATAAAAGGAGGATTCCAGTATGATGACAGGCAACACACAGAGTGGTTCATTGCTATGTTGTTGCCCCACCTACACGTAGCTATGGGTCACCAAGCCATTGAAACACAAGAGAAGGCCCTGGAGGTTGCCATGAAACTGGAATTTGCGCCAAGGGATGATACCTAGTTAGGAGTACAACAGATACAAGGCCAGCTAGAAGCAATGCACATGGAGATTCAGAATCTACGAAAGGAGCGTGGGACGGAGGCCAGCCTCGAAATATGGTGCATACGATGTAGGGTGAATGGCCACACCAAATATAACTATTAGATGTTGGCAGACTACATCAAGGTCGGGGGACCTAGCTCGCTGCGCCCTAGGGAAGTTGCAGGACCAAGTGAGCCGACGCTATGGTGCGATGACTGTTGCGTTTCTAGGCTGCATGATAACAACTATTTCCCCCGCCTTGCCACATATATCCTTGAAGTAAAACAACAGTGGTGTAGGTTTTACAAGTCTGTAGGACATGACGAACAGAACTGCTGGACATATGATCTGATGATCGACCGAGGAAACCTATATAGGTTATAGTCGGACCCCTCATTGCCTAGATCCCCTGTAGGAATAGGAGGGTCCCTGGCCAGGGGCAGGGGAGGGGGATGAAGAGGAAGCGCAGGCAGGGGTAGAGGCCAATTAATGTGCTATAATTGCGGGGAAATAGGTCACTTTTCAAGAGACTGCACGAACCCAACTCAACAATCCTGCAGATATTGTAGACAGCTGGACCATTTGATCGAGGATTGCCTGTATATGATGGCCAACGTACAGGAAAAACATCAGACTCGTACACATAATGTACAACAAGTGAAGGCAGAACCTCGTAAAAAGGATCTGAGCTTTAATGCAATAACACGTAGCGGTATGGCCACCGAAGGGTCTATGGAAAGAGAAAAGAAGGAGTCTCTAATCCGTAAAGTAGCTACCGAACTAGAAGGTGTGGGCCCTCAGAAGGAGAAGGAGACCTTTGTTGCAGCTCGGTAAGACTGGGCTCAAAAAGAGACATTGGATCCAAATAGTGGAATCAAAGATGAGGTCAAACCATTCTTGCAAGCATGCATGAAGCCGTTTCGTAACCAAAAAGTGGTAGACAACCTCCAAGCCCTACTCGACGGTTACGCAGAAAAAGCAGCCCCAGCCATGAATATTAAGGATGTGCACAAACTTTACGAGTAGAAGAGGCACATTGAGTGCAAAATGCAATTACCTTGGTGATTATGAGATGGACCAGATAATTCTAGACCTAGGATCCGATGTGAATGTTCTACCGAAGCAGACTTGGCAGCGAATGGGAGAGCCTAAATTGGAATGTTCTACTATCCAGCTACGCATGGCTAATCAACATAAGATCATACCATTGGGGAGATTGTCAAAAATGGTCGTAGATATCGTTGGGGCTAAGGTACGAGCTGAATTTGAAGTCATTCAAATTGTAGAAGATGCAGACTCTTACCCAGCACTCCTAGGATTGTATTGGGCCATTGATATGGGTGGAATTATCA
The DNA here is from genome assembly GCA_034641835.2 of Pinus albicaulis. Taxonomy (NCBI): domain Eukaryota; kingdom Viridiplantae; phylum Streptophyta; class Pinopsida; order Pinales; family Pinaceae; genus Pinus; species Pinus albicaulis. Next base: position 1,346,083,255 of record CM076570.1, on the reverse strand, counting down.
ACTTGAAGAAATGAAGCATGTTGTTTGGAAGAGAGGGAACTCCGGTGATCGTACCACTAGACCCTGCAGAAGGAGAAAGGTACACCAAGCCAGCACGTGAGGAAGACAGGATGGATCACATCTATAAGCTAACTATGAAGGATGAAGACTAGATCAACCCCATGGCCAACGATATGCCTTGTTGGGAGAAGCATAGCAAATGCGTCTCTGACTCTAACAAAGAATTAGAATATTGGAAAAATCAGCTGCAGGAAGTCTCCACGCTGCGCTGCCTGCGAATTACCATGGACTTCCAATATATATCTTCCGAGGTAAGAGAATTACCCTGCTTTGATGGCTCCGGTAGTATAAAGGAATTTTTGCGAACCTTCGAAGCTGAGGTTCCCAGAGAACGAAGGCTATGGGCTCTTAACCGGGCTATGCGCGAAACTCTTGGGAATTGGTGGGACACACATAAGGGGGTGTTCTAGGAATGGGAAGAATGTCGGGATATCATGGTACTGAGGTTTGACCCTCCAACTGATGTGTGCATCAAGAGATTCTAGGGCCCAGGAAACCCGCGTGAACACTTGTCCACTTGGATGGAGCAATGGTACGATCATACCACAGAAGAATGGGTTCACTTGTTTTTTCATGCCTTGGGACCAATTCCCGTTGCCTGGTATCTCGATGCGGAGCTATGACAGCACACCGGCTAGTGGGAAACCCTAAGAGATGAATTATTGGGGACATTTGGGTTAACGGGAGGACTGGAGGTGCTTAACGTAGTTCTAAAGGCTCTCGACACCGTTGTGTTGGTGAATCTAGTCCCAACGCAGTAAGAGGAGGCCCCACATGGGAAGCACAGATTCAGGATATGTCAAGCTCTACAAGGCCACCATAAATGATTACAACACATATCCATGCAAGGTCTTGATCATAGCAGCGGGGGAGGAATGCACAGTTGCGAGATCTCCAATCCATGAGGCGGCTAGTACGAAACCACTAAAACCATGAAACGTTAATACAGCAGTACCACCCAAGCAGGTTACGAGTGGGAACTGCTGGGATGAGGGGAAAACATGAAATATGACGAAACTAAACATGGAGTATCTATAGAAGTGTTCAGAACCTAAGCAGTTCACGGGAAACTTGGGAGGTATGCATGTCACCCTCAACTTCAATGCACAGCCGAAAGAACAGCGGCCTTATCATACACAGAGGTTGAGGGAGGATATTGGTAATACACTCATCACACCAATCTCGCAGGTAAGGCCCACGACTACAAAGCTACTGCGTGCAATCTTGGGACATATGGGCTACTATATAAAATCCAGTCAGAGATACGCACTGATCACTAAACTTGTGCGAACACTACTTAAGCATGATATTTCATTTAGTGGGGATGGCGTGTGCCAAAAGTGTTTTGAACAACTCAAAAACAGGATGGTCATTGTGCCTATTTTCTCTTCCCCCACTCCGGCGATGATAATTCATACAGTTACTTCAGGACTCGCCCGTGAAGTAGGTAGTACGTAGCTTGGCACCAGGGATAGTGACCACACAATCACATATACTAATCGGACGATCTCGGGTGCGAAATGCAATTATGCCACCACAGCGAGGGAAGGTTTGGCCCTGACCTATGAACTACAGAAGTATCAGCACCCTCTATTAGGATGCCACTATAAAATGATTGCAGATCATTGGGTTTTAGAACACCTACGGAATGTGACTGTGTTGGAGGAGGAAGTCTGCGGGTGGCAACTGCTTCAAGAATATGATGTTAAATTCATTGTCAAGCCAAGAAAGTTGAGTTCAGAGTAGGATCACGTGTCCCGAATTGAGACGACCGAGGAAGGATTTCCTGATACACAACTGTTTGCAAGTAGGGTTGTGGATGCACATTTCACCAAGATCTCTCCGTTTCTGACCACAGGCATAGGACCTGCCAAATATTTAGTATGATAGAAAAATTATTTGGCATATCAAGCAGTGGTCCTTATAAGAATCACACTTCATGAAGTACTACGCAACGATGGCCTGAAGTATGTAACCTACGAAGACGTAACAGGGGGTCACTATGCAGGTGAGATGATGGTGCAAGAGGTCTTGAAGGTTGGGCTATGGCAACACAAAATTATAGTTGAAAGGACTCCCAACAGAGTGAAGCCAGTGCACCATGAACGCGAGAGGATTGCTAGGAGCACAGGGGTACACTGGGATCGTGTGGGTACGCTGAGCATACCTCGTGTGCGGAAACTAGTCGTTGAAACAATCAAATCGGGTAAAAACAACAAATTATCGTTGGATGAAGTGGATGGACGACATTTAATACAACGATTTTGGAAGATTTTTTATCGTTTACTTCATGGTAAGTCCCGCGTGAATTCTACCCTATCGTTGGTTGGTACCCAAGGCTATAAAATAGGTGAGATAGATCAAACATAGGTTTCGTATTGCTCAAATAGCTTGTACTTAGCCTGGTTGTCCTAGACGAAGTTGTGCTGTAAGAAATTTTGTGCCACTAGCATCTCATTCATGTCTGAGCAGCCTGCCCCCACTGATAGTAGCAACCCTGAGTTCATATTTCACACCAGAATGACGGCCATGGACCCTGCCAAACTCTCGAAGCCAGTAACCTCAGTAGACCAAGGCACTAAGGAAGTGGTGGAGGTCAAATACGAAGTTGAAGAAATCCTCTCCACACCCAGCCCTACAACTAGGAAAGGAAAATAAAAAGCTCAGGGCTCAGGCAAGCCCGTGAAGCATACAAAATGGGTCACAGGAAAGCCCTATACCTCCCCGTGCAATGTGAAATCCCCGCGGGCTTCTCAGGAAGAGGCCTAGCCCACCGAGCTGATCAATTCGCTGCCCCCCTTCATACGACCACGCAGGACATCAACGCGTATGAAAAATAACCTCGATGTCTTGATATCTTACCTGTAGATGTCGTTTACCCCGAGGGAGGTTCCCATAATAGGAGAACCTTTTGGCCACCCTCATGAATTTAAGTTCGATGATCATGATTTGGCCAACTTTGAGGCCTTCCCTGAGCTCGTGCCTGAGTTATACCTTGATGTGGTTCATGGTGTCGAAGGGGTCAAAGTTGTCCCCCAACGCTAGGTACGTGGTTTGGCGAGGTCCGGGCTCCTAAATTTGCTTCGGATGCCCCACTTTGGACACTTCAATGTTACGAACCGGCTCGCACGACAATTTCTCACGCTAATTCATGACGAATGTCTATGGATCTAGGACAGGATCCCCATTGAGGTTGTGCTCGTGCATTGGATCACTCGTCTCCCCATGAGCAGCCTGAACCCCCTAGAGCGCATGGGTAAGAAATATGAGGCGGAGACTCTTGAGTTCGTGTGCCAAAAGTATCATGTGGACCGTAATACTTGGGGATTTATCATCAAGACCATCAGTGACCAAGGTACGCAGTTGGGCACCATGCTGTTAGCATGTAAAATAATGAGGAAGTGTTAGGTCACCTCTATTCCAGCCTATGTCATTCAGTTGGCTGGCCAATGTGTGAAAGGGGTATGTTTTAACGAGGCACAGTATTTGTGTGATGAATTTATAACCAACGTTTGTGAGTCCCAGGAGCAGGGTCGCGCCTTTTGTTACTCTTGGTTATTTTTTCTTATTGTAGTGGTTGCCTGGGAAACTGCAGCAGAGTCCATCCTTCCTGAGATTACCCCGGACATGTGCGAAGGGGCTCGCTATGCACACTTGTGGGATTCCAGGGATCCGCAATGGCTTGAGGACAACGAGGTTTTCTGGGTACTCTTTCAGAGCAGCATAGCCGCCGCTATTAATTCCCGATCGTGATTGTCCCCTACTATGTACGATAGATACAAGGGCATTACCACATTCCAGGTCACTCTACACAATGTTCATATTAGAGCACATAAATAAAAAGCCTAGACTTCGCTTCCCTACATGGTGACGGATGAAGAAATTGACAACGTCATTGTGCTCTGGCCCCTTAATTGGAAACTTAGCTTCAAAATTGGCACGAAGGGCATTGGAAGCACCAACGCGTCCCAAGTCAAACCCCCTATCGTCAAGACTACCCGACAAGACACCAGTGCGGCCACTCAAAAGGATGTGCACCAACAGAAGGACGTCAACGCAAAAACCCAAACAAACCCACAAACTGGTTTGGGTATAGAATTTTTGGAGACCGGAGGACCTGCCTCCCCCTGCGGCACAAAGCACACGATTGAGTTGGTCAGAACACCCCCCAAGAAGCAGTGATCTCAGTGAGCATAATGCGATGAAACAACCACGTTGATTGACAGAGACCTAGAACAAATCGTCGATGCAGTCACTCTAGCCATAGAGGACAGATGGGCTGCATTAGAATAATAGCAGTGGGTTGTGGTCGACATAATTCAAGCTAAGCTGTGAGTGCTCCAGTAAAAAACAGACACGTTGCATATTAGTACGACCCCGGTACGCCCACCCTCCATCAGCACTAACTACAGCTAACAGTCACCTCTGTTCTCTCCCTGGGGTAGCTCTAGTCCTTAGTCCATCCGACCTCGGACCCCAAGTCCAGACCAGTGCAGAAGTACAACTGAACTTAGCTAGGCTACCCCATGAGGCCTTGCAGGTTCTCCACACTGTTGTCTTTCAGGAAATCCATCATCGCGACCAACAAGTGCACCAATAGCTCGGTGTAGCTGAGAAAACCATCATTGCAAAGGAGGTGGAGGTTTATCTCACCACCGCAAAGCACACAAAGCTCGAAAACACAATTCACTGACTTTGTGCGGATGTTCTCGTAAAGATTCCATCCTTAGCCATCCTCAAGAGAAAGTAGAAAGACTGGTCATAGCACTCAAGGCTTCCCGGGATGAAGTTCAGGTTGTTAAGACACGCATGGAGCAGCATATCATAGATCTGCAGGCTAGGTTACAGCCTGAAACACCCTCGGAGGTCCAAGCCCAGTGAACTGCGCTGGTCACCACAGCTACGAATTTCATTATGGGGCAGATCACGCAGGGAGCCTAGCTACTAGAGACCGTCATGTAGTTATGGACTAGGGTCTAGTGAAATCTAATCTTCCAAGGAATAAACCAGGACCTACGGCAAAAAGAAGAGGAGTTCGAGGAAAACAAAGCCACCTTGCCCACTTTAGTGCCTGCCCAGCGCTTGCAATGACTACACACCAGCCAAGCGCTCCAGGAAACTATCGAGAACCTGCGACAAAAGAAGATCCTAGGTGACCGACTGAAGTCGTGGGCGGGTGTGTTAGGAATTTCTAACTTCAGCAAATTGGTGAGACTAAAGCTGCAGAGACAACATTTGAACCACTTTGGGATTCTAGGATCTATCCCTCCTGAATCCAGAGAGGGATCTCTCTATAAGTGCAAAGATTGATTTATCTTTAAGGCTTTTGAATGTGATATTAGGCTAGTTATGAAGAACAAGGTTTTTGTTTGTTTTGGTTGGGCAAAGATATGTGAAGGTGAAGGAAGTCTAAATGAAGGGTGAAGGTGAATGAAAGTGAAAGAATGATTCAGCTAAAAGATAGGCAAGAAGCAACTTCAATCCATTGGGCTATGGAGTCATAGTAGGATTTAATTGAAACAGCAAGGTTCAAGAGTGGTTTATGAGGCAAGTCATCTATGTCATAGGATCTCTTTAAGTTGATTTTATGGAATGGAATGTAACAATAAGAAGGGGAATCAAACAAATGAAAAACAAAGAGCAGCCTAAGATCAAGTAAGTACTTTGAAACTATCCTGCTTTCGGCATGCACTTAAGAAAGACATAAAAGTAATCTAAGATCAGGTAAGTACTTTGAAACTAGCCTGCTTTTGATGCACTTTCAATAGAAAACATTTAAAACACAAAAATATTAGCTTAAGATCAAGTAAAGACTTTGAACCTATCCTGCTTTCAGCATATTCAAAGGGAAAATTTTCAAAGCAACTATTGGAGAAGAAACTAGAGGACAGGGCTCACCATAGACTTCCCTAGCTCTGCTTTACTTAGTAAACTTTTCAAGACAACACTTAAGATAAACAAAGAATAGCCTAAGATCAGGTAAGAACTTTGAACCTAGCCTGCTTTCAACATACTCTTAGGGAAACTTTCAGACAACCTTTGGAGATGAAACTAGAGGACAGGGCTAACCATAGAATTCCCTAATTCAACTTTACTTAGCAGGAACTGAAAATAACATTCAAGAACAATGTTTAAAGTTTAGACAGTAGGATGAGGGAACGCCAGCATTCCTTGACTGCTTGGACTATATTAAATCATTCTCAAATACAAAATTGGAAGAAAACATGTAGATAAATCTTATCAGTGAGAGCAGGGTACCTTTGACAGTAAATCCTAACTCTATAATTGCTGCTCTTTATCAGAGAAAATGGACAGAATGGAAACAAAATAAAATGACAATTTACAATAAGAAAAACATCACCGTTGACATAGACCAAGATCCCATAAATCAGCTTGTATTTGATGCTCAAACCAGTTACAGTCATCAATTCCAATGGTTCTCTATAGCTTCAAACTTCTCATCTCAACTTAGGTATCTTAAATTACAAACAGAGCTTACAACAACTTCATAAAACTATTTACAGGCAACAGACATGCAGTGACCAACATTATCTCATATTCTACAGAAGTATTTATAGAAGAAATGAGGAGGTTTGATGAGAGAAAATATCTTTAGGTTCAATTAATACAGTTTAATGCTTCTCGACCTTTGAGGGGCTCAATGGAGAAGAATTTTAATATTTATCTGTATTAATTGGTTTACATTAAGTATTAAGCTTGCTGGGCAGATTTTTTTGACTCAAAACTCTTTCAGGTAGGATTTGCAATAACTTTGGCCGCTTTAAGGAAAAATATCACTGACTGAGGCAATAAATCTACCTTCTTTGATTTATGGGGCCGCAGGTGGCACTTTTGGTAGCTGTAGAGGATTCAATTAGCCTCTGATGTGGCAGTGGAGGCTTCTTGGACTAATAGATATTATTGTTTTTAACCTGAAACAATGTTAATTTTCTTTAGATATGTGTTTTAGGCCTAACTTGGCTTAATCGCTGTCTTCAGGTCTTCAAACTGTCTTTAACTGTGGATTAGGCCTTTAATAGCTAAATTTACACCTTAATCCCTTAAAACTGTGTTAAAACCTTTAAACATTGATTTGTGCTTTGATTTTATCCTTGGATACTGATATTCTTTGCCTGTGGAGTTTGTTGTGTTTTTATTGCTTTTGCGGGCGCACAAAGGGTTTTTAAATAGCATCAGTGCTCATGAGCCACGGATGAAACATGATATGGAACCCTGCAAAGTGATCTCCTTGAAGGATAAAGGCCTGGGGGATTGTCATCCCCGGCCTTTAATTTCCTTTAAAATTGTGGATAAACCTTTAAAAACCTGCACAAACAAGCAAAAGTTATAAAATCCTGCGTGGATGGGTTGAACTGCTTTGGAGGTTGAGGTTAGATCGCAACTGTTGGATGAAAGCATCCAACGGCGAGGATTGCTCGCTGGGATCAAAAGGGGAGGCAGTGGACAAATGGTGGTGGAGATTAAGTTTGGGTCGTTGATCTGCAAATATCAATGGTCGAAATAGATCGGGAAAATATAATGTAGAGGGGCAGACTTTATAGTGAAAAGGAAGAAAATGCAAAGGAAAAATGGTCGAAAACCTTTGGCGGAGGGAATAAAAGGCTAAATGAAATTCGAGGTTTCTGAAATATTCTAGGCCGTCGGATTTGATTAGCCAACAGAGATCAATGGCGGAGATACATTGATGAAGTCCTTTGGAGGATGGGTGGAGGGCGATGAACTAACGGAGAGATTAAATTGGGACCGTTAGATCTCAGAGATCAACGGTGGAGGTTTAATGTAAGAAAATGAAATGCAAATGGGGTAAGGTGGTTTTGGCTGGAAAAACCACCGGTGTCAGGCGGCGAAAAGGAGGATAGGAGGCATTACCTTTTTGAACGCGATATGCGTTTCTAGCCGACACGTGGCTTTTTAAAATCGCCCATATCACGTAACTTTGAAAAATTAACCTTCGGGCTCAAAATCATGCGATATGGAGTCTTAGCCATTATATCAAAGGCAACTAGATCCAACGGTGGAAATAAGAGCGCGATAAGATAAGTTGCACGGGTGAAAATATGGTTGGCAGAGCCAAGATGGTTTTAATCTCGACCGTCAGATCATAGAAATGAACAGTCAGGATTTGTCAAGGGGGAAAGTGTTGGGCCGTTAATATGCCATTATTATTATCACTTTTGAACACTTATTCCACCCATTTCTACTATTCTTCATCATGTCATTTATTATAATTTATTATATAAATCCATTTTATGATGATTTATGCTTCTATGAATGAATATTATTTATTCTCCTTTATTTCTAATAAATTGATGATTATGCATGATTTTATCAATGATAGTTTTAATAAATCGGTTGTAACATTATTCACCATTTTTAGCCTCCAAGATAATTTCCAGATTGAAGATTTGATCATTAAAAGTGCCAACTCAGAAATTCGCTGGAATAAGAAGTGACGGTTTTGCGGTTGATATTTCGAGCAAATGAAGCAGAATCTAGAAAATCCGGAACATGGGTTTTGTCCAGAATGGACCCAATTAACTTTATCGAAGAACGGTTTTCCCAAATTCGGCTTTTACTGAGAGAAACGCAGGGTTCTTTGAGCACGATTTTCTGAGATTTGTTGTTGTGGCCATCCTCCAAATCTCAACTGCAAAGCCAAATTCGTCTTGCTCTTGTTGAAAGCTGGATGGAAATATATCTTCTTGTTTATCAATTGGTTGGAAAAAATCCAATTTTGTAATAGAAATCATGTTGTAGTTATCTCTATTGTAACTGCTCTCTGATCTCTCTCTATTTAAATGAAAACAGAGATCAGAGATGAGGATCATTGGAGGATGATTTTTGGGGATTCGAATGATGGAATTGAGGATGAATTAGAGATTTAGAATTGAGGATGGCAGAGAGAATGGATAATGGATGAGAGATTGAGAGACTTCTTGTTGTAATCCACTGTAACTCTGCTTTGATATTTTAATATAAATCTAGTTGCCATTCCATCTTTGATCCTGAAGTAACCCAGCAGCATCTGCTGGCGGCTAAGGGCCCAGCCTCTGGTGGAGTACGCTACTGTATTATATCTTTATGCTTCATGTGTGGTTTGATTTCTTTCTTTTACTCTGTTCAGTAATCTGACACACTTTCCTGTTTTACATATCAGCGCTATTAGATATACTTGATTGGATACTATCGTTATCTGCAACAAGAATGCTATGTTATCATTTTAACTTTGTATCACATTGTTGTTCCTTTTGATAATTGATATAACATTGTTGTTCCTTACAGATTGACATTCAATTACAGATTAACCGCGCTATATGTTCCTAAATCGGTACCACTGTATGATGTATTCTTAAATTGTGACTGTTGTTTATTCGAGATTGTTGTTCCGTTACACTTGCTGTTACTTTATAGTTATGATTCATGCATATTGTATCGAAGCTCGGATTACTGTCCCTTTTAATGATAAGTGTGTTGCATGCATTCATATTTAATCTGCTGTTCCATTTCCTGTTATTCGCATTATCTTTGCTTTGGTGTGAGAGACGATCTGTGGCTGTAGTGAACCTTGGCATTTACTGCCTAGCTCCCAGACCCGTGGTCCATGCTCTAATTTCCTTTCCATCAGTTTTCAAAGGGATGGGCTATTGTTGTCGAACCCTTGACTGATACATTGCTTATTTTTCCGAATGAATGATTTAGGCTTCAAGGTATTTTGTTGTTGATTTCCATTAATTAGAGTTTGCTGTTCAGATTCCTTTAATTACAGTTTGCTTTTAAAAAGTTTTCCTAGTTTACTTTCAATGGCAGCTTTAGTTCAATTTCGATTTCCTTTTAATTGCTTTAAAGCAGGACTGTCGACTGTAGAGAACATTGGTTATTGCTTCCTCGTTCCCAGATTGATTGTCTTGTTCCGGTTTGATTTCAATTGCATCAATATCCAGAGGAATGAGTTATTGCTAATGTATCCTCGATTGATGGTTGTTTGAGTGAATGATTTAGTTTAGAACATTTTAGTTTCTTGCTGTTCCAATTAGATTTTGTTTCCAGCTTTCATTTACTTTTGCATTTTAAGCACTATACTGCAAAACATTACTCTTGAGTAAATAGCCGCCTCAGACTGAGTACACTCTTGAAATAAAAAGTCGTCCCTCGGTTGATAATTAATGTGAAGGTAATTAAGAGTTAAAAAGACCCTTTTTATCGCTCCACAGAAAGTAGGTCCCAAAGGATATGGGCCTATCGGATCAGATATGGACCGTTAGATCTTCAATATGAACGGCCTAGATTAAATCTTGGGGAATTGAACGCAATATGGGACGAGGGGTTCAGGTGGAGATTGGATGACTGTGGCCAGTTGATCTGTAGAGATCAACGGTGGGTATTCACCAAAGAACTTTACACAGCGGGGTTTTATGAAAATAAAAAAGGGTGTCAAGTTTTAATCTGGGTCGTCGGATCTATGAAATGGACAGCCCAGATCCAATCGCGGGATTTCCAATCGGCAGAGGAGAGAGGAAGGGTGCAAAGAAAAATTGTGATGCAATTATGCGATAGCCGTCGAATCAGACGAGGAGATCAATGGTCCAAACGAAATCGAAGGATAATGGATAACGGGGATGGGGCACGTTGCAAAATTAGTGCTGACCGTCAAATATTCGAAAGATCAACGATGTAGATCGAAGCGAAGGGCGATAGAAAAAATAACAATCGCATCAGAGAATTTCAATTTAACGAAGGAAAAGTGCTCACCGCGAACCTCCGATTGCGATTAGCGCTCGGGACTTAGCGCCTGGTCCTGGGTGTGGGTTATATGGTGGGGAAGTGGTTAGGGGGCTTTAGCCGAAAGGGACCTTATCGCATCGGAAAAATTGAAAGGAACCAATAAAGGTTGGCATGTTTATGTGTGATGCGAGATTCTGATGATCGTTGATCAGTTTTAAATCAACAGCTGACAATTCACCAAACAATAAACTGTCGGGTCCTGTTAAAACATAGGAAAGTCAGATTTTTCATAAAATACAAAGGAAATTTAGGTTTCGGGAACGGTTTTTATTATGTTTTATCGCCCGATTGCAGGCTATGGGTTACGTGAAAAGACAAAGGGATTGGGGGTTTTTAAAGGAAAGGGCCAAATCGCATCAGAGTTTTTGAATGCAAAAGGTGAAAAGGAACATAGAACGCACCGATTGCAATTGCGCGACAGGGGTTTAACTGTGGGTCACAGCTCCAGTTTTATGCAAAAAAGGAACTGGGGGCTAAGGCAAAAAAGGGGCTTAAAGCCTTAGTAGAAAAATGGGTTTTTTAGTCCAAAAAGAAAGATTTTCAATGCTTTTTTGGCTTTCGGTAGAAGGCGAAAAAGGGGGTTTTTAAACCTTCCAAAGGAATTTTCAAAGGTTTAAAGGGAATTTTGAGGGAATGAGGGGTAAATGAAATGTTTTATGAATGAAATGGAGAAGGGAAAAGGAGAAGGGAAAATGAGGGAAAATGGAACTTTTCAGCAATCTTTTCCATTGGTAAACAGCAGATTTTTTCAGTGTTTATGAGGGAAAGAGCAGTGAAGGTTTTCTGAAGGAAAAGATAGACATCATTAAGGCTTCAAGAACTCACAATTTGAAAATGAATTGTTTCTTGAAGTCTAGAAAAGATCTAGCCACCATTTGATATGACAAATTTTTTATAGGTGGCTAACAGTGGCTCCACATGGGGATGGCACCTTCTTGAAGGTGTCAAGAACTTCATAATTGTATTCTCTGGGAACCGATCAATGCCTCATCCATTGGGCTGCATATTTCTTCATCTTGCTGATCTTCTTTTGCTTTGATAATGTTAGCAGCCATGAAAAATAATGGAATTCTATCAAAACAAGATTTCTACCTACCCAATCCTACTAATCTAACATTTTTTCTTCTTTGAGAGTGCATTTGGATTGGAAAAATATTTTTCAAACATTTTATTCTTTTGAAAACATAAAACTAATTTAAGTCTACTTCTTATTTCTCCACGAAATCAGATTAAATAGTTGAGTTCATAAGCTTCTCTACCTAATCTACTATCTGTTAGGATTAGCCTATCTAACAGATCTTTATTCTCTAAATTCTAAAATGGGAAATTTAAAAGAAAACAAGTCAGGATTGAACAGTCTAACTTGTTGCTGATCTATGGCATAAAAAAAAGTTTCACACAGATTATTATTTGCAGAAAATCAAATCAAAATGGTGAAGGCTTAAGATATAAAAGTTTCAAGAATATCCTTCTCTTATCTTCAGCTCTGCTTTTTACTTTTGTTTGAGCTGTCTTACATTATTTTCCGGTTCAGGTTTTAGGAATATCAGAACCAGTTTACTTTAATCTTTGGCTTAATATTAAAACAAATTAGAGCCATGCTTCTTTTGAAACTCATAGGTTCAGATTTTTAGCTTGTTTGAACCTTTATTTTCCTTTCCTAATCTACCTAACTGATAAGCCAAGATTAAGTTGTTTGGAAAATCTATTTCACTAACATTTCATCAGTAAATTGAAAACTAATTATTCATGATTAGGCTGTATGACTAACTAGGAGTGTGTTTCTTAGGAGTGGCATTTGAGCTTGCACACTTTCAGACTTTGTTTCTCTTTTTTGGTATGGGGTTGTACTTTTCTTGTTTTTACAATCTGCCCTCTTTTATTTTGTATTGTTTTTGTATTTTTTATTTTTGTAACTTTGAATGCAATGATGGATGTAATATTCACAATGAGAAAAAATAAAAAGGCTTCCAAACTGATGTGGTCAAGAGAAAAAATGTTTGAGCATCCTACCATTAACAGGACCCCCAAACAGTTCAGCTCCATTTAATTCTTGCAGAAAATAGGCATTGTTACCAGCAACAGAATGAATAAGATAAGGACCAAGCCATAACTTATAAAATTTCCCATACTTATCTTTATCTTCTCTCCTTGAATCCCACTCTAACACTTTGTCACCAATGTTGAAATTGTTGGCCTTTGTCTTTCTATCAAAAAGCTTCTTCATGTTTACTTGCTTTTTTAATGCTCTGTTGTAGACCTCCTCTCTAGTTTGCTGAAGATGTATGGTCTGATTTATTCTTCTTATCATGTCATTGTCTTCAGATTGTACCTCTTAGATCAACTTCATGACTGGCACACCAAGGCCGGTTGGAAAAATTGCATCTACTCCATATACAAGCTGGTAGGGTGACATCCCAATTGATTTTTTAAGTGTCAATCTGTTAGCCCAAAGTGCATGTACTAGCTTTGTGTGCCATGACTTCTTATTGTCCTCCAAAAACTTCTTGATTATGTTCACCAAGCTTTTGTTTGAGGATTCTGCCAGCCCATTACCTTGTGGGTAATAAGCAGTAGAATTCCCCAATGTAATCTGGTATTTGTGACAGAATTAAACCATATTTTTGGATCCAAATGCAAGAACATTGTCAGTAATAATCTTCATATGGAAACCAAATCTAGAGAGGATGTGAGTCTCAATGAATTTTATAATGACAAAGTCATTGGCTTGCCTAGAAGGGATGGCTTCTATCCATTTGGTGTAGTCTGTTGTAGTGAGAATCCATATATGTTTGGCGGATGATGGTGGATGAATTTCTCCTATGAAGTCTAAACCCCACTGTTGAAAAGTAGCTTCAACAGTGATTGGATGCAAAGGTAAAGGAAGCAATTTTCTTTTGCCTTCAAAAAGTTGGCATTTATGACAGGCAATAATCATTTTATGGAAATCTTGAAAGAGGGTGGGCCAATAGTAACCAACTCTAAGGATTTTTTTTGTAGTTGTCTTCCAGTAGAGGTGGCCTCCACATTCTCCTTCGTGGAACTCATGCTTGATTTTCTCTGCATCATTCTCAGGCAAACATTTAAGAAATAACCCACTAGAATTTTTCCAATAAAGACATTTATCTAAAATGAAGTAATTAACAACTTTTAACTTTAAAAATCTTGCCTTAGTTTTTGTCAAACCAAGAGGTGTATTCAAATTGAGCAAAACATATAAAATATCAACATACCAAGAGGAATTCATAAAATTATCTTCAATAATGGGAGAAGGTATTTCCTCTTGTTCATCTAAAACATTTATCATGTTTATATCAAGAGCGTCAAAATTAGATTCGGCCATTAATCTTTCTAGTCCTTGGCCTTTAATGAGTTTAGTGGGCTTGATTTCTAAATCATACTCAAGTATCATAGTTATCCACTTACCTCTCTTGCCATCTGGGTCCTATGTTAGAATGTCATTTACAACTTATTTTGGGACAAAGGAAATTATGTGGGAGTGCAGAATATGAACTCTGAAGTCTTTTAAAGCTTTAACTAAAGCAAAGGCTTGTTTCTCCATCATTTTGTACTTTAGAGGTGCATCTCTTATTGCCTTACTAAAGAATGCAATTGGCTGCTCTTGTCCCTGTGGGATTTTTTGCAATAGGACAGCAGCCACTGTATGTTCTGATGCGAATGAAAAAATGAAAAAAACTTTTGAAAAATCAAGAATTATAAGAACTGGGGTTTTGGTTAATGCTTGTTTCACCAGATCAAAAGATTTCTTTGCCTCCAAGGTCCATTTAACTCCTTCTCCCTTTTTCAGCATGTTTGTTATGTTTCTAAGGATTTCAGCTAAGTTGGGTATGAACCTTCTCAAGAAATTAATCTTTCCAATGAAAGATTGAAGTTCCTTGATGTTTATAGGATGAGTGATTTGCAATATAGCCTCAATCCTTTTTGGGTCTATCTTTATCCCCTCTTCTGATATGATATGCCCAAGAATTTTACCTTCTTGAACACCAAACAGTGTCCTCTTCGGATTTAAAGATAACCCAAATTTTCTTCATTTCTCAAAGACTATTTTCAAGTGTTTTAGGTGTTCTTCATCTGTTTTGGAAAAAACAGTGATATCATCAAGATAAATAATGATGAAGAAACCTAATTCTTCTGAGAATGCAAGATCCATGGCTCTCCGAAATGTAGCACCAGCATTCATTAAACCAAAGGGAATTTTTACATACATGAAAGTGCCCCAAGGTGTAGTAAAAGTTGTCTTTAGTTGATCATCAAGATGTACTAAAATTTGATTGTATCCTGAGAAACCATCTAGCAAAGAAATTATTTTAGAACCAACTACCCTTTGTAAAATGTGATCCATCTTGGGTAAAGGGTAGTTGTCCTTTAATGAGGCTTTGTTTAAGTCTCTAAAGTCAATACAATGCCTAATCTCTCCTGTTTTCTTCCTAACTAACACTAAATTAGACACCCATTCAAAATATCTAATAGGGACAATAATACCAGCTTCACACATTTTCTTAATTTCCTTCTCAACCAAAGGTAACTGAACAGGGTTTATTCTATGCAGTTTTTGTTTAAAGGGCTTTTGTTTTTCTTTGAGAGGTATCTTGTGCTGAATTATCTCTGTGTCATAGGATTTCAGATCCTCATAACTCCACGCAAAAAACATCATAAAATTATTTGAACGGCTCAATGTATTTCAATTTGATGTGAGCTGGTAAAGTTTTAGACATTTTTATCATCTTTGGTTTTAGTTCACTGCTTATGTTACACTCTTCTACCTTAGTTTCAAGAGGATCCAGCTTTGGTTTCTTGGCCACATCGTTGAAATCAAACAACTCTTCTAAGGGGACTAGACCTTTTGGCAAACTTTGATTATTAGATTGCAGAGTTTCTAAGTCTTCTTTTCCTAGATCTGCACCAATATCTGTGGTATTTTCAAGTTTGTTAGATAGAAAATTGACATCAGCAATCTCTGGATACTTTTCTTCTTCATCAAGTAGATTTTCTTCATAGAACAGTCATCTTCATAATATGAATCTGAACTTGGTAGTTCAAATTCATTTATGGACTGCAGGAAGTCTTCTATTTGTTTTTCTCCATCAAAAACTTGCCAATATTTCTCATTATCAGGGATAGCTGGTCTGAATTTAATTTGGGTGGTGCATTGTTTGGTTTCATAAGGTGTTAAGCATGTTCTAGCAGCAAAAGCTAAACTGTTAGCTTGGATATTTTGATCTCTTGGGACAAAAATCAATTGGAATTCCTCAAATGTTTTCAATAAATCCATGACGTCGTTTTGATAGGCTCTAAGTCTGGGATGTTTCGTAGTATATTCCCCATTCACTTGCCTAATTACTAGTTCAGAATCACCATGAACCTTTATTCTTTTGGCCCCTAATTTCTTCAATAAATGCAGGCCTAAAATAAGGGCTTCATACTCAGATATGTTATTGGTGCACTGAAATTTTAATTTGTAGGAATTCCCTTCAGTATGATTGTTCATTGTATTTTGAAGCCACACTCCCACACCTGCATCACTCTTAGTGCAAGACCCATCAAAGTTCATACTCCAAAGAGGACTAGTTTCAAATTCATTAGTTTGACCACTATCCTCTTCATCTAGTGTGATTTTGGATTATTCTTGTAGATCAGCACTATGTTGACTCTGTTTTATTTCCTCATGTTTTTCATTGTGTTGAGGACTCATTTCTTGACTCTCAAGGTTGAAAATTAATGGATGATTGATTTGCAACTCTAGACCTGTAATTTGTTTGCTATGATTTTCAGATTTAGCAAACAGCTTTGACACTTCTGTCTTGTCTTCCTCTTTTCCTATATCTGCCACTAATTTAGTTAAGATTTCTTGATCAATGAATGTTTCATCATTGAACAGAATAAATGAATATATGCCTGTATGTACAGAATAAAGAGGAGAGTTTCGTGGTCTCTCTTGGCTAGTAACCATGTATTGCATATGAGACTCCCTATAAAGTCTTATAGTCTGATTGAAAACAGGGATGGTTGCATATGCCATGTCCATCTGCATTGTTCCTTGTAACTTAGCTCCCCAGGATCTTGATAACAACATACCATACTTGGGGGGTACATCAGCCACTAAAATATCCATTACTAAACATTTGGCTAGAATTTGTGCTAAGTTTACGTAGAGGTCTTTTATTAATCCTAAACATTTCACTCTGCTTGAGTCAAAGGAGTAAAGATATTTGTAAGGTCGAGTGATCTCAAGGCATAGGCTCTCCATTACAGCTTTCGGCATTAAGTTATGAGAGGCCCCTGAATCATGCATAGCGTTATGTAAAATCTTGTCATGAACATTTAAACTAACATAAAAAGGAGGAACATGTCCCTCTTGATATCTACCCTCAATCTTAGGACCAAATATGAGCTTTGGTTGGTCATCGTTAAGATTGACAGTGTCATTATTCTCTTCTATGTTAAATTCCTTCGAAATTTGTGATCAATATACATCTTGGGTAACTAATTCAGTGAGAGGAACGGAGATTTTGATTCTGGGAATTTCCTGCTCCAAACTTAAAGGCATCTGATTTCTTAAAACGCTTGTTTCAGCCTTATTAGCTACCGTCCTATCAGCAAAATCAGTTTGTTGACTCCCTCTATTTACATTCCTCAAAAAATTTTTAACAGGAGCACTAGTTGAGGTGCTAACGCTGCTAAGGTATGCACTCTGTTTTTCATTAATTTGAGTGACTTTTTCTTTGTTTCTATCAGAATTTCCAGCCACTGTTTTATCTTTCTGTTTTGTAACCTTTGGTTTATTTAGAGAACTTTTTTTTGCAGAACTTTCAGAGGTCTTAGTCTTGGGAGTTTTCAGATTTCTTTTACTCCTAAGTTTATATTCTTTTGGAGTCTCTATGATGACATTTTCCAGCTCTTGATAGTAATATTCATCCTCTGGTATTTTATCATCATAGGGTGTGTATAGACCTTGTTTTCTATTGTAATGAACTTCAAAATCATCATTGTCTACTCCCAACATATTTATGTCATCTTCCTCTGTTTGTTCACTTGTTTCTTCAACCTCACTTACGTAGTTTTGATGAAAAGAAGGAGTAATCTGTTGATCATCCTCCCTTGGTCTGTTTTGAGGTTGGTTTCTCCTAAAATTCTGATTTTGATTTTGATTTCTGTTTTGAGGATTTGTTTGATTTTGACTAGCTTGTGCTCTCTCAAGTATGCTCATCTTTTTCATCATCTCCTCCATCATTCTTTCCATCTTTGAGCTAGATGTGGAAGGTGTGGATTCCTCTCTAAAAGAAACTTTCTTCTCATTCCTCATTCTTGCTCTTTTCTCCATTAAATTAACTTCTACAACAAGAGCTCCTTTTTGCATATCTTCAAGAGTTAAAGGATCTCTCTCTCTCAGCTGATAGGCCATTTCAGGATAAAATCCTTCAAGAAAATTGTTTAAATATGAGCCTTGTGGAGGTTTTAATTATGAGGGAAGGGCATTATAAACACTGTTAAACCTAGTGCAATAAGCTTGTACACTTTCCCCAGTGTTTCTGTGGAGATTCTTGTAATCAGAAAGTATTTGGAGAGGGTTTTCCTGACTTCCCATTTGTTTAATAATAATTGATGGAAGGCTTGGAGATCATTAATAATGTGAGGGGTTAAGCCTTTGAACCATTTTCTTACTTCTCCCCCTAAACTCTGAGCAAATAATCTAAGTTTGACAGTTTCATCATCAATCTCATTTCTGTCAAAGTATTCATTCATCTTATCCACATGTTGTGAAGAAGTAATAGCATTACTAGCATCATACAAAGGTATCTTGGATTGATAGTCCTATGGTAGATTGACTAGAGGTAAAGGAAGGACTAAGGGAGCATACTATGTTGCCATGATAGGAGGTTGTGGAAAAAGTGGGGGGTTTACAAGTGGTGGGTTGACAAGAGGGAAAGTGGGCTGGAAAGGAGTGGTTTGGACAGTGGATGTATGAAAAAAAGATGTGGATGGACCAACAAGAGACTGTTGAGTAGATATAGGATGAGAGAAACCAAAATTATGAATGAAATTTGAATCAGGTGGAGTATTTTATCTGCTACCAGGATGTTCACTTATGTCTTGGGATCAAAGTGAAGGTTCTAAATCTATCTGATCTATATCATAAAGTGACCTAGTTCTGAATGGGTTTCTTAAGTCAACTTGTGATTCTTGTAGAGCTACGAGGTTTTCAGGAATAGAATTAGCTCTATGGAGTGATATGACAATAGTTGAAGATTTGGCCTTAGGAGATTTCCTAAGAATTATTTTAGGGTTATCAACTATCTCAGGAGGGTTTGAATCAGGATAGGCTCTAGTATGAATTCTTCTAGGAGCCACTATGCTATATTTTTCAGACCCAACTAACAAGAAAATTTTAACCAAATATGACAATCTTTAGGAGGCTAACTGATCTTTAAACAAGAAAACTTTAATCTTTAAAGTATTCTTAACTGAGTTTGAATGGTGTTATGAAGATAATGGGTTTCCCAGTGGAGTCACCAAGTGGAAATTTTTAGCTCTTTTGGAGGTAAAAGGTTTTATGGTCCACCACCATGTTTATTTAAATACCAATCTGACATATTTTTGGGTTTTCTGAGTTATTTCCGTCCTATGGGTTCTAAGAGTGTCCTAAATCTGTTTCAACACTTAGCTACGGTGATGAGACAAAGAAATTTAACTCTTATGGCTAAGCTAGCTTCTTCCTTCAAGGTTTGATAAGCTTTATGAGAATCCTAAGGTTTCCTTAGTTTTTCACTGACTCAAATAAGTTTTATCATGATTACCATTTGCTTTGGTAGTGCTTGAAGAGGGCTACTTGTACTCAAGGGGTTTTTGAGGTCTTAGGTATGTCTGAGATGAAATTTGACTCAGATCCCCAGTGGAGTCACCATAAATGTTATGAATATGTAACTTCAACAGATTGATGAGACTAAAGCTGTAGAGACAACATTTGAACCACTTTGGGATTCTAGGATCTAGCCCTCCTGAATCCAGAGAGGGATCTCTCTATAAGTGCAAAGATTGATTTATCTTTAAGGCTTGAAATGTGATATTAGGCTAGTTATGAAGAACAAGATTTTTGTTTGTTTTGGTTGGGCAAAGATATGTGAAGTTGAAGGAAGTCTAAATGAAGGGTGAAGTTGAATGAAAGTGAAAGAATGATTCAGCTAAAAGATAGGCAAGAAGCAGCTTCAATCCATTGGGCTATACAGTCATAATAGGATTTAATTGAAACAACAAGGTTCAAGAGTGGTCTATGGGGCAAGTCATCTATTTCATAGGATCTCTTTAAGTTGATTTTATGGAATGGAATGTAACAATAAGAAGGGGAATCAAACAAATGAAGAACAAAGAGGAGCCTAAGATCAAGCAAGTACTTTGAAACTATCCTGCTTTCAGCATGCACTTAAGAAATACATAAAAGTAATCTAAGATCAGGAAAGTACTTTGAAACTAGTCTGCTTTTGATGCACTTTCAATAAAAAACATTTAAAACACAAAAATAATAGCTTAAGATCAATTAAGGACTTTGAACCTATCATGCTTTCAGGATATTCAAATGGAAACTTTTCAAAGCAACTGTTGGAGAAGAAACTAGAGGACAAGGCTCACCATAGACTTCCCTAAAATGCTTTACTTAGCAAAATTTTCAAGACAACACTTAAGATAAACAAAGAATAGTCTAAGATCAGGTAAGGACTTTGAACCTAGCCTGCTTTCAACATACTCTTAGGGAAACTTTCAGACAATCTTTGGAGATGAAACTAGAGGACAGGGCTAACCATAGACTTCCCTAATTCAACTTTACTTAGAATGAACTGAAAATAACATTCAAGGACAATGTTTAAAGTTTAGACAGTAGGACGAGGGAACGCCAACATTCCTTGACTACTTGGACTGTATTAAATCATTCTCAAATACAAAATTGGAAAAAAACATGTAGATAAATCTTATCAGTGAGAGCAGGGTACCTTTGACAGTAAATCCTAACTCTATAATTGCTGCTCTTTATCAAAGAAAGTGGACAGAATCGAAACAAAAGAAAATGACAATTTACAATAAGAAAAACATCACCGTTGACATAGACTAGGATCCCATTAATTATCTTGTATTTGATGCTTAAACCAGTTACAATCATCAAGTCTAGTGGTTCTCTACAGCTTCAAACCTCTCATCTCAACTTAGGTATCTTCAATTACAAACAGAGCTTACAACAGCTTCCGAAAACTATTTACAGGCAACAGATATGCAGTGACCAACATTATCTCATCTTCTACAGAAGTATTTATAGAAGAAATGAGGAGGTGTGATGAGAGAAAAGATCTTTAGGTTCAATTAATACAGTTTAATGCTTCTCGGCCTTTGAGGGGCTTAATGGATAATATTTCTGATATTTATCTGTATTAATTGGTTTACATTAAGTATTAAGCCTGCTAGGCAGATTTTGTTGACTCAAAACTCTTTCAGGTAGGATTTGCAATAACTTTGGCTGCTTTAAGGAAAAATATCACTTACTAAGGTAATAACTCTGCTTTCTTTGATTTATAGGGCCGCAGGTGGCACTTTTGGTAGCCGGAGAGGATTCAATTAGCCTCTGATGTGGAAATGGAGGCTTCTCGAACTGATAGATCTTATTTTTTTTAACCTAAAACAATTTTAATTTGCTTTAGATATGTGTTTTAGGCCTAATTTGGCTTAATCACTGTCTTCAGGTCTTCAAAATGTCTTTAATTTTGGATTAGGCCTTTAATAGCTGAATTTACGCCTTAATCCCTTAAAATTGTGTTAAAACCTTTAAACATTGATTTGTGCTTTGATTTTATCCTTGGATACTGATACTCTTTGTCTGTGGAGTTTTTTGTGTTTTTATTGCTTTTGTGGGCGCACAGAGGGTTTTAAAATAGCATTAGTGCTCATTAGGCATGGATGAAACGTGATATGGAACCCTGCAGAGTGATCTCCTTGAAGGATAAAGGCTCGGGGGGTCATCATCCCCGACCTTTAATTTACTTTAAAACTATGGATAAACCTTTAAAACCTACACAAACAATTGAAAGTTATAAAATCCTACGTGGATGGGTTGAACTGCTTTGGAGGTTGAGGTTAGATCGCAGTCGTTGGATGAAAGCATCCAACGGCGAGGATTGCTCGTTGGGTTCAAAAGGGGAGGCGGTGGACAAACGGTGGTGGAGATTAAGTCTGGGTCATTGATCTGCAAAGATCAACAGTCGAAATTGATCAGTAAAATATAATGTAGAGGGGCAGACTTTATAGTGAAAAGAAAGAAAATGCAAAGGGAAAATGGTCGAAAACCTTTGGCGGAGGGAATAAAGGGCTAAATGAAATTTGGGGTTTCCGAAAGATTATGGGCCGTCGGATTTGATCAACCAACAGAGATCAATGGCGGAGATACATTGATGAAGTCCTTTGGAGGATGGGTGGAGGGCGATGAACTAATGGCGAGATTAAACTTGGACCGTTAGATCTTAGAGATCAACGGTTGAGGTTTAATGTAAGAAAATGTAATGCGAATGGGGTAAGGTGGTTTCAGCTAGAAAAACCACCGGTGTCACGCTGCGAAAAGGAGTATAGGCGGTATTACCTTTTTTAATGTGATATGTGTTTCTGGCCGACATGTGGCTTTTTAAAACCACCCATATCGCGTAACTTTGAAAAATTAACCTTCAGGCTTAAAATCACGCGATATGGAGTCTTAGCCATTAGATCAAAGGCGGGTAGATCCAACGGTGGAGATAAGAGCGTGATAAGATAAGTTGCACGAGTGAAAAGATGGTGGGCAGGGCCAAGATGGTTTTAATCTCGACCGTCGGATCATAGGACTGAACGGTCAGGATTTGTCAAGGGGGAAAGTAGGTCCCAAAGGATTTGGGCCTATCGGGTCAGATATGGACCATTAGATCTTCAATATGAACAGCCCAGATTAAATCTTTGGGAATTGAACACAATACGGGATGAGGGGTTCGGGTAGAGATTGGATGATTGTGGACCATTGATCTGCAGAGATCAACGATGGGTATTCACCAAAGAACTTTACACAACGGGGTTTTATGAAAATAACAAAGGGTGTCAAGTTTTAATCTGGGCCATTGGATCTATGAAATGGATGGCCCAGATCTAATCGTGGGATCACCAATCGGTGGAGGAGAGAGGAAGGGTGCAAAGAGAAATTGAGATGCGATTACGCGAGAGTCGTCGGATCAGACGGGGAGATCAATGGTCCAAACGCAATCAGAGGATAATGGAGAATGGGGATGGGGCGCGTTGCAAAATTAGTGTTGACCGTCAAATCTTTTAAATATCAACAGTGTAGATCAAAGCAGAGGGAGATAGAACAAATAACAATCACATCAGAGAATTTCAATTTAACGAAGGAAAAGTGCTCACCGCAAACCTCCGATTGCGATTAGCGCTCGGGGCTTAGTGCCTGGTCCTGGGCGCGGGTGATATGGTGGGGAAGTGGTTAGCGGGTTTTATCCAAAAGGGACTTTATCGCATCAGAAAAATTGAAAGGAACCAATAAAGGTTGAAATTTTTATGTGCGATGTGAGATTCCGATGATCGTTGATCAGTTTTAAATCAATGGCTGACAATTCACCAAACAATAAACTGTCGGGTCCTGTTAAAACATAGGAAAGTCAAATTTTTCATAAAATACAAAGGAAATTTAAGTTTCGGGAAGGGTTTTTATTATGTTTTGCACCCGATTGCGGGCTCTGGGTTACGTGAAAAGATGAAGGGATCGGGGGTTTTTAAAGGAAGGGGCCAAATCGCATCGGATTTTTTGAATGCAAAAGGTGAAAAGGAAGATAGAACGCCCCGATTGCGATTGTGCGATGGGGGTTTAACTGTGGGTCACAACTCTGCTTTTATGCAAAAAATGAGTTGGGGCTAAGGAAAAAAAAGGTCTTAAAGCCTTAGTAGACAAATGGGTTTTTTAGGCCAAAAAGAAAGATTTTCAATGCTTTTTTGGCTTTAGGTAGAAAAGGAAAAAATGGGTTTTTAAACCTTCCAAAAGAATTTTCAAAGATTTAAAGGGAATTTAGAGGGAATGAGGGGTAAATGAAATGTTTTATGAATGAAATGGAGAAGGGAAAAGGAGAAGGTAAAATGAGGGAAAATGGAACTTTTCAGCAGTCTTTTCCATTAGTAAACAACAGATTTTTTCAGTGTTTATGAGGGAAACAACAGTGAAGGTTTTCTGAAGGAAAAGATAGACATCATTAAGGCTTCAAGAACTCACAATTTGAAAATGAATTATTTCTTGAAGTCTAGAAAAGAAATAGCCACCATTTGATATGACAAAATTTTTATAGGTGGCTAACAGGACGAAACCCTCAAACTGTCACAGGATGCCGATGTTGCTATTAAGAAACTGAACCAAACTTTGGAGAGTGTTACCACTACAACTAAGGGACCACTATCAGAAAAATTGGTCAACATTGCATAGAATGCAGCTGTCCAAAGTGAAGGTGTGCTACCTCTATTAGCCGATGTGATCAAAGTATTGCAAGCGTAGGTTGAAGCCCCACCGGCACAGCGACTCGAGACGAGTCACAAGATTGTGTTGGGGGACTATTGGAGCAGGGTCTCCCAAAGGCTATGAATTTTGTCCACTTTTGTATAATTTTGTATTGTTTAGTCTAACGCAAGGGTTTTGGGGTGGGTCAAAGCCCCTAATGCATTGTAAATGGGTCAAGGGTAGACCAAGAGTCCGCAGACCATGGTTTGTGGACCATTGGATGCGTAGGCTAAATCGCTATAAATAGATGAACCTTTTTTGAGTCATAGTTAGGAATGAATAGATATTGATGCAAAGTACGAACTGTTAAATCTGTGGTATGGTTTTTTGGGTTAGGTCTCCTACTGGCTGTGTGCGTAGAGATCCTTTGTCCTGCTATGTGTGGACCCTACTAGTTGTGTGCGCAAGTGGTAATTTGGGAATGTAAGAGGATTTTTGGGTAATAATATAGATGTGTGAAAGTATTGTGGATATTTGATGTTATGGACCTAATTTGTTATTTTTGATGCGGACTTGAGTTATATGATCTGTTTTTAAGCTTCGAACTGTCTATGTTTATGGTAAATGCATCTGTGATCTATTAATCTACTACGAATATAATGTTTTGTGATTATGGTTGATAGTACGCCCATGGATGTGAGCCTGTTAATTAGATCTGATAACTGTATTCTGGTTATTTTTTGGAACTTCTGCGAATGACCTCTGGCCATATAGATCTAATAATTGTGGACCGACTTGACTTACCTGCTCTCTCCCAGGGTGCGGAAACCTGGTTTCTGCACCCTCCCATACTGCTTCGGGTGAGAATTTGGCCTGCGCAAGCAGGTCACTGCTAAAAGGGCCAGTAGTATAGGGGTTTTTTGGCAAACCTTAACCTTCAAACCTTGGTCAGCACCCCTTGAGCCAACAATTATCTTTGTCAAGTTTCCTAGTTTCAAACCTTCATTCATTGTACATAACATTGCATGATGAGAGATCATAAAAAAAAAAAACACAAAAACAAACAAAGAAGGAAAAAGAGGGCAGATTTGAAAAAGAGGTACAGCCCTATACTCAAAAAAGAGTACTACTGAAAGTGTGCAAGCCTAAATGCCACTACTTGCTAAGAAAAGAGTCTTGTTCAGTCATCTAGCCTAATCATGGCTGAACATGTTTTGAATTTATGCTGATAGGTTAGTGAAATAAGGCTTTTCAAATCATTTAAAATTAACTTGTCAATAAGAATAGATTAGGAAGAAAAAATGTTGGTTCTCAATGCTCAAATATGGACCAAAGAGAAAGATAGGGATGAATAAAAAATGATGACACATAGCCCTCATAATTTATGGTTTTGTTTGTACAAAAATAATGTCTATGTGCATCTTGTCCCAATGCCACAACCCATGGTAAATCAGATAGCTTAATCTTGGTTTAAATCATGTTTTCAATTTCTTATCAATAGATTAGAGAAATAATTCTTTCAAATAGCTTAATATTGACAGATGAATAGTCTAGGTAGAGAATAAAAGAGTTCACTAGCATAATCTGAACTCTTGGAAGTAATAAGGGTACAAGCAGATAGATTATTTTTCTTTCAAAAGAAAAGAATGTCAAGGGTTTTCCAGTCCAAGTGCACCCACAAGAAGAAAAAATGATAGGAAAAGGTATGATGGGTAGGTAGATATGAGTTTCAAGTAAACATGTCTTTTAGATTTTGAGATCTTAGATTCAAGAGAAACATCAACAAATGAAAGAAGAAAAATTTTCCCAATGGATGAGGCACTGGTCTTCATAAACTCAGAGATTTGATATCTGAAGTTCTAGACACCTCTTGAACAAGAGCTGACCTCCCCAAGTGGAGCCACTATTAGTCGTCAATAATTTTTTCTATTTTATAGATGACTAAATTTTTGTCCTAGATTTCTAAAAACAAGATTCCTGAATATTGTGAGTTTTAGAAATCTCACTGCTTTCATTATCCTTAAAAAAAATATTTGGTACTTTACTACTATGCCATTCCCTATTTTTCCTACCACTCCTAGAAGACACCTCATGGGCTTATGACACTCATCTCTATCCCATTTTCACACTCATAACCTCAATACTTTTTTTTTCCTATGCTTAACCCTTCCACTTTCCATCTAGGATTGCCAAACAACCTACCCTTTCCCATGTTCATCAAATGCCTGAAGCATTAAGGGTCTCAAAAATTTCTCTATAGGCTCTTTAGATAAATCAAGTACATTGGATTTTAGATCTTCAATACATCAAATTGTTAGAAACTCTATTTTTCATATCTGAAGATCTGAAGCCAAGCTTTCAGTCAAAGAGCCTTCCACTAGGTCACTAGGGTTTGATAGGTTGTAGGGTTAATCTTGGTGTTCTAAATCATTTTTTTTCATTTACTAGAAGCTGAATCAAATTTGAAAGAAGGACAGCACCTGTTTGTCCAAATCAAATCAAGAAAGGTCTCCAAGGAAGGTCACCTTGTCACTAGCACATTTGGCCCAATTTCTGACGGCCAATTCGTCGCTATTCCGACACATAGGCGTTGCAAGAGCGACAATGTGAGGCGGGGAAAAACTTGGTTAACCATTATGTCACAATTCCGAAACTTCAATAAGGCATCATAAGAGCGACACTCATTCCGACGTTTCCAGAATTCTGTTTCTCTTCTGACGTTCGTTAAATCGTCGCTACTCCGACATTTTGTAAGTGTCGGTCTTCTAACGCAACACAACTATCGGTCTTCTGATGACACCGAACTGTCACATTTATGACACTTATAAGGTTTTCAAGCAAACTTCGCAATGACGACGTTATGTGCCAAACGTTGCAAAAACAACGAAAATGTTAGCACCATCGCATTTCCGACGTTTTGTGCCAAACGTCGCAAGACCGACACAAATATAAACAACATGGAATTTCTGATGTTTGGTGCCATACGTCGCAAGACCGACGAATATGTTGGTACCATCGCCATTCTGACGTTGTGTGCCAAACGTCACAAGACCGACAAAAATGTAAGGTGTCGCACTTCTGACGTTTACGAGGCATCGCTTTTCTGACAAAATGGTAAAAATATTTTTTTTAAAAGACGTTTCTTTTCCGACGTCTAAAGCGTCGGTCTTCTGAAACTTTGATAAAATATTTAAAAAATAAATAAATATACCCTCGACCTCCTATTTTTGGATGTTGATTCTTTTTACGGATGATGTAACTATGGTTATAACATTTGTGTTTTCATTTGGATTTGAAGGTGATGGACCTAATTCTTTTAGGTTAGTAGCTCTAATATCTTGGCCTAATAATGTTTTTAAGAGTGCTTCAAGCTCTTTCAAATCACCATCTTTATCAACCTAAAAATATAAAATGATCAAGACACAAAACATAATTACGTAGATAATAGAAGAAGGAAGAACGAATCGTTGATTTAAATGAAATCCTCTTTCAAGGTTTTTTCTCCCTCTATGAATTACATAACTAGACTTGCTTAACTTTGATACCTTTCTTGGTTTACTTTGAAAACAATACCCTATCCCTGATACGATCCTATCGTCCTTGGATTTTTTGCACTTGGTTTCCCTTGGGTTCTTTGGAGCTCTGGTGCATTGCACACTGTAGATATATAACCTAGTAAAAATCGTATGCAAACCATTCCATTCAAAGTTTAAACATGCAAACTCTTCACAGACCTGCCACACAATCACAACTATAATAGTTGGGTATAATATATCTAGTAAAACAAGTGCACAATAAAATTTCCACTGTTGTATTGTAATTGACATAGCCCTTCAATCCATAAAAAAAAATTGTATGACTAGTGTATATGTTGAACACACTGGATTCATCATGTCAAAACTATGGATTGAAAAATACTCCAACTCTTGAGATTTTTTGAAAATAAAAAGAACTAGTCTTATTGTGCGCTTCAATTTCTAGGCACATTCTATTCTTACCTTTGAAACTATGCATATGTGTGTATGCGCCTTTCATTTTATCCTGGATAAACATGTGTAGGTTGGTATACATGTCTTATTTATGCCTCGGGGGGTATGTTAGCTTTGAACCTACATCATGCTCTATATTATCTCTTTGAATTCCATGCATGTGTCAAATTCTTGTTACAAACCACCTCAAAATTTGTTTTTGTGTCAGGGGGTCATTATAGTTTCTTAGGATGGATGCAGTCTATATATTCTTGGGTGTGACTAGAACTTAACTATGAAAAAATAAATGAGGTAATCCTTTCCCATAGCAAAGAAGAAAATCTCATTAAAATATTCCATCTATCACTAGTTGAGATCTCCCACCATCCATTCCCTTTGAAAAACATCTTGTAGGCCCTATATTTAATCATGATTTATTCTATTAAATTAAGGGACGTCCTATTATCCACATGGGTACAACCAACACTTGCATGCAATGGGAGTAAGATGGAGATTTATTTTTGTTTGGGTTTAAGTCTAACACACAAGCATAAAATATTAAAAAGAACATGACTATTCACAATAATCCAAAAACACATTATGAAGATTAATGTTTGCATAATGGGTGCAACACATCTATATTATGATAAGATAAGAGCATACAAATGATAATTCCTATAGTAAAAAATGATAGATTTAAGAAAATATAGATCTAGAAAATATGATCAACAAATTAATTTGATTTCAAATAATTAGTGAACACTTCTATAATTGTTGAACACTTCTATAAGTATAGGATCCATTTTCTTTCAAAGAAATGACCTCATTTTTTAACACATTTTCAGTGGAGTCCCCAGAGAACACACGATGCAGAAACTCACAAACAGTGCAAAATACCAATCAGCAAATCCCAAATCACACATCAGGAATCTCCCAACAAGAATGCACTCCAATGCAAATGCCCCTGAAGAATGTTTGCCAATTGAGATTGCACCTCTTCCCAGCAAGACCTTGAAAAGATTAGTCCTAAAAAATATGCTTCGTTATTTTTGCCTTTGGAAAGGAGAAGCAAAGACCCACAGAAAGGTCACTCTTGGTCAAACAAGCTTTGCAGGGGAGAGCCTGAAATTATTTAGAAGTTAAGAAGACTAGTTTCCTTTTTCCATTCTTATTGAAGTCCCTAAAAGATCCATCCTCATCATTCTTCTGTAGTGAAACATGCACAAAAGCAAATATTTTTTTATAACATAGATGCATACAAGTTTTTAGATAAAAATCAATAAGCCCAAGATACACCTTGTCACTATCCACCTATTAGAAAATCATGTTGAATATGTCACCTTTGAAAAAGGATACCATTTGGAGACAATGCCACATACATTTTTTCTTCCGCTGGGCTTTCCTAAAGATTAAAGTCCTAACAGATTATAACCGAAACAGATTAATAAATCATTAGGGTCATTGTCTTTGTAATTTATTGTAGACTATCAAATAACCTTTGGGAAAGTTATAAAATTCATATGAAAATATATTAATTTACATATCAATAATTACATCATATAGATTTTAACTTGTATAGGTCCTGTGAGGCAATTTTGGCCTTAGTGAGCCTTACATAATCATGTCAATTCATGAAATAGGCCAAACTAATAGCAAGGCAGCTATAGACTTGCATATGAAACCTATGTAAACATAATACAATGAGCCATTATGTCATAGTGATATCTCTATAATTATTTCATTACAGATCAAAGCTATGACTGTTGAAATGAAACACAACTATGTTTCTCAAGTTTCTCAAGTTTCTTAAGTTGTATGACCTGCATTCCTTTGCTACTCTTGTCTCTAAACTTTTAGGACCACATACAAAAACACCAATGTCAACATTCTCCCACTCATTTGAAACTTTCCCAGATATATCTGCATTCAAAACTATGTAAAAGATTGTCAGATATTTAGACCATCTTGATCAATGTAGCAATTATGAGTTTCCATGGGGATAGTCACAAGAAATTGGTTTAAATGTTACAAACCATATATGAAATAATCTCAAATTAATCAAATCAATCCCAATTCAATTAACAAAATTATTATTTCGAAATAATCTTAATTATTTAGTTTAACATTACTGGTGTGCCAATATTGGCCGATTTTTCCCTATTATTTCCTGATTATTGTAGATTGAATCTTTTCAAGGCCCTCAC
The DNA here is from genome assembly GCA_034641835.2 of Pinus albicaulis. Lineage (NCBI taxonomy): Eukaryota > Viridiplantae > Streptophyta > Pinopsida > Pinales > Pinaceae > Pinus > Pinus albicaulis. Next base: position 1,346,052,707 of record CM076570.1, on the reverse strand, counting down.
TAATTAATTGTTGATTACAAATTATTTCATCTATGTTCCTAACAGTTGTTTCCCAATGTTATTTATATTATTTATAGATATATAGATATAGATAAATATTCCTTCATAGCTGATCTGTTCAAATTTCTTATATGTTCATTTTGTCGTCTCAAGGATGGCATTTGACAACGGTATGCCTCTTTGGCAGTGCATAAGCATGATTTTCTGGTTACTCAAAGTAGACAAAGTAGGGGTTCTCAGCTATGACATATCTTTAGTCAATAAAAATATAGCTTATTTTCACTAACAAATAAGCCCACATATGATACATTGAAAGATGGAAAGGTTGAAACACCATTTTGAAATGTGATAAGAACTCGGGAACTGGGATGCAATAAGACATTTTAAACGCACAAGACAAGAAGGCCCAGAAAGGCTCACGTTATGCATATAAAAAATGGATGGCTGCAAGATTAATTGACTTGATAGCCCATGCCAATTTAAAATTCATATCAGAAGGCAGGCTTGGAATTTGACAATCACCCTTAGATATCTAGCTAAACTTTGATGACAGTTGCAGTTATCACATTTCCATTCATAATATTCCGACGTTTTAAAAAGTCAGTCTGCAAATTCAGTCTGCAAAGAGGCCCATTTTTTCAAGACAACACTTAACCTATCTTCAAAAGTCACTGTTACCCTAAAACTATTATAAAAGTCTAAATCAAAATCAATGGGTTGAAGATCTTCAAAATTAGAGCAATTTCAAGCATAAATTGTAAATAAAAAAACAAAAGGAGAGAGCCATCATGACATCAAATTGCCCCTTCTGTAAGCCTGATTTTTCTCCTTATCTTGTAATATAGGTATAAATATTGTTTACAAGGGGAAAATTTAGACAAGAATATCTTGCTCACATAAACTTCAATCCATAGGCTATCTTACCCGATTATACAAACATGGATATTGCCCCAAGTCTAACTTTGATGTAAAATCCAAGGATAGCCCTGCTCTAGCATGGGAAGGAATCATCCTAGAAACCAAAACACCCACATTGTAGCATTGACCTTCAAAGTTTTATACAAAATACCAAATAAAAAATCAGAACTCAAGCCCGCAAAGAAAACAGGGTGCTTGAGGCAGATAATGTCTTTGGTAAGATGTTGGGGGAAGGGTTAGCTCCCTCCCTGGTGACTTATACCATGCTTGTTGATGGACTATGTAGATCCAGTGTCATTGATCTTGCATATAAATTATTAGACAAAATGGTAAAGCAGGGCTGTTCTCCAAATGTCTACACTTACAGTGCACTGATCTATGGACTTTGCAGAGAAGGCAAACTGGAAGAGGCTGAAATATTCATTGATAAAATGAAGGAGAAAGGCTTACAGCCTAACCAAGTAACATACACATCATTGATTGATGGCAACATCAAATCAGGTAGGGTGAATCATGCTTTTGATCTATTAAGTAAGATGATAAATGAAGGATGCCAACCTAATTATCGAACTTATTGTGAGCTTATGAATGGTATAGTTCAAGAAAACAAGATACAAATAGAACACTTGATTCCTGATGAGGATGCAGTAGGTAGTTTAGATCCTGATAACTTGGATGAAATTCATGACCTGGATGGAATGCCACTCGAAATAAACAGTGTTCTTGCATTTAAGCTTCTTGACAAAATGATGGAGAAGCATTGTCAGCCTACTGTAGATACTTATAGTGCCTTAATTGAAAATCAGACAAATCAGGTAGAGTAACAGAGGGGAAATCTCTATTTATCATGATCATATAATGGAACTGGTGTGTATGCCTTCCTTGAAAATTCCGCATCTGTTGTGTATTTGAAATAGTTCATAGGTATGGTTAATTTAGAGCATTGTCAATTTTTAGTACAAGAAGCCAGGACTTCTTAACAGGAATGCTAAATCTGGTAAGTTGAAGAAGTGAAATCATGGGTTTAAATCTATGAGAAGCAATAGAGGAATTGAATCTCTATTTTTTCCGAAACTTGATTTCTGTAAAGAAACCGTGAGAGAAGGTGAAATGAAATGATGGATGGGTTTTGAAAACAACAAATGGGTTTCACATGTTTGTAAGATGGTAAGTGCTAATTTCCTGTATGAACGCGATAGTGGTTGTGGGCTGACATGTGGTGCCTCAATACCACCTATTTCGCATAAGTTTAAAAGCTTAAACATCATGTTTGATGGAATGTGATATTCGTTGGATTATAATCATTTCATTTTAGATTTGCATCTACCATTGGATCATATGCATTTCATGTGGGGTATGTGATTGTCGTTGATTTGATGAGAGCTGATAAATCGTTGGTGGATAAGTGAGTTGAAAAGCTGTGGGGCCGGATATAATATTATGTCGGCATTTGATTTTATAACCAAGGTAAGAACTTTATCTAAGTGGAGATTATATAATATGATCGATGGAATAAGTGGATTGGTAAAGCGTTGGGCCTGAAAATTAATGTATGTTGATACCTTTGATAAATTTTATCAAAGTCGAAAATATAAAAATGCATTTCCATATGGTGGTTGTTTTATTTTTATTTATTGAATAATTGATATGAACAATCAAAGAGCTTCCACATGAGAGATTATCACCATTTGGGTTTATATGCATGTGGTTATGCATAAATAAAATTTTGTTGCAGATTGTGGGGTTTACGCAGCTATGGATGCATCACAAATACATAATGTAAAACACGTGTTTGTAAACACTGAGTGCTGTTGACAGAGACAGTAGTATGAACCAGCATTCAAATACAATATTACCAGTTGTTATAACATGAAGATATCCATATTTTGATGCACAGCAAGTTATGTATGGATGACATGAAATCAGGTTTGATTGTGAAGATTGCACAATAGAATCTTTTTTCACCTAAGTTTTGGACCAACACAAAGGAAAGGAATGAATATTAACAGATACTAGCATTGCAGGGTTGTTTTCCAATATATGGGTGTTGTTGTTTGTGTTAAATTCTGAACCTAGCACCTAGCAATTAATTCATAGTAGATTTATAACTGATATACTCAACAAAAGCGCAACACTAGGTTCAAAATTGCACACACTGACAACCCGGCCAAAACTACCAATTGGAGACACGGATGGATGACTGCTGGGGAGCTGGGATTAGAAGCAACTTTTCATGAATCATGGAATGCATATGTAAATTCTCTGAATTCTCATCAAATTTGATTAACTGACAGAGAGGACAAGCTTCTCTGGAGTTCCTCTCATTTTGGTGAATATGTCCCCAAGATCTGATACATCACAGTGATTGCAGTTTGAGTCCCTGTAGAGTTAAAGTGGTGGAGAAAAATGCTTTGGAAATCTAAGTGCCTAGCCAAGGCAAAAAATTTATGTGGTGCCGAAAGAAATATCTCAACCTTGGATGTTCTTCAAAGAAGGTATGTGATTGGGCCTGGTTGATGCCCCTTGTACAAAAACAGTGAGGAAATGATTATTCACATTTTCCAGGAATGCCCTTTCATCAAACGAATCTGGGCAGTATGTCGAGCAACTGTAGGCCAGCTAGGACAGTGGGAAGGATCAGCTATCGAAGAAACTTGGAGAAGGTGGCTTGCATTATAGTCAGTAGTAGTCACAACTAATATTTTTAAGATTTTTGGTTTGTGTGGTCCTTAAGCGAGGACATCGCAAGCATGGAAACTTGTTTCCAGTTACATTAGGATTATTTGGACTTTCATCAAGATTGGTATGGCTACACATTCAATTTGGACCTTCTTTAATGGAAAGATGATAGGTGGGGTTTTCTTTCTACCTTCATTGGCAGATGGCATACCAAAATACCCTTTTCATCAAGGATTGATGTGGGATTAATGTACAAGAGAATGGTTATCTTCATGTGATATTAATTGTACTCAAAACCTTCAAGCTGTTGGTCATTATGAATTCATGGCATTGTGCCAGATGATTCTTGATGAGTGTTCAACGTTCACTTATATTAAATTGTGATTCTTCTATACCTATATGGAAGAATTGGAGATGATTTTAGAGGAAACCTATCTGTTAGCCATCAGTTTTTTTTTTACATGTTAGTGATGACTATATCCATAGCTGATTTTTCTAGAAGCTGAATTCCATATGTCAATATGTCATCTAGAAAACCCTCATAAAACTTTTTTTCACCCTTTTACTTTTCAGTCCGCCCTTGTCAAGATTAAAATCCATTATCACTATTTTTCTAGCTTCAGCCCTCCTGGTCTACCCATCAGCTCCAAAAGGAAAAATCCAAATCTGTTTCAAAAGTCTCCCCTATGTTAGGAAGTGGCCCTTTAAGGCATTTCACCTTTGGCAACCATCAAAAGGCCAAAAAAAACCTTCATCTGCTACAGACCAATCATGACCAACCGCCTACTCTGCAAATCAAGTTGATAACAGCTCTAAGTCACGCCACTTATACCCCTAGGTCTCAACACTGCATAAACCACAGTCTCAAGCTGATTACTAGGTGTTTCACAGTGTTTTATGGATTCTGCAAAGGCAGGAAATATAACTTCATCTCAGGAGGACATGCTTGAATCTACAGTTAGAAAGCAGGCGCTTCTAGTGCAGCAGGCCTAAGATATACGCAAGCAGAGGTATACAGATCTTGTGAGCCTCTTTCAGCGCAGAAAATCCACGAGAGAACACCCGCTGTCTCGACCAGCTGGTAAATTGTCGCGAGAACCTCTTGTTACAAACGAGAGGTTAGGGCGCCTCCTTCATCTACAAGCAGAGGGCGCTGGTCAGTATTGACTTTAAAGGTTGCAGAAGTCCAGGTTTTCCTTTTACTGAACAGTGAAACAATATCTCCAGGTTTTATGAATATGAGTGATGATCATAACAGGGATAGAGTCTGAAGTAATCAAGTTCAAAGGAAAACAGAGTTTGGTCTGATAAAGGAGGTCATTTGAAGTTTTCAAATTATGTGAATTGTTAAACTTTAGAAAGGCATGCCATTAGTAAAAATTCCAATCATAAGCAGCCTGCTTGTCCACAAGATCAAATTGAAGAGGTGCTGACAAAACATGTCATTACACAGGCAGAATGAAAGCTGTTGGTTTTTCAAAGGGTACTGACCTCCATAGTCACAGAGACTATCTTTCAAATAAATTGTCATGAGATGACCAAAGTAAATAATGACATTTCAGTTCCCCTCAGAGCAATACAATGAGACAGTGACAAATTGACTAGGGTTGTTCTAAAGCATAGTGGTGATTGCAAGCAGAGGTGCCAATATTGATGTTTCTTTTTAAGTTGGTTGCTTACCATCATAATCCAAGGAAATCCTTGTCATGCAGCATTATCAAATAATCTTCAGATACTTTGCTCAGTAAAAGGCCTCCTCCATTTATGAGCAGATGGCCAAAGCATTGAGTGTTGTTGAAAACTGATTGGTCAAAAGGTGCAGTGGAAAGATACAAAGAAGGTAAATAGAAGTCTGTACACAGGTAAAAGATGGTGTTTATATTTCAAAATGCATTACACATAGGAAAATGTCTTTCAAGAAATACATCATGATGGACAGGAAACAATATGAATATGTATGCATTGATACCAAAAAGGGCAGTTTCCTTAGGGGAAGAGGCCACACAGTCACATCACTGTCACATGCCAAGAAGTTTAAAGGGAACTCCTTTTGAGTAAACAGAGAAATATAGTGAGAAAGCATGCAACCAAAAGATGACACTTACAGTCCAGGGAGAAGCTCATAAATCGCCTGGAAGCAGCAGTTATCAAACAAATTGGTAGAAGACAGACCATCTCCTTTTAAAAATGACAAAATGGCTTTCAAAGCTCTTCAACAGACCTTGCGTGGTTTTCTCTTTTAAAATATCACCAAGAAAGTAAGACAGTGGACAAAGTTGAGCTTTGGAATGGTTCTATTACAAAAAGGTCAATGCACTGATCAAAGAAAATGATAACTGTGTTTCCAAGAGACCTGTTTTTTCCTGCTTCATAAAAGTTCCCCTTTCAGAATATATATCACATATAATGGGAGGCATTTCAGGTTTTGTTCCCAAAAGACATACAAGTGTATGTATAGGCAACGAAGTTGTTTTCATGGACAGTCAGTGTTATGGATGGTTTGAAACAAAACAAGTTTCCAGTATTCAATAAACAGAGATGTTATATAATGTGTTGTGAAATAGAGGATTGTAGTGAAAAATGCCCCTCTTTAAAGACCATAGCAAGCTATAAGAAATTGCAGCAACTTGGCACCTGCAAAAAAGGTAAAGATTGAAGAATTAAATAAACGCCAAGACTGTCAAAGCAAATTAACAAGGCAAAAACCTACCCTTTCGGAAACTGAGCAGTTTTCAGGCATTTTCTTGACAGTGTTAAAGGGGATACAATTTCTGTGGCCGAAACCATTTCAAAAGGGAGTACCCCTCAAATGAAAGTCTATGTGGTTTTAAATGTCAAAGAAATACACCAAGGCAGCGTACGAAGGTTAAACAAAGCAGAGCTGAAAGCCAAGGTTACTTTTCAAAGTTTTAAGACCGTTGGAGAATTTGAAATAACATGTTAAGGGAGTAAGGTCGAAGGAGATCTTTTCGTTTTCAAACTGCAGAAAAAACTCCGTGCCTTCATAGCATCAAAACAAGGAAAGATCGGGTCACAATTTCAGAGGTTTGCACCGTTAAACACAGCGCGACGCGCCTGCCATTTCGCGCGACGTGCCTGGGAGTGAATTTACACGGGCGGCTAGTGTTGGCGCGACGCGCCTGTACAGTTGCGCGACGCGCCTGTACACGGCGCCCGACAACCCGACTGCCCGACCCGACAGGCCACCCGGGTGGTGTTTTTGCGTGCTACTCTTTCTTGGAAAAGTGCCGCGCATGCTTGAAGACCTCCAGAGCTGCCTCCGACGCTCCACAAGAGTTTTGCCTCGTATCTTGAGGTATTTGCACACTTTGACCCTAAATTTTGTGACTGCTTGTCGATGATTGAAACCAAAAATAAGGTTTGAAAACAAGTTGAGTTAAGTGTTTGCATTCAAGAAGGGATTTTTGGTGAGCTGCATACGAAGGGGTTTGATGTTTTGATCCAAGGAAAGCTTAATTAACTGTTAAAGCTGCTACAAATTTTCACAACACTGCACGCAGAACTTCAAAACTCTGTCATTATACCATAAAAATAGATTGTTTGTTGTGTGAGTTTTCAAGGTGCAAAGCTGAAATAAACTGCTGGATGTGTCATTTAAAACACCTACAGGAAAGAATATATGATGGAAATAAGAGCAGTGTTTTGCTTAAAGAAATTTGTTGTTTGAGAGATCTTGACTGCTACTTCAAAATAAGCCTCTAAAAAGGCAAGAAGAAGATTTTGTTATAGAGACAGGGCTTAGGTCTAAAGAAAAACATTTCACACTGTTTTCAAAACATTGCCACATTATTAAAACAGTGAAGTGCACTCAGAAAAAGGGGTTTTGCCAAAGAGCTGTTTATAAGTTGAAAGACCACAGGGTAAGTTTGCTCCTGCTCCTCATACAAAGACAGTTTTCGCTGTGTAGCTGCTTGATTGACTTTGGGTGTTCATGCTGGTTTGATAAGCGGATGTCAGGTGGAACAAAGGATTTTTTCTACAAAGGCTAGGGTTACATGTGTAAGGGGCTGTTGATTGTTTTAAAAAGAAAACTCACATAGTTTCTGCCTAAAAGCTTTGTAGTCTTCTAAACTCTGTCATTTTTTCTCCAGTCCTGTGTATTAACTATCTGAACATATTTATGGTGGTTTGCAATAGATGCAAGATTAGTGGACTGTTGGCACACTTATAAAAGGCAGGGTTGTTAATCATTGAAATTCTACCTTGAGGCAGAGATACATGTTTATTGATTGACATCTAAAAACTCACAGAACAGGGTGATTTTAGCACTTCTCACAGCAAACTCCTCCTAAGCAGTCTGCCCTTCTTTCCACTGTATTATTTCATATTGAAAATTTGTTGACTGAGATAAGTTCAAGGTGGAGGGCCACTTTCTAAAGAGCAGGGTTTTAAATGATTGGATTTTACCTTGGAGACATAGATACAGGTGTGTTGATTGGCCCCTAACAAATTCACAAGGAAAAGTGATTTCTCAACACTGTGCACATAAATTTACACAGCTGTCTGTCTCCTCTTTGCTATATGGTACCCTATTGAGAAATCTGCCTAGCTGAGGTACATTCAAAGGCAGAAGGCTGGTTTTAAGAAGAACAGAAGTTGTGTATTACTAAAAACTTGTTGCAAAACACCCAAATCTTATTGTTTGTCTGTCAAAGCAGTAAAGTGACACAGTTTGACTCCAACAGGACATTTTACATACAGTGAAGGCAGTTTACCTCTTCCAAAGCATATTCAGGTCAAAATGCCTCCAAGGCAAGACAGCAGGAGCGGTCCACATAAAAGATATGAGCCCATCTCTACAGAAGAGATTAATGCTCATCCATCTGTACTTTTCAACTTCCATGAAGTAGGCTGCCTTGATTTCTGCCAGAAGATAGAATAAGTCAAGATTTTTTCGCCATTAACACACTTGTGCGCCCTGAGATTCAAAGAAAAACACTTCCAAGTGGCAGGTCTTGATTTCAAAATTTCTCCAAGGTATGTGTCCAAGGCCACCAAGATCCCGTATCATGGCGAAAAATGGTTCAAACAAGCTCATCTTGACTTAGAGGATTACAAACCTTTCATCAAGCCTGAACATAGAGAGGCTGTCACTGCTATTTTCCCTTTTTCACATCTCCTTGACAGCTATGCTCCGCTTATGAAAGTCATAATGAAATATTTCACTTGTGAAGGGAGGTTTAATCGAATTTATGCCTACCATGTCCGATTATTGATGCATTTTACCAGAAGCAGGAAACTAAACCTCCCTTACTTCTTGTTCAAGAGCATAGAGAAGATGGCATCTACTATCCAGAAGAAGGCCCCACCTCTGCAAATCCCTTCCCTTTTTCATCATTCTTTGATCAAGATTATCTTCCTACACCAGCTAGAGAAGAAAGAGGTTTCATGGGATTTATTCATCAGCCATCCAGATTTTGCTACTGTTCCTCCTGCCCATATTTCTCCCACTCAGCCTGTCCATCGCCCGGTACCTTTGTCCAGTAGGCCTACTCCTAGAAGGCTCAGGATGTCTACAGGACAGTCAAGTCAACAAGAGGGAAAAGATGAGCAGCAGCAGTTAGATGATGAGGAACAACAACAAATAGAAGGTGAAGGACAGTAGGTCCAAGATGAGCAGCAACAGGTGCAAGATGAAGAACAGCAGGTTGGGCAGGAAATTGAGACACCTCTTGAGCCACAAATTGAACAAGGCATTGAAGCAGAACAGCAAATTGAGGTTGGCAAACAGGGGCAGCCAAGTGAACATCAGGAAGAAGACATCCAGTAGCCTCAAGAAGAGCAGAAAATTCAAGAAGATGTCAAAGGTAAATCAGTTGTGCCTCCTCCTCTCAAAATAACAAAGCTCAGCATAGCAAGGAAAAGAGGGTCTAAAGCTGCCACCCTAACAGTGACAAAGATTGTTCCTAGCAAGAGGAAATCTCCCAAAAGAACACCTTCTAGCATGCCAAGGAGGAAAAACGCAATATTGGCTTTCAAAGGTAAAAGCAAAGTTGGAGAAAGTACAAAGCATGGAGGTGAATTAGCTGTCATCCCTATCCAAAGCGATGACAGTGATAATGAGGCCCGCCTTCTTGAAAATCTCCTAATCCATAAGGAAGGGAAAATTGAGTCATTAGAGGAGGATCTTCAAAGGGCAAGGAATTTCAACCACTTCTTGGAGATTGAAAACAAACAGATGAATGTGCACACAGCTGTTCATGAGGCACGGGCGATCAAATATAAAAATGAGGCAGCTAAGGTGCAAGCGAGGATAGAAGAACTCATTGGTGAGTTTGATGATGAAGAGGAGGAAGACCAGCCTAGGCAGAAGAGGCCTAGGACCATCAGGCTGAAAAGAGCCTTGGAAAAGCAGAGAGTAGAAGAACAGGCCCAGCTCCAAGCTTTTCCTCTCACTGCACTCCTTCAGCAGGAAATTGAAGAAAACAAAGAGGCATGGCTTGAAAGAGCTAACAAGCACTTGGAAATGAAGCTTGAGAGGGCGAATAGAGGTTTAGAGCTGTAAAGGAAGAGGACACATCACTTGCAAAAGCTAAATCAGTTTGCCCGGCGCAAACTAAAGGCAGCCCAAGAGAAATTGAAGAAGGCAAAGGGAAAGCGCCTAGCACGGAAAGAAAGGAAAAGCATATCAGCCCTTGATATTTTGGCCACAGCTTCGGAGCATGTTGCTATGGACCCCTGAGGGTCATATGTGCCAATTTTGGGCCCATTTCGGCAACTTTTTGTTTTTTGGCATTTTTTGGGTTTTTGGTCAAAAACTCATAATTTCGCCATTTCAGTTTGAGGATTTTCCAAGGGAGGAAAATGATACCAATGGATGCCATAATTCTATGAGCAGGTCCCCAGCGATTTTCAGAGTATTTGGAGATCATTCGCCCCCTCAAATTGGTGAAAAATGTCCTCTTTTTGCACATTCTGCTCGCCATATCAGCAGTCTGCTATTTCCTGGTTTTTTGTACACAGGTACAGTTTTGGGGAACTTTTAGGCATCAGATTGAGATGATTTCAGTTGTGCCAGAAATTAGACACAGAGAGTTTTCCAACGAGCTATCATGAGCCTTGTTTCGACATCGGGAAGGCTGCCAATTTCCTCCAGCAAGTCAGGGGACCTTTTTTAGATATAAATATGAAGTATTTTTGTAATTTTTGAACCTCAAAAATCTGCTTTTCCCAAATGTGCGTTTAGCTATTTTTACACTTGGGAAATGATGTAAAGTCAATATAATTTCCATTTTTAGCAGTGTTTTAGATATTTTATGGGATATTTTGTGCCTTGGGCTTTGCAAAGCCTCAAGGACAAGTTTAGATATTTTGACTTGGCCAATGGGATAGCTAGTTGCTCCATGAGGTTTTCCTCCCTCAAGCCTATTTATTCCATAAGGCTTCATTGTAAAAGAGAGGCTGAAATTGAGAAAAGAATCAATATATTGGTCATATGAGCTTTGAAGAACATACTTGTGTTATGATTTTTGGACTGTCTCTTGGATGCTTTTGATGAATGATGAAGGATTGGTGATGGATTCCATGACATGGTAGAATGGTATAGTGTTTCTTGCTATGTTTTTGTCTTCTAGTTTTCATTCATAATACATGCTTCTTGCTGCTATAGATCAGTAGAGATTTATTTTGAGATATGCCCATGGAGGCACCTCAAAATTCCTGAATCTTCATAGCTTGATGTTTTCTTCTTCCTTAGTTATGCTAAATAATTCTTAACTGCTCTTTAGTAACTTAAGGATACTGTTTGCTAAGTTTTATTTACAAGTTATATGCATGTTGAGTAGGATGTATGGTGTGCCCTGCCTACCTATAAGCTGTCCATAGTTCTGTCCATAAAACTTTCTCTTTGACTGATTAGCTTATCATCTTGTTGAACCAAGGAGGCCTAGTCCCGATCTAGCCCTTTGCCTAAAACTATGAAAGCTTGTTTGTCCAAGTGCCCAATAACTTAAAGACTGTGTTTAGGCGTTCCGGCATAGTTTTATGAGTTGTTAGTCCTTCTTATGTGTTTTCCCCAAAGTCTGATAGCCATTTCCCAAAGTTAGAGGGTCTTATACTTCTATGTATGGCTGGAATGTTTGATTTCTATGTATTAATTAGCTCATAGTTACATTTAACATTATTAATGGCTTTCTATAACATGTTTATGTCTGCTATCAACTAGTTACACTTGAAATCCCTTGTCTTTCACCAACTTGATGTTCATTTACTCCATTTTTCCCAAAGATCCCTTCTACCTTGAATCAAATCGGCCCTACAGCAGCCTTGCATCATCATCTCATAGCTTCCTTAACCTGTTTGACCCCATAGCCCAATTGATCTGACTTCTTGTTATCCATTTTTATATCTTTGATCAGTTTTATCCCTCACAAACTTAAAAAACCAAAAAACTAAAAACATACTTCATAACTAGCCTAATATCAGAACACCATAAGCAAACACACCAACATCCTTTACATCTAATAGAGAGAGCCCTCTTTGAGTCCAGTAAGGCTAGGTCCTCGGGCTCCAAAGCTTGGTTTGATGTTACATCGTCATTTGGCTCACCAATCGGCCAAATCACGAGACCCTAACATAATGGCGATCACGGTGGGACTCTGAGTAACAAAAAACTTAGTTTCCCTCATCTTTAGAGACCTTTAAGAATACTATCTGATTGACTTATCCCACTGCTCACTAACATAGTGACACTCACAGTAGGACCTTCCGAGTTAGTGACAATCTAAGTACACCTTAGTAACTCCTGAAGTCTCAATCGAGCTTAGTAAACTTAGATATTGTCTGAAGAATAGAAAATAGCTCCTTCACCATCTTAGCAAAATGATGAGTCAGTTATAGAAAACTCTTCCAAACCTTGTAGGCACATAAAACTCAAAAAACCCCAAAATACTCCCTTAGATTGGCTTTTGATAGTACTGGTGGTGGACCATACAAGTATACCTCAAAACAACTGACATTCCACCTGGCGACTCCACTAACTTCTAGTAGACCTTACTATTTTACCAAACTCTAGGCTACTATCCGATAGACCTATCCCATCACTCACTAACATAGCGGGAGATGGTGGGACACTGAGTACATAATAGTCCAGCAAACTCTTATAGACTCTTTTGGTCTTTTAGATACCATAAACAAGCAAGCAGTCCATAGACCCATTTTTTAGAGTAAACTCTTTTTGTTCTCATCACCCTAGCAAAGTGTTGAAACAAGTCTAGGATACTTTAACAAACCATAGGCTGCACATAAAACTCAGAAAATCCAAAAAACATTCTCAGATTAGTTACTGGTGGTGGACCATAGCTATCTTTGATTTTGATGATTACTTCAATGACTTTTTAATAGAATTTGGGAACCTTTTGTATCATGAATTTGGAAAGTAATAAGGAACTATAACAAAACATGTGAGAATCGATGTGTATAACTTAGCCACTGATAATGGTTGTTTCCTATACAAGAAAAGGAGAAAACGAAGAGTTGGCGCTCCAAAGGAAAAGACAAAGCGGAGATAACTGCTGTCTCTCTGGATGAAGACCGAACGTAAACATAGGGAAACAGATCGAAGCAAATCAGCTCGGGAAAGAGGGAGAAGACACCAGCTCAGCGCGAAAGCAAAGATAGGATGAAGAGTTAACAGTTTGGCGAATCCCTCAGGATCGAAGATCCTGAGGGATCGCTGCTTTATTTATCTAGTCGCTTGGACATCTCCGCCATCGTTTTTATATAAAGACAGCACTGTTAGCTTGATAGATATATGATAGCGAGATAGGATGCGTTTTATGTAATCTTCTGTAAAACATCAGATTTGGTTATTAAGTTTTGTTGAAGACTAGTTTGATGTATTTTTGAATCGATGCATTAATAAAGGCTTGGTGATTATTCCATCTTCGCGTCTGCATTAGCTTAAAGCGGTGTATCCTTGGAGGCTAAGGGCCCGGCCCCGAAGGACACTTGCTTCTGTGCCATTACAGCTTCACTTCTGTGTGGTTTGTTTATTCTTGTTATTTGATCAATTGATATGCTTTACAAGTTCATAGGATATGCTCTGTTCAAGTTTGAATCATTAAATTTCGACAGATAGAACTGTATGTTGACTCTGTATCAAGTTATTTATCCTTTCAAGAGTTAATCGCACATTCTTACTGTTATATTACAGAGCTGTTATACTAAAACGTTCGTGTGGTGTGCGTTCTTAATTTATCAGTACTGTTCTATAATTCATTCGTTGTTATTGCTGTTCTATAATTCATTCGTTGTTATTGCTGTTTCATTAGTGTGATCTGTGTCAATCGCCTTTAGAGTGGCAGAATGTTCTTTGATTGCAAAGAGTGTATAGATTGAGTTTGGTTATAACCCGCGGGACTTAGTTATTCAATTGCTGTTCCATTTTAGAGTTGCTGTTCCATTTCAGAATTGTGGTTCAATCCTTTATTCGTTTTGCTGTTCCATTTACTTGCAGTTGTTGGTTTGTTGTGAGAGATGATTTAAGGCTGTAGTGAGCAGTAGCAGTTATTGTCTAGCTCCCAGGCTTGTGATCTATGCTCCAATTCCTTTTTCATCAGTTTCTGAAGGGATGGTTTATCATTGCCGAACCCTTGACTGATAAGTTATTGAGTTTTCTGAGTGTGTAATTTATTTCTTTAAAGTAATTTGATTTCAGTTAAGCATCCGTTTACTCTTGTATTTCTTAAGCACTGTACTACTAGCATTACTCTGACAAATGAGCCTCGGGTTGAGTCACTCTTTGTAATGACAAAACGCTCTCGGGTTGACATATTAATGTGAGGTAATTAGAGGTGAAAGAGACCCTTTTTATAGCTCTACATTTTGGCGCCGTTGCCGGGGAAAGAGTGAAGCCATTTGTCTTTTTCAGAGTGGTGTACAAGCCTGCTAGGGAGGAGTTGGATCCTAAAAATGGAAGGTAAGAACCTACGTGCAGAGCATGTAAAAGACCTGCTCATTATCCGCTTTCCTAACAGATTTGTTTTTGTTTGTTTAAATAGAAGTTGGTAGTTTATTTTTGAGTGCGTGACTAAGCAGAAAAAACCGGAAAAGAATATCAAACCCCCATCCAAACCTGAAAAAGCTAAGGGGCCGGTGACCCTTGGCCGAACGACCTTCATAGACGAAATCTATAAGAAAACAGAGTCTCAGCCATCAGTAGGTTTCAAGAAAAACACTTCCAAGCCACCTACTAGTTCCCTTCAGGCCACAGGATCACCATCTGTAGCCTGTGCTGAGGTGCATAGTCAAACTGAGGAGCAGGACTTTCAGGAAGTTGAAAATTCCACTCCAGAATTATTGCAGGAAGGGAACTCTAGTAACTTTTGTGAGGGAGAAGGACAAACAGGGGAAACGAAGGAACCAAAATCCCCTATTGAAACAAATCAGCCATTAGATAGCCCAGATAAGGGGAGTGCTGCGAAAGTCATTGTTGAAGAGATTCAATCTCCTCAAACACCTGGTATTCCCATTATTCCAGATAAAGGAAGCGCTATTAAAAAGATCCTTGTCAAAACCGTTCCCACCCAACCTAGGAATACCCTCCTAGATATCCCAGAAGGTTACTGGCATATATTCGATCCCATGGCTCAAAACCAACCAAACGCTCAAAACCAGCCAAATACTCAAACCTCTACATTACAATATCCTATAGCGGATTCTGCAGCAAATGCACCCATGAAAGCTATCCCTCTTCAGCATATCCCTACATTCCACGGACTCACATCAGAAGATCCGGATGCATTCTTATTCGAATTCGATGTGTTATGTAGGGGGTACGATTACACCACCGATCCCCAAAAATTGAAATTATTTCCCTCTACATTGAAAGGGGTTGCTTTAAGATGGTTTATGGGGCTAGGTGGCGGGGTCATCAACAATTGGGATCAAATGAAAGAATCCTTCTTAAAGAAATACCAGGATTATTGTAGGTCTAGAGAATTAAAAGACGAAATATTTCAAATGTCAGCTAGACCAAATGAAACACTAGAAGAGTATGTGGAACGTTTTCAGTATAATTTACAAAGATC
Source organism: Pinus albicaulis (assembly GCA_034641835.2). Taxonomy (NCBI): domain Eukaryota; kingdom Viridiplantae; phylum Streptophyta; class Pinopsida; order Pinales; family Pinaceae; genus Pinus; species Pinus albicaulis. Next base: position 1,346,037,060 of record CM076570.1, on the reverse strand, counting down.
TCCTTATGCATCGCTACCTTTACCTGATAATGTGTTAAAAACTGCATTAATGAGGGGCATGAAGGAACAATGGATTGAAACATTAAACATTATGAGCAAAGGGGATATTTATCAAGAGAGTTTTTCTGACATTATTGATTTGTGTGTCAGGAGTTCGAGAGGCAGTACAAGAATAAAACCGACAGAATATGATCGGTTTGCAAGAGATAACAAAGTATCAGCAGAAGGAGTAACACGCGCAAAAATTGGAAATTTATTAGAAAATTTTAAAACTGATATTATGGGGACACTAACTACACAACTTGATATGGTGCAGGCTAAACAGAAGCAGCTGGAGGCAGAACAGAATATGGCAATCTTCTACCCCCGATGCAGAAAAAAACACAGCCACAAGGAGTGTCCATTAGATAAAGTCCAAACATGCGCCATCTGTACAAAAGATCACCTTACGGAGAGCTGCCCCTCACTTCCTGGATTGAAAGCGGTATATAAGGAAGCAGAAGAAAAAACAGAATCGGTGAATTCGATCAACCAGCGCCGCCCGTGGCAGCCAAGACAACCTGGTATGTTTCCGGACCCAACCTCTTTCTTTCAAAACCCACAGTATAATGCTCAACAATATGGTATGTGGCAGAATCAATCTCAAACCCCATTTACCAACTGGTCACCACAATCATTCCCTTCTTCAAATCCATGGATGAATCAAACAAGCCAAAATGGTTGGCCGAATTTCCCTTACACTCCACCATATTGGCAAAATGGCCCGTATCCTTCACAATGGACTCCCTCTACTTCACAAAGTTCACCCTGGCAGACAAGCTGGCAAAGACCGATGTACCATCCAGCTGGAACTATTCCACTCCCTCAACCTACTTTGCCAGCTTTACAACAAAATCCCCAGTCTAACTTGAGGCCGCAACTCCCAGCCCAACCCGATCCCAATCCAAACAACAGGCAGGTCCAATCTGTTCAAATCATAGAATCACCAGAACCAGGACCTGACTTAAGGGAGTGCAATGACCTTCAGTTAAGATCTGGGCGTATAATTGAAACTGAGGGAGATAAAACAGTTCATATTGAAGATCAGTTACCCAGAGAACATCAGTCACAACAAGAGGATGTGAATAAGCAACAAACTCATAATCAAGCAACCACATCCTCTCCTCCGTTCCCAGAACGATTAGCCATACCACGATCCATACAATATCCTGACTTTGACATTCTGGGAGAATTACAAAATCTGTACATAAAGATTCCATTCCTCCAAGCCATTCAAGACATTCCCATATACGCCAAAACCATAAAAGAATTGTGCATAAAGAAACCAAGGAGGAATATAACAAATAATCCAAGAGTCCAAGTAGTCGGTACCTTATCTGACCTATTGTCTGGAAGAGAAACACCCCTTAAATATGAAGACCCCGGGAACCCAATTATAACTGTTCAAATTTATGGTCGGACCCTGTCTAATGCCTTAGTTGATCTAGGGGCTGCAATTAATATTTTAACAACCACAACTTGCCAAAAGCTCGGCATTACATCTGTAGAACCCACCTCCACTCTGTTAGAATTGGCTGACCGATCTGTGGTTAGACCAGAGGGTACTCTACATGATGTCATGGTCTCCGTAGAATCCTGGGAGTATCCAACCGATTTCCTGATAATTAATCCAAAAACCCGACTTGATGGACACCCGCTAATCTTAGGTAGACCTTGGCTCGCTACTGCCGATGCCTACATTGGCTGTTGGCAGGGAAATATGACCATAACCAGAGGACCAAATAGAAAAAATTTAGTTCTATATCCTCCAGCGCAGCCAAGTGTCACAATGATTAAAACTAATAAGCACCCTGTATCATATCTTACTGATAACATCAGATCTCCATTAACTATACAAGAGGCACTCGATTTCAAAGATCAAACAGAAGACGATGCCATTAATAATTTCATTACTCAAACTGAACCTCGCACACAGTGTCACATGATAGAGGCATTATTTGATAATGAATTGGATGAAGATCCCCTAAAAGATATTCATGACCAAGCGATACCTGTTACTCCTGTTGCAAATAGTAAAACTGTGGAAATTGCACCGGGGAAAACTCTAAACATCAATGCTAATCTCACACCTGAACAAGAAACAAAGCTCATCCATTTGTTAACAAAATATCAAGAAGCATTCGCATGGGACTACCCTGATATGAAAGGAATCGATCCCCAGTTATGTACACACCACATTTACATAGAAAAGGATGCCAGACCTGTGCGTCAGCCGCAAAGGAGACTTAATCCCCATCTAAAAGACGTTGTAAAAACTGAACTTTAGAAGCTTTTAGATGTGAATTTTATCTACCCTATTTCTGATAGTAAATGGGTCTCTCCACTTGTGGTGGTACCAAAAAAGAATGGGAAATGGAGAATTTGTGTGGATTATAGGGAACTTAACAAAGCAACACAAAAAGATCATTTTCCTCTTCCTTTCATAGATCAAGTATTGGACACTTTAGCAGGGAAAAAGTTCTTTTCTTTCCTGGATGGCTTCAGTGGATACAATCAGATTCAGATTGCCCCTGAAGACCAGGATAAAACTACCTTTACTTGCCCTTGGGGAACATTTGCCTATCGAGTTTTACCTTTTGGCTTATGTAATGCTCCTGCCACATTTCAGAGGGCTATCCTTAGTATTTTTGCAGATTTATAGATCAAGTATTGGACACTTTAGCAGGGAAAAAGTTCTTTTCTTTCCTGGATGGCTTCAGTGGATACAATCAGATTCAGATTGCCCCTGAAGACCAGGATAAAACTACCTTTACTTGCCCTTGGGGAACATTTGCCTATCGAGTTTTACCTTTTGGCTTATGTAATGCTCCTGCCACATTTCAGAGGGCTATCCTTAGTATTTTTGCAGATTTAATCAATGATGGACTTGAAGTTTACATGGATGACTTTACACCATATGGAGATGACTTTGATTCAGCTCTAGACACCCTAGAGAAAGTCCTACAACACTGCATTGTTACTAGGCTTTGCTTAAGCAACGAAAAATGTTTCTTGATGATGACTGAAGGACTTATCCTAGGACACTATGTCTCAGCAGCCGGCATTCAGGTAGACCCGGACAAAATCCAAATACTTTTGCTTATTCCCACACCTACTACTCAAACGGAGGTACGCAGCTTTCTTGGATTTTCCGGTTATTATAGACGATTCATAGAGCATTATTCGCACATTGCCGCTCCTTTATATGCTCTGACTGGTAACGTTGATTTTCTGTGGACAGACAAATGTGACCATGCTTTCGAGGATCTAAAGAAGCTTGTATCCACAGCCCCAGTCCTTCGAGGACCAAACTGGGACCTACCATTCCAGATATCATCTGATGCCTCAGACACAGCCATTGGCGCAGTCCTTGGGCAGGAAGAGGATAAAAAACCATATGCTATCTATTATATCAGCAAAAATTTATCCCCTGCTGAATTGAATTACACTGTTACTGAAAAATAATTCCTAGCTGTAATACATGCTGTCAATAAATTTAGACATTATATCACAGGCTACCCTGTTATCTTGTATACAGACCATTCTGCTATAAAATATTTAGCAAATAAGCCTGTCACAAATGCCAGAGTAACTCGATGGTTAATCTTATTGCAGGAATTCGACATTACAATCAAGGACCGCCCTGGCAAAGAAAACCCTGTAGCCGATTTTCTTTCAAGAATACCAAAATCAAGCGATGCAGCAGCAGTGGAAGATCAATTTCCAGATGAGAACTTGTTTGCTGTTGCTGTTCAAACGCCCTGGTATGCTGATGTTGCCAATTACCTTGCAGTAGGTAAATTACCAAAACATTTAACTCCTAATGAGCGTAAGCATATTATTCAGAAAAGTTCTCGATTTTCGTGGATTGGAGGTTATTTGTTTCACACAGGAGCAGACATGCATATCAGGCGATGTGTTAGAGAGGATGAAATATTTGACATCCTAAAAGCCTGTCACGATGGACCGTGTGGGGGGCACTTCGCTGAACGTAGGACTGGACATAAAGTATTGCAGACAGGGTATTACTGGCCTACGATCTTCAGAGATGCAAAGAAGTTTGTCCAAGCCTGTGACAGTTGCCAGCGAGCAGGACGACCTGGTCAAGCTGATGAAATGCCTCTGAAACCACAGTTAGTCATCGAAACTATTCAAATGTGCTCTGATTTCAAAGTGACCCATTTAAATCCCCTACCAAATCAAACATATTTTATATAAACAGAATATGTCACCAAATGGGTTGAGGCAGAAGCATTGCCAAGAGCCACAGAGGACTCAGTCATACAGTTCCTGTTCCTTCTATTTGTTCGTTATGGCCTTCCTAGAGAAATAATTACAGATGGAGGACCACAATTTGTTGGGCATAAATTAGCTGCAACACTTAACAATTATCATGTCCAGCATAAGATCACTACTCCATATCACCCACAGGTGAATGGGCAGGTAGAAAGTAGCAATAAGATAATAGAATCAATCCTAACAAAAACCATTGCGTCACATAGGCGTGATTGGGCTACCCGACTACCTGAAGCACTCTGGGCATATAGAACCACATGGAGGAGCACCACCGGTTACTCACCTTATCAATTAGTGTTTGGAAAACAACCCATTTTTCCCATAGAATTCGAAATCCAAACATTACGGACAGCACAGGAAGTTGGCCTAGATCTAAGCGAGGCACAAACCAATCGACTACAGCAGATCAATGAATTAGACGAGGTTAGGCTCTCTGCACTACAAAATACAGCATTGATTCAACAGCAACGAGCTAAATGGCATGATGCGCTCATAAAAAACAAAGTCTTCCACGAGGGAGACTGGGCTCTGTTATACGACTCTCGGTTTCAGGACTTCCCTGGAAAACTTCAGACTCGATGGTTGAACTACAGATTAAATCCGAGCATACATATCGGAACACTTACTCTGAATCACCACCGACGGTCTGACACATTCAAAGTTAAATGGCCACCAGTCCGTCTCTACCGTAGAACCACTCACTCCTGAATCCTTCACCACGCCAAGATACCGATCTCTGAGATTTTAGGAGAGGAAGAGAAATCTTTCTCACCTGTAATTCATTAAGGGTCTATTCTTTTTACAATTTGTACATAAGTTCTTGTTTTGTGTGATTCTTGTACATAAGTTTGATTTGAATATTTTCTTGTCATTTTTGCTGTTCCTTTTTTTCCATATAGCTTGATTTTTGCTCTTCTAATAGCATATGTGTGTTTTTATGATGTTGGTCTTGCTTGTTTTGCTGTTCCTTTTCTAAAGGAACAGCATTCGCATCTCTGCTGTTCCTTTTTCAAAGAAACGATATTGTTACATTTCCGCTGTTCCTTTTCCTTCAGAAACAACGTTCTTTTATTGCTGTTGTGTCTTTTTCAACGGAATGGCATGTTGAGTGTTTTATAGTATGATTGCCATTCCTTTTCCCAAAGGAACGGCATTTGCATTTTCTTTCCTTTTTTTTATCCATCGTTGTTTCTTTTCCAAACGGAACACTATTAGCATACTTTTGACCTCTTTTGCTGATTTAAATTGAGGATGCTTTTTGCCCGTCTTCTTTCTAGTCTTCAAGCTTCAGCTATGTATTTGTGCGATGAAATATAAAAACACAACATACCGAAATCTGCAAACCATAAAATCGCTATAAGGCTCTGCATTAATAAAAGGACAAATGGAAGGACATACTTATTTCTTACCTTTTGTTGACATGGTTTTACTAATTTTGCCCTGATTGGTTATCTTTATCATGCTGATTCCCTTAAACTTTTTATTAATACTTGGGAATAAGAACAAAGAGTTTATATCTTCCTATTGAGATAATAAGACTTCTTCCACCATTCCTACTCTTAAGGAGTGCTGAACCACCCTTTGTGTATAAATAAGGAAAAGAATTCTATGAAAAAGAAAAAAGTATGTCAAGTGTCAAATGCAGGATAGGGGGTCTCATCAAGAGCCAGCCTACCATGATCATGAGGATGGAAGTGAAGTGGCATTCCCATTCTGGCCACCACACCAGGGATATGGTCCAAAAGGTATATCAAATAAACAAACCTTCGAACAGGAGGTCTCATCACGAGCCGGCCTGCCCACGTTTCGCTCTTTCCTCGTGAATGGCATTATGGTTAACTGGTCACCAAGCCAGCATAATGGTCTACGTTTTGATATAACAACATTCCTAAGTATACACAAAGGATCATGGTTCCGAGGGTGAAAAACAACTCTGCCAAGGTTATGGACACCTGTTGGCAGCAGAGTAATGTTAATGGTATCGAAGTCACCTTGCTTACACCAATGGGTAAGATACTAACACTCTTTTGTTTCTTATATCCTAGGCACTAATCATATGTCATTTCCCGATTTATACATCGCATGAATATTAATCATTACCAATCATGGCAACGGAGGTGACCATGACCGCTTAAGATTGGCAAGTACGATACATGCCCTATCCATCAGCCTCAAATCATAACACATCAGCCTCTTATATAACACGCGATCCATTCTCCGCCTCGATTTCGGTAATCTGTTGTCCTTTTTCAACATGGCATAAATCCACATGCTGTTCCTTTCTGACTTGATTGCAGACTGGGTGCCGCTCCTTTATTTTCCGACTGGGACAGCCTATCACACTGCGGGGGGGGGGAGGTTAACCTCATCATTCCCTGTATTACGTGTCAATTCACCATTCGAAACAATTAGTTTACGACGGTTTGGCATGGTTTCACGGCATGGCATATTTTTATTTTTATTTTCACACAAGTTGTTTTTGTGCACTGTTGCATACTCTGTGTTTTCTTTCGCGAAACCTTGCTCTCTGTGTTTCAAACCGAAAACGTTTTTGCTGTTCCATTTAGAAATCATATGTAAGTATAAAAGGCACTGGTGAGCTCTCCAACAAGCCCAACGAAGAAACGTCGGCCGCTTCGAGAATCCCGAAAGGGCGGTGATGGCTGGAACTATTTCAATCGCTGTGAGGCGCAATGAGACAAAGAAAGGGGCCGGAATTTTTGCAGAATTTAGAAGATGACCATCGCCAAAGAGAGGAAATTGAGCATGCACATCGATGCTAATAATTGGTGTGTTCGGTGATCTACTGCTACCACCTGACATCAGATGGACATTGAAAAAGGAACGATTACAGAAGGTCATGGAACTGTTCTGACTTGGCGTCGACTTGACAACGGGGAAGGGTGGCATTTCGTCAAAGAATCTTCGGAGAACTGGATCGAGTTAAAGAATAGTGCGTAGCTGGTATTACTCCAAGGAAAAGACGTGGTAAGACCACGACACCTTAAACTTTTAGTTGTTCTAAAACAGAAATGCTCTGTGAATTTACCGGCACTCCTAAACTCATTATTGCATGATGCTGCACAAAGTATGAAAAGGGCACAGCACGTAGAGGCAATTGTTAGTCACCATGGGTTGATTCGACTTGTTGTTAGTTATAGTCTTACCCAGCAGCAGAGCAGCTGGGAAGAGCTCATTGCAATGATTGAAGGGGGATCGACAGAACCATCCCCGAAACGTAGACATTCTATAAACCCACCAGAACAACCGGCAAAACGCAGAGAAGATGTTGCTAGTACATCACAACAACCAGAGACACACCAAGAACCGGCAAAGCGAAAGCATGTCGTTGATTCACCCGAGCAACCAGAGGAACCCAGGAAATCAGCTCGGTTAGCTCAGATGAGAGGAAGTATAAATAAACCTAGAAAATCAGCTCGTTTAGCTCGGATAAGAGGAAGGCTGGAAAAGCTTCAGGGAAGCACCAGCCAACCAGTGATAATTGAAGATGAGCAACCCGAAGAAGAAGCAGCCGAGCCTTCGGGAACAGAAATAGAAGCAGAAACTGAACAGGAGGAAGAAATGGGACAACAGGAGGATAGCCCATTACAAGACCTACTAGAAGATGATGACTTGGCCGCCATCCTAGCCAATATGAGTAAGTATGGTCAACCTTCTAGTTCAGAGAACCCCCACGACCAACCCCAGGAAGAGAACATGCCTGTTCATGATGAAGAGGAAGAAAATACTGAACGGGAACAATCTGTTCCCATGTCACATGAGGAAGAACCCCAAGAGGAAGAATCAGAACCAGTCGAGATGCATACCCCTGAACAGCCAGAGCAAAGCAGTGAGGAAGAACCCCAAGAGGAAGAACCCCAAGAGGAAAATTTAGCAACTGGTCATGATCCAGTCCATCATCGACAGACTGCTGTTCCTTCAAAGGAAACGATGGAAATTAAGAAGCTGCGGAAGGAACGGACTAAATTGTTAAATACGATAACCCAGCTCAGACAAAAAATTAGGATTCTAAAAAAGAACCAGAAGGTAAAGAGGAAAAAGAGGGCCAACAAACGGCCTGCTGTCCAAAACCCTGAGGATCCAACTGCCGTTCCGCATGATGCTGAGGTTCGGGTTAAAATAGAAAAGGATGATAAGAAAATTCAGACCGATGTACCACCCTCAGGTGTAATAAGGGTTCTGAACTCCAAACAGCATAACAAGAAGGTTCAGGTAAAACTCCCGGCCTCCACTGAGCTTTGGAAGAAAGATCCGAAAACAAAATCCTTGCACAAGATGATGAAGCAAGCACAGCAAGAAGCTGAGCAACTTAAAGAGCAGACGGTTCCCCGAGAAAAATATGAAGAGTTGCAGCAGCAACTAAGGGACGTCAGTCAAGCTAAAAGCCAGGCCTTTGAAGGATGGATGAAGGAACAAGAGGAAGTCACACAGGTAACTTGTAGACTAGATACTGCTATCAAACAGATGAATGACCTGTGTTCTTTATACAATAATGTTTTAGCATGTAGGGCCCCTGCTAAAAACTATGCTCTATTTTTATTAGAACGGTATTTACATTTACAAATAAAAGCTGTTAAGGCAGGCACCCCTATACAAATCAACAATGTCAATGATTTTATAGACTGTTGTAAACATTATGGAGTGAAAGTCCAGAGATTGTTGTGTGAACTTTATTTGCACGACCTTGTGCTAAGTCAGGAGACTGAATTGAACCCTGGTCCCTCCATTGGCGATATCCAATTTCAAGCATTCATTTCATTCGGGGTTAATCAGATTAAGTGGCTCAAAGCCTATGACACCTTCCAGAGTCAAGAAAATGGTCTAGATTTACGAGTTAGGGCTGAGCCTAGGAACCCAGTACAGTTATGGAAATCTCATATAAACCACATAAGGACTTCGGGTGTCATTGTAACATTAGGGCCTATGCATGAGGCACTCATTCAAGAGAGTTTAGAGTATTTCCTTTCTATCAAAGACTTGGCCATTAATGCAGCCAAATTTCGATATCGAATCTCTGATCCACACATCCAGCTCAGAGAACCATTTAAATATGAGAACTTTGAGTTAGCTGCTGACCGTTTGAATCTCTATGGCCAGAGCATTCTGAAAGCAGGGTCATCTTGGTTAGGGTATAGATTTCGCGCTCCAATTATTTGGCATCCTGCACCCAGATACCAGGCTCTGTATGATATGCCTGAGGGGCAAGCAGGTCAGTTCTTTGACTATTTAATCACTCAACATGGTTGTAGGCCTCCGCATGAGACTCCTTCTCCAACATACTCTCTCACTTCATTACATGTAAACTACAATGTTTTCATGAGGACATGAAACAAGGTAAGCAGGGGGGTGTGTGGAGTACTAAAAAGGTATGCTTTTGATCATTATTTCAGTGGCTTTTTAATAGAATTTGAGAACCTTTTTGTGTCATGAATTTGGGAATTAATAAGTAACCATAACAAAACATGTGAGAATCGATATACAAGACTTAGCCACTGATAATGGTTATTTTCTATACAGGAAAAGGAGAAAACAAGGGATTGTCGTTCCAAAGGGAAAGACAAAGTCGAGATAACTGCTGTCTCTCTAGACGAGAACCGAACGCAAACAAAGAGAAACAGATCAAAGCAAATCGGCTCGGAAAAGAAGGAGAGGACACCAGCTCAGCGCAAAAGAAAAGATAGGATGAAGAGTTAACAGTTTGGCGAATCCCTCAGGATCGAAGATCCTGAGGGATCGCTGCTTTATTTATCTAGTTGCTTGGACATCTCCGCCGTCGTCTTTATAAAAAGAGACAGCACTGTTAGTTTAGGAGGAGATAAGAGAGAGATAGGATACGTTTTATGTAATCTTCTGTAAGACATCAGCTTTGGTTATTAAGTTTTGTTGAAGACTGGTTTGATGTATTTTTGATCGATGCATTAATAAAGGCTTGGTGATTATTCCATCTTCGCGTCTGCATTAGCTTAAAGCGGTGTATCCTTGGAGGCTAAGGGCCCGGCCCCGAAGGACACTTGCTTCTGTACCATTACAGCTTCACTTCTGTGTGGTTTGTTTATTCTTGTTATTTGATCAATTGATATGCTTTACAAGTTCATAAGATATGCTCTGTTCAAGTTTGAATCATTAAAGTCCGACAGATAGAACTGTATGTTGACTCTGTATCAAGTTATTTATCCTTTCAAGAGTTAATCGCACATTCTTACTGTTATATTACAGAGCTGTTATACTAAAACGTTCGTGTGGTGTGCGTTCTTAATTTATCAGTACTGTTCTATAATTCATTCGTTGTTATTGTTGTTCTATAATTCATTCGTTGTTATTGCTGTTCCATTAGTGTGATCTGTGTCAATCGCCTTTAGAGTGGCAGAATGTTCTTTGATTGCAAAGAGTGTATAGATTGAGTTTGGTTATAACCCGCGGGACTTAGTTATTCAATTGCTGTTCCATTTTAGAGTTGCTGTTCCATTTCAGAATTGTGGTTCAATCCTTTATTCGTTTTGCTGTTCCATTTACTTGCAATTGTTGGTTTGTTGTGAGAGATGATTTAAGGATGTAGTGAGCAGTAGCAGTTACTGTCCAGCTCCCAGGCTTGTGATCTATGCTCTAATTCCTTTTTCATCAGTTTCTGAAGGGATGGTTTATCATTGCCGAACCCTTGACTGATAAGTTATTGAGTTTTCTGAGTGTGCAATTTATTTCTTTAAAGTAATTTGATTTCAGTTGAGCATCCGTTTACTCTTGTATTTCTTAAGCACTGTACTACTAGCATTACTCTGACAAATGAGCCTCGGATTGAGTCACTCTTTGTAATGACAAAACGCTCTCGGGTTGACATATTAATGTGAGGTAATTAGAGGTGAAAGAGACCCTTTTTATAGCTCTACAGCAGGGTGAGTTGATGATAAACACGGTCGGATATGAGGACCCTATGGTTGATTTCTGATGGAGAAATGATGTCAAGATATGCAAAGTTTACTGAGACTCTATCATGCTGGGGGTAGAATGATACCTGCTCTGGAATTTTCAGTAGATGGAGTTGTGAATGGTTTCCAATATTTTCCTGCAAAAACAACTACCTCAAGTGAAATCATCTTCTTTATCAAATATTTTTGAAAGTCATGAGCTTTTTTTTAAAAAGAAGATGAGAGAGGGCATACCTGCTGGCGCTGAAAATTTATTTTTTCGAGAGTGCGAATGTGTGGCATCACCTCTGTTCGTTATGGAGTGCTGATCATGGTGCAACTTACGGTTTAGATAACAGACCTTCTGATCTCTCATTATGGTCCTCCAAAGTTTTTGAAAAGGGCGATATATAGGTGAATATGGCCCTAATTCAATTCATTTGTACTTGTTGAGTTCTTGAGAGGTCACAGGCTTCTGCGTAGTAGTTCTTGCCATTGTGGTCAGCCTGAGCACTAGGGATTACTAATATCATGCCCAGGTAACCTCCATGACGTCCTGAATTTTATTTTATTTTTCAGTTTGATGGTGTCAAGGTCCGTACAGACTTGGTTTGTACGGATTCTGAGTGTTTTTTCCTTAGAGTGCACGGGCGATCAGGGAAAAATCGCACCCTCTACGCGCATTTTATGGGGATAAGCGTGTTTTAAGCATTCTGTTCCCCTTATTTGGCGCACCTTAAGCGCACCTGTGAAAAATACAGGCGCGCCCTAAGCGCGCCTGTCTGAGGGACATGCGCGCAAAAGGCCGAGGTAAGAAAATTTGTAAGTTTTGCCTATTTTTCATGTTTTTTACTATTTTCTGTTGTTGATGGGTACCTGTTTGGATGACAGGTTATTATGGAGGGAGAGGGATTGGCCTGAGCTACGAAATGCATTGGTTGCTGATGTTGGGGCGTGCCGTCACCTGGTGCAATTGGGTCTCCTGAAGTTCGCGGAGAACAAGCTTCTTCGGTCGCAGGTCCGATTGCTACGTTACTTGATCTAGCATTGGCGTAGGAGGCGCAACATGTTCGTGCTGTGTGGGACGAACCTGGTCATCCATCCTAAGATGGATGTATATTTTGTGACAAGGTTACTTCCTCATGGTGAGGCACTGAGGTATCCACTCCCTTCCGGGAGGGTGGATCTACAGAGGTTTCGGAGATGTCACTATGGTGGGGTGCCTCTTATGGAGGGGTACATCAACATTGCATCAGTGGTAGATTTGGCAGAGCGATGTGATCTGGCAGTGATTGTGCAACTTACAAGGTCGTCAGCTTCGCATCGGGCATCAGGCCTACAGGTTGGAGTATTGCGCAGTTGAGGTCCGGGAACTTCTATGATTTTTCCCATTTCTTCTATGACAGGATGGTGATGCAACTCAACAAGGTCCATAGTGGATTGAAGTTGTTTACGTATGCCAGCTTTTTGTGCAACATTATGTACGAGAGGGTAGTTCTACTGAGACCAGTGGTGGCAGTGCCTCCTGGGGGGCCACGGGAGCCTTGTATGAGGAGGTGGGCTCTGGTGATGCCGCGAGGTGGTGGGGGAATGGTGGGGCGTTACTAGAATGCCATGACAGAGGCCTGGTTCGAGGTGAAGCCGCAGATATTCTTGCCATTCCCATATGCAGGGATGGACTTCCGGGGGGATCCAGATATGGGTCTCCCTCCTGGTCATGCTTGGGGGCCAACATGTACATTTTTTATGTTTTCTGCATTTATTTGAGTATATATGTGCTTATGTGTTTTGCTAGTTACATTGACATAGTTTTGGTTACTCTTGCAGATGTTGACGAGGTGGGTCGCCCCGTAGCTCGGTTGGTTGGCCACAGTCCTCTTCAGAGCCCTAGGGGCGATCTCGGAGGGTAAGGAGAAGATGCTGCTGGGGGACCTGGTGGTGGTGCTGGCCCTTTTGGAGAGGGCAGAAGCTTGACCGCTACCAAGGTTACGGTCGAGCGAGCTCGTGCAGGCGCACTAGTGGCATGTGCAAATACGGTGGAGGCTCGTATTGCAGAATTGATTGCTAGGGTATTAGTTTTAGATGATGCCTAGGGTCGAGTGGACCGCTTGACTCAGGGGATGCTTGCTTGTGGTTTTATGGATGATCTCGAGGAGGTCTGGCTGGGGATGATGATGGCCCGAGAGAGGGACTATCGGCCTATTTTACATCATGTGGCAGTCTCGGTTGTGACGGCAGCTCCAGTGGTGGCACCGGGAGCAGTTGTGGGATTCGGTGCCCCTCCTGAGGGGGGGCTGCCCTAGAGTTTACTTGTACACGGGGAAAGCATCCATTATGAGGATACTTCCCCTATTTTTGACAAAATTTTTGTGTATCTTTGGGCTGGACGATGGGTTAGTGACACTATTTTTTGTACCCAAACACATACATCATGATATATATATATGAGAGACATTTTTTGTGGCTCTACATGTTGTGTCACCTATTTTGGTTTATGGATGATGTTATGCTGATGGATATCCATGCTTTTGGTTTTTTATGTGTGATGGTTTATTTGAGATGCATTCCAGTTTAGGATATTGTTGGCTATGCGATTAGCTGTTTGGTTTTAACTCCTTGGTACATGTGTGAACGTAATATAGTCAAATTGTCTGCTTAATCTTTTTGCACGCAAATATTTTCTAAATAGATGTGTATCTCTCATCTCAAATGTTTAGTTTAACTGCGACACTACTAACTGGGAATCGAGGTAGACATGCATATGGTGTATGCCCTGATGGAGGGCGTCGTACATAAGTCCGATGATGATGCCATATTATGCCTAATTGTTTGTTGCTGAACCGATGCACACACCATTTGAGCAGAGTGGCGATCGGTCAGGGTGGTAGATGACCCAAGCAGCTGCAGCTAAACTTTGAGACCATCTTGATGCTCCATCAGTAAATCCGAAATAAGGTTCAGGCGGCACTTTGAGCGTGTTTAATAAGTCTTTTGGTCAAAAATTTCAGTGGTCGGGTTTGTGTACATTCACTCTAGGGAAGGGCCATCTTGGCCCTTATGGGTAGAATTTCTTGAGGTAAAGGTTGTTGATAGGGTTGCTAAGGCATGTCTTGTCCAGTTCTGTCAAGATGTATGCCCCCTGTCGGAGGCAATGTTTGATGATGTAGGGTCCTTTCCATAAGGTTTCGAACCTTCCTGGCCCTAGGGCTTCTTTTACAACATCATAGCGGAGGACTAGTTCTCCCTCGGTGAATGAGCGAGGGTTGATGTGGCAGTCAAATGATGATTTTATCCTTTTCTAGTGGGCCTCGTTGTGTTGTAGTGACTGTCGTCGGCTTTCGTCGACAAGCTCTAGTTGTACTAGGCGTTGTTCTAGAGGTTGTGTATCATCAAGGAGTTCAATAGCAGTGTGCAAAATTGAGGTCTTTCAGAAATCAATGCAAAAGCGCAAATTACCTTGATCTTTTGCGACAAGAATAAGGTGGAAATCCTATGCAATGATACAAATCGTATATGGTGAATCGTGTCGTCGATGTTTGGTGGGGAAAGAATCTATGCAATGGGGTATTGCGTGAGAACAAGGTTCGGTTCCCCGCTAGGATGGTCAATTTCTTGTGGGTGGAAATTGTTCATGCGCAGAGGTGCCTAAATGTTTCCATTAACGGGCATACCTCTGGTGTGTGATTTTGGCCGACGTAGATAGTGCATGGTATCACTGTGCCATTGGAGTAGATTGTATGGGAATCGATAGTACTCGTGTTCCCTGATGTGGATGCTTGGAAAGGATCCGTCGTAGAAGAGGTGGTCTTCTACTTCCACTTCCATGTTGTTGGCTTAGGTGTGTCTGACTCTCTGGGGGAGTGTAGACTCAATGATGCTCTTTCCACTCTTATATTGGGGATGTGCACACATTTAATTGTATGGTGAAAGTGAGAACAAATCCGGCAATAGGTACGCGTGATCTTCTCTTGGTTAGAGAGGTTTCTAAGGGAGAGAAGAGACTATGCGAATTTTTTTTGCAAGGGGCTTCAGTTCTCTGCACTGATTTACTCGGTGGTCATTCAGGTCGCAGAGTCCACATGTTATCCTAGGCTTGTCCTGGGGCATGCTGGGTTGGTGTGTTGTCTTAGATCTCTTGTCACGCCCATGCAGGGGTGGGGTCGTTGACTAGGAGGTGGTGTACCTTTTATACCACTTATGGAGGTCGTCCTCTCTCTTCTCTATGATATGAATCATATCGATGGTAGGACGAAGTTGCGAGGCATAAGTGCAGTGCCACTCAGAATGATTGCCTTGACATATTAGGCATAATAGCCTAGATATGGGGGTCCCTTCGTGCTTAGTTTGAGGCTTGGAAGGGAACCAATGTCGTAACGCTGCTAAATCGGGGCAAGTGGTTATCGCATGATTGGGTGTCTTGCACAACGTGCATGTTGGTCGTCTCTGTAGAGAGAATTTTGGGGTAACTAAGGGTTTCATGATTGGTCACTTTTCAACTGACAAGAACATGATGGATCTGCTCGTCACATCCTCTTGGGTTGTGGAGATGTCTGTGGATTCTGTGTCCATGTCATCTTCTTGGGAGAGGCAGACTATGGCTGAGCGCAAACTAGCGAGGGTTAGCCAGAATCAGGGGATATAGTGACAATTCTCTAGAAGGTGATTGTCAACGCATAATGGACATGTGAATTGCGTTGCTCGCAATCCAACGTAGTAAACCCATTCTATAGGATACCATCTGTGGATGAGTTCCAGGGCTATGCATTCTTCAAGGAAATGACCATGTTCATCGCACAGTGTGCAACGTATAACAGGAGGGGGCATGGGGTCTTTCTTGTGCCCTTCGTTCTTCCTGTAGGTATAGGATGGTACAAGGTTCATTTCCGGATGCCTGGGTGGAGGGATCCTCTTGATAGGATCAATCGATGGCATGTAATGAGTCCCTATATCGTGGGATCTCTGGGCAATGATGGCTACAGTGCCCATAATTGCTGCAGAGAGCGCATGCGTGATTGATACACGGTGCTTTTCCTTTACCTTTGGTGGTAGGCTCCTTTTTACGGGAATGCAGCATTGCGATGTTTGTCTCAGAGCCAAGAAGTGGTTTTAATTCATCCAGCTCTAGGCAGATATGGGTAGGGTGACCTATTACGTCTCATATGGCGGAGAATTGTGATTCCCATTGTATGGCTGGAGTCACCAGTTTCTTTCCTCTCTTCTCAGTTTTTATAGCCGTGATCACCCGTTTTGCAATAGAAATTTCCTTTGTATGGGTGGTTTCGACCGTTTCTTGGAAGGGTGGGGCCTCCTCGGAACTGAGGGGCTTCAGCCCTGTGGTAGTGATGTTGGTGGCTCATGTTCCTATAGGGGGAATGAGGTACCAAACTGGTATTTCCAATGATATGTTTGGTAACACCAGTGTTGCCAAAACCTGCTGGGAGATGAAACCAGCTGGGGGGTAGAGGAAAGGTTTTTGGGAAGCAGCGTAGGCTAGAGAGGCTGTCATGGTCGATGACTTAGTGCCATTACTGCTTATGTCTATGTCCTGACTAGCTTCGGTGCTTGATGTGGACATCATGCACACCAGAGCCCCTGTGACATCGAGTGATGACTCAGGGATAATGGGAGGATCTCCTAGGAATGACCCTAGAACGAACGACGGTTTGAACTGGCCGGGGCCATGTTCTTGGTACCATGAAAGCGCATCCAAGGATGTATCTATGTAGGGTAGAATTACATCAGTGTTTTTTAGGGGCTCCTTCTCGCTATGCGTCAATTGGTCTACAGTAATGATGTGGTCCTCGTGGGGGAACAACATAATGCGAAAGACAGAGGAGGCTATGGCTGACATGGCATACATATAACTCCACCCAAGGAGTATATTGTAGTCCAAGTGAGCATCCAAGACTTCAATTTATATGTGGACCGTCTTTCTGGCTAAGCAGACCGGGACATTTTGGTAGAGGCCGACGGGGTTCGAAGGATGACCATCATATGCTCTAAGTGTGATGACTAAGGGTTTTAGTTCGAGAGATACTAACTTTTGCCAAACATTTTTTGACATGATGCATGTGGATGCACCCTCGTCTAGTGACACATCGGTGAATTGTGATATTCTGGACTGACACTAGTATCTGAAAGGCAACCATGGAAGGAAGCCTAGGGGTGGCTTTGTCTAATTAAAAATCCATTAAGCGTGTATCGTCAGGGTCGATAGCACCTAACGCGGAAAGGAGGGCTTTCTGTTGTTTTGGGCATGACTACAATACTTCCAAAGCTGACATAGTAGCAGGAGATTGTGCTAAATTGTCCACGATTCTATAATTATGGGCCTCTTTGGAGTAGTTTCCTACTCATACTCACCTATTTGATCCCTTCGCCATATTTGGCAATGGTTTTATAAACATCTTTGAAATGGTCAAAGGTGCAGTCGGTGCATTAGTACTTGCCCCTGATGTATTGGTGTCTGGTGGGGTGTCATAATTGCGATTTCGTGTTTGGAAAAACATCTCTTCACCAGTCATGTATATTTCGTGGCTGCTTTTCCTGGAGTCGTATGGATTTTGCTACTGAGTTCTTACCGTCCCTTGATGGGGGAAAGGTTCCTGCATCATAGCTAGTTGCTGGGAATATCCTCCTTATCCTCGGTTACTCTGTAGCTTCTTCAGCTCAGGGAGATCAGGACAGTGGTGAGTATAATGGCCATACTCACCACATATCGAACAAGAATGGTTTGTTCGGAGAGGTTGCCTTTTTCTCTGCCATTAGGCATTGCTTGGCTCTTAGCTCTGATTCCAGTTGGAGTTGCCTCCAGCCTGGGATTGTGGAGGGCGTTGCTAGTTGTTGCCCCCCTATCTAGGGTTCTCTTTTGGCTTGTTTTTTAATTTTTTCTTCACCATGTTAGGAGGGTAGTTCTCATGGTTATATTGGTGAGGTTGGTTTTGGGATGGTTGCACAAAGTTTACCTGTGCATTGGTCTGCATAGGCGGGTCTTGTGCTGGGGACTGAGCATAACGATGTCCCTAGTTTGCACCTGGATGTTGGAGGGTAGCTCTTCCGTCAGTGTTTCTCTCTGCGTACTAGGTCCCCTGAGCCGGTGGATAGGGTCCTCCCTGGTGATATGCTCGTGCCCTATTGGTCAAATTTTTCTGAGGCATATGATTACTTTGAAAACCGGGGTGAGGTACGTTCTGGGTAGAACTGTACGTGTAACTGGGATTTTAACTATTGTTGCCTAGGTATCCTTGGGTCAATGACCCAATTAGTCCGTCTACATAGTTCTACATGCCTGGAAATTCTTAATAAGTTTGCAGGCGCGAGGCGTTGGGCAGGATATTGTAAATGTATCCTCACTGCGTACAAATCAGCTCAAGCTGCCTGGCTTTGCTAATGGCATCCTCTTCGGACGTGGGCCTTTGTTGTGCCACATCCTATGAAATCTCTGTCGTGAGAGTTTTCAGGAACAAATCCAAAAGAACCCGGTCGTTGAGTTTTGCTTTACATAAACTGCGACACCGCCTCCATTCATGGAGATGGTCCGAGATGTGGATGGCGGCGGTTTGTCTAAAATGTGTCAGTAATTCCATTCCGAAATCATGGTGAATGGGTAACTGAAAATATGTTAGGAACGTGGTGGAGAGGGCGCTAAATGTTCCATTTGAAGCAAAGGGTTTCTCCACGTACTATTTTGCAGCTACTCCTATCAGAGTGCGTTGAAATAGTCTCAATCGAAGAGTGTCATCAATGATACTGTTCGATGAGCACCACAGGTGGAAGGTCAGGACGTGATTACTTGGGTCTTCTGCTTTCTTTCCTTCAAACTTTGGAATATCAAAAGGGAGCTTCGTGGGCATGTGAGGCCATGTAGGGTTGTACGCAATGGGGTCATTCATTAGCTTGGTTAAATCAGGTAGATTCAACGAAGATAAGAAAGGTGACTGGGAGGTTGACACCATTGCAATGTGCGAAAACACAAAGTTCTAGTTAGGAAGAGGGTTGGTCTGTGACGCACCCTGATGTGTATTTGGTTGGCTTCCCGAATGGGTCGCACTCCTCTGCCCCCTAAAGGTTGTGGGAGGAGTGGTGTGTGGTGTGGTATTGGGAGACCGACCAAGGTTCCCAACTAAGGATGCCCCAATAAAGGATGAACCAATAATGGTGGCAACGTTCCGTCTTTGACGCCTAAACGAAAAAAGACCTGGAACCCCTCCCGGTAATGGGGGGAGGTCCAAAAGACACCTAGATCGACGAGGCCTTGTTGGGTCCGTTCTGGTGTCGACTAGGTTTGGTTTTGGAAAAATTTGAGAGGATAGAGTCTATGAACAAAGAAAAATTTTGGTCACATAAATAAAACAAAGTGAAAATAAAATAAATTTTCCCTTTAAATTAACTCTATGTGATCAAGCAATCAAAAAAGTGGTTTTTGTTTTTTGTGTATGATACTCACAATCCTAGAATACCTATTCGTCCTCACGCACTCAAATGTAACTGGGCCTTGAGAAGATATCTTGCAAGTGTTGGAACAATGTCCCGTAAGAGCTGGCGACGCCCCCAGTCAGTTGAAGAAAATCCACCAAGGTAAGTGTAGAGGGTCTGGCTCTTGCCTGCACCGTCACTTATAGGGAAAGGATTCCCTAGATTTTTCCACTAAGTACCACCGTCCCACGTGAGATTTCGAGACTTGGGCTTCTTGGTAAGTTAGCTAACAGTACCGAGTATTAGTCGAGTCAGGTAGCCCCAACTGATACCGCATGCACTGCACCTAAGCCTAACCCCCTCTGAAACGGGTCTCTGCCGCGCTCGGGTTTTCTTTTCCGTGGGCTGATAGAAAAATTTGAAGCTCCCTAAACAGTCAACTTATATGTTTCAAGATGAAGAATGATCAAGGTAGCTTATTGGATGCCTACCCCCTTGATCCTAACTTAAGCTATAAATTCTTCTGTGGCCCCTATGGGGAGAATTTAGTGAGTTTGGTTAAGTTAGTTTTAGGTGTCTTTGCTTCGCTGAGTGGGTGAATGTGTGTGAGCACAAAGTGGACAAGCACATAGTTTGAACGTGTGGATATGCGATGATCCTTTTCAAAATCCCCTATTTAAAATATGTTGTATTGTTCCTTGCTCAAAAGAAAAACATGTGTGGATATGGGTCGCTTTCTATTTTCCTAGTTAATCTATGTGATTAACTAAAGGGAGATGGCGAGTTGTGAATAGAGAGTGTTCATATGCATACCTAGAATCACCGAAGGGTGCAAAGGTAGCAGAGATTACTTGCTCTTCTATTGAAAATTCAGTCCTAGTCTCGAAATCCTAGTGCAAAAATTGAACTAAACTAATAAATTTTACACTAGAAAAAAGAAACTAACTAAGCATGCGTGGACTTGGGCCACTTACTTTGGCTAGTTCTCTAGGTGTGCTGTTTCCTAAATTTGCTAAACATAAATTTTTTTTGGAATGCAAGTTATTTTTCCCCCCTACTTAAACTATGTGTGAACTTTGCAAAAATCAACTTGATATAAAACTTACACTAAGCCTACAAAAAGTAGCTAAGAGTGAGCTTTAGAAAGCTGCGGGGTACCACAACCAGTGCTGGCAGGTGTATTAGGGTCTTCCAAGCACTTTACAAGCAGGAAAAGAAAGAAATGAGGGAGAAATTTATCTTTATGTCTTTTGCGCGCAAAAGGCTAAAACAGGCACGATGTCTGCACACGGGTCGGCTTTGAACGCGCGCCCTGGGCGCGTCCGTGGGAGGGAAAAGTGCGCAAAGACCTGCAAAGGTAATTTTTGGAGTTTTTTTGCTTTATTCTGTCACTTAGGATGCACTAGGGACTACAAGAGAAATCAGGGGAAATTCAGCTCCACTCCACAACACAGACAAAGGTCTCTGCGAAAAAGAGGCACAACCACATAAACTTGGTAATAAACTTTAGTGGAGTCGCCAATCCTTTTTTCCACTCTCTACTGTGGTGGACTGAACTTGTTGGATGGCCAACAATTGAGTCCCCTCTATCTTCAGCTCTAGATCACACACTGTTGGTATTGCCTGGGCAATTCTGGCCAGCATAACAATGTGTTCACCATTCTTCATCTCATGTTGGCCTTATATAGGAGAATTCAAATCCTCCTTCCCTCTCTTGGTACATTTTGGATGGTGACCCAAGTGAGGGGGATGATTCCTTTGTGTGCTCCATATATTCCATTGTGTGCTCACTTAATGTCTAAGGAGGCTTTGGTGGTTGTCCTTAGGCGGCTTCAAGTGAGGAATCACTGTCCTGGAGTGTGATTTTTTGTGGTCTCGGAAAGTCACTTTCACCACTCCCAGGATTGCGCGAATTTTGGGTCATAAGGTGTGCAAAGGCGCTCTTCACGAAGGTTTATGCGCGTAAAAGCATTTATGACTTGCTCAAATTTTATTTTTCCTCAGACCTTAGAGATTTTTAAATACTTTCCAGATTTTGTAATGTCTTCCAGCCCTGTAAATCCTTCTGCTTTACATTAAATAATGTCGTCTTCTGCTTGTACTATTTTCCAGTGTTAACATATAGGTTTTAACCCTGTACAGAAATTACCTGCAAACAAAATCTTAAAACAGAAAAAATAAACAATGGCGAGAACATAAAACAAATATACACATATATTTTCCCATGGATCCAAAAATCAAGACTACCAGATTGATTTTTCATTATATTCCTTTCAATGTTACAATACATATATATACATCTTGAAGCATTCGTAAACCCCAATCCACTAAACTTGGATTAGAACATAATTGTAGTTCCCTTGACTGGATCTACAAAATGCCATGGGTAGAAAACCATCATGCCCAAAACCATGTGCAAATCCCATGCAAAAAACCATGGGTAGGTTTTCCCACCATCTGTGGGTCTGCCCAACTATTATTGGGTCCACATAAAAAAATCTAGGGTGTTGCCCTAGACCCCATGCAGGGGGGCTACCACCCCCCCCCCCCACTGCGCCCAGCGCAATGCACAACACATAAGACTAGTCATGGAAAGAATAAAAAACACACCCAACATCTATGTTCCCTTAATATATACCTTCCAGTGGTTAAATTGTTCCTGAAGGGACCTACTTTGTTACCAATTGTTAAACTTATAAATATTCTTGGGGCGGGGGGGAGGGGGTGAATCAACATATTGGCAGATTTTAACAATTATTAAAAATATACAACATGTCAAACCCTTCAACAATAAACCATATAATAAGAACATAGGAACACCAAATTTACATGGAAACCCATAAAAGAATAAAACCACAAAACTTATGCCAAAATATTGGTGTAGGCTTCTACATGCTATTACATCAACTTTACTTGCACCAACCATAAGGAGACACCCATTTCTTGATTTGAAAACACAAACTTACAAGAGGCACCAACCCCCTTTCTTTACAGGCACTAACCTGGAGGAGACACATATTCCATGATATGTAGGCATCAACCCCTTAAACTTTACATGCACCAACCCCCTGAAATTTAGAGACCCTAAACTAAAGGAGAATCACATCCCCTGATTTGTAGGCACCAACCTACTCTACCTAGCATATACCTCTTTCATACATTTTTAAAATTAGATCCACAAGATCTCTTTCACTTTAAATATTCATACTTATTTGATCTATGCTCCAACTTTATCTTGTCGTACTCTCACTTCTTCAAATCTCACTTAGCTAGATATTCAACTGCAACTCAAGCATACTCAGAACAAACAAATTTCAAATTCCAACTCAATCAAATTTGCATACTTTCTCTACTCTACATCTATTTCCTCAAGCCAGATCTGGTCTCACCAATATTTTCACACATTTTGTGTACTACATTCCGATATGGTATGATTTACTCTATAACTCTTCTCCTCATACTCAGATTTGATCACAAGATTCAGATGTGCATTTTTTTCTCTTACACACACAACAGCTTCATATCCTGGCCCATCTCTCTATCTATCGCTGCATGGTCTGATTTTTACAAGCCCAATACACTCATCTCAGAGTTTTTGCACAAGCACATTTGGCCCAATTTCCGATGGCCAAAATGTCGCTCTTGCGACACATAGGCGTCCCAAGAGCGACACTTTGAGGTGGGGAAAAACGTCGTTACTCGTCGCGCCGCAATTCCGACACTTAAGTTAACTTTCGATAGAGCAACACTAATTCTAACGTTTTTTTCTAGTGTCACAATTTTGACGTTTCAAAGTGGTCGTCGCTCTTCCGACGTTTAACACTTCGTCACTCTTCCGATGTTATAAACGTCATCTCTATTCCGACGTTTCAACATTTTCTCTCTATCGATGGTTTAAACTTCGTTCCAAGTCCGATGATTAATAGCACCACAACCGATATTTATAAGTGTCACAATTCAAATGCTAACTAACACTCCAACCGATGCTTACGTTCGCCGTTATTCCGACGCTTACGTTCGTCACTAGTTTGACGCTTACATTCATTGCTACAACACCACAATCGACGTTTCTAAGCGTCACAATTCCAACGCTAACTAACACCCCAACCGAAGCTTACGTTTGTCGCTAGTCCGACGCTTAAGACTATAGATCGAAAAAAAAAAACGTCGGGAACCTTGCCTGGAATACCATCTAGCTATGCTTGGATAGGTTGTATTAGGTGTTAAATGGAAATGTCTGCATATAAAATATAAGTTGTAATAAGTCATGCCACTCTTCTCTTCTGCGTAAGAATTGTCGAGTGTGTAGTCTACAGTTTGAAGATAATATATTCTGTAATTTATTGTTGTAACTATGGATGTGGTTGTTTCTTATTTCCGCAGTGATTTAGTGATTTCTTGAAAAAATTTAAGCTAAAAATCTGCAACATTGAAAATTGCATGCATTTTGGAACAAATTATAGCTTTAAGATAATATGTCTAAAGTATATACGATGTGATAGGGGCTTGCGGGATAGGGCTTTAAATTTCTCTCCAATATTTTGTTGACATCATCGATATCCTCTGCCTTTTATTTCAACTTTCCAGCCCACTTCTCCACAAGGGATCAACGTGGGATTTTTTCCCTGAATTGAAGCTCCTTCGCATTAGATTATGCAAATTAGTTAACTCACTTAACACCCGTAGGAAATTAAAACCCCATAAAACCCAAATCCAATCATTTTCTTTTCATTTATTCAGTGATTTAATCCAATTCAAAACCTGCAGAATTGAAAACCAAAATCTAGAGCACAAAATTAAAACCCCAAATGCCATTTATTTTGTTTTCTTCTTACATAGACACAGATTCTAGATGGAGTCGTCCACTTACCAAACATGTTAAGAAAACTGCCAGATTTCCTAAGCATGTGATTGCCACATTAGGAAGACTTGGAAAACTAATGGAAGCAGTGACTGCTTCACTTACACCAAATTGTGCCAAAGCAATATTATAGAGCAATGCCAACCCGTAAACGAAATATAGAATGACCAACTGCATTAGGCATCGATGATCCAAGTGGATATCGGTGGCCACCCACCTATTCCATTTGAACCCCCACCATCAGTTCTTTCAATTGTTCAGTTTCAGCACAACTTACTATTTTTAGCAGTTTTTCGGGTCCTGAACTTCCAGAGCCGTTTTGAGAACCTAAACGACGTTTTTTGGGAAAACCAGGAGCAAACATCAAAATTTGCATTCCTCGGATAGATCTTTCTAATGAGGTATGGTGCGCATCAAATGGAGATCATATACCAAAGTTAGGTCCCCGGGAAGTTGAAACACCAATTTACCCAAACAGGGCCCATAGTTTTGGAACTTCATCTCCTATGGTTAGGTTTTTGGATGTTTAGGGTTTTTCATTATTTTTCAACAATAAATAGGCCTTCAAGCCTCATTTTAACACAGTTCAAAGGCATGTATCCGCCACATCTCTTCTCATAGAAAATCCTATCAGTGCCCTCGATGTTTATTTCCATTATGTCTGTAAGCATATTTCTGTTATATGATATTAACGAAATGAAGTTTTATTTCCGCTGCATCTCTGTGTTTATGTTTATTTATGTATATTATTGCGTTCCTGCATAAATCCAGATCAATCGATGCCCCTGGAAAAAACCCATTCCAATATACAATGAAAGATGCAAGAGGGATTTTTATTTTGCGCAACCTAAGTGGAGGATAATTTCCCTTGTATCGTTCTATCTGGAGCTTTTGTTGATCATTCTCATATTTTTATTTCAAGATGTTGGTGAGGGTTATTAATGAAAATCCATTCCCAAATTTTCATACAGATTATACTGTCCTGGGGGGGTGTACAAGGCAAATCAAAATTAAAAAGAAATTGAAAGCATTTTTACAATGAATATAATTCTACTTCAGAATAACCATAATCTATTCAATACCACAAAGTTCATATTGGCTGAACCTATTCAACACCTAAGATTGATTTGTTGGTCAGTCCATTGCCACTTTCACAAAGTGGGGGAGAGTAAATTTACACAAAATTCAACACCATGCAGTTATATCACCTGCAGACTGCAGACAATACAGATCTTGTTGTCCTAGGTAACGTTCCCTGTAAATAAAAATAAAAATAAAGTGACATCATATTACAATACATGAATTTCTACTTCTGAATCATCATAATCCACTATCAAAAGAAAAACACGCTTCAAGCTAATTGGAGAGTATGGATAATTTGTCATCATTTTGGCTGCCACGGTAAAAAGCCCTCACACAACCCAGGTCCAAGCACCAACATCACATCTACCCCAAAAAAAAAAAGACAGAATGGACTTTCCTGAGGATTGACTGGTTTCTGAACGTCAGAATTTATAACCTTAAAGCAACTACATGTCTTTGGCTAAAGGCTTCCACTACATGATTGCAATGGATTGAATTGAATTACTAGTTAGATGGGAACAATTTCCCAACAATTCGAAACATTTTATCAGATGGAAGGAAATAGTTCCCAAATCCTCAAAGAGTTGACTAGTCTTACTCGGTTGATCCTTTTAGACAGGTGGTAAGGCCCCAGCGAAAAGGTCTTACTGTTCCAGTGATAAGAGGAACTTCTATTTAGCTGATAAGCTTACTGTGCTCTCTGGGATTTTAGTAGCCTGTCATGTTTATCATTTCATTTACCACAGCTTTTCACCCATCTGTTATAGTCTGTCCACCACTCTGAACTGTTATGTCACTAGTCTCATGTAGATATGGAAATATCCCCAGTTGAGATATCTTCTTCTTGATCCGTGTGTCGTGTGAAAATAATAGCCTAAGTCTATATGTTACCTGCGCTATGGACTACTGTTGTACCATTCAAGCCTGCCGACAACAAGCAAGGGTACATTTAGTTCCATGGAAACAAGCCTTAAGAGAGAGTCTCCATTGGAGTTAAGATCATTAGTTGTAGAGCTCCCTATTGAACTAGACTAGCTGAAGTTGCATATTAGACCTAGAGTAGTGCCCCCCCCCCCACGTGGACAAGACAGCCCCAGTAGTGCCAGATAAACGAGCCCAAATAACAAAGCTTTAGTAATTTTTTAGTTCTGCTTGGAGACCCCCTATTGGACACTTGCTTTATTCTTCTTTTAGTCCATCCAGCAGAGAAACAAGTCACCTTCAGATACTAGCTTATTAGTCTATACCAGCAAGCTGCCCTATGCTGGACTAGTTGAAGTCTTAACTCTCTGGACACTTTCTTTCTCTCTTACTTGTCGTAATAGCCGCATTATTCTTAACTATTAGCAAATATGTATTTAAGAAGTTCCATGTGAAGCTGTAGTTTACTTACACAAAGAACTCTTTTTGTTCCAAGCAACAAAGAAACTAGCCTTATTGTTGGCAATATGATGCAGAGTGTTGTCCTTGATGGCAACCCACTTGATGAAGATGATGAAAACCTACTTGATGAAGTTTTTCTTGACTTTATGAGCTTGTTAATGATGTACATCTGATGTAGCTACAATTAGTACAGAAGGTGCAGAAGAAAGAATTTCCAGAATGGGCCAAAACAATGATGAAAAGTGTGTGTCACAACGCATACGCGGGTTTGCTTAGGAGAAGGCGCGTATGCACGCGGAAAATTACGTGCCAAGTCGCGTATGATCAATTGCGCTCTAAATATGTAAAACCAGGGGTTACTACCATGGTATTGACCCATTGTATTGAGCGCTGGGTTGTCTATTTGATCCCGTCCAGGAATACCATCGGAAGTGATGTGGTTTTGGCTCATGGTATTGAAAAAGGATAAATCTATATAAGGAGAGGAAATTCATTGTGCAAAGGGCGTGCATACTTCACTCTGAAGTATGTCTGAACGGAAAGGGTAACAGTTTGATGATAGATCTGAATTTGTGATGCACCTATGAAGAAAATGATGAAGAAGGGAATCTAGATCTGAAATGTATCTGTATCTTCTAGATCTGTTTATGAAATATGAGGTGAGGCGAACATCTGTCTGAAGTAAAGGGTTAAATCTAAACTGAATATCTGATCTGAAGAAGTATGCTACTCTATAATGTCTAAAGATCTATACACTAGTTTGGAACAGCGGAAGCGCGTATATACGCGGGTTTGATAAAGCGAAAGCGTGTATGGGTTGTGAAATAAATTCTGAAGTATGTGCAGATGTATACGCGGGTTTATATGCATGAAGGCGCGTATATACGCAGTATCAGTGAAAGGAAAGTGCGTATGAAAACTAGGGTTTGCTGAAGTTTGTGGTATGAGATGTCTGATCTGTTCTGTTGTTTTACTGCTATCTGTTAGTAATGTATTCATACAGATCTGGGTTGTTTGAATGATGATTATGTTTTTGATTATATTGATGAAATATCAAGTTTTTGATTGATTGGTTGATGTGTCATTGAATGAATTGATGGAGTTATCAGTTTCAGTTTGATGTTGATTGAGCTTAAATGTGTGGATTGGGTCCAGTCTAAAAATATGATGAAAAGTGGCCTGCAAGTTGTGCTCTAAAGAAAGCTTTTGGATCCAGTGTGAAAATTGATGAAACGTGGTCCATGGTGGTGTTGAGGGTTGTAGCTCCCTTCCAGGTGAGGCTGGTAAACGAGAGCAGGGGGTCGTAGCTCCCTTCCAGGTGAGGTTGGTAAACGAGAGCAGGGGGTCGTAGCTCCCTTCCAGGAGAGGTTGGTAAACGAGCGCAGGTGGGTGCCTGCGTGCTGGTATGAGTCTGCGCCAGCACATTGTTGTAAGATGTTTTCTTTATAATAAAATATTGAAGGCTGAGACAACGACAGCGGTGGTTTTCTCCCGACTTGGGTTTCCACCTAAAATCCTGGTGTTCTTGTGTGATGCTTATGTGTGATGGTTTATTATGTTATTACTGCACATGCTTACTGTTATCTAATCATCAGAAGAATGAATGTTTCATATATCTAAGTAAATATTTAATTGCATAATAAGATATCTGTGTATACGTGAGTTTCATGAAGGATATCCGCGTGTATATGCTAGTTGTCTTCAGAAAAGTAGCGTATGGGTTTTGAAGTAAGAAAAAGTAAAAATATTTGAGTATGCCCTAAATACTGATTCACCCCCCCCCCCTCTCAGTATTTTTCCCAACACTTATGAGAGATAAAAGAGCCCTAGTATGTATCAACTCATATTACTTCCCTTGGTCCCCCCAAAAACAAACCTTAATAGAGTATGCCCTAAATATTGATTCACCCCCCCCCCCCTCTCAGTATTTTTCCCAACAATTGGTATCAGAGCAGGTCCTTCTGTAGAAGCTTGATCGCTTGAAGGAGATCCGTCGCAATGGGAAGTCATGAAGGAGTAATGTCTATAAGGCCACCTCTATTCAATGGAGATAATCTGTTATTCTGGAAGATACGAACAAAAGCATATCTGCAAAGTCTTGGTGCAAAAGTATGGGCAATCGTGGAAGGAGGTTATCAATATCCAGCAAGTATTCCCACTGATGCAACAGAAAGGAAGAAATATGAAATCAATGCCAAAGCAGTCAATGTCCTGTTGGGAAGCATGTCTGAACCAGAATTTGCTAAAGTGATGCAGCTAAATTCAGCAAAAGAAATATGGGACAAAATCATTCTGAGCTATGAAGGAGATACAAAGGTAAAAAGTGCAAAACTCCAAACCCTCAGAATTGAATATGAAAATTTGAAGATGCATAATGATAAGAGTATTTCCAGTTTCTTTTTACGTCTAGATGATATTGTAAATCGTATGAGAAGTTTGGGTGAAACTATAACTGATACTACTCTAGTGGAAAAAGTCTTAAGATCTTTGACATCAAAATTTGAGTCAAAAGTATCAGCTATTGAACAAAGGCAAGATCTGAAAAATCTTACTATTTTTCAACTACATGGAATTCTGACTGCTTATGAAATGAGACAAGGAGGTCCCTCTGAAATCAAAGAAGCTGCTTTTAAGGCATGTGCAAAAGGAAAAGAAAAGGAAGTTGTCAAGGAATCCAGCTATATATCAGAAGAAGAAGAAGCAAATTTTGTGAGAATACTCCAACTAGGTACTGGAAGATTCAAAGGTAAGCTTCCCTTCAAGTGTTTTGATTGTGGAAGAGTTGGTCATTATGCTGCTAAATGTCCTTATAGAGAAAAACATGATAAAGGGAAACAATTTGAAAAGGGAAAGAGTTATTATACAAATGAAGATAATAATGAAATGTCAAGTGAAGATGAAGAAGATTCTGTCCAAGATCTGAAAGTACTCATGGAAAAGAAGCAAAAGAATAAGGCTACTCAAAAGGAGATATCTCAAAAATCATGTGCAGCAGAAAATGACGAAGATAAAACAGGTACTGATTGTTGTTCTTTTGATTCACTTTCTTGTGCATGCAATGATGAAGATAGTGAAAGGAATGTTATGGATCTAGAATATTCTCTCAATATTAAAGTTGAAGAACTACAAAGATCATCTAATAAGCAAGAATCTATCTACAAAGAGATGATCTCTCAAATGAAAGAACAAATAGAAATGCTGAATGGACAGGTAGACAAGTATCAAAGGTTTCATACTTATGCATCCAATCGAATTAAAAGACTAGAAGCAGAAATCAAAGATCTAAATGCATATCTCGAAAAATCAAACAAGAAGAATGAAAGACTTGAAGCTGAAATCGTCTCTCTCAAAGAAGATCTGGAAGAACTTGAAGTAGAAAACATCTCTCTGAAAGCAGATCTGGAAAAATAAAATAAGAAGAATGAAGAACTTGAAGCAGAAATCATCTCTCTAAAAGAAAATCTCGAATCATCGAATAAGAAGAAGGAAGAACTCTTACAAACTTTTGAAGATCAAGAAAATGGGTTGAAAGAAGAGATTCTAAATCTGAATGATCAAATAGAAGACGGAAGAAGGAAAGAAGAAAGTATGAAGAAGCAATGCCAGAGCTTGGAGGTTGAGGTAAACATTCTCAAAGGAGAATGTAGTTCGCAAGGAAGTGCTAAAGATGCAAAGGATATCAATGCAAAACCTGAAGTGTTGAAAGAAACAAAAGGTCAACCAACAATCATGAATTCTCAAAGGAAATCATTCAATAATGTTGAATGCTTTAAATGTCATAATTATGGGCATGTTGCAGCAAATTGCAGAAGCAGATCATTTTAGTCACAATCAAACAGATTCTATTCAGAAATGCACTCTAGTTTCTTCAAGGGATATTGTTTTTCATGCAACAAGTATGGTCATAAAGCAGTTGATTGCAATAGAAGGAAGAACAGAGAAACACACTATGATCCTTATGCTTACTTCTCTGGTCATATAAGATGTTATGCTTGTAACAAGTATGGACATGTGGAAAAAGAATGCAGGATGAACAGATCTGAGAAATTGGATAATTTTCAGCACACAATTAGAAATTTCAAGCAAAGCTGGAATAGGAAGGAGGGTCGGTTAGAAACGTAGGGAATACTGACCCTACTGCAGTCATCCACTTCTAAAGCTTACTTCTCTTAATGACTGCAAGAGAGATGTGAGATACATTATAGGGATTACTAATGTATCGTCACAGGGGGAGCGATGTATGGTGATTCCCATGATTTTTTTGGTTATTCTGGTTATTTTTATTTCTGACAGTGCATATGATATGAAGAAGACAGGTACAGGTGGTACAAATTCAGGGGGAGATGAAGGAATGTGAATTTTTCAATGTTTCACTTTACATACGTGGGTTCAGTGAACTAAAGCTGCATATACAC
Organism: Pinus albicaulis; assembly: GCA_034641835.2. Classification (NCBI taxonomy): domain Eukaryota; kingdom Viridiplantae; phylum Streptophyta; class Pinopsida; order Pinales; family Pinaceae; genus Pinus; species Pinus albicaulis. The sequence goes on along the minus strand of CM076570.1, from coordinate 1,346,005,645 downwards.
GCGAGTTACAGTGGAGACAGTCGCGTATGCACTAATGATAAGAAAATTTGTATGACAGCTGAAGATCAGGAGCATAGGTTCAGGGGGAGCATCAGTCTGACTATTAATGATTGCATTATTGGCACTGTATCTGGTTTCTTATGATTGTGGATGAGCCCTGTTTGCTTTTTGCTGAAGAGTTTTTGTTGCTTTCACACATGGATGAGACGGAAGTCTTATGATTCATAGATAAGGACAGATCATGCAGAAATTGTTGCTGATAACTTGTTTTTGTAAGAGCTTAAGGTCGCACAAACTAAGGAGAAGCCTTGGTCATATGGAAAGGATGCTTGGATGCACATTTTCAGGGGGAGCATTAGCCTTGCTGAGTATAATGCATTGTTGGCATTATGATGGTTCTGTAATATGATCTCTCTCTTGAGGTCTTTCTGGTATTGGTCATAAAAAGTCATTTTTGTAATCTGATGAAAAGGTCATGTTGAGACCTATGATGTAAATTGGTATATTCAGTCATATAAGGACTTGTTCAAATTTGTAAACCCACTTGGTTGGGAAGTTGAGTCAAAAATGTGTAAACCCACTTGGTTGGGTACTTGAGTCAAAATGAGTAAACCCTCTTGGTTGGGTATTTGAGTCTCATATGTAAATCCACTTGATTGGATATTTGATGTAAGTATGAGTCCTTGGTGATAGGAAGGTCATAAAGTCATGTACTTCATTGAAAAATATGTTTGAAGATTCAGCATGAATTCAGGGGGAGCATGGTAACTTCAGGACACATTAGATCTACAGCGCTCTTCTATCTACATGAGGAGAAAACAACCTTGTGTTGGTTTTGATCCGCCCTTTGCCCTTGATGTCAAAGGGGGAGAGTGACATGGTGTTTGAATAGGAAGAGAATATCATTATGCTTAATATATCTTTCTGTTGTGATCAAACACCATCGTGGTTGCCATCAAGTCCAAAGGGGGAGATTGTTGGCAATATGATGCAGAGTGTTGTCCTTGATGGCAACCCACTTGATGAAGATGATGACAACCTACTTGATGAAGTTGTTCTTGACTTGATGAGCTTGTTAATGATGTACATCTGATGTATCTACAATTAGTACAGAAGGTGCAGAATAAAGAATTTCCAGAATGGGCCAAAACAATGATGAAAAGTGTGTGTCACAACGCATACACGGGTTTGCTTAGGAGAAGGCGCGTATGCACGCGGAAAAGTACGTGCCAAGTCGCGTATGATCAATTGCGCTCTAAATATGTAAAACCAGGGGTTACTACCATGGTATTGACCCATTGTATTGAGCGTTGGGTTGTCTATTTGATCCCGTCCAGGAATACCATCGGAAGTGATGTGGTTTTGGCTCATGGTATTGAAAAAGGCTAAATCTATATAAGGAGAAGAAATTCATTGTGCAAAGGGCGTGCATGAGTCTGGGTTCGAATGAATACTTCACTCTGAAGTATGTCTGAACGGAAAGGGTAACAGTTTGATGATAGATCTGAATTTGTGATGCACCTATGAAGAAAATGATGAAGAAGGGAATCTAGATCTGAAATGTATCTGTATCTTCTAGATCTGTTTATGAAATCTGAGATGAGGCGAACATTTTTCTGAAGTAAAGGGTTAAATCTAAACTGAATATCTGATCTGAAGAAGTATGCTGCTCTATAATGTCTAAAGATCTATACGCTAGTTTGGAACAGCGGAAGCGCGTATATACGCGGGTTTGATAAAGCGAAAGCGTGTATGGGTTGTGAAATCAGTTCTGAAGTATGTGCAGATGTATACGCGGGTTTATATGCATGATGCCGTGTATATACGCCGTATCAGTGAAAGGAAAGCGCGTATGAAAACTAGGGTTTGCTGAAGTTTGTGGTATGAGATGTCTGATCTGTTCTGTTGTTTTACTGCTATCTGTTAGTAACGTATTCATACAGATCTGGGTTGTTTGAATGATGATTATGTTGCTGATTATATTGATGAAATATCAAGTTGTTGATTGATTGGTTGATGGGTCATTGAATGAATTGATGGAGTTATCATTTTTAGTTTGATGTTGATTGAGCTTAAATGTGTGGAGTGGGTCCAGTCTTAAAATATGATGAAAAGTGGTCTGCAATTTGTGCTCTAAAGAAAGCTTTTGGATCCAGTGTGAAAATTGATGAAACGTGGTCCATGGTGGTGCTGAGGGTTGTAGCCTTCAGTCAGGGGGTTGTAGCTCCCTTCCAGGTGAGGCTGGTAAACGAGAGCAGGGGGTCGTAGCTCCCTTCCAGGAGAGGCTGGTAAACGACCGCAGGTGGGTGCCTGCGTGCTGGTATGAGTCTGCGCCAGCACATTGTTGTAAGATGTTTTCTTTATAGTAAAATATTGAAGGCTGAGACAACGACAGCGGTGGTTTTCTCCCGAATTGGGTTTCCACCTAAAATCCTGGTGTTCTTGTGTGATGCTTATGTGTGATGGTTTATTCTGTTATTACTGCACATGCTTACTGTTATCTAATCATCAAAAGAATGAATGTTGCATAGATCTAAGTAAAGATTTAATTGCATAATAAGATCTCTGTGTATACGTGAGTTTCATGAAGGATATCCGCGTGTATACGCTATTTGTCTTCAGAAAAGTAGCGTATGGGTTTTGAAGTAAGAAAAAAGTAAAAAGATTTGAGTATGCCCTAAATACTTTGTCACCCCCCCCCCCCCCCCTCTCAGTATTTTTCCCAACACTTATGAGAGATAAAAGAGCCCTAGTATGTATCAACTCATATTACTTCCCTTGGTCTCCCCAAAAACAAACCTTAATAGAGTAATCTACATTAGAGTGGAAGATCATCAGCCGTAGTAATTCCTAACAAGAAGAGCTCTTCGGGAAACAAGCCTTAAGAGACAAGCTTTTTGAGTTTGTTCCATACTTGCACTAGAGTTCAATCCGGACCTGGCCTACTGAGACTTCATCTCTTATTAGCTAATCTGAGAAGAGGAAGAGTCAAATTCCGAGAGTAAGATTATAATGAAAAATCTTATTAGAGAGGAAGATTCATCAGGTTGGTCCTTCAATGGTTCAACGTTTTACAACTTATAAAAGATTCTTTGTTGTTATGTATCGAGAAAACTGGGCAGTAAGAGAGTCTTCCATGTGGTGGTGTACTCTGGAGAGAAAAATAGGTGGTCTAGAGCCGGTAGATATTAGATATAAGTCTTATTCTTGGCATATAAATGGATTGTTAGGGCCATCAATGTTGATGGTGCCTAGCAGGTTTAATTAGACTCGACACAACAACCTAGAATATTTGGTATTGAATGCACCTTTTTGTGGTTAGAAAATGCTCCTGACATCAAAATTTCAATGAATTTCAATCAGTGATACTAACTATAGGAGTGCCCCTAGGCTACAACGAAAGCGTAAAATAAAAGAAATGAATGAAATAAATGGAAAGAATGAGTGTAATAAAAATCTGCTAGATGTCTGTGAGGTGAGATGGGAAGGTAGAGAGTGAGGAAGAATAAGTATCTACCTCTGCATCTTCCACTTCATGGAACCAATAGACTATATGAAGATGTCGTATGGTAGATGCTCGGGTGAAGACAGAGAGAGAAATAAAATAAAAATGTGTTGGAAAAAACACAAAATTACCCTGAAATATATGCATTGTTAGCCTATAATGATAAATTTAGAGTTTCCATGCAGATACATAAAATTTTTGACAGGTATGTTCCTCAGAAAATCACTAAAGGATTGTTCTTTGGAAGAAAACCTAACCTGATATTTACTTGCCTCCAGATTAGACAATACTTGTTTTGTTAGCTCAGTAAGAAAATGACCTAAAGAGACAACTCAAATGATTATAATATACAATTTTAAGTTGATTATTTTCAGCATGAAATTTCATCTTTGAAGATCAAGATAAGTCTCGGTTTAGTCTAGCCACAACTTGCTATGTATAAATTTATGCATCATCTCTTTTAGATCTCATAAATTGTTTTCATCGTGGAAAATTAGAACTGCACTAGCACATGTATTGAGTCCACCAGTTTTTGAACATGTTCATCGTTGTTGCCATGTTCACACTTGCCACTAGAACATGCTTGGATGGAATTTTGTTATGAGTCTTGGATCATGTAGGGCTTCATTGTGCTTTAGTTGTACTCCACAACTACGCTACAATGTAAAATTATCCCAACTTCAGTGTAATGCTATAGAGAATAGATAACGTTGTGGATGATGTCAATATCTAGTATTATGCCAGTATATCATATTAAAATTTTAATAACCTGTATTCATTGTTTCTTAATAACCTTTTTCTGTTGATTCAAAATCTTACCTCTCAGCAATAACACTTGTTAAAGGGGCAGCTCAAACCTAAAGTTGCAGCGACCACCATTTCAATATAGAAACATCGAATTTTGATGATGTTTCACATGAAAAAGAGCATGTGCATCATCAGAGAAAAATACGATGATCTGACTCATATCATTCTGCATTGTTTCATGGGAAGTGCCTTCCTCACATTTAGGAGGCTATTCCACTCATAATGTACCCAATATTTTTCATACCTAAGCTCAATTGTTTCCAACAAGTCAATTTCTGATGCATGAAATCTATTGCCTAGTAAAGATATAAGATCAACTCCCTTGCCGCATTTCTTAACTAAATTAAAGCATATGTTAGTAATAGATTTTCCAAATATGAGGCAAAAAATGTCATGAAAGAACAGTAAACCAACAATGTTATAAAAGAATACTAATTTGGCACTCACCAAACTAACAAGGAATTAAGGACAAAATATCATCTTCATCAAGACAAATGAATGAAAGTGTTACAAGAACACAAAAACAAAAGAACAAAGCACACCAATTTTTAGCATTGTTATTTTGTAGGCAAAGATATTTATAAAAGAAAGGCATTTGGTTCCGAACAAGTTAAAATGAAATAAAATTCCAATAACCTACAATTAGTAAATAAAAATGGGAGAGGAAGTTACTGTGACAATTCCTACCATGGCTGGCAACCAAGTGGATAGCGTAGGTAGTAAAAGATAAAAATTAAAACTATTCTTCGTCAATTTTATCCATTGTTGGGCAATAAAGGCATCTACATGCAGATAATTCAAACGAGATAAGCCCTCAATAAACAAGAAATAATTGAATGATTTGAAAACCTCGCGGAAAGTGAAAGACATGGATCCCAATAACATACTAAAAATAACAAAATGTGCTTTATGAGATCTACATAAGAGAACAATTTACAGTATAAGATAGAGATAAATAGATGTTCAGGTGCTCCTTATTGCATTTTGGGCATCTTGCCAAAGTAAATGGGAAGTTAATGGTGATTCGGTTCCACTTCCAGAAACACTTGTATTCAACTCATCTTGAGATGCACTTTAAGTTAGTGAGACAAATGCCAAAGTTAATGGAAAGTGAATTCCTCACCGATTATTTTGGTTTGGTCTTTTGGTGTCAAGCATCTTGACAATTACACTAACCTAAGCTATCTACATACGACCTCCATCTAATTTTGGTGTTTATAATATGATAAGACAAATTTTCCTTCGGAAATTAAAGGTTCTAAAATCAAGTCAAGATGAAAGAGAATTTCTTCCCACAAAGGTTAGGCTTACTTAAAGATTCTATTGACCCGACAGTCAATTATTTTTTAGTATGAGAGATAAATGCAAAAAAAAGGAAACATGTAGTGAGGAGGAGAGGGAAGTCAAAGTGAAGAATATATCTCACTCTCCCTTTTTTTGGTAATTTGTATTTTTTTTGTTCACATCAGCATGGTTCAGACCACATTTATTAGCCATATTATTTAGACATGTCTTTCATGGGTTTGAATATCGATCTCCAAGACTATCCATGAGTTTCACGGTTCACCACACTGCACCCATGCATGGTTCACCACACTGCACCCATGTTCACAATAAACATTACACATTCTTTCTCCTCTTCATGAAGACTGTCATATCTAATTTTTACCATGATTTACATGTGGGTGGGAAGTATTGTGTATTTTGTAGCAATTGGTTTGTCCAGTAGCCCAAATCAATCAATAGATAAAATGATGCTTCAAGTACATTGAGATATTGAGGTAAATCCATTAATATCATGTAAAAAATTGTAGTTACTTCTTCAAATCGCTAAAAAAAGAGGTTGCTATTAGGTGTGCAACCAATAAATTTCTTGAGAATGTTATGTGTTTATACCAGTCAACTCATAAATGGAAGGTTTTGATTCCTAATATGGTAAACATATCTTTATTGTGATATTTAACTAAAATAAGATACCAGAACCAAGGATATCCCTCACTGTGAAATTAATGGATGCAACAACTCACCATGATCCACATATTCTAAATTTATAAAAGGCTGACAACATTGGATGACCTTTGAACATCACTATATCTAGTCTAATCCATTCACTAATTACTACACAATGTGCACACCCTAACCAAGATATTTGCATTCACTATTGGAGTATCATTCACATATCCCTAACATTCCTGAGGATTGATTTGTTTCTGAAGGTCAGAAGTTAGAACCTTAAAGAAAATACATGGCTTTGGCTAAAGGCTGACATTACATGAGTGCAATGGATCGACTTGAATTACTAGTTATATTGGAACAATTGCCCAAAAATTCGACACATTTATCAGATGGAAGGCAATAGTTCCCAAATCTTCAAAGAGTTGACTGGTCTTACTGGGTTGATCCTTTCAGGTGGGTGGTAAGGCCCCAACGAAAAGGTCTTACTATTCCAGCGATAAGAGGAACGTCTCTTTCATTGATCAACTTACTGTGCTCTCTGGGATTTTAGAAGTCGTTCATGTTTATCATTTCATTTACCACAAATTTTCTCCAATCTGTTGTAGTCTGTCCACCACTCTGAACTCTTATGCCACTAGTATCACGTAGATAAGGCAATATCCCTGGTTGAGAGATCTTCACATTGAGTGTTTGATCGTGATCCTAGAGTTTGTAAGACTATTGAAACTAGATTTTTTAGAACAAGACACGTGGAAGAAACTTCAACAAAAAAAAAATCAAATTTAGATATGATGTCACAACCAACAATCTAATGTTGATAAGTTTATGTTGTGTTTCCAATGCTTTTTGTGGTTGTTGGTATAGAAGATAATGCTAATGAACAAACACAGGGGAAAGAGGATACTGATAACAAAATGTATTTATTCTGGTCTATAATTAGCTTACAGTATTTATGTGGTAATTGAATGTCCAAAGATATCTGCTTTCATTAGGTAAAGAAATTTGGATACATAATGTGCATAATAGTTAAAGACAACCCACTAATTGTAATGCTAAGCAACTAATATATCTCAAGCAATAGAAAAGATGCCAACACTTAAAGGACTACAATCTAGTAAGAGGCAAAGCATTGAGCATATTGCAAGGCTCATAAACATGTTGCAAATATGGACTCTACAAAAGGAAATGAAAAGAATTACAGGAAAATTCCCTAAAGGCTTTTGAATACCATATAAGACAATTAAGATGTAAATCAAATACAAATAAATGTGATGCAACCAAGGACATGATAGATGTATCTTCTTTAAAAGGGATAGGTCCAAGAGAATTATTGAACCTCTTAACAGAATGAGAAGCTTTCCAATACCTTGCTATTATTCAGAGCTATTTCCAAAGCTAACTCTACTTCCACGTCATCATTAGCCTTCCTACCTTGACTAATTCTACTAAACGATTGAAGCAAGTAGTTCTCATCCAATCATTGAAATAACCCAATAAGTTTGGTTGTCACCTCTATCTCTTAACTATGGTGTATGGGTCCACTACGCTCATTCCTACTCAAATCTATGAAGAACACAGATGTGAGGCTTAACGTGCCTTCAATCTCTAAAGGAATGCTCCAACCAAATGGTTTCTAGAGATATTGATAATCATCATCTTCTTTACCTATAGGGCTATGGGTCCACTGTGCTCACTCCTAATCAAATCTATGAAGGTCAGGAGCTTACAGTAACTTATCTCTAGACTTATCACTCTAGAGAAATTTTTATTGCTGAAATCCATCTTGGAAAATGGCTTCAAACAACAAATATGTTGATGAATATTGTTGGTGAACACATTGCCACTAAGAAGAAGGATTTGCAAGCCGAAGAAGTTTGTTATGGATTTCGATGGTGGACCAGGCCCTATGGAGTCCTCAATTGTGTCCCACTTATTAACAACAAGTCTCATTGAACCCATAAACATCACAATATTTGCATTAACCATATAAATATTTGCATTAAAAAGGATAACTGTGGTTTCATGCTTCATGATATCAACTGCATGACCATTCAACAAGCAAGCCTAAATAACTCAGTATATCAAATGTTGAAGTGAGGTTCCAAAAAATTGTCGCAATAATTAGTGTGGATTTGTAATTTTTTCATCCCATAGGCTTTAAAGACTATATACTAATCTAGTAATTTGGATTACAAAATAAAATTAAAAAATATAGGGAGGAACTTTTGCAATGCCCTCACATCCTTTTAGTTCTCGTTCTAAATAATTGTCTCTAGTAAGACGAAAAGGATAATATAGTGAGACACTAGTTTGGAAATTGGTACTACCATCATATGTTATGGTTTAAAGATAAATTTATAGTTTCTACTCACATATTGGAATGCATCTCAGATGTATGTGTTACCATGGGGAATATGGTAGACCATTTTGTGATGATATGAGATTGTTTATTAATGCAGGACATGAGCTCTAGTAATAATGTTTAATGAATTTTGTTAACCTTTTTTCAAAATTGTAGAAGTATCCCATGTTGATTCATTCAAATATATTACGTTAATCCTCACATGAATATCTAATCACAGAAAGAGAACGAAAGATAGAGACACACATACATAGAAATAGGGAGCAAGAATAAAAGCACACCAGTTTCTTCCAATAACTTCTTTTGGAGAGTTGCCAATTCTTTTGAAAAATCCATCACTACCATATACAATAGGATAATCTGGGTTGGTTGCATCTGATACAAAAAATGTCTATTGTAACTTGGACAATGCTTCCTTTAAGTCGTTTGAAACCAGTTGAACAGATGTTTCACTTGTTGGGGCCCTTGTTTCGAATTTTGAATGAAGAATAGATTTTTGGGTTGCGGATCGACACATGGCAGCCGCAACTATGGTGAGTAGAGCTACCAAGGTTGCGGAAGAATAGGAGATAGCTGATGAAGCTGACGAAGATAAGTGCAGACAAAGAAGAGATATGGCAGAGAACAGACGGTGGAACTCACAGGCAACAGATAGAAGATGAAAGCAACTGAAGAAGAATGCAAGAGGAACTAGCAGTTGCGATTGCGGGTGAATAAATAGCCCGTCAACCAGCCAAAAGAGGAGACGCACGGATGCAGAAGGATTGAAGAGGATCTAGTGGATGTTGCAGAAGAGCTTTGTCCGAGCACGACATCTTTGTAGTTCCTAGAATTCTATTATCTATCCCTCTGTCCTATGGGACGTCTGTAACAGAATTGTAAGCTCTTCTTGTTGAAGCGATGTAGCTGTGGATCCAGCTGAAGGTTATTAACATACTTTCAGGTTGTTGTCTTATTCTATGAGTTACATGCATGCATGATGTCAGTGCTATTTTTAAATTCTATTTTCTTAGTACCTGCAATATGTTCTGAAATTCTCTTGCGCATGTGATGTTATTTACGTAAACGACTCTACGTTAATCTCAAGTTGCGGATCCATCCACCACTATCGATCTGTTCCCCTTCTGCATGTGGTCGCGGCACGCCTCGGGTGAGACTCTCTACTCTCCAGAGTAGGGTGAAAATTTTCGGCGTGGTTCTAGACTCCAGCAGACTCCCTTGTTGGCCCCAATCCCTGAACCTAGGTCTTGCCCGCGAGACCTGTTTCCTCGCCAACAAATGGTTTCGTTGCCAAGACCCTAACTTCATTAGGGGAACTAGATCATCGTATCAAGGATCTTCGAAGGAGAAATACGGAGATGGTGGGATAACCACCTAGACCAGTTTATAGCTCAGCAAGCGGAGATAACGCATCAAAAGGAGAAGGCACTCAAGGATCTAGTCCTTTTCTCGGATTCCGCCAGTGATACCTACAAGATCCTCTGGGGAAAATTCCCTAGCGACCTATACAATTGGTTGCGGAGGTTGCAGACCAAGGTGACTAGGGACAGATCGCGGAAGATAAACCGCAAGTGGGTGCACAGAGATCTGGTGGCCCTGCATTGGCTGGATACTGAGTTGACCCGTGCTGTAGATTTCTGGGTAGAGACTACCTTGGACGGGTATATTGTGGAGTTGCCGCAGAGTGCTACCAATACTTCTCTAAGGCTGAGGCTATCTTCCGATACGGGCTAAGAGGGAAGCTGCTTAAGGATATTCCATTGTGGATTAAGGCCCTGATGGTGGACGAAGGGCTGATGGAATTCCAGAAATCAAGCATGGCAGCGTAAACCTCCAGTTCTTGGGGAAGGGCCGAAGGGACAGATGCTACATGAAGTGTGAAGCGCGGGAGTGGGGAATGGATTCTGAGACCGCAAGGAGGTTGAGGGAGCGACGTGCACATCGAAGGGTGCAGATCGTCGACAGGTGGCGAGAAAGGGTGATGCGGGAGTTGAAACGACGAGGGAGTAATAGGAAGGATCAAGAGGAGGCGCCTCATAGGATAGTAAATATGGACGGCCAGGCGGCCACCCTGGAGAGGGAAGGGACCGTTGTGGGAGTGCAGCAGGTGCATGGGAGCCCGACCAAGAGAAAGAGGGAGATGATGTCTCATGAAGAAGATGCAGGTGTGCAGCCCGAAGAAGGTTCCGATGGCGAATGGTACGTCGTGATGCAGTGGTTATTCCAAGAATGGATGGAATTCATATCTCCAGGTATTCCTACTTCCCAAGGTTTGAACGGCAAGGATCCCTACCTTCCCCTGGTACTCTATAAACCTTTAAGTGATATTTTCGTTAAGTTACAAGAATTGAGTCGATTGCACAGCGGTTCATTGTCAGCAGCGACGCCTGTTAATAGCAGTGTTCCTAGTTGTATTGCAACTCCTAGTGGTATAGTCATGCAACTAGGACCCGGAGGGTTTATTCTAGTCACACCTTCGCAAGTAAATATGACGGGGTCATTCACCCGGTACCCAGAATTTTTTGGCCAGGGTAACGATGATGTGGAGCAACACTGGTACCTCTGTGAAGCCATATGGAGGGCTCGACAGATGCCAGACGCAGGGAAGCTAATAGAATTCCAAACCACGCTGAGAGAAAGGGCATTGCGATGGTTCATAAAGTGGTCAGAGGCCTACCCGAATCCAGCAATCGCGGACGTCAAGCGGGATTTTGTCCGAGAATTTAAGCTTCCCCAGACAGACCAGCAGGGTCTGTCTGAACTATGGGAAATTAAGCAGAGGTCAGGAGAGACTGCATGGGAGCTTATGCAAAGGTTCAAAGATGCGATCGGGAAACTCAGCTACCCGATCGACCCAAACCATCAAAGGGACTGGTTCATCAAGGCTCTGCTTCATATGACACGAACCCCCCTCACCCAGCAAAAGATCGACAACTTGCAGGATGCTTTGGAACAGGAAATGGCGGGCTACCCTCAAGAATATAGGGGAGGGCCGGCCCAGCAAGATCCTTCCCTATTAGGATTGCAACATCAGATTTCCAATCTGACTGAAAATCTTAAGGAGATGCAGCCTATAAGACCAGCCAGGCCGAACATTTGGTGCACGCACTGCCTGGTCGAAGGGCACGTGGCAACTGAGTGTCCTTGGTTGCGTAGCCCGAGAGTGGGGCCCTCAATCGCGGTAATACAGGGGGGTCCACCTAGTGGGGTGGCGCGCCGATGAACCCGCAGGAGGTCTATCAGCCGCAACAACCTTACGCAGGGTACCCACCTCAACCAAACCAAACTGCCACAGAGTATTGCGAAATTTGCTGGACGGTGGGTCATCAGCCCCGGACGTGTCCGACTTTGCAGAAGTACTCCAATGTCCCAAACAACATATATTGTGAATTTTGTGCTTCCACGACTCACAACACCGAACAGTGCAGAGCTCTCGACGCACTAGCGGACCGGTTGGACCGGCCCTCCTACAGGGTGAACGAGGCTTCCAGGGGCAGAAAAGGTTGTATGCGCGGAGGCCGTACAAGGGGACAGGGTCCGCTGAAATGCTACAACTGTGACCAGGAGGGTCACGTGGCCCGGGAATGCCCCTTACCCAGAAGACCATGGTGTTCCCAGTGTCGCGTGAACACCCACGCGACAGAGTGTAGAAATTTGCTGAATAATGAATATTTATCCACCGAGATTAACTTGATCATACACAAATTCGATTTGTTGCATAACACATAATCTCTTCTACAAATTAATCATCACATGTGGAAAATAAAACAAGCAGCTGAACATCAATTCACACACATAGAACGCAGTATGTATGGGGAAAGCTTATAGCTGAAAACCCTCAGCTATATGTATCATATAATGGATGAGAAACGTGTAAATTTACACAATACAATACTCCTCACAAGTACTCAATACTGTCTCCAAAATCTACACACAAAACTAGCTCAGTTTTCAACCGGTTACATGTTCAAAAATCCTCCACTAGCTGCCTGCCTCTACTGCGCAATTCAAAGAGAGAATAGAGCTGAACCAAGTTCAAATTCCCTTTGCTTTAACAGTGCAATCATCATTTTCATACTCACCCCACTGATTGTGCAAATCTCATGCACAACTAATGTACAACTGTCGGCTCTTTCACCTATCTCTTCACTAGTCTCCTGTGAACTGTCCATGCACTGTAGTTAACTGATGAGTTATTTAGTTGAATAATGAGTTAATAATTAGTGAATTAATTAATAATTAATTCACCCAACTCATCTCTAGTGTAATCCCCAGTTAAAATGATCACAACTAGTTCAACTAGTCTCAACCCCATCAACTCCTCAATCAACTCCACCGAACTCCACCACTTGAGCTCTAACTGAAGTCAACCATGAATTAGCTCACCAAACCCATGGGAATAGCGTAAATCCTCATGTCAGCTGCATGCCCCACATCCAGGGGTCAAACTGAAGTGCTCCAAGAGAATAAGATGATGTTTTTAGTCCGAATATTATTAAGAGCAAATAATATTCGACTGTTCTATTTTTAGACAGGCAGTCTAAAAATAGATTTCGACCTGTATGTCTAAGAATAGAGGTCCATCTATTTTTACCAACATGACCAATCTTCCAAGAATAGCATACTGCAACTCCCAGTACATGATCCATATGTCTAAAAATAGACTTTAAACCAAAAATAGCCTGCGAGCCCACCTAGTGAAGGCAACTTCATTTCACTAGGCTCCATCATCTTGTTGCATTTTCAAAACTCCCTCTCAACAAGATATGGATTATCTGCAACCCCTATCCTGCCTCTGTGGAACTCGAATTTTATCCTGGTGAGCACCTTCGTCAAGATATCAACATCCTGATCCTCCGTGGGAATATATGAAAGCATCATGATCCTCTGCTGAACACAGTCTCTGATATGATGGTACCTGATGTCGATGTGTTTGGATCTATCATGAAATACTGGATTAGCCAAGAACTTGATGCAGCTCTGGTTATCACAATAAATCACAGTAGGCTCCAAATGTACCCCGAACAACCTGACCAGGATCTTCCTCATCCAGATCGCCTCGCATGCAGCCAAACTTGCTGCCATATACTCGGCCTCTGCTGAACTGAGTGCCACGGATCTCTGCTTCCTGTTGTACCAGGTGTTAACCCCCTATAAATTTTTTGACAAAAAAATAGGGTCTAAATCATTGTTGAGTCTTCAAGGAATGCATTTCCTCCGAAAACACAGTCTCCTTGAAGCCTCCAGGTGTCTTTTATCCTTTGATAGTATCCCCTCTGCTGGTTCCCCTTTTAAAGCCTCTCTGTTATGTGAAGAAATTCCCAAAGGCCTCCTCTCCCCTTTATTTTTCCCTCATTTAACCTCTTTTTATTCCCCCCTTTCTCCCCTTCTTTTTCCCCATATACCCCTCAAATCCTCCCAAAGCCTCATTTAATTTCTTCCCCTACCCTTTGTTTAGCTTTCTTCCCCCTTTTCCCCTCTATCGTTCCCCTCCTTCACCTTCAAAATCCATTAAAAGGGGTAAAAAACCCATAGTCCGACCTTAATATAAGGCCTAGCCCCTTTACCGCGAGCCCCTTCTAACCACTTCCCCACATGTGCCCGTGCGCTGGGACCAAGTGCTTAAGTCCCCGGCGCTTATCACAATCGGAGCGTTGGGCGGGTGCATTTCCTTTGCATTAATGAAAATCCCCGATGCGATCGTTTTATCACACAAAGTCTCGCGACGTGTTGTGAACCGTTGATCTGTCGTCCCAATCAACGGATGTCCGCTAATCGCAGCCCTTCTCTGATCACAATCGCAAGCCTCAGCAGTGCCGCCCTGATTACAGCCCTCCGATCCATTCTTGACCATTGATCCGTCGCGCAGATCCAACGGTCTTCGCTCAATCGCACCCCCGCCCGATCGCTGATCGCATGTTCTTCCGTCTCTCCCGCGATTAAATCTCCGCCCTCCGTTTCCTCCCAGATCGACGGTCGGCGCTCAATCGCAGATCCCTCCCGATCGTCAATCGCAAGTGCTTCCCTCCGTCTCCCGATTTAATCGCAGCCGTCCATTCTCCCGCGATCCGACGGTCAGCGCTCAATCGCAAGCCCCTCTCTGATCGCAATCGCAATCCGCTTCGTCTGACCCCCGATTGCGATTGTGCGATTAGATCTTCGCCGTCCTTTCCTCCAAGATCTGACGGTTCGCGTTTATTCACCCTCCGCCTCCGCTGGGTCCCACTCCATTCATCCGTTCATTGTTTTTTGGTGTTTTCCTGTGTAATTCGCCCGAACGCTAAACTTTGGTTTTTCACTCTGTTCGTTCATTTCTCTACTCCTCTCCGCTGTTTCCATTGACTCTCCACTATTCTGCCACCGTTCCTCCGCCTTCACTGCATTTCCTCCGCCACCACTGCCCAGGCTTTAAACAGGTATATTTTAAGTGTGCAGATAGTACAGACAGGCAAATTTAGCGGCCAAACGAGACAGCAAAGACCGGATTAGAAGGGATTTGGGCCTGTAATTGGATATTTGAAGCGCTAATCCCAGATTCAAAGGATTCAAGCACAGTTTGAAGACTAAGAGTGCACCAGCAAGTCATAACTGCGCTACCTAACAGCAGAAATTATTCCTCCAGAGGTACACCTTCCCACAGCGTCCTCCATGCCTTCTCGAGCCCTGAGACAATTAAATACATTGACTGAGGCTCATTTCAGACAGTCAGGCAGCATTAAAAAAGTATGGAGGGCCTTGGAGACCTGCCACCCAGTTCATTTATTCAGAATGGCAGCACAAAGCTCCAAGCACCAGAAAGGACTCCAAAGAAATATCAGAGGCCGAGTTCGGCCTGACAGAGCCTCCCCATCCAGATTACATAGTACCTACAGCGCTGCAGAAAGCCATTAAGCAGCATGGGCGTGGACACTTCCACCGATTATGTCTTAATGTGATTCATTTATTGTATTTCCTACCTCTGTTTCTTCCCCTTCTCCTATAAAATATCCCCAAGAACGAATCGTAAAGGTTGTTGTTGCCTTGCTGGGCATCTGCTGTTAGAGGGATTCATTTTGACTGTTAGAACAGTTTTGGGAGGGAGTAGCAGAGTAGTTTGTATGTAATAGGCTGGGAGGAGAAGTTGGGACTGTATTAGCCATTGAGCCATATTGTACATGACTGGTTTTGCATCAATTAATCAAAGCACATTTCACAGGATCCTGGTCTATTACTATTGGTGATGTCTTTCTTAACTCTGTTATTTACATTTTCATACTGTTTCATGTTCTTCTGGGCTTGCATCAGAATAATGGTATAGGATTCACCCTTGTTAGGTGCCCTATGTTGTCTGATCTCCTTGCCATCAATGTTTTCTGCTAAAATGTGTTATCCAAGAGTAAATTCATGGGTTTAACCAGTGCAGCGGATGTTATTGCCTACTGGCTGATGTATGAACTTGGGGGTTTGCTTCTTAGATGTTTCTTTGTAATCTTATCTCCGTTTTTCCCTTGGAGTTGCTAAAGCAGACCTGGAGTTAAATGACCTCTGGTCTGATCTATAAGCAGCCCCATTGTCTCTTTGAGAGCTTCCTTTGAGTATGTCCAAGCAGGTCTGGAGTTAAATGACCTCTGACCTGATCTATAGACAGAAATCTGGTTGTTCTCCTTCTTTCACTTTCCTTCCTTAATGTTCCACCCCACTCTCTAATCTAAAGATTCTTTAGTATTAGATGACATGCCCTTTGAACGCCTTGGCTAGTAGATGCAAGTAATTCCCTCTCATGACTCCATAGCCCAATGGATGGCACGGTCTTGGCCCATCCTCTTTTGCTGAAACATCCTGCTGCTTTGTTCCTTTTCTCCCATTGCTTTCCCAGTCCATGATCTCCTAAACAACCCAGCAACCCTCCAACCAAATTATTTAAACCCCCCTCTGTGCTTCATAACTAGCCTAACATCTCATTTTGAGCTTCAAAGATAAATCATTCTTTGTTTATTGGAGAGATCCCTCTCCGGGTCCAGGAGGGCTAGATCCTAGGGCCCCAAAGTGGTTCTGATGTTGTCTCATCTTTTGGTCTTGCCAATCTGGCCAAAACATGGGAACCCCAACATAATGGTGACTCCACTGGGGAAAGAACTGCTTTGTCTCTAGATTGGCTTTTCATTGCTGATGGTGGACAGCACCCTGCTTCAAATTGTTAAATTCATCCACCTGGCGACTCCACACTCCATAATCCTAGAAGACTCCACTGGAGGAAGAACCTGAAAGATGGCCAGACCTCATAGAAGGGTAGAACATACGGGTTGGATTTGGTTTAAAGAATTCATTGTTTTTGTCTACCACTATGTTCTGTCCTACTTTAAGCCTAATCAAGTGTACAAAGATGAAACCCATGATGAGTATGGGAAAGATCTGAAGCCTCAGTCTTCAGACCATGAGCAGACCTATACTCCTGTGAAAAACCTGGTGGAACAAGAAGCTCATGTTGTATCTCCCACTCTTCAAGAAGCTTCAAGCAGCCATGAGCCTATTGTTACATCACCCACACCTACAAAGGTCATAGGAAGATATAAGCCTCTGGTTTTACCTCTCTTCTTCCAACCCCTGCCTACAGAATTAATAAACCAGCTGCCTCATTTTGATGGGGAAAATAAAGGGTCCTCTACTGAAGAACATGTTCAAAATCTGGAGGATTTACTTGAGCTGTATGAAATAGAAGAAGATGATGTGCGCATTAGGATGTTTGCTTTGTCGTTACAAGGAAATGTTAAGAGTTGGCTCAAAGGCCTTCCAGAAGTAGGCATTTTCAGCTTTCATCAGTTTTCTCAAGTTTTCCTAGATAGATGGGCGGCCCCAAAGAATGCTCTCCTCATCCTAAAATAATATCAGAATTTGAGAAGGCAGCCAGGAGAGACAGTGCAAGAGTTTTCAGCCAGGTTCAATAAGGTATATGATGCAATTCCTTCTGATATAAAACCACCTTTGGGCTGGGCTTTATTGCACTATCCAAGTTCTTTTGACCCCGAGGTGGAATTCCATATAAGGCAAAAGGAGCCTTTGAGCCTAGAAGAAATGCAGGATATAGCAATCACTGTCGAATACAACATACAGTGCAGGGAGGAAAGATTAAGAGCAGCAAGGAAGGACCAAACAGAGAAAATAGCACAGATCTCTTTAGAGGACAAGCTAGAAAGACTGATAGAGGCCGCCAGTTCCTTGCTGAAAGCAAAAGAGCAAGAAGGTGAGGCTGAAACCAGAGGGGATGATTTGGGAAGACCTGCTCCTAGTCCTCAAGAAAGAAAAACTAGATCTCTGCAAGACAGAAGTTACATGCATGGCATGTATGATGTACCAGAGCTTGAATCAGAAAATGAACTTGCAGAGTATGTTGAAGAAAGAATTGCTGAGAGTCCTGGAGATTTGATGGGTGACAATGCTTGTAATTATGATTTCTCTGATGATGATCTGACTGATGATAATTTTTTCCAAAGGGAAACTGAGCTTGCAGGGACATCTTCAGAGGATTCATGGGAGGAAGATCACGACCATCAACTTCAGGAAAGCGATGAGCTAACGCAGGCTATCTACGATACTGATGGAGAAGGCATTGAAAGCATGATAGTAGACGAGGATTCACTGAATCTTCTCTCTATTTTATATCCAAACATCGGTTATACTTGCCAAGTGGACAGAAGCCAGCAGCTCTTCAGCGCAGAGGACGAGGAAGAAAGAGATGAAGAAAATCTTGAGCGGAATGAATGCCCAGAGCCTTCTTCCGAAGGGATTAAGGTAATCGAAGAAGCCCCCGCTCAAGAATATGTCGATTTTTTCACAGAGTTTAGCTCATCGCAGCAGAACCGACCTGTGGTACTAGGGGACAGCACTGTTGAAAATAATGAGCCCTCCAGCTCAGGCTGCATTGAAGACGAGCGAGATCTCCTCCCCCACAAGCGTCTCGGCCTTGATCCAGAGGAAGAGGAGGTATTCCTGGTTGATGCCCATATGCCAAAAACTCCCAACCAGGAAGAGGAGGAGTGTGATTACAAAGGCCTCACTACAGATGCAGTGATTGAAGCTGCCCAGGATGCAGATAGCCTATCATTCATGGTAGGCTTTGAAGGAAAAAGTTTACATCATGAGTGTGTTGATCCTGTGGCAGAATACATGGAGGCCCTGATTGGCTCAGCTCCTCAAGCATCAATCCTTTGCAAGAGACAAATGCATCAGAATTGGTCACCGCTGCTGGTGGCCTCAGTTTTGAAGAACCACATGCAGAGCACCCTGTGGTTATCTCTGACAGGCAGTCAGTGCTCATATCCTTTTTTGCTATTACTTGACTGGCTGCATTGGAATTATTGTATAACTTAGAACATCAGATGTTTCCTGTTAGGGTAGGGTAGGTAGGAAAAGCTCAATAAAGCTCAGCCTATGAGCAAGTAGATTAGTTGTTTAAATTTCTGTCCTAGAATGTAGAGAAGAAACCTGCTAGACAGTCTAATCCTAGCAGGTAGTAGTGTAGGTAGAGAAACATATGAGGCCAACAGTCTAATCTGGTCTCATGGAGTAATAAGGGTAGAAGTAGAATAGGTTTATTTTTTCCTGTTTGTAAAGATTAATGATGTAAAGGGGTCTGCAAGTCCAAATGCACCCAAGAAGAAAAAATGTTAGGACTGTAGTGAGGGTAGGTAGTTGTATGGGAAGTGTTTCTGCTGATATGATGCCTTCATAGTTTGTAGTAGTAGATCAAAGAAAGATATGGATGGTTCAAGCAGTAGGCACCTGGCCTACACCAAGAGATCAATTTCTGAATTCTTGACTTCTTCAAGAAGAAGCCATCCCCATGTGGAGCCACTGTTAGCCCCCTATAAATTTTTTGACAAACAAATAGGGGCTAAATCATTGTTGAGTCTTCAAGGAATGCATTTCCTCCGAAAACACAGTCTCCTTGAAGCCTCCAGGTGTCTTTTATCCTTTGATAGTATCCCCTCTGCTGGTTCCCCTTTTAAAGCCTCTCTGTTATGTGAAGAAATGCCCAAAGGCCTCCTCTCCCCTTTATTTTTCCCTCATTTAACCTCTTTTTATTCCCCCCTTTCTCCCCTTCTTTTTCCCCATCTACCCCTCAAATCCTCCCAAAGCCTCATTTAATTTCTTCCCCTACCCTTTGTTTAGCTTTCTTCCCCCTTTTCCCCTCTATCGTTCCCCTCCTTCACCTTCAAAATCCATTAAAAGGGGTAAAAAACCCATAGTCCGACCTTAATATAAGGCCTAGCCCCTTTACCGAAAGCCCCTTCTAACCACTTCCCCACATGTGCCCGTGCGCTGGGACCAAGTGCTTAAGTCCCCGGCGCTTATCGCAATCGGAATGTCGGGCGGGTGCATTTCCTTTG
Source organism: Pinus albicaulis (assembly GCA_034641835.2). Lineage (NCBI taxonomy): Eukaryota > Viridiplantae > Streptophyta > Pinopsida > Pinales > Pinaceae > Pinus > Pinus albicaulis. The sequence goes on along the minus strand of CM076570.1, from coordinate 1,345,985,649 downwards.
CATTAATGAAAATCCCCGATGCGATCGTTTTATCACACAAAGTCTCGCGACGTGTTGTGAACCGTTGATCTGTCATCCCAATCAATGGCTGTCCGCTAATCGCAGCCCTTCTCTGATCGCAATCGTAAGCCTCAGCAGTGTCGCCCCGATTACAGCCCTCCGATCCATTCTTGAACGTTGATCCGTCGTGCAGATCCAACGGTCTTCGCTCAATCGCACCCCCGCCCGATCGCTGATCGCATGTTCTTCCGTCTCTCCCGCGATTAAATCTCCGCTGTCCGTTTCCTCCCAGATCGATGGTCAGCGCTCAATCGCAGATCCCTCCCGAACATCAATCGCAAGTGCTTCCCTCCATCTCCCAATTTAATCACAGCCGTCCATTCTCCCGCGATCCGACGGTCAGCGCTCAATCGCAAGCCCCTCTCCGATCGCAATCGCAATCCGCTTCGTCTGACCCCCGATTGAGATTGTGCGATTATATCTCCGCCGTCCTTTCCTCCAAGATCTGACGGTTCGCGTTTATTCGCCCTCCGCCTCCGCTGGGTCCCACTCCATTCATCCATTCATTGTTTTTTGGTGTTTTCCTGTGTAATTCGCCCGAACGCTAAACTTTGGTTTTTCACTCTGTTCGTTCATTTCTCCGCTCCTCTCCGCTATTTCCATTGACTCTCCACTATTCTGCCATCGTTCCTCCGCCTTCACTGCATTTCCTCCGCCACCACTGCCCAGGCTTTAAACAGGTATATTTTAAGTGTGCAGATAGTACAGACAGGCCAATTCAACGGCCAAACGAGACAGCAGAGACCGGATTAGAAGGGATTTGGGCCTGTAATTGGATATTTGAAGCGCTAATCCCACATTCAAAGGATTCAAGAACAGTTTGAAGACTAAGAGTGCACCAGCAAGTCATAACTGTGCTACCTAACAGCAGGAATTCTTCCTCCAGAGGTACACCTTCCCACAACGTCCTCCATGCCTTCTCGAGCCCTGAGAAAATTAAATACACTGAATGAGGCTCATTTCAGACAGTCAGGCAGCATTAAAGAAGTATGGAGGGCCTTGCAGACCTGCCACCCAGTTCATTTATTCAGAATGGCAGCACAGAGCTCCAAGCACCAGAAAGGACTCCAAAGAAATATCAGAGGTCGAGTTCGGCCTGACAGAGCCTCCCCATGCAGATTACAAAGTACACACAGCGATGCAGAAAGCCATTAAGCAGTATGGGTGTGAACACTTCCGCCTTACTGTCTTAATGAGTCTCATTTATTTGTTCATCTACTTCTGTTTCTTCCTCTTCTCCTATAAGAGATCCCCGAGAACATATTGTAAAGGTTGTTGTTGCCTTGTTGGGCATCTGCTGTTAGAGGGATTCAGTTTGACTGTTAGAACAGTCGTGGGAGGGAGTAGCAGAGTAGTTGTATGTAATAGGCTGGGAGGAGAAGTTGGGACTCTATTAGCCATTGAGCCATATTGTACATGACTGGTTTTGCATCAATTAATCAAAGCACATTTCACAGGATCCTGGTCTATTACTATTGGTGATGTTTTCTTACTCTGTTTATCACATTTCCATATTGTTTCATGTTCTTTTGGTAGGCATCAGAATAATGGTATAGGATTCACCCTTGTTAGGTGCCCTATGCTGTCTGCTCTCCCTACCTTTATGTTTTCTGCTTCATGTGTATCTAAGAGTAAATTCATGGGTTTAACCAGTGCAGCGGATGTTATTGCCTGCTGGCTGATGTATGAACTGGGGGGTTTTCTTCTTAGATGTTTCTTTGTAATCTTATCTCTGTTTTTCCCTTGGAGTTGATAAAGCAGACCTGGAGTTAAATGACCTCTGGTCCGATCTATAAGCAGCCCCTTTGTACCCGTTTGAGAGCTGCCTTTGAGTATGTCCAAGCAGGTCTGGAGTTAAATGACCTCTAACCTAATCTATAGATAGAAAATTGGTTGTCTTTCCTTCTTCCACTTTCTCTCCTTAATGTTCCATCCCACCATCTAATCTAAAAGATCCTTTAGTATTAGCTGACTTTCCCTTTGGAAGCCTTGGCTAGTGGATGCAAGTAATTCCCTTTCACGACTCCATAGCCCAATGGATGGCACTGTCTTGGCCCATTCAATCTGCTGAAACAGCCTCCTGTTTTGTTCCTTTCCTTCCATTGCTTTCCCAGTCCATGATCCCCAACCAACCTAGCAACCCTTCAACCAAATCATTTAAAACCCCCCTCTGTGCTCCATAACTAGCCTAACATCTTATTTTGAGCTTCAAAGATACATCATTCTTTGCTCTATTTGGAGAGATCCCTCTCCGGGTCTAGGAGGGCCAGATCCTAGGGCCCCAAAGTGGTTCTGATGTTGTCTCATCTTTTGGTCTTGCCAATCTGGCCAAAACATGGGAACCCCAACAAGTGCCACAGATGTTTGTTTCCTACTGTACCAAGAAATTGTTGTAGATCCGATATTGAAAACCCCTCCTGATGTGCTCTTTTTGTCCGTTGGGCTGCCTACCCAATCTGCATCTGTGAAGCCATGCAACTTCACCTCTTCTGTCTATCTGTACCATAATTCATACTGAGATGTGCCCCTGAGATATCTTAGGAAATGCTTCCCTACCTTTCGAAAGAGCCTGGTAGGCTTAACCATCGCTTGAGAAAGTTGTTTCACCACATAGCATATGTCCGGTCTTGTATTAACTAAATACATGAGTGAACCCACCAACTGTCAATAAACAATGGAATCCACTACCTCTACTGATGTAGCATCCTCTTTCCTCCATTTTCCTGGAAGAGGAGTATCCATGGACTTGTAGTCCTCCATGTGAAACTTACCAATTATCTCCCAAGCATACTTTCCTTGAGACACAAATTGTTCACCTTCTCACTGCCATATTTCCAATCCAAGGAAATAATGAAGGAGGCCCAAATCCTTCATCTCAAACTCCTTTGCAAGGTCTTCCTTGCATGAGTGTATCAACTACTCATCACCCGTTAGTATTAAATCATCAACATAAAGAAAAATGGTTAAAAGCTTACCCTCCACCAGAATTTGGTATAGGTTTGCACCTGCCTCACTCTTGGTGAAGCCAAGTCCGATGAAATAGCTGTCAATCTGAGTGTACCAAGCACGAGGTGCTTGTTTCAGCCCATACAACATTCTTTTGAGCTTGCACACATGCAACTCATTGCTGAAGATCTCAAATCCTTCAGGTTGTCAATGTACACTTCTTCCTCAATTATCCCATTAAGGAATGCAGTCTTCACATCCATATGATGAATGTGCCAACCCATCTGCACTAAGAGAGAAAGGATGGTCCTTATGGAAGAATACCGTTTTACAGCTGTAAAGTTTTCTTCGTAATCAATCCCCTCGATCTGTGAGAAGCCATAGGCAACAAATCTTGCCTTATACTTCTCAACACTCCCATCAATAGCTTGCTTTACCTTGTAGATCCATCTCGAACCTACCACAGATATACCTACTGGACTTGGAACAATCTCCCAAGCATTGTTTTTGACAATGGAGTCATACTACTTTACCATGGCATCTACCCATGTGGGCTCCTACGTTGCTTCTTCAAAAGAATATGCCTCTGTCACGATACACTTTCTCATAAGAGCCATGTATCCAGTAAATCGGTCAGGTGTATGTCTCTGTCTATGATGTGATGTAGGGACTCCTACATTATGTGCCGCATCAAGCTTCAATCTCTCTGCTTCTGTGGTACGCCTTTTGCCTATTCTGATGTTTGGTTTTGCATGAGTGGACTCCTCCACTCCATGAATCTCTTCCTGTGGCTGATCCACATCTAGAGGATCATCTTTGGGAGCAAGTAGCTCATCCTCCGCATGCAAGTGTAGCTCCCTCTCAAGTGACAACTTGATGGACTTCACCTCATTGAATTTTATATCTCGTCGCACCACAGTCATCCAACTATTTGGAAAATACACACGATAATTATGGGGTGTTTCTGTGTACCCCACAAATATCCCAACTTCTGCAGTTGGCTCCAGCTTCTTCCTGGTGTCATTTGTCACATGAATGTAAACAGATGAGCCAAAAATATTCAAATGAGAAATATCTGGCTTCTTACCAGTAAAATCTTTTTCAGGTGTACTCATGCCAAGTACTCTATGAGGACAATGGTTTTGCACATAAACCGTAGTGTTACATGCTTCCACCCACAAGTGCATTGGTAGGCCCTCATCATGCAATATAGCTTGTACAACACCCACGATCATTCTTTTCTTCCTCTCCACGACCCCATTCTGCTGTGGGTTATGAGGTGCTATGAGTTCTCTTCGAATTCCTTGTTTGCTACAGCAGTCTTTGAATTCGTTTGAGATATATTCACCACCATTATCGCTCCGCAGAGCCTTCACTTGCTTCCCCGACTCCTTCTCCACCAATGCTTTAAACTCATAGAGCATTGAGAATGTTTGATCCTTCTTCTGCATGAAGAAGATCCAGCATCTACGAGAATATTCATCAACAAAAATAACATAATACCCATGTTTTGTTTTTGAAGCAACCGAGAAAGGTCCACACACGTCTGTGTGAATTCTCTCCAGGATCACCGAAGCATAGTTCTCCTTCTCATGAAAGGCAGTCTTCACAAACTTACCCATAGTACATCGCTTGCACTGATCTGACTACAAAAGAGTACCCTTGGGAATTCTAGTAGAAATTTGCTACAAAATATTCAAGGCACCATGGTGAAGATTGCCCAATCTCCTGTGCCATAATTTTCCCTCATCCCGGCTCACCACTTCTTATGCTTTTCCCATCATTACAGCACAGCCATCTACCTCTAGCTTGTAGATATTCTTAACTCGAATCCCTATCCTCTTGGTTTGACCCATTGTTTTATGGCGTAGGAAAGATTTTCCATAGCTAAAAACAATGTCATAACCTCTATCCTCCAACATGGTGACCAAGACCAAGTTCTTCTTCAGACCTGGAACATGCAAAACATATTTCAACAGAAATGGTTTACCTGAATTGCTCTCAAAGGTAATGTTTCCAATTCCGGTCGCACTGTGTCTACCATCCTCACCCATCTTTCTATGCATTTGGAGATCCTTCTCCTCCAAGTCACTAAACAACTCCTTGTCTCCCGTCATATGGAAGGAAGCACCACTATCAAGATACCAAACCTATCCCATTGTACTTGAAACCAAGCATGAGATCAAAGAAAAATCAATTTCAAATTGAGAGGCAAAGGCCTCACCCGTTGCAACTCCAGCATCCTTCTTGTTCTTCTTTTTCTGTGGGCATTTAGTGGTGAGATACCCATGTTCGTGACCGTGAAAATACTTCACCTTGAACAAATCCAGCTTCTTGCCTTTAGCCTCGGATTTTGAGTGGAATTTCTTCCACTTCCCTTTCCTTGCTTTGGCAGCCAAAGTGCAATTCTATTCATCATCATTCTTTGATGAAGAGCCATCCTTGGTTTTCTGCCTTATCTCCTCCTAAACTAGATTCGACCAAAGTCGCTCACAATCCGACAGTTTCTCCCGTCCATTGATAGATTCTTCGTAGCTGTGCCAACTCTTCAGAAGCCCAAGGAGATCCAAGCTCACCAATTCATCATCTGCAACTGTAATTCTCACAATCCCCAACTCATCCTTGCATTGGAAAAATTTCGTGAGATATTTTGGAATATTGTCACCCTTCTCCATTTTGATTTTTCTGAGTTTATCTTTCAGTGCCAACTTTCTATGGTCGTTGTTGCTTTGGAAAAGATCTCTCAAAGGCTTCCACATTGCAAATGGACTAGATTTCCCATGAAGGCTTGAAAAAATATGGTATTTCACACCTTCCAACAAAATCGTTCTCATCGTCGCTACCTTCTTTTGCCAGGCATCAAGTACTATAGCATCCGTCGAAGTGGGGTTAGGAACATTAATATCGACGAACTCCTTCAGACCATTATCTTTAAGCACCACCTCCATCCTATCCTTCTAGGCTATGTAGTTCGAGCTACCCTCAAGGGCATACTCCAACCACAACCCATTGAAAGACATTTCAATGTTTACTCAACTGTCACACCAAGAAAAGTTTTCAGCAAATTCGAATTGCTCCACCATGCAAACTCTACACTGCTTCAATATTGAAATCTTCAGTGATTAACACTGCTCTGATACCATATATAAATTTATTAATATTGATATTATTACCAGATTCTCCTAATCTAACAAACTAATCTTATGTTAAATGCATAATCCTTCCACTTAATTCTTTGTGGAAATTAAATCGCCAATTGCAAACACATGAAGAAAATCAATCGCACATAAACACAGTTGTTTAACGGGAAAGTGTAAAGCTAAAAACCACAACTATCATATATTATGTATATCAATGGAATCATGTAATAATCTCATACAAAGATTAGTACATCAAGCTCTCAGTACAATATAGAGTTGTCACACACTGTAATGTAGAAATTTTCATATCTATGCACCAATTTCTTGCCTCCTAATAACCTGCCTCCACTGTGCAATCCCTGCTGAAGAAGACCCCTGAATGAATTCGAATTGGCCTTGCCTTGACTGCGCAATCCTCATTGGCATATCCAATGTGTGTCAGATGCATTGAATGCATCACTATAGTCACAATAGATAGTCCATCTGACCCTTTCACCTATATCTCCACTGGGTCTCCACTGGAATTGACATACAAGAAGTTAACTATTGTATTTGTTCAGTTGCAAGAGAGTTATTAGTTGTGAATTAATTAACTAATTAATTCACTAAACTCTCACTAGTGTATCTTCAGTTAGAACTAGATACAACTAGCACAACTCAGTTTAACTCACTTAACTGAGTTAAACCAAATAAAAGCTCCCATAACTACTCTTCCAACTCTGTCATAACTTTGCCACTTCAGTTCTAACAGAGTCCTCTATGCATGAGTCACCAACCACCCTAGGAATTGTGTAATTCATTTAGCCCGCTGATTTTCCATGTCTATTCACTGAAATAAAGTGCTCCAGAAAAATAAGATGATATTTATTGTTGGATTATTATTAACGGCTAATAATAATTGACATGCATCTATTTTTAGATTGACGATCTATAAATAGACTTCACCCAATATTCTAAAAACAGAATCTCAACTATTTTTCACATTTGACCAACCATCTACAAATAGCATCCTGCAACTTATATAATATGCTCACCATGTCTAAAAATAGACATACACCTAAAAATAGCCGGCGGTCCCCACTTAGTGAAGGTGCTTAATTTTCACTAAGCTCATCATCTTGTTGAATCTCAGCAAAGACACAATATGGACAGAGATGATACAGTCAAAGGTGGAAAATATTTGGATACACTTGAGAGAAAGGGTAGTACTTATGGATTCTATTATAGTTCTGTTTCCAGGAGACATCGTCACCATCGACGCTAACATATTTATAGGACGAGTGAGAAGCAATGTTTTCGAGAAGAGTTAAAGAAATCCAAGCCCCCTACTTTTGATGTAGAAATGAAGAAATAAGAATATGCAGATGCATGACTGCTTGGGATGAATATGTTTTTCAGATTTCATGATTATTTAGAGAACATGAAAGCCATGATATCTACCTTCAGTCTCAAGGGAAAAGCATATATCTAGTGGGAGGATGTAAAGCATGTCAAAGGAATTAGAGAAGAGGATCTGATTTTGGGATGAGTTTGAAAGACTCCTCAAGTAGAAGTACTCGTCTAAAAGATACTATGATAAAAGGTACAAGGAATTTTATGAGATCAGAATGGGTTCCATGATAGATGATGAGTACACATGCATATTTATTGAATTTTTTAAGTATGTGCCTTATATCAAGAACAATAAAATAAATATGCAAAGGTTCATTAGTGGCTTTCTAATAGCATTCAAAGACCATATTGAGTTTGATGAGCCTCGACCATTAGAGGAAGCCATTGAAGCATTATTATGAGTAGTCAAAGTGCAAGCCTTAGTTTAAGCATGACTAGAAAGGTAATGAGAATACTAAAGGAGTGTGGTCTAAGAAGTGACGAAGACCTCAAGATACAGGTCACAAGAAAAATGTGGCACCTTACAAGAAGTTCAATGCAGTTGAGAGAGGACATGGGTCTCAACTTGAGGAGAAAAAAAATAAAGGAAATGACAAAAAACATTTGAGATGTTGGACCTATGGTGGAGACCATCGCTAGAGGGATTTTCCATCACACCAAGGCAGAAGGTCTTAGATTTAAAATTCTCAAGAGGCGCAGATAGTTGGAGATGTTGGTAAGAGTATTCTTCAGATTTATGTAGCAGTGGATAGCATGCAAATATATAATTAGGAATGCACTATCGAGATGGAAGGAAAGTTTTGTGATCATTTTTTTTCTATTTTCATTGATCTTGGATCGAATTATAGATATATCAATCCCGACCTAGTGGATAAGTGTTGATTGAATAAAGAATTGCAAGTGAAATCTTGGTTGGTGCATTTAGCTACATGGACCAAGAGAAGTTTTCATCATTGGGTGAGATCTTGTACATTTGATCTCAATGGTACGACTACATCAACACATATAAATGTGCTTCCTTTGGGTTCATATAGTATGATTTTGGGCATGGAATCGCTATTCATTCACAGGACTAAAGTGGATTTCTATGACAAGGATATTGAGCATGGAGAATTTTAGGGGCTAATATTCGCACGTGGGCTAATTTTCCATGGTTATTCCAAAAAAAATATTCGCCAATTTCCATTTTTTTATAAAAATGATTCACCCAAATTTTATAATATAAATTATTTTACGTTAAAAATTGCCAAAATTATATAGACAATATATATAATATCATTATAAATTTGAATAATTTTACAAAAAGGTCAATATACATTTTATAGTTTGCATATTAGGGACTAGTGAGATTCGCCAATTTTTTAAACTTCAAGATAATATTCCATCTTAAAAATTTTCCCTGATATTGAGTTTTTGGATGATTATGGAGAAAAGAGAGCAGAGAAAAATTTTAAGGATGGAAATTTATCTTAAATATTAGAAACCTTGGTGAATCTTACTAATCCATAATATACAAAGTATAAAATGTTTGGTGATATTTTAGTAAAATTATTAAAACTTCTAATGATTTTATATATCCTCTTAAAGTTTTGGCGATTTTTAAGGTAAAATATTTTTTCTTTTAAAATTTGGGTGAATTAGATTTAGGAAAAAATGGGAATTGTCGAATATTTTTTTTGGAAAAAGCATGGAAAATTAGCCCATCTACAAATATTAGCCCCTAAAAGTTTCCCAGATAGAGAGCCTTGCAGGGAAAGAAGAAGCCTACATCCGTGAGAATGGTCACAATTATGCAAGAAAATCATAGTTGTAGGAGAGGATGTTTGTTGTTTGCAATGCATATTTCAAGTGATAAAAGGAAGGAAGATGAGGAAGATGAAGTCCTCAAGAAGTATCCCGTATTACAAAATTTTTAGGATGTGTTTCTGATGGAGATTCCAGAGCTACAACCTCATACGGAAATGGATTTCTCTATTGAGTTGGTATGAGGAGCAACACCAATATCTAAGGCACTTCAGAGGATGAGCACTCCAAATTTGGTGGAACTGAAGTTGTAACTTAAAGAGATGCTTGATAAGTGATACATAAGGCCAATTTTAGGGTGCACCAATGTTATATTTACGGAAGAAGGAAAATAATCTTAGATTGTGCAACGATTACATGCAACTTAACAAGGTGACTACGAAGAATAGGTATCCATTATCGCAGATTGATGACTTGTTTGATCGGCTGAAGGGAGTAGCAGTATTCTCAAAGATTGATTTGAGATCAGGATATCATCAGGTTCACATCAAAGAATAATACATCTACAAAAATGTCTTTCACATGAGGTATGGACATTATGAGTTTGTGGTGGTTCCTTTTAGTCTTACTAATGTTCTAACCACCTTCATGTTTTTCATGAATAGTCTATTGCATCCTTACCTGGATAATTTGTGATAGTATTTGTTGATGATATATTGGTATATTCAAAGAATAAGGAGGAGCATGCATAACACCTGGAATTATTTTTTAGATATTTGAGAGGGAATCATTTGTATTCCAAGCTAAATAAGTGCAACTTTTTTTAGTCTCATATTCATTACTTGGGACATGTTGTTTCCAAGGATGGGATAACAGTGGATTTGGAAAATATTAATGCTATCTTGGAGTGGCCAACTCCTAGGAATGTGGATGAGGTCAAATCATTCATGGGACTAGCATGCTATTACAGGAGGTTCATTAGGAACTTTGTTAGGCCCCAAAATTGTTGTCTTTATTGCATATTTTTACCCATATGATTCCCTGTGTATTCCCTTGTTTTACCAACTTATGAACTACTATCTTGCAATTCTACATTATTTGATGCAATAACAAATATTTGTGTTTTTTTTATGTAAGAATACCTTTGTTAGATTAATTTTTTAGGACTAATATTCATTAAAATGTTGTTAATGCAGATTATTTAGTCACTGCACTATGCAAAAGAGAGCTTTCACTAGAGGAATGGACACGTAGGTTACCTTGATCATTGAAACGTATCACGTGGGTTGTCGATTACACTTGTCAAATACAATTTTGAATATTTTTTCAACGTCAAATCCACTTCCCTTCACTGATGGTGATTTACTAAGTGTGGTTCAATTCCTATACTAGCAAGGCAATTCTTGCACTGATTTGGGGGTTCGACATATCGATACACTTTTGGGGAAAACCAAAGATGGTTTTTGTCCAAAATGATTTTTTAACACCCAAATATCAGTTATAATATACATAGGTCATACAGATCAATTTTTAGAAAATAATAAATAATTCAACCCTAAATCCACATAGTTTTCAAACTTCCAACTATGTCCTCGATTTTCATGCACATAAATAAGAATATCATAATTATAAAATATGGGTTTTTTTAAAATATTGAAAATTAGGCTCCCTTCCAAAAATTCTCCAAAATTCATCATGGTTTGAGAGTTAAGCAGGGTTCTTTTAGGCCAATTTGTTAAAAATGCAGAATTTTCTAGAATTGAAAAATTGGGTTGTTAGAGCCCAAATCCGTCTTGTAACCTTCATAAAAATCCAAGACATGGCCTACAAAGGGAGAGGATTTTTTTCTAAATTCATTTTTCTAGTTTTAACTTTAAGAAAATGGCCTTAGATGTAAAATACTGATTTAATTTCAACAAAGGCTTCTAATGCCAAGTTCCTCTTTTTATTTTTTTGTGTATTTCATGATTCACTTTGACTTTGTAATTTAAGATTTTAAACAAGAGTGTGAGATGGAATGGTAGGGCCCACCATACCAAATTAATATCCCTTTTAGTTGTGTGTTTTTGTGTGGTTTTTAGGTATTCTAAGTTGGTATGTATTTTATTCTTGCAAAGGTGTGTTAAGAACAAGATTATTTAGTTGGTTTGAAAGATATATGGATGTCTCTTTTACATTTTTTCCTTTATAAATGAATGGAATTTGAATTATGTTTGATTTAGCGCTTAGATATCAATAATTTATCTTAAAAAGAGTGAGATTATTTTTAGACTTTGCACTTCTGTAAATTGTGTGATCAAGGAAATTCCTATGTTGTAATCATACCCTGCTTCCACATGCATAACAGCTTTGGGTCATTTCATTATGAGATGAGAAAATTCTTCAATTCCAAGTGTTAGCCCCTTATAAATTCCTTGACAAGCAAGCAAGGGGCTATATTGTTTTATAAGCCTTCAAGGAATGCATTTCCCTTGAAAACATATCATCCTTGAAGCCTTCTATGTTCCTTGCTTTTGACTGTTTCCCTGTGCTGTTCTTGAGTCAATGAGCGTCACTAATGATAAAAATTGTACTCCAAAAGGCCTTTACTTGCCCCTTGAATCTCTGCAGAACTTTCCATTTTGCCCCATTTTCCCATGTGAAAAGTCCCCTTTCCATTCCCAAATTTTCCCCTTAGTTCTCCTAAATCCTCCCTAATTTCCCTTTAAAATCCTACGTCCACCCTTTGTTTGGCCAAATTCCCCTTTTTTTTTCCTTTTATCGTTGCCCTTTCCCAATCTTAAAATTCATTAAAAATGGGCCAAAACCCACTTTTTAACATTATATTAAGGGCCTAGCCCCTTTTCCGCTAGCCCCAACCACTTCCCCACATACGTCCGATACCCAAAGACCAAGCGCTTATGGCCTGGGCGCTAATCGCATCGGAATACCAGAGCGAAGCGTTAAAATTCCTTTGTATGACTTAAAAACTCCGATGCGATTTCTTGTGTTCTATAAGGCCCGCGACGTGTTCTCCACCGTTGATCTACCACTTAGATCGGATGGTCTGTGCTAATCGAAAAACGTTTCAATCGCAATGTTTATGTTAAGTCCCCCGATCGGCTCATCGCAAATATTTGCGATGCGATTGATCGCAACTTTACTTCGATCATCGCAATCGCAACTCCCCTCCGATCATTCCGATCCCCGATTGACCCGATCGCAACTCCTCTCTTGATCACTCCGATTGCGCTTCCCTCCGATTGATCGCATCGCTCATTCTCCCGATTGCTATTGCGATTCCCCTCTATCCCGATCTCCGATGGGATTGACCCCGAGCCCACCATACCATACCTCCGTCCATTCATAAAATAAAGGGTTTTCCCCTTTGTAAATTTGAAACTTTTTATATTTCATTTTTTCAAAGGTTTTCCATATTCCTCTTTTCCCAATCGCATCGAAAGTTTTGTTTCATATGTATATCCCTCCGTCCCGCTCCGATTGAAATTGCGATTTCCGTATGAGTCCCACCTCGTACGATCATTCCCATCACATTTCCGTTGCATTTCGTTCATTTCCTTTATATTTCCTCCATAGTACAAAGTTTCATGTTTTGCATTAAAGTTTAAATGTTTCATATTTATTCTGCCCATTTCATATACCATCCGGCTGTTGCATCTTCGCCGTCGATCTCCACCATCAGACCATGATCGAACGGTACATACGCATTGTTCCGTCAAACCCTATTGTTCACTGTTTATATCATGTCAAAGCATTTTTCACTGTTGTTTCATATAAAGCCACTGTTTTACCACCGCTGCACTATCATTCCCTCCGCCCTCCATAACCATCCTTCCCTTTGCATGGATTTCATGACTAGGTTGTGTGTTTTTGCAGAGTACGAGCGATGGAAGACCGCCATAATTCAAAGTCTTAGTACAGCTACAAAGAAACAAGAAAAGACCGTTTTCAAAAGCCAAACTCATGGAGAAAAGGGCTGAGAAGACATATAATAGGGATTGCATTAAAGGAATAGAGTTTAAACTCTGTAAGTCCTCTCCAGAGCCATTGAAGCATATATTTCGCAGTCAGAGGCAAACCAGTGCACAGAAATAAAAAATATCAGGGTTTTCACATCAGCAGATTGTTCTAAAGGACAAGATGCCCATACTGTTTCTATTCCATGCCGTTTTCCTGAGGAGATTTCAACCCTGACCACAGTCTAAAGCTACCAAAGCATTTGTTTCACAAGTATGGTAGACCATTCAGTCATTTATTTACCTTTTTGCTTATGCACCAAAAGTACTACAGAGTACTACAGCCAAAGTACATCAGGACCATACCAGAGTAAATGGAAGCCGAAGAAGATCATTCTTTCGTCCAAGACATGCCAGAAGATGAATGCGCAGAGTTTAAATAGCATGGGCTTCGACCCTCTTTCTTTTCCAGGTTTTAATGCTGCATTTAGTTTCCACCTACCTCCTCAGCTCATCTTTCTGCTATAAAACTCATGAGAAAATTATTGTAAAGGTTGTTGATTGGATATTAGTAGAATGCAAGCTATTTCTCTTGAGATAAGTTCTCAGTGTAAGATTATAGGATAGGTTGAGGAGGATGTATCCAGACTGAGTATTCAAGCTATTGGCTATGTTGTACATGATTGGTGTTGCACTTAATATGACAAGCACATTCCTTTGGATCCTGATCTAAATCTGCGGTGATGTTTTTCTGTCTCTGTGTTTTATTTCATTCCATTTCATTTATTCTGGCTTGCATCAGAAATCTGGCATAGGATTTTCCCTTGTTAAGCACCCTATGTTTCTGCTCTCCTTTCCTTAATGTTTTCTGCTAAATGTGTTGTCTAAGAATTAGTTTCAGTTAATTTAACCAGTGTAGTGGATGTTATTACCCGCTAGCTAATGTATGAATTGATGAATCTGTTTCTTAGATGTTCTTGTTAGAATTTGATTGAATGAATTCGGAACACTGGGAGTTTAGAACTCTGTCTCTGTCTCACTAGGATCCTTTTCAGTTAATCAAACCTTTCTAAGTTCCCTCAAGTTGCTCTTCTGCCCACCTTTGAGAGTTTCCTCTGAGTATGTCCAAGCAGGTCTAGAGTTAAATGACCTCTAACCTGATCTATAGACAAAAATTGGTCTCCTCTCTTTCCTTCACCCTCTTTCCTTATTGTTTCATTCCACCATCATCTTTTAGGATCCAATGCTTTAGATGACTAGCCCAACTGAAAGCCTGCATGTTGAACAACAAGTAAACCCTTTCCTGACCCCATTGCCCAATGGTCTTGATGTTCTTTGATTTATCTCTCCTTTGCCTGGAATCCTCTTTGCTCACCCTTGTTTTGCACTGAACCCTTCCTTCCTAGTTCCCAACAACCAAACTCAAAAATCAAACAAATAAACCTTGTGCCTATAACTAGCCTAACATCTTTAACATTTGAACTTCAAAGATGTATACCCTTGACAATCATAGAGAGATCCCTCTCTGGACCTAGGAGGGCTAGATCCTAACGTCTAAAAATGGTTTGATGTTGTCTCATCTTTTGGTATTGCCAACCTTGCCAAAACATGGGAACCCAACACCAAGATCCCCTGCCATTATATAGACAAGTACTCAGTCCATGGGCTTTTGAAATTACACTGTTGTTGTGAGAAGTCGAATAATATCTTCATGTTTTCTAACAAGTTGACAAAACTGTTAAGGATAACTAGCATTGGAACCTTATCTATAATCACCCAGAGCTTGTACAAACTGTTAAGAACTTTGCAACAAAAAAAATTGGGATAAATTTGGTTTGTGTTGGCAATATGATTCTTATGATTGCATATGTTTTCCTTGATGGAAACTCTCTTACAAATTTTGAAGTATATGACCTCTTGAGAAGCACAGTGGTTTAGCAGAAGGTCTAGTAGAAAGAGGGTGAAATTCCAATAAAAGATGGTTAATATTCATATAGAAGGTGCTATATGCATGTTCGTGTAGGCCAAGTCGCAAATACACGCGGAACAGAATGATCCAAGTCATGTATGCCTTTTGTGCTCTAAAATTATGATACCAGGGGAAATTACCATGGTTTTAGCCAAAAATATTAAGTGCGGAGTTGTCTATTTGATTCCGTCCAAGAATACCATTGGCACTTGTGTGGTTTTGGCTCATGGTATTGCTAAAGGATAAACCTATATAAGGAGAATAATATCATAGTACAAGTGTGGAATATATACGGGTTTTAACTGAATACTTCTCTCTAAAGTATATCTGTATATAATGGGTTACTACTTATTGATAGATTTGAAATTATGATGCACCCATGGATACAATGATGGATCAGAATCTCTAGACCTGAAATGACTATGTATTTGATTAATATATTGATGAGATGTTTGGATCTGTGACTTGGCGCATGTTCGCTGAAGAGAAGTGTAAAAATATGGGTAAGTCTATAGATATGAAACTTTCTGTAGTATTAATATTTGTAGATATATACGCTAGTTCGTCATGATGAAAGTGAGTATACACGCAGGATTGTTTCAGAAAAAGTGCATATGAAAGTCAAGGTTTTCTAAAGCTTGATGGAGAGGTTATATGTTTATTGCTACTATATTCCTGATGTCTATCAATGAATTCTTCATGTAGATCTGGGTTTTTTGAATACTGTATAGGCTGCTAATTGAATATATACAAATATGATCAATGAGTGATTAAATATGTTTAATAATGCTGATTGAATAAGGGTTTTGAAAATATAAACATATATTTGACCGAAAGCCTCAGATCCATTTCTGAGTCTGATCAAATTTTGGAAATTCAGTATTCATAGATCTTTACGCAGGTTGGTGTGAAGGAAAGCATGTATACACGCACTTTACAGTAAAGCGAAGTAGCATATACTTTTAATGAGATGAATTATCAAGGTTGAATTTTGGTTCTACATGTTGATTCAGAAGTCTGAGTTTATTAGTGTGTGATGGTTACAGTGATCTAACTATTATGTTTTAAAGTGTGGATTATGGTTGTTAATGTTGATATATATATTGAGTGGTGTTGAAGTTGTTGGATCCAGTGTGAAAATTTATGAAATGTGGTCTGTAGTGGGTCTGAGGGTTGAAGCCTTCAATGTGGAAGTAGAAGCTTCCTACTAATAGAAGTTGGTGTTCTAATCAGGGGGTTGTAGCTCCCTTCCAATAGTAGTTGGTAAATGAGATCAAGGGGGTTGGAGCTCCCTTCCAGTAGCAGATGGAGAATGAGAGAAGGTTTCAACCTTCCACGGGTAGATACTAGCGTACTGATATGAGTCTGCATCAGCACACTATTGTAAGAAAATTTATATATAATAAATATTGAAGATAGAGATGACAACAGTAGTGGTTTTCTCCCGACTTGGGTTTCCACCTTAAATCTTGGTGTTCATGTGTGATGATTTATTCTGTTAGTACTGCAAATTTTACTGCTTAACTATCCAATGCATAACTAATGATCTTAGCTAAAGAATGATCCTGAATATTTATGTGAAAAATAAAGTTATCTGGGTATATGCAAGTTTCTATTAGGATATCCGCGTACATACAATTGTTGGGATAATCAACATCGTGTATAGAAATCTGTAGAAGAAATTTAAAAGGATTGTGATTATTGTAAACTTTGATTCACCCCCCCCCCCCCCCCCCTCTCATTATTTTTCCCAATAATTGGTATCAAAGTGGGTCCTTCTGTAGAAGCTTAATTGCTAGAAGGAAGATCATCTAAGATGAGAAACCAAGATGGGACAACATCTATCAGACCTCCACCCTTCAACGGAAACAATTTAATCTTCTGGAAGATGAGGAAAATATCCCATATTCAGTCCCTTGGAGTAGATGTTTGGGCTATAGTTGAAGGCGGTTATCAATATCAAGCCTCAGTTCTAGCATATATAGTAGCAAGGAATAACTATGAAACCAATGCAAAGGTTGTCAATGCATTATTGGGGAGTGTGACTGAATCAAAATTTGTCAAAGTTATGCAGTTAAATACAACAAAGGAGATATGGAACAAAATCATTCTAAGCTATGAAGGTTATAACAAGGTAAATACTGCTAAACTCCAAACTCTCATAATTCAATATGAACAACTCAGAATGCATAATGATGAAAGCATTGCTAGTTTATTTTTACGTCTAGAAGAGATCGTAAATCATATGAGAAATCTGGGTGAAACTATAAGTGACACCACTCTAGTAGAAAACATTTTAAGATCTCTAACTCCTAAATTCGAGTCAAAAGTATCTACTATTGAAGAGAAGAAGGATCTACGTCAAACTCTTAGTATTGTTCAACTTCATGGGATTCTAACTGTGTGTGAAATGAGGGAAGGATGTCCGTCAAAAGTCAAAGAAGCCAACTTTAGAGCTATTGCAAAAGGAAAGGAAATGGAATAACAAGAAAGACAGGGTATGTATCAGAAGAAGATGAGATAAATTTTGTAAAGAAACTTCAACTTGGCACTGGAAGGTTCAGAGGTGAGCTTCCTTTCAAATTTTTTGCTTGTGGAAGAGTTAGTCATTACGATGCTAAATGTCCTCATAAAGATAATCATGAAAAGGGAAATGATTTGGAAAAAGGCAATAAGAAATGATTTATCAACATAAAAATTTATTATACTCATGAAGATAGTGATGGTATATCAAATAGTGAAGAAGAATCTAACCAAGATATTAGATTACTAATGGCATTTGAAAAAAAATCTAGTGATGCTAAAGATACTTTTATGGATGCTTTAGAAGAAAATGATTTTCTTGAATAAATCAATCAAATAAAAATCTTTTGGAAGAGAAAAAAATATCCATATATACTCTAAAGAATTAGCTTATGGAAAAGGAGAAGCACAATGAGAAATTAGAATGTGAAATAGTAAGTCTAAGAAAGGAAATTGAAAAAGTAAAATTTTTAAATCGTAGATTTGCTAAAGGATCTGAAGACTTAGATAATATTATCAAGGCACAACTCTCTCCTCTTATAAAGACAAGTCTTGTATATATAGGAGAATATTTCCAGTCTTTAGCACCAAGCTATCTAAATGCAACTAAATCCAGCCAACAAAACTTCATCACTCAGCTAAAGAACAAAGAGAATGCCCAGGAAAAGCATGACCACTTCAATTCAAGGATAAAAAATAACAGAAATATCAATCAACAGTTAATCATCAATAGAAGGTTCCATGATCATAGACATTTCTTCTTTAATGGAAAATGTTTTTCATGTCATAATTTTGGTCATAAAGCTACTCAATGTCTTGCATACAAAACAATCATGACCAGAGAAGCAAGAAAGAAAATAAATGAGACAAGAATACTTATAAAAAAATTTCTCCTCTTCAATAAGAAATTGAATTTTGTTATTGCAATATTTGAACATGAAGAATCTCAATGCAGGAGCAAACTTCAGCCAAAAGAACATATACCCACAAACTCCAAGGTGTGGAGAAAGAATGACTTACAGTTCGAAAGTTGTGGCATAGATTTATTTGCAGAAGGAGAAGAAAATCAAAGGTACATTGATATCGGATGCTCAAAACACATGGCAGGTGATAAAAATAAATTTCTTTCATACAATTCTTTAGAGAAGGAAAATAATGTTAATTTTGAAAATGACTCTCCTGCTATCATTAAGGGTAAAGGATTTGTTTTTCTAAAAGAAAAGGTTAAAGCTAACAATGTTATGTATGTGGATGGATTAAAGCACAACTTGTTGAGTGTGAGTCAAATGTGTTATCAAGGAAATGAAGTTGTCTTTAGTTCAAAAGAATGTGTAGTTGGTGAAATTGACACAGGAAAAACCATAATAAAAGGAACAAGAACATCGAAAAATATGTATATATTGAAGGGCGGTTAAGAGAAATGCTATCTAGGTAAATCTACAGAAATTTGGCTATGGCACAGAAGATTGGGACATTTGAGCTTTCCCCAAATAAGCAAATTTAGTAGAGTCAAAGTTGTTCATGATCTACCCAACATCACTCTACCTGAAAGTACCATATGCAAATCATGTCAATTTGGTAAGAAAACTAGGGTGCAATTCAATGCCAAATAAAGATCAACAAGTAAGCCTCTTGAACTTATACATACTAATTTATGTGGTCCTGTAAGGAAAAATTCACCTCATGGAGAACAATACTATATTCTATGTATTGATGATTTCTCTAGTGATGCAGGAGCATTAGGCTCAGAAAATTCTTTGTATTTTAATAGACATAGGGGTCTTGTGTTTTAAAGAAGATTGGTTTCGTATGTATTAAATTGATGTAATTTTAAATATCTTGAGTGAATTAAGTGAGAAATTTAGAATAGGAATTTATTTATTATTTGTGAGTCATTTTGTAAATGTTCCCGAATCTTGGAGACCATGAGAGAATTAGGGGAATGAGAGATTTGGAAATTATTTGTAAATATTAGATTAGTAATTGGTTCATGATTTTAGGATGAGAGGGGATCCGTAGGGATTAATTGAGTCAAATGAGGACTTAGAGGATATTCAGGATTTTGTTGAGAACATAAAGGATCTGAAACCAAAATTGGTTTCAGAATCATTTGTATAAATTGTAAAGTATCAAAAGATAGTGGGGAGTAAGTTTTAGACAGATAGAGTTTGGATTGGAAGCCTATAGGCTAGAGAGCGTGTGGAAAGGCCAATAATTATAATATCAGACCAGAGAGAAGAAATATTTCTAATTATTTGGATATATGTATATGGAGAAATTCAATTCTGAAATGGGCGAGTATGCATTGAGAAATTCAATTTATAATTGTGATAAACCAGAGTTTGGCACAATATATATGTATGAAGGTGAAGTTGGGTAGAATTGAATGAATTCCTATCATTATTTATGCAAGCTACAATTTCTATGATTTCATGAGACTGTGTGTTTTAAAAGGTTGCACATTTCATTAATTGATTAATTATGATTTGTATGAGATAGCGTATTCCAAAGAATAAACAAGTAACCATCGATCACAGAATGGATTGATGTTGACCCATTAAAATAATGTGGCCCTTTATTGAAATAACATGCAGAAAGTATGGATATCGGGTTAACAGAAATCCAATTGAACAGTAAATTTATGGAGAGAACAACAGAAGATGGGTTCAGGAGATTGAGTGTTTTTAAGAAGTCAAAGACTGATATAAACAAGTCATGAAGGGCGAGACCCTGTGATTTCATTTGAATGAACAATTGATTTAGTTGTGTTGGGAAAAGCCATGTTCTGAGTGCTACATTTTATTGAAAACCTTTGAAAATCAATTTTAGATATACCAGCACTGCTCTTTTATTTTTGCATTTAGAATTGTGTGTAACAGTGAATATCTTGAGATTCATTATAGTAAATGAGTCTTCCAATTTCGTTATGATCGATTTATTTAAAAGAGTCAAATTTGATGCGTTATTGAGCCTTGTTCCACACAGAAATTTTATGGATTGACTTTGAAAAGAAGTCTTTAAAACCACGAAGTGGTTATCGCATTGCTTAACGGTGGTTTGTGGTAATTATTAAACCCATGCGATATACTCTTGTGGTTGACACGTATTGAAAGGACGGGTGAAGAAAATTGTTGTTATCGCAAATATTAAAAGTGTTGAGTTAGTGTATTTTCAATGACTGTCGGATTGGGAGTTAGAGGAAGATGGAATATGATGATCATCTGATTCACAAAGGTTGTTTGTATGATGCAGATTAGAACAGTCAATGGGTGTTTTTTTGTGTGAAGGATGGATTAGAATGGTCAACGGAATTGACGCATTAACTTATTCATTTAAATTGCTTCATATATAGTGAAAATCACATATACTATCTTGTTTTGGTTCCTATACATATAGTTTTAAAGTGAAGAGCCCTCCGGTTATGTGAATATTAAACAAACTTTAATTTCTTACTAAGATTGCTGGCAAAGATGGAACGGGTATAGCTATGGTCCAATATTTATGTATGATGGTATTTTTGTTTTTTTAACCAAAGTCAGATTCATGGATATGAAATTTCATAAGGTGAGTAATTATTTATTTTATATAAATGATAATCCAATTATTGGCTACAACAGCAAATAAGAAAGTGTGATTTTGGGGAAAATGTATACTGTTGCATTTTATATGCATAGTATGGGTTTTGAGCAGCTTTGGCTACGTCAAGTGGTATCAGAGTTGGAAAATATCTTTTGAAGGTTAAAGTTTTTTTTTTTTAAATTGTACAAAATGCATGTGAGATGAAAGAAGTAAGGGGAGATCAGATTTTAAATCTGATTGACAGTAGTTGTAGATTGGAAAAGGTATGCAATGGAAGCATGATAGTCTAAAACTATGAGGAATTTCAGATCTGCAGAATCTGGGTTAAAAAGAAAATGTGCTTTGAGGATTTACAAAGTTATGTTTTGAAAGATGTGTATACAGGTACAATGGTGATGATAGAAAGCAAAAGGATATCAGATT
Source organism: Pinus albicaulis (assembly GCA_034641835.2). Lineage (NCBI taxonomy): Eukaryota > Viridiplantae > Streptophyta > Pinopsida > Pinales > Pinaceae > Pinus > Pinus albicaulis. The sequence goes on along the minus strand of CM076570.1, from coordinate 1,345,963,918 downwards.
TAAATCTGATAGACAACATGCACTTAGAAATAAAGAGTAGCAGAATATTGGAAGAATTTGCAGAAGCAATAAAATAGAGAAAAATCTATTCAAAGTGCAAATGAGTGGTGAAACAAGATCACACAGAGATCTTAAAGGTGAAGTGTTAAGTATTATTTTAATCTGGTTTGAAGATTTTTTTTGCAAAATTCAGGTTGCAGACAGTTGAAGAGAATCGCAAGGAAATAAGATCACATCCTAAAGATCAGTGATGAAGGAAACCAATAAAGGTTTCTAAGAGAAAGAAGAATGTGACAGAACCTTGAATAATTCCAACAGAGGTTGGACAAAAAGGATAGTTGTGTTCTTAAAAGGTGCAGATGAGTTGAAGCCTAGAAGGAGAAGAGAAGAATGCTCAAGAGGTTCCAAAGAATAGAGAACTAATGCTTTCCAAAAGACCAATTACAAAGGAAAGCTTGGTAAGGTAAGTGGCAGCAGGGAGGGCTTGCTGTTGTAGAGGCTTTAGTACAGCTCATGATGAACGAGTGAGAAACTCATAAAGATATAGATGGAGAAGAAAATGACTACTAATAGTCATAGTAGAAATAGAAGAGGTTTTTAGAAAGACCACAACAGAATAAAAGTGAATAAAGAAGATGCCAAGGAAAATGGCATATGGAGACAGTTAAGGAAGGGAGAGTATGAGAGAGAGAAAGCTAAGATAACACTCCAACTTGAAGTGTTGTTGGATTTGTTACAGAGGAATGAGGAAGACTAGAGGTGTGGTTTTCTTGTAAGAAGGAAGATAAGGTGGCATAAACTACATATGAAGAAAGAGAAAATGATAAGTTCTCGGCTGAAGGAAAAATTACTCAGAATAAATGAGTATTTGGAGAAAGACTTTAAGACTGAAACTTCAAGTGAGACCAAGAGGTCACATGATTTTAAATATGATAATTTGTGTATGTTTATAGTTAGAACATGTGAAGAAGGACAAACTACTGATATTGTCATAAAGGAAGAAGAAAATGGGACAACCAAATATCATGTAAATGTCCACACATAGTTGGGGAAAAGTTTTACTTTTCAAAATATTGCAAATATTGAAAGCAGAGAAATTGTAACTCATGATGATGGCCAAAAGCAGGAAGAAGTGGAGAAGGATATCAACCAACCAATTGAAAGGCTTAAGGGGATTGAAGAGAATACCATTGAAGAATTTCTGAATCATATAGAGGATTTGGAATAGCAGGAGGATTTGGTGATTAAATCATCAAATGAGACTATACGGTTTTATGGTTTTAAAACTAACAAGATGTGTGTGAATGTAGGTATTGCAAAAGACAAACCATCTTATGGAACTGTATTGAGTAAGGCTAAAAGTTTCCATGAAAAATATGATGATGATTGTCTTTCATATGAAGATCAAATTGAATTATTGCAACAAAAGGAGTTCATAAATTCCTTGTTTTGTGAAAGAAATTGTTTAAGTGGAGATGTGACACTTATGCCTAATGATGAGGAATTTGTTATTGGTAATGAAAATGACAAATTGATTTTCTTAAATGGCCAAATGAAGAGTGATGGAAAGACAACTAAAACTATCACAGAAATGGAGGATCAAAATTCTATTCTGATGAAGAATGAAGAGATAGTGTCACCAGGAAACTTGGCTTGTGACAAAGAAGAAGATAGTGACGATTATACAATGATTTTTTCAAATGAGATGATAGATTTGTGGCATGAATTAAGTATTTTGGAGAAGAAGCTAGAAAAAATAATAATAAGTGTTTAGGTTATAAAGTTAGAGCTATATGAGAATGAAAAAGTTCATTATTATGAATCAGAGCAAAGAGACATCCTTAAAATGGATGATATGGAAGAGAGACTAGCTGACAGTCTCGAGAATTATTTAGATAAGTTGAATCAACATACTGATGTGTTGATAGAGGAGAAAATGTCAGAGCAGAAAATTGAAATGTTCCCAGAGGAAGAAGAGACACAAAGGTCTTATGATTTTGATTTTAATGATTGTTTTATGATTACAGGTTTTCTTGCAAATGCTGGAGAAAATTTGATACAAGTGAGCGGCCAAGTAAAGAAGGAAGAAGAAGAATCTATGGGAATTTCTAATCCATGGAACAAAGATATTAGAGTGCTGGAAAGAATGCTGGAAAGTCAGGATTTTAAGCAAGAAGAGGTAACTATGGAAGAGAAAGAGCTAGAAGAAATGCAGAATGTGAAGATGCAAGAGTTAGAGGATAGCAGCAACAAACTAAAGCAAAGAGAAGGACATAGCAGTAAATGGCAGGTTATGTACCAGTCCAAGAAATTGCTGGGGAAAGAAGACAAAGAAATTGTCATAAATGACAATCAGGAAGAATTTATTAGTTACAGTAAACAACAGGGTAAGGATGAAAGGGCGGCAGTACGAATAAAAGTTTAGCAATCAAGAGGTGGAAGTAATCAGCAGTCGGAAGATATATTAACAAAGAAATTTAACTGATAAGAAAGATAATGATGAAAGTGTCTCAGAGAAAAACAACAATAGGAAAACAAAGAAGCAGCAGCAAGAGGAAGACAATAGAAGACTATAAAAGCATAGCTAGTGGAGCAAAGCAACATAAAGTGTGGAGACCTGGAGAAAAACAAAAAACAACAACAACAACAAAATAAAAATTGCAAAACAAGGTATGGGATTCAGGAGGACAAAAGTTGGAAGCACATGATCGAGAGATCATGATTATTTTAAACCTTGGGAGTCTGAAGTAGGAGCATTAGGTTCAAAAAATTCTTTGTATTTTAATAGACATAGGGGTCTTGTGTTGTAAAGAAGATTGGTTTCTTATGTATTAAATTGATTTAATTTTAAATATCTTGAGTGAATTAAGTGAGACATTTAGAATAGGAATTTATTAATTATTTGTAGGGATAATTTTAAGGATGGAAAATTACCTTGAAGTTTAAAAAATTTGCGAATCTCACTAGTCCCTAATATGAAATCTATAAAATATTTATTGATGTATTTGTAAAATTATTCAAATTTATAATGATATTACATATATTATCTATATAATTTTGGCGATTTTTAACGTAAAATAATTTTATATTGTAAGATTTGGGTGAATCATTTTTATAAAAAAATGGAAATTGGAAAATATTTGTTTTTGGAAAAACCATGGAAAATTAGCCCATCTACGAATATTAGCCCCTAAAATTTTCCATGATTATTTGTGAGTCATTTTGTAAATGTTCCCGAATGTTGGAGAACATGAGAGAATTAGGGGAATGAGAGATTTGGAAATTATTTGTATATCTTAGATTAGGAATTGGTTCATGATTTTAGGATGAGAGAGGATCCTTAGGGATTAGTTGAGTCAAATGAGGACCTAAAAGATATTCAGGATTTTGTTGAGAAGATTAAGGATCTAAAACCAAAATTGGTTTCAGAACCATTTGTATAAATTTTAGAGTCTTAAAATATAGTGGGGAGTAAGTTTTAAACAGGTAGAGTTTGGATTGGAAGCCTATGGGCTAGAGAGTGTGTGGAAAGGCCACTGATTATAATATCAGGCCAGAGAGAAGAAATATTTGTAATTATTTGGATATATGTATACAGAGAAATTCGATTATGAAATGGGTGAGTATGCGTTGAGGAATTCAATCTATAATTGTGTGATAAATCAAAGTTTGGCACAATATATATGTATGAAGGTGAAGTTGGGTAGAATAAAATGAATTCCTATCATTATTTATGAAAGCTACAGTTTCTATGATTTCATGAGACTGTGTGTTTTAAAAGGTTTCACATTTCATTGATTGATTAATTATGATTTGTATGAGATATCGTATTCCAAAGAATAAACAAGTAACCATAAATCACAGAATGGATCGATGGGGAGCCATTAAAATAATGTGGCCCTTTATTGAAACAACATGCAAAAAGTATGGATATCAGGTTAAAAGAAATCCAATTGAACAGTAAATTTATGGAGAGAACGACAGAATATGGGTTTAGGAGATTGAGGGTTTTTAAGAACTCAAAGACTAATATAAATAGTTCATGGAGGGCGAGACCCTGTGATTTCATTTTAATGAACAATTGATTTAGTTGTGTTGGGAAAAACCGTGTTCTGAGTGCTACATTTTATTGAAAACCTTTGAAAATCAAATTTACATATACTGGCACTGCTCTTTTATTTATGTGTTTAGAATTCTGTGTAACAGTGAATATCTTGAGGTTCATTACAGTGAATGAATCTTCCAATTTCGTTATGATTGATTTATTTAAAAGAGTGAAATTTGATGCATTATTGAGCCTTGTTCCACATAGAAATTTTATGGATTGACTTTGAAAAGCAGCCTTTAAAACCACGAAGTTGTTTATTGCATTGCTTAATGGTGGTTTGTAGTAATTGTTAAACCCATGCGATATACTCCTGTGGTTGACACGTATTGAAAGGACAGGTAAAGAAAATTGTTGTTATCACAAATATTAAAAGTGTTAAGTGTTGGGTTAGTGTCTTTGTGATGACTGTCGAATTGGGAGTTAGAGGAAGTTGTTATGCGATGACCGTCCAATTCACAAAGGTTGTTTGTATGATGCATATTAGAATGGTCAACGGATGTTTGTTTGTGTGAAGGACAGATTAGAATGGTCAATGGAATTGACACATTAACTTATTCATTTAAATTGCTTCATATATAGTGAAAAGCACATATACTATCTTGTTTTGGTTCCTATACATATAGTTTTAAAGTGAAGAGCCCTCCAGTTATGTGAATATTAAACAAACTGTAATATGTTACTAAGATCGTTGGCAAATATGGAAAGGGTATAGCTGTGGCCCAATATTTATGTATGATGGTATTTTTGGTTTTTTAACCAAAGTCAAATTCATGGATACGAAATGTCATAAGGTGAGTAATTATTTCTTTTATATAAAAGAATAATCCGATTATTGGCTACAACAACAAATAATAAAGTGTGATTTTGGAGAAAATGTATACTGTTGCATTTTTATATGCATAGTGTGGGTTTTGAGCAGCTTTGGCTGCATCATCTAGAATGTGTTGGATCGGTTTACTAAAACATAAAGATGAAGCATTTGAAAAAATTAAGATCTTCAAAGCTTTGGTTGAAAATGAATTATATCTAAAAATCAAATGTCTTAGATTTGACCGAGTAGGAGAATATATATCAGATGAATTATTTGATTTCTGTGAACAATATGGCATAAAAAGAAAAATTTATGTAGCTGTAACTCCACAACAAAATGGCATGGCAGAAATAATGAACAGAACTTTTCAGCAGATGGCTCGTGCTATTCTTGATGAATCTGTAACTCCCAATACCTTTTGGGGAAAAGCAATGAATACTGCAGTAAATATTCTCAACAAGGCTCATATTCGTGTGAATAATGATAAAAATACTTATGAGCTCTGGTATCTAGTAATCTTCCCACTATGAATCATTTTAGAGTTTTTGGAAGCGAATTATTTATCAAAACAAAGATGAAAAACTTGGTAAGTTTGAGCCTAGAGCAGATGAAGGAATATTTCTTGGCTACTCTTCTAGAAGTAAAGCATATAAGTGTTACAATAAAATACTTCGGAAGATTGTTGAATGTATTGATGTTGTAATTAATGAGTCTCTCACAGGTCCCAAAAGGGAAATAACAGCAACAAATGAAGAAGATGATGATGTATATTTCCCTCATCAAATAAAAACAATATAGAAGGAGAACCCAATGAAGCACCAACAAAAGATATATCAGAAAAGGCTCCATCCAGGGATGTTCAGAAGAATCATCCAGAATCTCAAATATTGGGAGAAAAGGGATTAGGTGTCCAAACAAGAAGAAATCTTGTAGGATCCCCTAGCTATCTAGCATTCTTATCCACTATTGAACCACATAATGTAAATCAAGCTAGTAAAGATGAATTTTGGATTCAGGCCATGAATGAAGAACTTGATCAAATTGAAAAGAATCATACTTGGGAATTGGTTCCAAGACCTCATGATAAAAATGTTATTGGAACAAAATGGATATTCAAAAACAAGTTAATTGAAAATGGATATGTTATTAGAAACAAAGCTAGACTTGTTTGTAAAGGGTATGATCAACAAGAAGGTATATACTTTGAAGAAAAATTTTCACTTGTAGCTTGACTTGAAGACTAAGAATGTTTCTTGCTTTTTCAAGTTTTCAACGATTCAAAGTTTATCAGATGGATGTAAAATCTACTTTCCTCAATGGTGATCTAGAAGAAGAAGTTTATATAGAACAACCAGAATGATTCATTCTAGGAAATGATTAAAAACTTGTGTGAAAACTTAAAAAGGCTCTATATGGTCTCAAACAGGCTCCTCAGGCATGGTACTATCGTCTTGACAAATATCTTCAACAACAAGGTTTCACAAAAGGATTTGCTAACAGTAATTTATACACAAAAATTTAGAATGATAAACTATTAATTATTGTTGTATATGTTGATGATATAATTTTTGGGAGTAATGAAAAGTCCATGAGTCAGAAATTTTCTTCTGTTAGGAAGCAAGAATTTGAAATGTCATTACTTTGGGAACTAACATATTTTCTTGGCTTACAAGTGAAACAAACAACAAATGGCATATTTCTATCACAAGAAAAATATCTCAAGCAAATACTGAAGAAGTATGGGATGGAAGATTGCAAACTTGTAAGAAATCCAATGGCAATTGGATGTAACCTCAGTTCTCATGATGATTCCCCCATGGTAAATCAACCAGACTATAGACCTATGATTGGAAGTCCGCTTTATCTAACCGGTACTAGACCAAACATTATGCATGCAGTTGGGATTGTTGGACGATTCCAAGCTAATCCAAAGGAGTCACACCTTCGGGATGTAAAAAGAATATGCAAATATCTACAAGGGACTCAAGACTTTGGTCTATGGTATCCAAAGAATGTTGATCTTACTCTTCATGCTTACACAGATGTAGACTGGGCTGAAAATGTTGATGATCGAAAAATAAGTAGTGGTGGTGCATTCTATATGGAGACCCGATTAGCATCTTGGTTCAACAAGAAACAAAGTTCCATTGCCTTATCTACAACATAAGCATAATATGTGGTTGCACGTCATGTTTCACACAACTTCTTTGGATGATGCAGACATTACAAGATATTCAAATCACATGTTCTCCTCCTATCTCCATCTTATGTGATAATAAAAGTGCCATCAACATCTAAAAAATCATGTTATGCATTCCAAGACCAAGCACATTCCTATCAAGTATCACTTCTTACGAGAACAAGTGCTTGAGCAAAAGGTCAAATTGGAGTATGTTCCCTCCAAAGAACAAGCTGCTGATATATTTACTAAACCTATTCCCAGGGAACCATTTGAATATCTCAAACATAAGCTGGGAGTTGTCTCTGTCTCTCTTATTAAATCATCTTGATTTCAGAATATTTACTATGGTACGCAGATTTCATGAAGGCGAATCATGTGTATACGTGAGTATATCTGTATAAAGTTGCGTATGGTTTTTGCTGAAAGAAAATCTATGGGTCAACTTTCAGAACAGTCTGTGGTGTTGATGGTTAAACTCTGTTGGTTAGTTATTCATCTTACATTTCCTTTCTTTGATTTTTATCTCGTTGATGATGATGCTTTGATGAATTGGTTTTTGAAAGTGTTCTGGATGCACAAGTTTAGGGAGAGAATTTGTGTGGTTGAAGAGGTTGCATTGCTGAAATTATGATTAGTTGCTCTGTTATGATATCCTATTTGGGATTATTTGGTCTTGGTTATAACAAAGTCATATTTGTAATTTGATATAAAATTCATGTTGAGACCTTTGATGTAAAGTTTGTCATGTTCAAATTTGTAAACCCACTTGGTTGGGTGGTTAAGTCAATCTGTCAATCCACTTGGTTGGATCCTTGATGTAAGTTTGTGTCCATGGTGATAAGAAATCTTGTACTCGGTTGAGTTAAAGAGTCATGTATTTTATTGAAAATATTAAGACTCCACATGTGCTCAAGGGGAGCAATTCTCCGCCCTTTTCTCTTGATGTTGAAGGGGGAGAGTATTTGGTGTTTGAATAATGTTTATATATCTACAGGTTATGATGATCAAAATCCAACATGGTTGCCATCAAGTCCAAAGGGGGAGATTGTTGGCAATATGATTCTTATAATTGCATATATTGTCCTTGATGGAAACTCTTTTGCAAATGTTGAAGTATATGACCTCTGGAGAAGCACAGTAGTTTAGCAGAAGGTCTAGTAGAAAGAGGTATAAGTCTAGTAGAAGATAGTTAATATTCATATAGAAGGTGTTATATGCGAGTTCGTGCAGGCCAAGTCGTGTATACACAAGGAATAGAACGATCCAAGTCGCGTATTCATTTTGTGCTCTAAAATTATGATACTAGGGGGTATTACCATGTTTTAGCCCACAATATTAAGCGCAGTGTTGTCTATTTGATTTCGTCCAAGAATACCATCGGCATTGATGTGGTTTTGGCTCATGGTATTGGTAAAGGATAAACCTATATAAGGAGAAGGAGATCATAGTGCAAGTGTGGAATATGTAAGGGTTTTAACTAAATACTTCTCTCTGAAGTATATTTGTATAGAATGGGTTACTATTTATTGATAGATCTGAAATTATGATGCACCCATGGATACAATGATGGATCAGGATCTCTAGACCTGAAATGACTACGTATTTTCTTGATCTATTGATGAGATGTTTGGATCTATGACCTGGTGCATGTTCGTTGAAGAGAAGTGTAAAAATCTAGGTAATTCTATAGATCTGAAACTTTCTACAGTATTAATATTTACAGATCTATATGCTCTTTCATCACAGTGAAAGTGAATATACACACAGGATTGTTTCAGGAAAATCATGTATGGAAGTCAAGGTTTTCTGAAGCTTGATGGAGAGGTTATCTATTTATTGCTGCAATATTCCTGTCGTCTGTCAATGAAGTCTTCATGTAGATCTAGGTTGTTTGAATACTGTATAGGCTACTAATTGAATATATAAAAATCTGATCAATGAGTGAATAAATATGTTTAATAATGTTGACTAAATAAGGGTTTTGCAAATATAAAAATATATTTGACTGAAAGCCTCAGATCTATTTTTGAGTCTGATTAAATTCTGGAAATTCAGTATTCACAGATCTATACGCAGGTTGGTGTGAAGGAAAGGGCATATACATGCATTTTACAGTAAAGCAAAGTAGTGTATGATTTTAATGAGATGAATGATTAAGGTTGAATTTTGGTTCCACATGTTGATTCAGAAGTCTGGTTTTATTATTGTATTTTGGTTACAGTGACCTAATTGTTCTGTTTTAAAGTGTGGATTATGGTTGTTAGTGTTGATCTATATATTGAGTGGTGTTGAAGAAGTTGGATCCAGTATGAAAATATATGAAGCGTGGTCTGAAGTGGGTCTGAGGGTTGAAGCCTTCACTGTGGAAGTAGAAGCTTCCTTCCAATAGAAGCTGGTGTTCTAATCAGGGGGTTGTATAAGCTCCCTTCTAGTAGTAGTTGGTAAACAAGATCAAAGGGGTTGGAGATCCCTTCCAGTAGCAGTTGGAGAATGAGAGAAGGTTGCAACCTTCTGCAAGTAGATGCCTGCGTACTAATATGAGTTTGCATCAATAAAACATTGTAAGAAATTTTCTATATAATAACTATTGAAGACAAATATGACAACAATGGTGGTTTTCTTCTGACTTGGGTTTCCACCTTAAATATTGGTGTTCATGTGTGATGCTCTTGTGTGATGATTTATTCTTACTGCACATTTTACTGCTTAACTATCCAATGCATAAATGATGATCTTAGCTAAAGAATGTTCCTGAATAATTATCTAAACAGTAAAGTTATCTGGGTATACGCAAGTTTCTGTTAGGATATCCAAGTACATATTCTAGTTGGGCTAATCAAAGTCACGTATAGAAATCTTTAGAAGAAATTTAAAAAGATTGTGATTATTGTAAATACTGATTCACCCCCCACACCCCCCCTTCCCCCCTCTCAGTATTTTTCCCAACATTTTGTAGTGTCAACTTTGATATTTGTTGGTATGGTGGGAAGTAATATAATTTATAAGATCTTTTTCCCAATCTCGCAAACCCTATGTTATCATATGAATGTATTGATTCATGAGCTTGGAAAAACTCTATTGCTTGGATTTTCATTAAGGATCATAAATTATATGAGAATGTTTTTTGGTTGTTTAATTTGTGATGAGATTATATATACATTTAATTAAATTGAATATTGTTATAAATATAATGACCCTAATCATTTAAGATAGCTGTCAAATTGGTTCATGAGCAATTGTTTCGAAACAAGTTATGTTTCTTTAATTTTGTAATATTCCCAATTTTTCCACAAGATAATTGGAATATTAGAGTTCTTAATTTTCATAATTAATTTAGTAAATAAGAGGGTGGAGGGAGCCACAAATCCCATAGATGAATAAAATCCACTTTTGATGTGTGTATGTGGATATTTCATATTTAGATCTACATTATGGAGTAGTGGAGCGGCTTCTTAATGTGAAAGAAGTGGAGATCATGTCTCATTAATGAGATAGATCATGGAGGTTGAATCAGTCAAGTAAGATCATGAATCTTAAATGTAAAATCATGAGGATCCTAGAAGAGGTCAAAGGAGATCATAGTGCATTAAAAGTAAGACATAAAGCACTTATGATGAGATAGTGGAGGAAGTGGTTCATCTAATGCACACATGATGGAGAGAGTGGGAATTAAATGTAGACATGATGGAGATCATGGAGAGAAAACGCAGTTAATCATGGAAGCTTATGTCCACATGTACAATGCAGTTATGAGATGGGCCTAGGCTATGGAAGGCTCACAATATATATAAGGAAGATGAAGGCACGATAGAAGGAGGCTTTTGTATTATTGATTTTGATCTGTTTAGATCTAGATTTGCCACGTGACATTTCTATGCACGCTTATGTTGTTTAGCTAAGTCTGCAGTGCTTCTTAGCACAGGGTGTTTCCGAGCGGAAATCCCACCCTTACTTGCGGGGGACTTTGAGTGCCTACTCTGGGAACATTTCGATTGGTCTTTATTCCTCATCAGGCATTGGTGCCATCTTTAGGAGGTTGTTTCTAGCATTCCATCTAGGAAATCGGTGGAGGATTCATCCTTCACTTTGTTCTTCATATTCAGTCTTCCAGGAGTAGCAGATCTATATTTTGGCATTTAGGCCATTATATTTTACCTCCATCCAGCAGCAGTCCCCTCAAGGATTGTGTAGTGCAGTCTTGTAAATATATTGGAGGAAGGAATTTTTCAAAATTTCAGCTGGAAATCCTGTGAGGGGCCATCTCCTCACTTTGCATTCACTGTTTCCACCATTGTTGAGCTGATTTGACATATATAGCAGTAGGCTAGAGAGCCTCCATCCTTGACAGTGCAGGTTTTGGTAGCAGCTGTGTAGCAAAAGTTGCAATCATTGGAGAAGGATTGAGGAGCTAGATCTTGAGCTTCTAGCTTGAGGATCTAGTGAAGGGATCAACCCTTCAAGCATAGATCTGGTTGTATATCATTTTGTAGCCATATTTTGATAAGATCTTGCTTCAGATCTGCATACCCAATAGCTATATGGGTGAGCCCTAAGAGGGTGATTTTCTAAGATTGATAGATCTGGAAAATCCTTTCCAAGTTATCTTGGGTATCCATCATAGAGCCCGGATCTAAAGTTTCAGCATCATCGAAGCTCCGAAACTGCCTAGATATAACTTTCTATTTTTCTGGAAATTTCAGTCTCAGCAGTTGCAGCAAGGACAACGTATTTTTCCTTCCAGCAGTCTATCAATTACATAGTCCCTCTTGTGGGATCATTTCAAGGTCATTTTAGGCCATCTCTTTGGTTTGAGTGTCTCATATTTTGAGCATTTTTGTATTGGTTTATTCCACCTCCATATAATAAAATGGCTCAACTATTTCTACGTAGTTGATGGTGTATTCGGATTTATTGTTTACTTTGCTGCATTTCTTATATTATATTTTAGTATTACTGCATTCTCCCTTTTGGGATATTACAGTGGTATCAGAGCATGACCTTTGGCTCAACTTCTAGGCACTTCTTCTTTAACATCAAATAAGAAACATATAGTAGAGATCTATCATGAAGGAGGATTTCAGTTTTTCCACTATTCTCTTTATATCCATGCAATATCTCTCCAAGGAGGTCGAACAAATGAAGGGAGAAATGAAAAAGGAGGATCCAAGAAGAAGATTTGATGGGGAAGGTCCCAACACTTCGTATCAGCAGAAGAAGAAACTAGAGAAGCAAAGAACTTCAAATTATTCCACTAGATCCACTTTCTTTGATAAGAAAGAGGACTGGTCTGAATATGAAGAAGACTTGGGGCATGAGACCCTAAGTGAATATCTAATTGAGTACAAGTCACAACCAAGAGCATTGAAGGATAATATCTCTCTCCAACTATTTTTGCAACTCAAAGAAGAGAGGAGATCTAGAAGCAGCAATAGAAGAAAGAGGCATATATTTTTCTTGCCTACATTTGATGGGCCTTCCACAAGCACATTGAGGTCTTGGATGGAAGAATTATTTGCATTATTTCTAAAATATCCTATATCAGAAAAAGAGGTTGTGGATTTTTCAGCGGTGCACCTAGAGGGTGAAGCTAGTGATTGGTGGTTCAATCATTTGTCTCATTCAAAATATTGTCCTAAAGATGGATCCATATTGGGATTTGAAACGTTGACCATTGTTTCTTAACACTGTGGATAATCCAGAAATTTATGCAATGAACGATAACCACAGAAGCTTAAAAACCATAATGAAAGTTTCTTCTTATGAAAATTTCATCCAAATACTAAATAAGATGGTAGAAAGACACCAGAGACATATCACATATTGACATCTCCCATCATTGACAAGATAGTACATGAAGAGCCCAAGAAAGATGTCCCCATTATCATTCAGGAGGAGGAGCCTCTACCACCACCATCAGTTGCAACAGTACTTGCATCAGGAGGAAGAGCACTTGCATATTTGCAAGATGGTCTTAAGCTCTTGACTTTTGGAGCAACATGCATGATTCATGAGATGCATGAGGAGGAGGAAAATACTAGTGATGGTACAATAGAAGAGAGGCCATCATCAGTACCAACAGTTGGAGATACCATTGCACTGGTTGGAGGAACTCTTGTGTATTTGCAAGAAGTTCCCGATGTTCATCTTATCCAAGGTTTGCACATAATTTCATCTCATGTTATTTCAATACCTCATATTGAGATTTGTGAGACCATTCCATCAGGGCAAGTGCATAACCAAGGATTAGAACACCTTGTTTATTTGGAGCAACAAATTATCACTACACAGAGGACCCTTGAATTGATCAAGGAGAATATGTATTGCTATCCCAGTTTGTCATGGTTGAGCTACACCCAACACTTTATGTTGAAGTGTGGAGTTGCAGAAGATGGGAGGAGCACAGTCCTAATCAGTACAGTGCCAAAATTTGAGTTTAGCATTGTATGTGGCCATGAGACAACACATGTATCACCTTGCAGATCTACAGTGTTGTCACTTAGTAGCAGTGATGATGAGAGGGCCCCATTACTCTTGGAGCATTCTAAAGGTATCTTCACTCATGAAGCACTAGAGGGGAAAATGATAGAGGGTAGACATCTTGTGATGGTAATCATTCCCCATTACAAAGATGAAGTTTCTTTGATGAGCATCTCACAGCTCAAAGAAGAGATTCTTCCTACAGCAAGTATGGCACCTCATGAGTTCCAATGGGCCAACAATGAGAGGATCTCATGGAGAGACCTCAATGGAGGTGTAATTCAACATTTCATGGAGTGCAAAGCCATTCAATTAGAGGATGTTGGTATTCAACAATGGGTGGATACCAAGTTTTATCTTGGCATGATTCATCATCCACATTGGGATGAATGGAAGTGGATGAGGAGCAGGAGGTTTCCTATCTCCCTACAGAGCTATAATACTGGGAAGAAAGAAGCATGGATACGCTGGTTACTTTTGGGTGAGTATGGATACTACCCAACATCTCACATTTCCAGGATCCATGCCACGTATATCACTGATGACATGCAGTAGTCAGAGGCATGGCTACACTCGTTGTTTATGAGAGAGTTTGGACATCTCATGATATATCTTACATCCTTGTATTTGCTTTTGTTTGGGATATGTCTCATGTATTTACATATATTTCTATTCGGAATATATCTCGTGTTCATGTATGTATTTTGGCTTGGGAGGAAGCATAAATCTCACATGATGTGGCATAGAAAAGCTTATTTGTATTGTCCTGATGAGACATTTCACATGTCCATTAGTATGTTGTTGCTCCATGACTTGCATCATGATGATGTAAGGAGGCAACAAGAATCGTTGTTGCTTTGGTTACTCTTGGGAGAGTATGGGTTGATTTTACCCCATACATTACATGATGATATAGGATGGAAACAAGAGGCCTTACAACGTTGGCTTTTTTTGGGGGATTATGGTCATTATACATGGTATTATGATGATGTGATGGGGCATCAAGAATCATTACTATGGTGGCTTCTATTGAGAGAATATGGCCACTACATTTGGTACAATGATGATTTGGTGTGGCAGTAAGAGAAATTGTTGTGGTGGCTTCTATTGAGAGAGTATGGCTCTCATATTCTTATTGATGTTGATTTGGCATGGCAGCAAGAAGCATTGTTACGGTGGCTTCGTTTGAGAGAGTATGGATCTCTTGTTTGTTTTCATGATGATCTAGCATGGTAGCAAAAGGCTTTTCTGCGTTGGTTTTTATTGGGAGAATATGATTTGACATTGTTCATGTTCATCCATATGTCTATACTTCTTATTTTTCACTATGTTGATGTTATCTTTGATTCCTACATGGCCAACAGGGCTAATGATGAGAGCATTGAAAGATGCAATCTACTCTATGTATCATGGGTTGGAGAGATAGTTCATGAGTTGTGACTTTCCACTTTGGGAAGAAACCACATCATTTCATGTATAGAGGAGGTCTTTGGTCATCATATGGTTGCCACTTGGAGATTCATTGATGAGGATGGATATCTAACTTTTCAGTTGGAGGCCATTCTAGACATTCTAGAGAGGCAACGTTGGAGTTGGACATGCATGACACATTGTGACACATGGGAAGGCCTTCCATATGCGAATGCCATTTGGAAGGAGGATGTTTGTTGTAGCATCCATTTTTGCAATTGCTTGAGGACAAGCAACATTTTGTCGGGGAGGACTGTAATATTCCAAATTTTTCCACAAGATAATTGGAATATTAGAGTTCTTAATTTTCATAATTAATTAAGTAAATAAGAGGATGGAGGGACCCACAAACCCCATAGAGAATAAAATCCACTTTTGATGTGTGTATGTGGATATTTCAGATTTAGATCTGTTAGGGTCCCGTGATTTGGCTGATTGGCGAGCCAAATGACGATGTAACATCAAACCAAGCTTTGGAGCCCAAGGACCTAGCCTTCCTAGACTCAGAGAGGGCTCTCTCTATATGTGTAAAAGATGTCGGTGTGTTTGCTTATGGTATTCTGATATTAGGCTAGTTATGAAGTGAGTTTTTTGATTTTTGGTTTTTTAAGTTTGTGAGGGATAAAACTGATCAAAGATATAAAAAATGGATAACAAGAAGTCAGATAAATTGGGCTATGGGGTCAAACAGGTCAAGGAAGCTATGAGATGATGATGAAAGGTTGCTGTAGGGCCGATTTGATTCACGGTAGAAGGGATATTTGGGCAGAATGGAGTAAATGGACATCAAGCTTGTGAAAGACGAGGGATTTCAAGTGTAATTATTTGATAGCATACATAAACATGTTATAGCAAGCCATTAATCATGCTAAGTGTAACTATGAGCTAATTAATACACAGAAATCAAACATTCCAGCCATGCATAGAAGTATAAGACCTTCTAACTTTGGGAAATGGCTATCAGACTTTGGGGAAAACACACAAGACAGACTAACAACTCATAAAACTATGCCGGAATGCCTAAACACAGTCTTTAAGTTATTGGGCACTTGGACAAACAAGCTTTCATAGTTTTAGGCAAAGGGCTAGATCGGGACTAGGCCTCCTTGGTTCAACAAGATGATAAACTAATCAGTTCAAGAGATAGTTTCATGGACAGAACTATGGGCAGCTAATAGGTAGGCATGGCACACCATACATCCTACTTAACATACATAGAACTTATGAATAAAACTAGCAACAATACCTTAAGTTACTAAAGAGCAGCTAAGAATTCTTTAGTATAACTAAGGAAGAAGAAAACATAGAGCTATGAAGATTCAGGAATTTTGAGGTGCCTCCATGGGCATATCTCAAAACTAATCTCTACTGATCTATAGTAGCAAGAAGCATGTATTATGAATGAAAACTAGAAGACAAAAACATAGCAAGAAACACTATACCATTCTACCATGTCATGGAATCCATCACCAATCCTTCATCATTCATCAAAAGCATCCAAGAGGTAGTCCAAAAATCATAACACAAGTATGTTCTTCAAAGCTCATATGACCAATATATTGATTCTTCTCTCAAGTTCAGCCTCTATTTTACAATGAAACCCATGGAATAAATAGGCTTGAGGAAGGAAAACCTCATGGAGCAACTAGCTATCCCATTGGCCAAGTCAAAATATCTAAACTTGTCCTTGAGGCTTTGCAAAGCCCAAGGCACAAAATATCTCATAAAATATCTAAAAAATGCTAAAAACGGAAATTGTATTGACTTTACATCACTTCCCAAGTGTAAAAATAGCTAAACGCACATTTGGAAAAGGCAGATTTTTGAGGTTCAAAAATTACAAAAATACTTCAAATTTATATCAGGAAAAGGTCCCCTGACTTGCGAGAAACATTTAGCAGCCTTCCCGGTGTCGAAACGGGGCTCATGATGGCCCGTTGGAAAGCTCTCTGTGTCTAATTTCCGGCGCAACTAAAATCACCACAATCTGATGCCTAGAAGCCTTCCAAATCTGTACCTGTGTGTAAAAAGCCAGGAAATTGCAGAGTGCTGATATGCCGGGCAGAATGTGCAAAAAGTGAGCATTTTTCGCCAATTTTAGGGGGCGAATGATCTCCAAATGCTCTAAAAATCGCTGAGGACCTGCTCATAGAATTATGGCATCAACTGGTATCATCCTTCTCCCTTGACAAATCCTCAAACTGAAATGGTGAAATAATGAGTTTTCGACCAAAAACCCAAAAAATGCCAAAAAACAAAAAGTTGTCGAAAAGGGCTCAAAATTGGCATGCATGATCCTCAGGGGTCCTTAGCAATGTGTTCCAAAGCTGAAGCCAAAATTTCGAGTGCTGATGTGCCTTTCTTCTCTTTCCGTGCCGGGCGCTTCTTGAAACTGCTGTTTATCACTACTGAGTTACTATTGTTCAGCACTCTTCTCCACTTTTTCCTGCTGCTGCTCATCTTTACCACTGTCATGCTGCTCTTGTTGTCTTGCCTAGAGGGGAATCTTGATCTAGATGTGCTCCTGAAAAACCAAAATTCTTCCAAGTCTTGGGAATGGCCTTCTTTAAACCAAACTCTGTCCTAGCCTGTAACTTTGCTATTAAGCAACAAGTGATTTCAAAGATAGTGTGAAAATGCTCTTTTTGGTGTAAGACCTTTGTTCCTTGAGAATGATGCCTTTCTAGCCTTTTTATATCAATCAGTCAACACTCATAATGAATACACAGTCAAAGGAGAAAACATACAGTCAAGGTGACTGTTTATAGAACAAAGGTGGCGGGGCTTTGAAATGCTTTTGAGGTTTTAACAAAAGGCCTGTAGGAGTTTTGTCCTTTAAACAGTCGAGGCTCTCTTTCAACATAAAACCCTACTTCTCTAGAATACTGCCTTTCCAACCTCTGAGTATCAACCTTTAACAAACAGACTTTGAAGAACAAAAAGACAATCAATCAATACACACAGCCAACAATGATCTCTTTTGTGTGTGTGGTGACGGTACCCTGCCCTTTGATGCTTTGAAGATATAAGATACCCTGTCTTTTGAAAAGGCAAGGTGAAAACACAGTTTTGAGTCCAAGACCCCTTTCTTTGTAGGCACTTCATCAGCATATCCAGCACTATACCACAGTTTTTTTAAACAAAAGATATCCTCATAGTAAAAGCATTGGTTTATGGATATGGTGACAGAGTTTGAAAAGTTTTTTATGTTGTGATACCAAAAATTGTAGCAGTCTAATGCCAATAAACTCCTCTTCAAATCAAAACACTGCCCTCCTCATATGTAGCTCACCAAAATAACATAAACACAGTCGATCAATAAGTATCTTCACAGTCACAGTTTTCTGTGTTATGGGATTAGGTGACAGAGCTCCGTAGTGTTTGATGTGTCAATGCAGGTCTTGTAGTCAGTCAAATATCAACAAAACTTCTTTTGAAGCAACACACTATCCTCCTTTTACTGTCCTTTGCACTAGCTTGATAAAACACTCCTAAATGCAATGAGCTTTACTTACTGATTCTGCCTTATGGAGCTCAGATTTAAAACACTGTTTTTTCTCCCTTTAATAGAAGGAAACTCCTTTAAAAGATAAAAAATGTTCATATGATGGCTGTGTCAAAAACTTACCTACTGTCTTCACCCTTAAAACACTCTATCTCTTCTTTCTTCATCACGGTTCGAGGGTAGTTTCATTGGTTATTCATACTAATGCAAATTCCACCTTTTTATGTTTTACTTCTAGTGAATCACAACCATTCCAAACCTGGAACTTTAAACAAGAAGAATAACTCTTTTTGATGTTGTATTCAATCATGCACATAGCTGACAGAGTTGCAACTTTTTCTCATCACAGTAGGGTTAGCTCCAATGGATATTCATACAAATGCAGATTCAACCCTCTATAAAGTTTCACCACTAGCCAACATAAAACACCACAAGTCTTGATTTTTTCTTTAGACCAAATTATCCATCCTCTCTTGGTGATCTTAACAAAGCAAAAAGGCACATTGAATACCTTGAAACCGATGATGATGTTTCTTGCGGAGCTTGAGCAGTGTTTCTGGGCTTCTTCTTCAAACACTGTGTTTTTGCCTTAAAATAGTGCCTTTCATCCTTCTAACATTGTTTAGGGGACAGTTGGCTTGGTCCTTTGTCATTCATCAAATACACTACCCTACTATCACTGCTTGGGAGGCATCTTGACTAGGATGCGCTTCTGAAAAAACCAAAACTGCCTCAAGAGTTCCTGAAATGTGTTCTTTAATCAAAACTATATCTCAGCTGTCAATCACTGTTTGACAGGGCAGAAATGGTTTGAAATGTTATGTGAGAAGCTCTCTTTGGTGTTAGGTCTCTGCTCCTTCAAAAACCTTGTCTTTTCCTCCCTTTGTAAGCCAAACAACCAATAATTATAATGAACACACAGTCAAACAAAGTGTATACACAGTCAAAGGTCACTGTGTAATAGGATAAGGTGGCAGCTCTTGCAATGTTTTTATGTGGTCACAAAAGTCTGTAGCCTTCAAATACCAATAAACTCCTTTTCAATCAAAACATTGTTGTCTTTACACCCAACTGCTCTTTATATCAGTTTGACAATACCTTGAGATGTGAATGGTAACTTGACTTACTGCCTATGCTTTATGGAATGGAAAGTTAAAACACTATTTTATCCCTTTAATAGAATAGAAGAAGCTCCCTTGAAAATATGCTCATATGATGACTGTGTTGAAAATGACCTACTGTTTTCATTTCTCAAACCCTGTGTTTTCGCTTTTGAAACAGTGCCTTCCTCCTCTCAAGACTGTTTGAGGGCTGTCTATAAAGTCTTTTGACATCAAAAAAAGTGGACCACCATTTAGTTGTGCTCACTGCTGGACAAATGTAGCTTATTGCAAACCATGACTTTCAACTCCTTTCCACCACTTAACAACTTTGAAAATATCAAGGGAGGCGTATAGAGTACCTTTGAAACACGATGACAGGCTTTTCCCGAGAGTTTGAGTAGCTATGGAAAGATTTTTTAAAGGTTTTTGAGTGAATTTTTACCATTTCTACAGGAGTGCCGCAGGCTGCTACAGGCGCGGCGCGCAGCAGTGCATTCCTTTGTAAATTTTGTGCACAGGCGCGTCGCGCACTTTTCCAGGAGTGTCGCGCAAGTTTGCAGTCCATTTTGAAGGTCTTCCCGATGTCAGAATTGGGCGCGATATGGCTCATTGGAAAGCTGTGGAAGTCTATTTTCCATTTGAAGTCCATTTGATTGTTCAAAAATTGATTTTCCCAACACTGGTCAAAACTGGTGAATCCTGGTGCAGAAATGCATCGAGCTGTTTGTAGGCCATTTTTGAATGCCTTCATTTTGTCGGAATTTGGCGCAAGATGGATTTTTGGAAAGCTATGGAAGTATAATTTCCAGAAAAACTTGATTTTTTTCATTTGGTGTCCATTTGATCCTTCAAAAACTGACTGTCCCATCACTGGTCAAAAATGGTGAATGTTGGTGCAGAAAAACATAGCGTTGATTGCAGGCTACTTTTGGATGCCTTCCTTTTGTCAGAATTTGGCGCGAGATGGCTCATCGGAAAGCTATGGAAGTCTAATTTCCATAAAAAATTTAATTTTTTCATTTGGAATCAATTTGTTTGTTCAAAATCTGACTGTCCCATCACTGGTAAAAATGATGAATCCTGGTGCAGAAATTCTCCCGTAACATCTGAATTTTTCACGTTTCTCACAAACCATGATACCTGTGTAGAAACTGAAGGAGGTTTTTATTTTTGAACCTATGAGGGACAAAAACCTTTCTCACTTTTGTAAATTTCATCTCTGTTTGGTCATAGAATCATTTTGAAACAAACTGCCCGGGCGCTCCTTAACCCTAATTTTACTGTGGCAGAGGTATTATGATTCAACATCCATGCCAATTTTACTATCCCTTTGTATTTGCTGAGATGAGATATTTGAGCCTCTTTTTGACTGTGGGTACACTCCTTCAGTGGCATTCATGTAAACTCTTTCATCCTTTGTCTATCAAGAAGGGCACTTCTTCTAACACCTTTCCTCTGCTCAAAATGTACCAGCAAGGTACCTTTGACCATTTAATAATGAACCTGCCTATATCTTGTTTTGAACTCCTCTCCAGAAACTGAAAGCATGTCAAAGTCTTTTATGTATGCTATGAACCACTGTGTACCTTACTTTGCAGTGCCTTTTTCTGAGGAAAAAGCTAAATTGTCACCTTAAAAACCCCTTCTATACTTCTGGCGCTTTGTATGAAAAGAGGACATCCAGAGAGGATACTTTATGTTGCAGGGGGTGTCTTTTGTAATTTTGACAGAGGTCCTTTCCATTTTTGCAATATAAACTAACACTTTTCTCTTAATGCTTTGGAGTTAATGATGCCCACTGTGAAACTAATCTTGACTATAGGTGCAAAACTACATTTGCATTAACCTCTGTTTTATCATTCTCTGTCTAAAAAGGGCGCCTTTCCTCTGCTCAGAATATATCAACAAGGCATCTTGGTTCTTTGTTATAGGAGAAGACCTCTTTTGGAGAAACTAAACATAATTTTCCTTTTATCCACTATGATGAGCTGTTTGAGAGACATTCTCTTATGCATCAGGAGGCTGAGTATCCTTTAAACATAATCATTATCAAGTCCTTTACCTGTGTAATAACATAACTTATCAAACACTTCTTCAATTTGGTTTTGTTTTGACTGCACCCTGTCTTTTGAGAGGATAGCTGCTAAGAGATAAGCTTCGACCTCCTTGGATTGCAGTGGTACCCTAGCTTTCTTTTGGTCTCTTTATTTCTCTATTTCAATGATCTCCTATTATGCCCATACTTTGTCTATCAGTCAGTGAGAAAACCTAGAAATAGTCACTGTCTCGGCCCACTGCTAATGAATGGAGGAAGGCCTTTTACTTGGTGAAGGGTCTGATGCTCTTTAACCTCTGTTTTTAATCAAATGTAGAAATTTTGATGAATATGTTTGACAGGGGTTTCTCTCATGGATGATGGTAGGCAAACCAACTTGAAAACATCCATGCTTTTACCTTTGCTTGCAACCATTATTTAGCTTCAGAAAATCTGTGTCACTGTCTCACTGTTCATGGAAACAAATATGTCTCTCAGTCAGTTTGCAATTCTTCAAGTCAAACTTTGGCCATCGCCCTCTGCTTATGGATAAAGGAGGCGCCTTAACCCTCTGCTTGTAGATGAAGGAGGTTCTTGGCCATGACAAATTGCAAGTCTGTTTGACAGTGTTGTCTTTCTTTTACTGTGCTATCAGGCTGAATGAAGCTGTAAGAGTTTGATGAGTAACTCCTTACCCTGCAGATATATCTCAGGCTCATGTTTACATTGAGAAGCAGCTGTTCTTCTAAATGTCGATTCAAGAATTTTCTCCCGAGATAATGACATGTTTCCTGTCTTAGTAAAATCCATAAAACACTGTAAAACACCTAAAATCAACTTGAGACTGTGGTCTATGCATTGCTGAGACTTAGGGGTGTGTAAGTGGCGCGACTTAGAGCTGTGATCAACTTGATTAGCAGAGTGGGAGGTCTGTCATGATTGGTTTGTAGCAGATGGAGGTTTTTTGGCCTTTTGATGGTTGCCAAGGGTAAAATGCCTTAAAGCGCCACTTCCTAACTTAGGGGAGGCTTTTGAAATAGACTTGGATTGTCTTTTTAGAGCATATGGGCAGACTAGTAGGGCTAAAGCTAGATAGGATAGTGATAATGAGGTTTCACCTTGACATGGGCGGACTGAAAAGTAGGAGGGCGAAAAAAAGTTTTATGAGGGTTTTCTAGATGACAAATTGACACATGGAGATCAGCCTCTAGAAAACTCAGCTATGGATTTAGTCATCACCAACAAGTGAAAAATACTGATGACTAACAAGATCTACATTATGGAGTAGTGGAGCAGCTTCTTAATGTGAAAGAAGTGGTGATCATGTCTCACTAATGAGATAGATCATGGAGGTTGAAGCAGACAAGTAAGATCATGGATCTTAAATGTAAAATCATGAGGGCCTTGGAAGAGGTCAACTGAGATTATAGTGCATTAAAAGTAAGACATAAATCACTTATGGTGAGATAGTGGAGGAAGTGGTGCATTTAATGCACACATGATGGAGAGAGTGGGAATTAAATGCAAACATGATGGAGGTCATGGAGAGACAACACAGTCAATCATGGAGACTTATGTCCACATTTACAACGCAGTTACAAGACGGGTCGAGGCTATGGAAGGCTCACAATCTATATAAGGAAGATGAAGTCATAATAGAAGGAGGATTTTGTATTATTGATTTTGATCTATTTAGATCTAGATTTGTCATGTGACATTTCTATGCACGCTTATGTTGTTTAGCTAAGTTTGCAGTGCTGCTTAGCATAGGGTATTTCCAAGTAGAAATCCCACCCTTACCCATGCAAGACTTCGAGTTCCTACTCCGGGAAGGTTTCTATTGGTATTTATTCCTCATTAGGCATTAATTCCATCTTCAGGAGGTTGTTTCTAGCATTCCAACTAGGAAATCGGTGGAGGATTCATCTGTCACTTTTTTCTTCCTATTCAGCCTTCCAAGAGCAGCAGATCTATATCCGGAATTTAGGCCATTATGTTTTACCTCCATGCAGCAGTAGTCCCCTCAAGGATTGTGCAGTGTAGTCTTGTAGATCTATTGGAGGAAGGAAGTTTTCAACATTTCAGCTATATATCCTATGAGGGGCCATATCCTTACTTTTCATTCACTGTTTCTACCATTATTGAGCTGTTTTGACGTATTTAGCAGTAGGATAGAGAGCCTCCATCCTTGACAACATTATTTTTGGCTGAAGTGTGTAGTAGTAGCTGCAATCATTGGAGAAGGATTGAGGAGCTAGATTTGAGCTTCAATATTGAGGATCTAGTGAAGGGATCAACCCTTCAAGCATAGATATGGTTGTATATCATTTTGCAGACATATTTTAATCAGATCTTGCTTCAGATATGCATACCCAACATCTATATGTGTGAGCCCTAAGAGGGTGATTTTCTAAGATTGATAGATCTGGAAAATCCTTTATGGGTTATCTTGGTATCCATCATAGAGCCCAGATCTAAAGTTTTAGCATCATCAGAGCTCCCAAACTGCCTAGATCTAACTTTCTATTTTTCCAGTAGTTTCAGTCCCAGCAATTGCAATAGTGACAACACAGTTTTCCTCCCAGTAGTTATGCAGTCCCTCTTTTGGGATTATTTCAAGGTCATTCTAGACCATCTCTTTGGCTTGAGTGTCTTATATTTTGAGCACTTTTTTACTATTTTATTCCACCTCCATATAATTAAAGAGCTCAACTATTTCTGTGTGTTTTATGGTGTATTCAGATTTATTGTTTACTTTGCTATAGTTCTTATATTGTGTTTTAGTATTACTCCATTCTCCCTTTTGGGATATTAAAAATTTGATCTAGTTATTTTCTCACTCATTAATGATTTTATCTATGGTAACTTTTGATGGCTTGAGTGTGCACTTGAGAATTTTAGCAGTGATCTGTTAGCCCCCCTATAAATTTTTGGCAAGAAAACGGGGGCTAAATTGTTGTTGAGTCTTCAAGGAATGCATTTCCTCTGAAAACACAGTCTCCTTGAAGCCTCCATGTGCCTTTTATCCTTTGATTGTATCCCCTCTGCTGATTTCCATTATAAAGCCTCTCTGTTATGTGAAGAAATGCCCAAAGGCCTCCTTTCCCCTTCTATTTCCCATTTACCCCCTCCTTAATCTCCCAAAACCCCCTTAAAATTCTTCCCCTAACCTTTTTTGGTCATTTTCCCCCTTTATCTCTCTATCGTTACCCTTCCCAACCTTCAAAATCTGTTAAAACGGGCTAAAACCCACTTTCCGACCATATAATAGGGCTCAGCCCCTCTACCGCCAGCCCCTTTCAAACCACTTCCCCCCACATGCCCCCGCGCTGGGACCAAGTGCTTAAGTCCTGAGCGCTAATCGCAATCGGAAGATCGGCGGGAGGCAAAACCCTGTGTAATGTTGAAAAACCCCGATGCGATTTGATTATAATGTAAGTCTCGTGGTGCGTTCCCGACCGTCGATCCGCTGTACAGATCCAACGGTGGAGCGCTAATCGCAACCCCCTTCCGATCGCAATCGCAATGTTCCGAGTATGCCCTCCGATCAATCGTAAACCTTTTTCCCTGACTCCCGATTGCGATCCCCCGATCCACTCCTCCACCGTTGATCTGTCCCGCCGATCCAACGGCCCTGCGCTAATCGCTCCATCGCAATCGCAAAAACTCAATCGCATGCCTTCTTCTCTGACCTCCAATTGCGATCTCCCGATTCAATCCCGGCCGTCCATCCTCCCGCAGATCCGACGGTCATCGCAACTCCCGATCTCCCGATCGCACTGCCCCTCCGATTACATCTGAGCCGTTGATCTGGCCTTCAGATCTAATGGTCAGTGCTCAATCGCAAGCCTTCTACTCCGACCTCCGATTGTGATGCTACGATTTAATCATAGCCGTTCATCCTTCCCGTGATCTGACGACCAGCGCTTGATCGCACCCTCCACCGAATCGCGATCGAAACCCCTTCCCTCCGTCGCCCGATTTGATCTCATCCGTCTGTTTGCTACATAATCCGACGGTCATCGCTTCTTCCACCAAATCAAAATCGGAAGTTTCAATGTGTGTCTTTTCTGTCCCCCCCGATTGCAATTTCCTGATTGAATCCTAGCCGTCCATCTTCCCCGGATCCGACGGTTTCGGTCTAATCGCCCCCCGCCACGGTCGGTCCCACCTCCATGGCCTCTGCTCCATTGTTTTCCGTCCTTTCCTTTGTATTTCGACCCAACGCTAAACTTTGGGTTTTACATTATGCGTTCATTTCTCCGCTCCTCTCCGTTGTTTCCACTGTTTCTCCATCGCTCCACCATCTCTTTGCCTCCACAGCATTTCTCCACCACTGCCTGGTTTATAATATGTTTATTTTACAGCGCAGACAACACAGAGATAGCCAGTTCAACATTTCCAGCGACCAACAGAAGGAATTCAAAGGGGGGTTGGTGCCTGTTATTAATGAAATTAAATGTTTTGCCCTGTATTCGAAGGACCAGGGCGCAGTTGAAGACTAATTCACACACAACAAGTCTTATCTGTGTGTATTCCAACAGAGCGTTATCTCCAGAACTGACATCTACCTACAGCGCCCCCATATCTCCTCGAGCCCTGAAACGGTGGATTATACTGACAGAGCTTTTAAAGACTGCCTAAACAGAAGTGATGGAGGTATGGAGAGTCTCGCAGTTTCCCTATCCATGTCATTCATTCTAGAGGGCTGCACAAAGTCCCAGACCACCATACGGACTCCAAAGAAATGTCAGAGGTCGATTTCGACCTGACAGAGATCTCTGAACCAGTCTTAGAGTACATTCAGCGCTGCAGAAAGCCATTAAGTGGAATGGGCTCGGCTTCATCCACCATTCTGTCTTAATGAGATTCATTAAATTGTTCACCTACTTCTGTTTCTTCCCCTTCTCCTATAAAATCCCTGAGAACGAATTGTAAAGGTTGTTGTTCAGCTGTTGGGCGTCTTTCTGTTAGAGGGATTCATTGTGACTGTTAGAACAGTCTTGGGAGGGAGTAGTAGAGTAGTTGTATGTACTAGGCTGGGAGGAGAAGTCTGGACTGTAACATCCATTAAGCTTACTGTACATAATTGGTTTTGCATCAATTAATCAAAGCACATTTCACAGGATCCTGGTCTATTGCTATTGGTGATGTTCTTCTTAACTCTGTTTATTTCATTCACATGTTGTTTCACGTTCTTCTGGTAGGCAACAGAAGTATAACATAGGATTCACCCTTGTTAGGTGCCCTATGTTTCCTGCTCTCGCTACCTTTATGTTTTCTGCTCTATGTGCTATCTAAGGGTTGTTTTTAGTTGGTTTAACCAGCGCAGTGGATGTTATTGCCTTCTGGCTGATGTATGAATTAGTTGAAGCTGTTCTTAGATGTTCTTGAGGGGTTTAAGCTGGAAGGTTTGGGAACACTGGGGATAAGCGTTAGCCCTGTCCACTAGGATCCTTGCGCGACCAGCTGGCCCTTCTTAGATCCCTTCTGTTAAACTTATCTCTTTTTTTCTTTTGGAGTTGCTAAAGCAGACCTGGAGTTAAATGACCTCTGGTCTGATCTATAAGCAGCCCCTTTGTCCCTCTTTGAGAGCTGCCTTTGAGTATGTCCAAGCAGGTCTGGAGTTAAATGACCTCTGACCTTATCTATAGACAGAAAATTGGTTGTCTTTCCTTCTTCGACTTTCTCTCCTTAATGTTCCATTCCACCATCTGCCTAAAAGATCCTTTAGTGTAGATGACTTGCCCTTTGAAAGCCTTGGCTAGTGGATGCAAGTAATCTCCTTTCATGACTCCATAGCCCAATGGATGGCACTTGGCCTATCCCCTTTCACAAATATCCTACCTCACTACCTCTTGTTCCTTTCCTCCCATTACCTTCTCAGTTTATGG
Source organism: Pinus albicaulis (assembly GCA_034641835.2). NCBI lineage: Eukaryota > Viridiplantae > Streptophyta > Pinopsida > Pinales > Pinaceae > Pinus > Pinus albicaulis. The sequence goes on along the minus strand of CM076570.1, from coordinate 1,345,936,333 downwards.
TCTCCTAACCAACCCAGCAACCAACCAACCAAATTATCTAAAACCCCCCTTTGTGCTTCATAACTAGCCTAACATCTCATTTTGAGCTCTCAAAGACATATCATTCTTTGATCTATTTGGAGAGATCCCTCTTCGGGTCCAGAAGGGCTAGATCCTAGGGCCCAAAAGTGGTTCTGATGTTGTCTCATCTTTTGGTCTTGCCAATCTGGCCAAAACATGGGAACCCCAACATAATGGCGACTCCACTGGGGAAGAATCTGAGAGTCAAGAACCACGGATAGTTGGTCTATTTCCCATTGTCGTCACCAACATAATGGCGACTCCACTGGGGAGGAGACCACTTTGCCTTCAGATTGGCTTCTCATTGCTGATGGTGGGCAGCATCTTGCTTCAAATATTCATAATCATCCACCTGGCGACTCCACACTCCACATGATCCAAAGACCGATGACTCCACTGGTGAAGGACACTGAACTGGTTCAGAAGAGACAGTAGCCTTCTTTGCAAAAGCATGAATCCAAACATGGACAGAGATACAACGTATGACATTTTGTACGATCAATTAATTGAATTATCATAAACGTTTGATAAATTCCTTGAGATGTATAGGGCTAATCCGAATGCAAATGAGGATTATCTAGAACAACCCGTGCATCTCCCAGAACAAGAACAAACTCAAGAACCAGAAGATGATCAAGACATGTATGATGCTCAAGAATCTGTAGAAGATGAAGAGGAAAGTGATCAGGAACTACCTGATTGCATACCCGCGTCTTGTGTTATGCTAACCAAAGAATATCAGGACTTATTAGCAAAGGCTGATAGGGAAAGCTGCCTTGAGGAAGCAGAAGACTACATAGAAGAGGCAGAATCTGATATGGAAGAAGAGGTTCAAGAAGACATCATGCCTCCCAATCAGCTAATACAAGAGGAAGAGGACCGCTGTTCTTCTGTCCCTAATGAAAGGGAAATCCCTCTTTTGACAAAAGAAGAGATTGATCGGATATTAAACCAGCAGTCCACCCCAGAAATATCCTATAGAACACACGCTCCTGCTCAGTCATTTTATGAGTTTGATGATTCAGATTCCGAAGACTCCTCTGTGGATCAGGATGAAGAAAGACCTGCCGTGCGCCCAGAATGGTGGACTTGGTCAAGTCCGCCTATTTATGACACTGATGGCGAGAGCTATGACAGTATAATAGCAGATGAAGATTCTTTGAATCTTCATTCTGCTCTACCACAGATCATCAGTGAGACTGGTAGCCAATAGCCTTTCCTTTTAGAAGATGAGGAGGAAAGAAAAGAAGAGGTTCTCGAGCAGAATGAGAGCATGGAGCTTACTCTTGAAAAAGAGGAAGCAAAGGAATACACCCCTGCTCAAGAACACATGGATCTTTTCGCAGAGCCCTGCATCTCAGAGCAGAACATATGAGAGCTCCAAGAGGACTCAGCTGCAATATACGATGAGTCCTCCAGTTCAGAAGATGAGGGAGATTCTCTCTCTCAAGAGAGTCTTCTTCTTGATCCAGTGGAAGAATAAGAGATCCTGGTCGAAGCCATCCTGCTAGACATTTGTAGCCAGGTATCTTTTCATGATCCTTATGCACATTTCCTGCATACATTTGAAGAAGGATCAAAGGTCTTGTTGAGCATCATGTTGCAGACAGGAGAAAAAATTTTCAAAGCTGTTGTTATAGAACAAACAGAGTGGGAGCTGCCTTTCCTATCCAGCGTGTTCAAGGAGTTGAGCAAGAAGGACCAACCATGGGATCACTTGATGGACTAGTTACATTGGAAGACAATGTTTGTAAGCTAGATTGTAAATATTCCAGTTAGAGTAGGGTAGGTAGGAAAGCTTAATAAAGCTCAGTCTAAGAGCACGTAGTTAGTTGTTTCAATTTCTGTCTTAGAATGTGGAGAAGAAACCTGCTAGATAGTCTAATCCTAGCAGGTAGTAGTGTAGGTAGAGAAACTATGAGATCAACAGTCTAATCCGGTCTCATGGAGCAATAAGGGTAGAAGTAGAATAGGTTTATTTTTCCTGTTTGTAAAAAATTAATGATGTAAAAGGGTCTGCAAGTCCAAATGCACCCAAAAAGAAAAAATGTTAGGACTATAGACTGGGTAGGTAGTTGTTTGGAAGAATTGTACTGCTGATATGTTGTCTTCATAGCTTGTGGCAGCTGATCAAAGAAAGAAAGGGATGGTTCAAGCAGCAGGCATCTCGCCTACACCAAGAGATCAATTTCTGAATTCTTGACTCCTTCAAGAAGAAGCCATCCCCATGTGGAGCCACTGTTAGCCCCCCTATAAATTTTTGGCAAGAAAACGGGGGCTAAATTGTTGTTGAGTCTTCAAGGAATGCATTTCCTCTGAAAACACAGTCTCCTTGAAGCCTCCATGTGCCTTTTATCCTTTGATTGTATCCCCTCTGCTGATTTCCATTATAAAGCCTCTCTGTTATGTGAAGAAATGCCCAAAGGCCTCCTTTCCCCTTCTATTTCCCATTTAACCCCTCCTTAATCTCCCAAAACCCCTTTAAAATTCTTCCCCTAACCTTTGTTGGTCATTTTCCCCCTTTATCTCTCTATCGTTACCCTTCCCAACCTTCAAAATCCGTTAAAACGGGCTAAAACCCACTTTCCGACCATATAATAGGGCTCAGCTCCTCTACCGCTAGCCCCTTTCAAACCACTTCCCCCCACATGCCCCCGCGCTGGGACCAAGCGCTTAAGTCCCGAGCGCTAATCGTAATCGGAAGATCGGTGGGAGGTAAAACCTTGTGTAATGTTGAAAAACCCTGATGCGATTTGATTATAACGTAAGTCCCGTGGTGCATTCCCGACCGTCGATCGGCTATACAGATCCAACGGTGGAGCGCTAATCACAACCCCCTTCCGATTGCAATCGCAATGTTCCAAGTATGTCCTTCGATCAATCGCAAACCTTTTTCCCCGACTCCCGATTATGATCCCCCGATCCACTCCTCCACCGTTGATCTGTCCCGCCGATCCAACGGCCCTGCGCTAATCGCTCCATCGCAATCGCAAAAACTCAATCGCATGCCTTCTTCTCCGACCTCCGATTGCGATCTCCCGATTCAATCCCGGCCGTCCATCCTCCCGCAGATCTGACAGTCATCGCAACTCCCGATCTCCCGATCGCACTGCCCCTCCGATTACATCTGAGCCGTTGATCTGGCCTTCAGATCTAACGGTCAGCACTCAATCGCAAGCCTTCTGCTCCGACCTCTGATTGCGATGCTCTGATTTAATCATAGCCGTTCATCCTTCCCGTGATCTGACGGCCAGCACTTGATCGCACCCTCCACCCTATCGCGATCGAAACCCCTTCCCTCCGTCGCCCGATTTGATCTCGTCCATCTGTTTGCTACATAATTCGACGGTCATCGCTTCTTCCGCCCTATCGCCTTATTGGAAGTTTCAATGTGTGTCTTTTCTGTCCCCCCCAATTGCGATTGCCCGATTGAATCCTAGCCGTTCATCTTCCCCGGATCCGACGGTTTCGGTCTAATCGCCCCCTACCACGGTCGGTCCCACCTCCATGGCCTCTGCTCCATTTTTTTCCGTCATTTCCTTTGTATTTCGACCCAACGCTAAACTTTGGGTTTTACATTGTGCGTTCATTTCTCCGCTCCTCTCCGCTGTTTCCACTATTTCTCCATCGCTCCACCATCTCTCTGCCTCCACAGCATTTCTCCACCACTGCCCGGTTTATAATATGTTTATTTTACAGCGCAGACAACACAGAGATGGCCAGTTCAGCATTGCCAGTGACCAGCAGAAGGAATTCAAAGGGGGGTTGGTGCTTGTTATTAATGAAATTAAATGTTTTGCCTCGTATTCAAAGGACCAGGGCGCAGTTGAAGACTAATGCACACACAACAAGTCTTATCTGTGTGTATTCTAGCAAAGCGTTCTCTCCAGGACTGACATCTACCTACAGCGCCCCCATATCTCTTCGAGCCCTGAAACGGTGGATTATACTGACAGAGCTTTTAAAGACTACCTAAACAGAAGTGATGGAGGTAGGGAGAGTCTCGCAATTTCCCTATCCATGTCATTCATTCCAGAGGGCTGCACAAAGTCCCAGACCACCATAAGGACTCCAAAGAAATATCAGAGGTCGATTTCGACCTGACAGAGATCTCCGAACCAGTCTTAGAGTACATTCAGCGCTGCAGAAATCCATTAAGTGGAATGGGCTCGGCTTCATCCACCATTCTATCTTAATGAGATTCATTAAATTGTTCACCTACTTCTGTTTCTTCCCCTTCTCCTATAAAATCCCTGAGAACGAATTGTAAAGGTTGTTGTTCAGCTGTTGGGCGTCTTGCTATTAGAGGGATCCATTGTGACTGTTAGAACAGTCTTGGGAGGGAGTAGTAGAGTAGTTGTATGTAATAGGCTGGGAGGAGAAGTCTGGACTGTAACAGCCATTGAGCCTACTGTACATGACTGGTTTTGCATCAATTAATCAAAGCACATTTCACAGGATCTTGGTCTATTGCTATTGGTGATGTTATTCTTAACTCTGTTTATTTCATTCACATGTTGTTTCACGTTCTTCTGGTAGGCAACAGAAGTATAACATAGGATTCACCCTTGTTAGGTGCCCTATGTTTCTTGCTCTCCCTACCTTTATGTTTTCTGCTCTATGTGCTATCTAAGGGTTGTTTTCAGTTGGTTTAACCAGCGCAGTGGATGTTATTGCCTGCTGGCTGATGTATGAATTAGTTGAAGCTGTTCTTATATGTTCTTGAGGGGTTTAATCTGGAAGGTTTGGGAACACTGGGGATAAGCGTTAGCCCTATCCACTAGGATCCTTGCACGACCAGTTGGCCCTTCTTAGATCCCTTCTGTTAAACTTATCTCTGTTTTTCCCTTGGAGTTGCTAAAGCAGACCTGGAGTTAAATGACCTTTGGTCTGATCTATAAGCAGCCCCTTTGTCCCTCTTTGAGAGATTCCTTTGAGTATTTCCAAGCAGGTCTGGAGTTAAATGACCTCTGACCTTATCTATAGACAGAAAATTGGTTGTCTTTCCTTCTTCCACTTTCTCTCCTTAATGTTCCATTCCACCATCTGCCTAAAATATCCTATAGTGTAGATGACTTGCCCTTTGAAAGCCTTGGCTAGTGGATGCAAGTAATCTCCTTTAATGACTCCATAGCCCAATGGATGGCGCTTTCTTGGCCTATCCCCTTTGCTGAAATATCCTACTGCCTTGTTCCTTTCCTCCCATTACCTTCTCAGTTTATGGTGTCCTAACCAACCCAGCAACCAACCAACCAAATTATCTAAAACCCCCCTTTGTGCTTCATAACTAGCCTAACATCTCATTTTGAGCTCTCAAAGACATATCATTCTTTGATCTATTTGGAGAGATCCCTCTCCGGGTCCAGGAGGGCTAGATCCTAGGGCCCAAAAGTGGTTCTGATGTTGTCTCATCTTTTGGTCTTGCCAATCTGGCCAAAACACGGGAACCCCAACATGATCAATATTTGTGAGATGCCGCACTAGTGATATACAATAAGTCCAAGAACAAGAATTGTAAAACAAGATTGTCACCTAGAGTTTTATCTTGCAAATCATTATTGGACATTGTGTTTTCTTTGATATTCCCTTGGAAGAATGAGGCCGCTACTCATTTTAAGATTGCAAGGTTGGTTTGAAATGATATTTTGACAAGGATTCAAGGAAATATTAATTGGATTGAGGTTGATCTTGTTTGTGCATATAGTATTTGTTTTACATTTGATACACAAAAATGCATCGATAACATTAAAGAAGCATTTGAGTCATATTTAGTTTTTTGTTTTCACTTACAGTAGAGTGATTATGATCATTTTCTTGCACATATAATTGAATGGAAAAATAATTTAGTGCAAGAAATCAAATAGAGGTTTTATTTTGAGTTCAGAGTCTTGTTTGTAATTAGAAGAGCTTGGAGTGTCTAGGATCTACATTTTCATGGTTACAATTTTTACATTTCATTGGTCGATGCTCATGTTTTCCAAAATAATTAATAGTTAGGGTTTGTTCTTTGATTGTTACTTGTTAGGGTTTACAATTTCAATTGCCAATATCTAGGGTTTGTTTGCAATTGTTGATAGAAATGCGTGATTGGTATTTGCAACATTTATGGATTTTATTTTAATGAATGCATTTGAGTGTAAGATTAGAGTAAGGAATGATTAAGAGCAGGAAATCAATATGTGAGAGATTTCTTTGCCAACTAGGGTTTTGTTTTGCAAGTTGTGTCATCGTTCTATAATCTATGAGATTTTGAGAGTAAACACAAAGGACAACATCAAAACTACTTTGGAAGTTGGGATCTAGCCCTGTCAGTTTCAGAGAGGGATCTCTATGTAAGTTTTAGGCTAGTTATTACCATGAAAATTGTTTCTTTGTTTGTGATTTGATTGGATGTTTAGTTGATTGAAATCTTATAATTCCATTGGGTTATGGAGTCTAAAAATTAATTGGATCTGCATCAACCTTTGAAGGACTTTCATATGGAAAGCTAGGTTGCACTAGTTGGATATTTCAAAAAAATTTAAATAAATATGAAACAGAAGAAATGAAAGGTTTAGTAGAAACTAAGGAGGAATAAAGAATTCCTTAATTTGACTTCAGTGGAAAACAAAGAAATTACCTATAGCGAGAATAGGGTACATATTCCAACAAATCCTATTTGTCACCATTTTTGTAATGTAATTTAGCCTTTAAGAAATGACAATGAAAGAAAACAATGAATAAACACATGAACAAAAGAAAAACATCACCAATTCGTACACCACATGAATCCTATGAAGAATGTCCTTGTATTATTAATGCGTCCAGAAAACAAAAAATTAGAATAACTTGGAGAAAATTATATTAAAAAATCAACCCAAAATACTTAAAAGTGTGAAGTATTTATAAAATAAGTAACAAAATCATTACAAAATGGGTGTCTCAACCGAAAGTGTATAATTAGCACTATTCTAAACAATATAATCAATCTTTGCAAATTAATATGCAAGGTGGACAATTTCATGGAGAGGTGGCTCTGCTTTGGAGGAGTCAGTTTCTGAATTGGCCTTTTTCTATGCTGCATGGATGATGTGTTGTTTATGTGCTAGAATATCTTCTTACTGCATCTGAATTACTAATTATTATAGTATTTCACAAAGTTTGTCCCATTTGTCTTGATCTGGAATGGTTAACTTAGTTACCTTCCAATAAATTTCAACAACCTGAATGGCTAGATGAAAAAATCATTCCCCGTGGCTTCTAAGAAAGCTCTGCCTATCATGCTACCTTTAATATTTGCAAATTTTGAATTGTCTCTGGCTACCTCCAATTTTCTAATGTAATGTTCAAGAGTAATCAATTTTTCATTAATTAAAAATAAGATGGGTAGCCCCTTCTGAGTTAGAGCTTCTATCCTGGTGAAAAATATCTTAACTGCTATCTCCAAACTCTGTCATTTTTCCTCCAATTGAGCTACAAGATTATTTTTGGTTAGAATCTTCTTTAAATCCAAAATTGTTTTTGTTCTATCACCAATTCTTAAACCATCTAATTCATAATTGTTCTTAGAATGTAGGAACTTAACGATGTTTGTAGCCATAAAAGGTTGTATCCCAACTTTTCTTTAATCACTCTAATGGCCTCTGTTTCCTTCTTAATCAAATATTTCTGCTCAAAGATAATTTGAATACATGGCCAAATTTCAGCCATAGAATTCATAATATCAGTCCAAATGATTTCCTTGGCTTGGGCCAAGGTCTCTCCAACAGCTGATTCCCTTTCATATTTCTATAGCCTATCAATCGGCCTCTGAGCTCTCTGTGCTTCAACTAGGTGTGAAGCATCATTCCTGGTCTTTTGGAACTATAGTTCCTTGACTAGGTCCTACAAATTTTTAATTTCTTTTGTCTTAATTGACAAATTTTCCATAGCCCTTTTCAGCTTTTCAACACCATCAATAGATTGTGTATTAGGTGCAGTGAAGGTTGCATTTGTTGTGGTGGTAATTGCTATAATAGGTACAACATCTAGAGGAATCATGGATAGTTTGGAATTCTGCTCCTTTTCCTTGATCATTTTCTCCAGCTCAATTTCGATTTGTCTTATCTGAGCGTTATGTTCCATGATAAACTTCATCATGTCACTTTTTTGAGTCTCTATTTATTTAATATCCTTTGTGAGAGGATCTTCAGTGGCTGGTAACTTCAATTAATTCCTCAATGCTATTATGTCAGCGTTCTTTTTCTTGATAAATTCCTCTGTGGATTTCATGTTTGCAGGATCATAACCCATCTTCATTACTAAATCCTCTGAGGATTTAATCCTGGTGTCCCTTGCAAGAGAAGAAATATTATCCATCTTCAATTGCGACTGAGTATTAGAAATTGAAACCTGCAATTTAGAAACAGTCATAATAGTTTGTGTAGAGATGTTTCCCAGATCAATCGCATCCATTCTTGATAAATTCGATGTTTCGAACCAATCCATCGTGGTTCATCTTCAGGAAAAGGTCCATGAGTAGGACTGATCTCACAAGTCATGTATAAATATGAGAGAGGGGAGTGATGAATGGCAGGGATAAGTAAGGGAGGCCGACCAAAAAAGTCTAAAATTCAAACAGATTAATAAATTAAAGAAAAATATATTAATTAACTATAGAGATTTATATATATATATATATTAATAGTTTTCTTTATAAAAATACTTTATTGTAATGTATTTAGACTGATTTAATTTAATTTAATTTTATTCTTATTTTATAATTTTAATTTAATTTAAATTTTAAAAATTAAATATTTTAATCCTAAGTATTAAGTTTATCACTCTATTAAAAATTTGATCTAATAAGTGATAAAAATTGTTTATAATGCTAAAGGGATGAGAAATGAAAATGATGAATGAAAATAGACTAAAATGATGATTAATTTATTAATTATTTTATTTATTAATTTATTAAAAGCATGATATTAAGGGATGAATGGAAAAAATCAATTATAATAATATGTGTTGGAAAAATATTATTATTCATATTTAATGGCTAGTGGAGTATTATATTAATTAAGGAAATAATTAGGGATTAATTAAATTGAAGAAATTTTATGTTAAGGGAAGACTAAAGATAAGTTATTTTTAATTTGTGATATGATTAAGGTTAAAGGATATTTAAGAAGGAAAAGGTATAGGAGATGGTCTAAAGTAAAGGATAATAACGGGATTAATTTCATGAATTTCAAGTTTTATGGATTGAAAATTAATGGAGTTCCAAGTCAAAGAGGGAGAGGGAGGGAGGAATGAAGGAAAAGGAGGAAGGAAAAAAGAAATAGGAAAAAAGTGGGGGATATCAGAGGAGGTGAAGTGTAGGGAGAGGAGCAGGACCGAGAAGTAAGGATGAATGATGAAATACTGGGAAGGGAGAGAATTAGGTATGGGCATGCATGTTGTTTAAGGTTGGAATCCAATTGTCACTTTTTTTCCATCCATCATCACGGTTAAGTTTTTCAGGGTGCTTACCAATTCCAATTTCCTCCCTAAATTTCTTGTGGTGATAGTGGTCAATTTTGGCCACTACTCGAGAGTTTTCAATACACATATGATGATTGGTTTTGCTAGAATGCTCAGCCAAATCTGATTTTTTGAGGCGGTTATGTTTAATATCAGCAACAAGTTCTTGAATTCTGGTTAAGATAGATCGACTAGTTTCCCCAATGTATGCTTTACCACATGAACGAGGAATTAAGTAAACCCCTTTATGGCATCTAGGGTCAATCAGATCTTTGATAGATTTGAGACACTTACTGATGGTATTAATAAGTTTAAAGGATGTTTTAATGTTGATCTTTTTTAGAATGTGAGATATTTTATCCGTGATGCCTGATATGTAGGGTAGGTGAACCTTGCCCATTATATAATCTATTTTTAGTTTATTTTTGGCACAGTTTTCAGCTTTATTAAAGGATTTGATTATTTTGTTTCTCTTATACCCATTCTTTTCAAATACTCTCATGAGATGGTTTTTCTCTTGTTCAAAGTGATCTTGATTTGATATGTGCACAGCTCTAGTTGCTAATGTGTTGAGGACCCCAAGTTTCTGAGTTGGATGATGATGGGAGTTGGCATGCAGGTATTGTTCAGTATGGGTTTTCTTTCGATAGACCTGGCATGAAATAGAGCCATCATGGTTCCTAGTGATGAGGATTTCAAGAAATGGAAGACTGTTATTCTTTTCCAACTCCATGGTAAACTTGATAGAATCATAGAGACTATTCAAGTGTTTTAAGAAAATATCCAATTTTTCTTTTCCATGTGGCTAGATAATGAAGCATATCATTGTAGTGTTGGTTAGAGTGGATCATATCATTTCACCTATTTGTTTATGCATATCCATTTGATGAATGGGATGAATGTATTTTGTATGAAACTCGAAAGCTATCTTCTTGTAATCTGATGCTAATTTAGGCTGTGGACTTTGGACCTCGAGGAAGGCCATCTGCATCTTCCCCTTCTCTTAAACAAAAATTGAAAGTAGCCTGCTTTGGGAGCTAGAAGTCTACTTCCAAAAATAAGCATATGTGTTATTCTTAAGAATCTCGTTCCTAAGTTTAATTTCTCTAAATCTGTAAAAAACATCCTTCTCTTCCTCTCCTTAAAAAACTTTGGTAGTCTGGATAGTATCTTGCTGCTCTTAGGATACTAAAGAAACTATGGGAGATGCAGAAAACTTGCCACCTGCCTAAGAGGAAGATGGTGTTTCCTTTATTACAATGGCCAATTCTTGTTCTGAACTTTTCTCTACATCTTCCTTTAGATTCAAATTTTTCCTCTTCCTGTACATGATTTTGAACCCCTTCCTTGCACTGTTAGTCAGTGAAGATGACTCTTCTCCCCTCTGTATTTTGGTTGCTTTCTCCTGTGGAATAGGAGTCTGTGATGTGGATGTAGAAACAAGTTTCTCCTCAGCTTCCTGTAAATTTTTCTCTTCCCAATCTTGTTGGTTCACATACCTCTCAATTTCAGGCCTCTAGGTATAAGTGTATGGAGTAGTTTTATTTTCTACTCTCAATTTGGACATAATGCCCAGAGGGTCATAAGTCCATGTAAAACGTAGGCTGAATTTCATCTCCTTGAGAAGCTTATCCACCTCTTTTCCTGTTGACCTGATGTTACATATGAAGGATCCAATTTGTGTGTTGATCCTGAATTCTGATTTCTTTTTAGCCGACACAAAATGTATCTCATCAGAATTTAGCATTTTTCTGATGTATTCAAGTGCAAAAAACCTTATGGGGTATTTTTGGATCTTGTATGGTGCCAACTTGCATCGATACAATCTGATCTCTGCATAGTTTTGGTACAAGTACCAGTCTCCAGTACTTGCTTGATCTGTTAAATGAAAAATTATTTTAATGTCCTCACTGATTCTAGGCTCTACTAAACTATTTAGTACATTCATGGCTAGGTGGAAAAAATGTTCAATGTATTGCTTGTAGGTAAACTCTCCCTGCTCCTTCATCACTAAATAAGTCCAAAATATAACTGACTATTGGTTTCCCTCTTCATCTAACTTCTGCATGTCAAATTTAAACCTGTCTATTTGATAATATAAAAACATATATACCAAAATTGAAGCGTATTTGAACACTTCCTTAGTTTGAAACTTAAAAAATTGTTCATGAATGTTTTCAGCCATAAATTGACTGAAATTAAAGATAATAGAGGGTTTGTTGTCTGTGGAAAATATGGAAAGGAAACCTAAAATGGGTTCATCCACCCATAGATTAGAATAATAACCCATAATATATGAATTTACAGTTATAATTTGTTTTTCTTGATCAGGGAAGATTGAGGAAGGGTATGATTAATTTTTTCTTGGTAATTGGGTATTTTCTGGTAGGAAAAGATCAAAAATCCTAGTTCTCTTGGAAAATTCAATCTTTTGGTAAAGTTCTGTCAGGGCTTCTAATGAAAATGGTGTACCATTTTCCACAGATGGGGCCTACATCATCTGGTCTATGGATTGGGCAGTAATGGTGAAGAGGATTTCACCAATAGGGGCTATAATTGCTCGTTGATTGGGGACGTAAAAAGCTTGGCATATTCTAGTGAATTATGGAAAATGGAATGTCTGAGAAAAAATATAGTGAGGGAGACTGGACTCCCAGAGTCCAATTTCATCGGGTTTATCTACATATTTGTCTTCTAGCCAACAATAGAGTTCGAAGAGTTTGAACTCACACTGTGTCTTGAAGATTTTTTAGTCCCTATCAGCGAAGGGGATATGGTCTAAATAAATTGGGGGATGAACCAAGGGATTGATAGGGTCCTCTTAGTTCTTCTTCTTTGGAGGAATTTTTATCAATGAATAATTTAACGGAATTGGGATGAATGGTTTACCGGGACTTTATTATAGGTCTACAGCTATAGGAGATGGAAACAGGACGCTGATACTCGATCACATGTTTAATTCGCTGGTGAAGCTTGGTTGCTCATTGGAAAAAATTCGAATTAAAAGTAATTTTGTAGAGAATATGCAGTAGAAAGGTGAAATGAGGATGCGTTCAGAGTTTAAAAGGAATGGCATATTTTCCATTGCAGTTTGGTGCAGGTCCGTTAGATTCGAACGGTTACCCGGGAGAATTAAATGTTCAAACGGTAATTCTTTGGAAAAGGATTTATTGGGCAACAGTTATGAAATGTTGCAAAAGGAGCTGGGTAGGGAAAATGGGAAAGAGGTTAAGGGGAAGTGGTTTTCGGAGGGGGTCGGGAGTGGTTAGTGGTTCTAGGCAAGGTGGGTGTGAAATGCAGAGAGGAGCCACCTAGCGTGGGACCTAGTAGGGAAATACCACCTTTTCAGAACCCCACCCCCCACCCCGCCCCCTTGTGGTAAAGACATGATAGAGAGGGGAGGGCGAAGCTCATCATCAGTTGTTGATCTCGTGAGCTGGTTAATCTTGCGGCTGAGAAATGTGTACTTTTAAACCACCACATGAAAAAACAAATTGTCGTGTAATAAATTTTGGCATTGATTGAAAACTTTGGATAAAATATATATGAAGCATACATTATCCTTTATGGGCTTTTTTTCATGATGTTCTTGAAACTTATGATAAGTGAAAATATGGATATTTTTTCGAACAAAACTATTTCTACCTACCCATTTTAACTGTAATTATTTTCTAAGCTAACATTTTTTATTTCTTCTCAAGGGGTGCATTTATACTAGAAAACCCACATTTTTGTTTTTATGAAAAATTAAAATATATTCAATCGTATCCCTTATTTCTCCTATTGATTTAGCTTAAACAATTGAACCAATGTCATTTATACATAATTATTGATTTGACAAGATTAAACTATTTGGGAAATATATATTCTCTAGTCTAGGTTACATAAATTATTTGTTTTTAACCATGATTGAGTTGTATGATTAAACAAATGACTAGTCATTGTGGCATTTTACCCAAGTTGCACACAACCTTACTTTATTTAAGAGAAGGAAACTATCTATCAGTAGTGGCATTTAAATTTGCAACACTTTCAGTATTATTTTCTTTTGATTTTTCTTTTATGGGGTTCTCATATTATTTTTATTATTTTTCAATGTTTTAATTTATTTCTTTTTTGTCTCTTTATTCATTTTTTAAAAATTCCCTCTTTTCATTTTCTTTTATATGCTTTTTTTTTTGGGAAATCATTTGCAAATTGAAAAATTATTTACAATATCGAATATCTGAGATAAAATCATCAATCACCTTGAGATCCTATAAATTATAGGACCCTAACAGTGGCTCCAGCTGGGGATGGAACTCTCCATGTGAGGTGCCAAGAACCTTTGATTAGTAGCCTTGAATGTTCTATTTTAGCAATGTCTGCACCTAATTTATTTTTGTTATTGTAGTAATTAGGGTAGCATATCAATCAAAATCTTGGGGCCTTCTCTGCGGGCTTCAATTTCTGTGAATAGGTCACCCAATCAAAATAGTAAAAAAAATGATATTTACAATGATTTCATCTAAGAAAAACCTCTATTGCTTTGAGAAATAATTCTTTAGAATCTTGCCATTGACAGGTCCCCCAGGTATTTTTTTTCCCATCCAAATCGTTGAGAAGGAATGCATTATGACCCCTGAAATCATAAATGATATATGGTCCTTTCCACATGTTATCAAATTTCCCATGCTTTACTTTTTCCTCTCTTTTGGAAGTATCCCACTTTAAAACACTATCACCTAAATTGAAATAATTTTCTTTAGTTCTCATGTAACCTAATTTTTTAAAATTCTCCTAGATAACTTGTGTTTTATTGTCAACTTCTTCCTTGGATTGCTGCAGTTGAATGGTCTGAATTATCCTTTTCTGAGTATCATTTAGTTCAACCTGCAATTCTTGAATGATCTTCATATTTGGAACTCCTAAAGAGGATGGAAAAAAAACATCCATCCCATAAAAGAATTGGTATGGTGACATGCCAATTGATTTCTTTGCAGTAATCATATTTTCCCATAGTGCATTTATCAACTTGTTGTGCCATGAATTTTTGTTATCTTATAGCATCTTTTTGATAGTGTTTACCAAACTTTTATTTGAGGATCCAGCTAACCCATTACCCTAAGGGTAATAAGAAGTTTAATGTCCTAAAGTAATATGATATCTGCTGCAGAAATCTATCATTTTCTTGGATTTAAAGGCTGCAACATTATCTGTAATGAGCTTACTTGGACATCCAAATATTGACAGGATATTGGTTTCCAAAATTTGATAATTGCAACATCAGTTGCTAGTCTGGAATGTGTGGTCTCAATCCATTTGGTGAAGTAGTCTGTGGCTATGAGGATCCATTTGTGTTGGGCAAAGGATGGTGGATTGATTTCTCCAATGAAATCCAAACCCCATTGTTGGAAAGGGATTTCAATTGATATGGGTTTTAAAGGCAGAAGCAATAGTTTCCTTTTTCCCTCAAATATTTGGCATTTGTGGCAAGAGGTTAATTTCTTATGGGAATCAGGGAAAAGGGTAGGCCAGTAAAAAACAACTCTAAGGATATTGTTAGCAACGGTTATCTAGTACAAATGTCCACCGCAATCACCTTCATGAAATTCCTGCATGGTTCTTTCTGCATTATCCTTCAATAGAAACTTTAGTAAAATACCATCAAAATCTTTCTAATATAATGAATTATCTATGATACAAAATTTAACCGCTTTTAACTTTAGAAATCTAGCCTTTGTCTTAGTTAAACCAGGAGGAGCACTTAAATTGAATAAAACAAATATGAGGTCTGCATACCAGCGCGAGGTCATAAAAGCCTCATCAATTTGTTGAGTCGCCTTCTCCTCTTTATCATCTAATGTAGCTACAAATTTGATATCCAATGCATGAAAATTGGACTCAGCCATAAATTTGGCTAGTCCCTGTCCTTTTATAATCTTGGTGGGTTTGATTTCTATGTCATATTCAAGAATGATGGCAATCCATTTTCCTCTTTTACCATCTTGTCCATTTCGAGTTAAAATATCCTTAATCACATAATTTGGTACATAAGAAATTGTGTGAGAATGGAGAATATATACTATGAAATATTTGATTGCTTTTATTGGGGAAAATGCTTGTTTTTGCATTATTTTATATTTCAATGCAGCATCCCTTAAAGCCTTACTAAATAATGCAATAGGTTTTTAATATCCCTCGTTGTTTTTCTATAAAATAACAGCTGCAAAAATGTGTTCAGATGAAAATGAAAAGATTATAAAATCTTTGGTGAAATCTGGACTAATTAGGAATGGTTCTTTTGTCAATGCTTGCTTTACTTGATCAAATTATTGCCTAGCTTCTATGTTCCATCTTATTTCTGAATCTCTTTTCAGCATGTTTGTTATATTTCTAATAAGTTCTCCAATATTGGGAATACATCTTCGTAAGAAGTTTATCTTGCCAAAAATGATTCAAGTCCTTTAATGTTTCTAGGATGATTGATTTTAAAGATAGCTTCAATTCTATTGGGATCAATCCTTATACCTTCTTTAGAAATGATATGGCCTAAAATTTTTCCTTCTTCAAGGCCAAAAAGCGTTTTCTTAGGATTAAGTTAAATTCCAAATCTCCTACATTTCTCAAAAACTCTTCTCAAATGTAACAAGTGTTCTTCATCAGTTTTGGAATAGACAACAATTTCATATAGATATATAACAATAAATCTTCCAATTTCATCAGCAAAATAAATATCCATTTCCCTTTGAAATGTGGCTCCAACATTCATTAACCCAAAGGGCATCTTCACATACATGAAGGTACCCTTTGGAGTAGTAAAAGATGTTTTATCCTAGTCATCAGGGTGAATGAAAACTTCATTGCAGCCTACGAGACCATCTAACAAAGAAATCCTACTAGATCCAAATACCTTTTGTAAAATGTGGTCCATCTTGGGTAAAGGGTAGTTGTCCTTTAGTGAAAATTTGTTAAGGTTTCTAAAATCTATGCATAATCTGATTTCTCTTGTTTTCTTCTTTTTTGGTACTATATTAGAAACCCATTTAGAGTACATGTAGAAATTATACAACAAGCATGTATATGATGGATTCAAAATGATCTAACAATGAACTAAAGCTAGATACTTAATCGATTCTACAAATCGCAAATCACATGAAGCAAAGAAAGAATAGATAAAATCCACAACACAGATAATTTCCCAGGGAAAGCTTGTTGCTAAAATCCCCTCTATCATATATTGTATATCCACAACGAATCATGAAAAAATTACATATGAATCTTCTCACAAGAACCCTCCTGTATTTAGCTAATTGTCTCACACTAATCGAGACAAAATCGGGCTAGTACTTATCCAATTCTCAGCTTGTCTTCAGCCTGTCTTCAGCCTGCCTTTCTCATGCAATTCATGAGGAATGTAATCCCTATTCACAAGGAATTACATCCTTCCTACATTGCGTTAATTACCATGGGAATCCTGTGGTGTTCAAACTATAACTGGGTAGCCTACTAATATCACAACTGATATTTAACCTCCCTTTAACCTTTGTCTCAAATAGGTCTCCACGGGAACTGACATGCATGCAGCTAATAATAGTAAATCCTCAGTTGAATGTGAGATCACTGATTGTGAATTAAATAATGTTTAATTCACTTGATCTTCCACTAGTGTATCAAACATTTACAACTAGCAGAACTGAATCTAACTCACCTAGACTGAGTTAACTGATTACAACATGCATTAACTAATGCACCAACTACAACTTGGACTTAACAACTCAGAGAATCACTCTGCATGTCCCATCAACTACCCTCAACTTGAACTAACTGAGTTTATCACACTCATTTAACTATTACAAATATTTTTTATATAAGATTACATTTTATTGTCCATTTTAATTAAGGAATAATTAAAATAGACATGCACCAATTTTAGCCCACACCCAGTGTAAGTGCTGCTTCAACCTCCTAGTCCACACCCAGTGTGAGTGCTACTTATACATCCTGGTCCCACACCTAGTGTGAGTGCTACCTAGACCTCCTGATGCCACACTAGTGTAGGTTCTGCTTGGACCTCTTGGCCCCAGACTAGTTCAATTTCTTGTTGACTTCTCAACACTCCCTCTCAACAAGAAAGGGATTTTCCTTCACCCCGATCCTATCTTTATGGTATTCAAATTTTCTCTTGGTGAGTGCCTTCATTAGAATATCTGCATTTTGATCCTCCGTAGGAATGTACTGAAGTAACATTATGTGCCTCTACACACAATCTCTAAGATGGTAGTATCAAATATCAATGTGTTTGGACCTATCATGAAACATGGGATTAACCAAGAGTTTAATGCAACTCTGGTTATCAAAATGTATCATTGTTGGATCCATATGAGAACCAAACAAACTAACCAAGATCTTTCTCATCCAGATGGCCTCACAAGTAGCTTGACGTGCTACCATGTATTCTGCCTCAGCTGAACTAAGTGCCATGGATCACTGCTTCCTGCTGTACCAGGAAAATACTGTCAACCCAATGCTAAAGATCCCTCCTGATGTTCTCCTTCTTTCTGATGGACTGCCTGCCAAATGTTCATCCGTGAAGCCATGCAGCTTCACTCCCTTTGTCCATCTGTACCATAAACCATACTCTGATGTGCCTTTGAGATACCTTAAGACATGCTTCCCCGCCTTCCAAAAGAGCTTAGTAGGCTTAACCATAGCTTGACTTAGCTGGTTAACTGCGTAGCAAATGTCCGGTCTCATGTTCACTAAATACATTAGCGAATACACTAATTGTCGATAGAAAGTAGCATCCACTACTTATCCAGAAGTATCATCCTCTTTCCTCCAATTTCCTGGAAGAGGGGCCTCCATGGGCTTAAAAATCTATGTGTTAGACTTACCCAGTATCTCTTTGGCATACTTGCCTTGGAAAACAAAAAGTTCACCATCCTGCTGCCATATTTCCAAACCAAGGAAATAATGAAGGAATCTCATGTCCTTCATTTCGAATTCTCTTGCAAGGTCCTTTTTGCAAGAAAGTATCAGCTCCTCATCACTTGTCAAGATTATATCATCTACATAAATTACAATAATCATAATCTTACCATCACCCACAATTTGGTATAGGTTTGTATCAGCTTCACTCTTGGTGAAACCCAACCCAGTGAAGTAGTTGTAAATCCAAGTGTACCAAGCATGAGGTGCTTGCTTCGGCCCATACATTGCTCTTTTGAGTCGGCACACATGTGACTCACTCTCAAATATTTCAAATCCTTTAGGCTGCTCTATGTACACTTCATCCTCAATAACTCCATTAAGGAACACACTTTTCACATCCATCTGATGAATGCACCACCCCGTCTACACTAAGAGTTCAAGGACAGATCTAATGGAAGTATACCTTGCTACTGGTGCAATAATCCCCTCAATTTGTGAGAATCACCGGGCCACAAATCTGGCCTTTTACTTCTCCACACTCCCATTAACAACTTGTTTTACCTTGTATATCCATCTGGATACAACCACTGATTTGTCTATCAGTATTTGGAATATCTCTCATGAACTTTTATTGACAATGGAGTCATACTCCTCTACCATTGCATCAACCCATGTTTGTTGTTGCACTACTTCCTGAAAGGAAGATGGCTCAGTCACAATACATTTGATCACAAGAGCCATGTATCTAGTAAACCTATCAGGATACTATCTATGTCTGCATAGTGAAGTAGGGGCTCCTACATTCTCCACTCCATCAAGTCTCAATCTATGAGCTTATGTGGTTTGCCTTCTGCCTGTTCTGGTGGATGGTTATGCATGAGTGTTTTCCTCCACTCCATGATCCTCCACATGTGGAAGATCCACACCTTGAGGTTCATTCTTGGGAGCCAATAGTTCCTCCTCTGCATGCAAGTCCAACTCCCTCTCAAGGGACAACCGCCATCAAATTTTATATGCCATCGCACAATAGTCATTCTGCTATTTGGAAAATACACTCGATAATTATGGGGTGTTTCAGTGTACCCCACAAAAATTCTAACCTCAAATGTTGGTTCCAGCTTCTTCCTAGCATCTTTGGTCACATGCACATAAGCAGATAAGCCAAAAATCTTAAAGTGTGAAACATTAGGTTTCTTACTAGTGAAAGCCTCTTCAGGTGTACTCATGCCAAGTATCCTATGAGGACAATGGTTCTGCATATATACTATTGTGTTGCATGCCTTCGCCCATAGATGCATTGGTAGGCCTTGATCATGCAACATCGCTCGTTCTGCACCCACGATCATTCTATTATTTCTTTCGACAACCCCATTCTGCTGTGGGTTCTGAGGTGCTGTCAGTTCTCTTTGAATTCCTTCTTTGTTGCAAAATTCCTTGAATTCGTTAGAGATATACTCACCACCATTATCACTTCTAAGAGCCTTCACTTCCTTCCCCGACTCTTTCACCACCATTTCTTTAAACTCAAGAAACTTTGAGAATGTTTGGTCTTCCTTCTAGATGAATAAGATCCAGCACTTATGAGAAAATTCATTAACAAATATCACAAGTACTTATGTTTTTTTGTCGAAGCAATAGAGAATGGTCCACACACATCTGTATGAACTCTCTCAAGGACCCCTGAAGCTTGGTTCTCCTTCTAATGAAAGGCAACCTTTTCATACTTCCCCATGGTGCAACCCTTGCATGTATCTAATTGAGCAAGTGTTTCGATTTGAAGTCCTATAGAAATATGTTGCATGTCTTTCAAGGCTCCATGGTGTAGATGACCGAATCTTCTATGCCATAGCTCACCTTCATCCAGGCTCACCACTTTCTCTGCCTTTCCCATCATTGCATTGCAGCCATATACATCTAGTTTATAGAGACTCTTAACTTGAATCCCTATCTTCTTGTCTTGTCACATTGTTTTGTGTCACAGGGAGACTTTACCTTCACTGAAAACAACATCATAGCCTCTATCCTCCAACAATGCGACTGAGACTAAATTTATCTTTAGTCCTGGTACATGCATTGCATATTTTAATTGAAATGGTTTACCTGAATGTCTCTGAAAGTTAATATTACCAATCTCGGTAGCACTGTACTGTCCATCATCCCCC
Source organism: Pinus albicaulis (assembly GCA_034641835.2). Taxonomy (NCBI): domain Eukaryota; kingdom Viridiplantae; phylum Streptophyta; class Pinopsida; order Pinales; family Pinaceae; genus Pinus; species Pinus albicaulis. The sequence continues at coordinate 1,345,915,718 of CM076570.1, read as the reverse complement.
ATTTTGATATGCATCTGGATATCCTTCTCCTCCAAGCTACTGAAAATCTCCTTGCCTCTCGTCATGTGAAAGGAAGTGCCACTATCCAAATATCACACAAAACCCATTGCACTTGACACCATGGATACAATGAGTGATAAGTTAAGCTCAAATTGCGAGGCCAAAGCCTCTCCAACTACAGATCCAAAAACCTTCTTGTTCTTCTTCTTTTGTGGATAGTTTGTGGAAAAATTCCCATGCTCCTGACAGTGAAAACACTTCACCTTGGACATATCCTGCTTCTTGACATTATTTGACTCGCATTTGGAATGGAATTTCTTCCCCTTCCCCTTCTTCGCCTTGGCAGCCAAAGAATAATATTCTTCATCTTTTTCCTTATATGGAGATCTGTCTCTGGTATTCCATCTAAACTCCTCCTGCACCAAATCCGACCATATTCATTCCCAATATAGCAATTTTTCCCTTCCATTGACAGAGTCTTCATAACCGTGCCAACTCTTGGGAAGTCCTAGGAGATCTAGGCTCACCAAATCATCATCCACAAATGTTATTCCAACACTCCCCAGTTGATCCCGACATTGGGCAAACTTTGTTAGATATTTTGGAATGGTGTTGCCCTTTTCCATCTTGATCTTGAGTTTATCTTTGAGCACCAATTCCTATGGTCACTACTTCTCTGGAATAGATACTTCAAAGCCTTCCACATTGCATACGGTGTGGCTTTCCCATGGAGGCTTGAGACAATGTGGTCTTGTGCTCCTTCCAATAGGATACTCCTTGACTTTGCCACTTTCTTTTTTCATGGATCAAGATTTGCAACATCTGTCACAGTGGGTTTAGGAATGTCGTTGTCAGTGAATTCCTTCAAGACATTGCCTTCAAGTACTTCCTCCATCCTGTCTTTCCCAGAAATATAGTTTGATTTTCTCTCGAGTGCATACTCCAACCTCAAGCCATTGAAATCCATTACGACCCTGAATCAGCTGTAGCACCAAGAAATTCTTTCTGCAAATTCGAATTCTATCCAGTCACATACTCAGCTCCTCCTTCACAATTATGATCTCCTACGCTCTGATACCATGTAGAAATTATACAAAAAGCTTGTATATCATGGATTCAAACCAATCTAACATTGTATTAAAGCTAGATACTAAATCGCTTCTACAAATCACTTGTGGAAAATAAACACAATCGACAATCACATGAAGCAAAGAAAGAATAGATCAAAACCACAACACGGATGATTTACCGAGGAAAGATTGCTGCTCAAAACCCCTCTATCATATATTTTATATCCACAAGGAATCATGAAACTATTACATATAACTCTTCTCACAAGAGCCCTCCTGTATTCAGCTAATTGTCTCACACTGATCTAGACAAAATCAGATTAGTACTTAGCCAATTCTAATCCCGCTTTCAGCCAGCCTTGCTTGCACTTTTCATGAGGAATGAAATCCCTATTCATAAGGAATTCCAACCTTCCTACACTACACTGAGTATCATGGGCATCCTGTGGTGTTTAAACTATATCTGGGTAGCTTGCTAATATCACATCTGATAGTTAACCTCCCTTTAACCTTTTTCTCAACTAGGTCTCCATTGGAACTGACATGTATGCAACTAGTAATATTAAATCCTCAGTTGCATGTGAGATCACTGATTTTGAATTAAATAATATTTAATTCACTTCATCTTCCACTAGTGTATAAAACAGTTGCAACTAGCACAACTGAGTTTAACTCACCTAAACTGAGTTAAATGATTACAACTTGCATTAACTAATGCACCAACTACAACTTGGACTCAAAAACTTAGAGAATCACTCTGTATGTCCTACCAACTACCCTCAACTTGAAATTCATGAGCTAACTTAGTTTATCACACTCAGTTAACTATTACAAGTATTTTTGAGATAATATTACATTTTATTGTCCATTTTAATTAAGGGATTTTTAAAATAGACATGCACCAATTTTAGCCCACACCCAGTGTAGGTGCTACTTGGACCTCCTAGCCCCACACTCAGTATGAGTGCTGCTTAGACCTCCTTCTCCCACGCCTAGTGTGAGTGCTACCTGGACCTCCCGATCCCACGCTAGTGTACTACTACTACTTGGACCTCTTGGTCCCACACTAGTGCAATTTCTTGCTGACTTCTCAATAGTACCTAAGAGGAACTGTCATTTTAGCATCATACATCTTCTTGATTTCTTTCTCAATTAAAGGCATCAGTATTGGATTTATTTTTCGAAGTTTTTTCTTAAAATGTTTCTGATCCTCTTTAATTGGAATTTTATGTTGTATAATACTAGTATCATAAGGTTTAAGGTCTTCATAGCTCTAGGCAAAGACATCAGTGAATTCTTTGAACATAGCAATGTATTTCTTCTTTTCAGTAGGAGGTAGTGACTTAGATAGTTTTATCATTTTTGGGTATTTTTCACTAGCTATGTTGCATTCTTCTACATCTGCCCCTATGGGCTCTATCTTAGGTTTATTAGCTACATCATTAAAATCAAAAAATTCTTCTAATGGAACCAAACCTCTAGGTAAAACATTATCCTTTAACTGAAGTATTTCAAACTCTTCTTTCTCTTGATCTATTTCAAGAAATTCTACTTTATTTACAACTTTATCTACATGTGTATTTACATGTATGTTGTCTAACTGTTTTCCTATATCAGAATGTACAACTATTTTATCTTCTAAATCACACTCTATATCTATACTATCTTCTTCAAACTCATCCTTAGATTGCAAAAAAAATTCAATTTTCTTATCATTTCCAAACACTTTCCAATACCTCACATTGTCTTGTACATTTGGTCGATGTTTCACTCTTACCGTATATTTTCGTTTGGGATGAGGCATTTTATAGGTGTTGGCTGAAAAAGAGAGACTATTTGCAAGGATATTTTGATTTCTAGGAATTCCAAAAAGGTCATATTCCAAAAAACTCTAGAAAATCGAGCACAACATTTCTATATGCTCTTAATCTAGGGTGTTTTGTAGAGTATTCTCCTTTAATTTGTTTTATTATTAGCTCAGAATACCCATGAATGGAAATTATTTTAGCACCCAATTTTTTCAATAACTGTAATCCTAGTATAAGTGCTACATACTCAGCTATATTATTAGTGCATTGAAAATTAATCTTGTATGAATGTCCTTCAGCATGATTATCTCCTGTGTTTGAAACCCACACCCCTGCTCCAAAACCCTTTTTACTACAAGATCCATTGAATTCCATGTTCCAAAATGTTTCAAGTTGAGTGTCTTGTTCCACTGTTTGTGTTTGGTTTTCATCTGTTTCAAAAATATCAATTTCTTCATTGGTAACCTGAGTGTTGATATCTCCATCATTATAGAGAATGAAAGAATCTAAATCTGAATGGACAAAATGAAGAGGATAATTGTGTGGTTTATCCTGACTAATCACCATGAATTTCAAGGTTTCCCTATATAATCTCCTTTGCTGACCAAACACTGGTATGGTAGCAAAAGTCATATCCATTTGTAGGGCCCCTTATAACTTTTATCCCCGTAAGCATAAAAACATCATGCTATACTTAGGGGGTATATATGCAACCACTATATCCATTACCAAAATTTGGGCTGGGATTTGAGATAAAGTAACACACAAATATGTAATAAGATCTAGGAATCTTACTTTGCTAGAATCAAAAGAATATAAATCATTATATGGTCTGGTAACACCAAGTTCTAGTTTCTCCATAATAGCCTTAAGCATCAAATTGTGCGAAGCACCTGAATCTAACATGGAATTATGGAGAATCTTATCATGAAAATTTAGGCTAATATAGAAAGGAGGAACCTGAGGTTTACCATCAACTTTTGGTCCAAATAAGAGTTCAAGTTGGTCATCATTCAAATTGATAGTATCTGTGTTTCCTCCTATATTCAGCGCTTTCATTACTTGAGATCTGTATACGTTATTGTTCATTAAATTTGTTATAGGAATGGGAATTTTGAATTTTTCTAACTCATTCTCAATGTTGAATGATGTTTGAACCTTACACATATTTAGGAAATCATATTTTTCAGCAACTTCTTTTGAGATAGGTTCTTTTTGCTGACTAGTGGTTGGGATATCATTTTGAGTTTTTTTTGAAGCATTATCAACTATCTTTTTGGCAGGAGCTTCTACTGTCTTTTTGCCTAAAGTTTCAATAGTTTTATTGGTAGGAGTATTAGTTTTCTTGGAAGGAGTTTCTGTGATATTCTTAACAGCAGTATCAGAGGTTTTCTTACTAAGAGTATTTGAAGTTTTCTTACTCCTGAGATTGTATTTTCTGTGAACCTCCATAATAGCATTCTCAAAACCCTATTTCTAATAATCTGACTCCTCATAATCAAGTTCTCTCTGAGACAATAGGAAAATTTCTTGTTCTTATTGAGTAAGAAAAATTATCTAATCATCATTTATTACCATAAGATTGATTTGATTATCCCCTAACTCTTCAACTATGTCACCATCATCATCTGCATAATTTTCTTGGAAAGGAGTTCTATGTTACTGATATGTTCCCCTTTGATCCCTTTGTTTCATTTGGGGTGGATTTATCCTAACATTTTGATTACGGTTTTGAGGGTCATGCTGGTTTTCTCTTGGGGGAATTCTATCTGTTATACTAATCCTTTCCATCATTCTCTCTACCGTTCTCATCAAATAATCTATTTTAGCATCAAAAAAAGATGTTGATGGTTCTTCTTTCATGGTTACTCTTCTTTTTTTTCTCATCCTATCTCTTTTTGCTAACAAATTTACTTCTACACTCACTGCATCTCTTTGCATTTCTTCTAAATTTGTAGAGTTTCTTTCTTTTAGCTGATAAAACATATCTACCTCGAAGCCATCAGGTAATTTTATTAAGGCTAGACCTTGTGGTTGTTTAATGTTTGCAGGAATTGTGTTATAAATACTATTGAATCTGGTGCAATAATCTTGGACACGTTCACTGGGTGCCCTCCTAATGTTTTCATATTCAGATAAAATCTGAAGAGGGTTATTTTTAACTTCCCGTCTATTAAGGAATGACTGATGAATGCAGATAGATAATTTATGCTAGTAGGGGGTAAGGATTTGAACCATTTCCTAACCTCTCCAGTAAGGCTTTGAGCAAATAACATCATTTTAACATTTTCTTCATCCACTTCTTGGAGATCAAAACTGTCATTCATTTTATATACATGTTTTTGAGCAGTTATGTGTCCAGTACCATCAAACTGGGGTATCTTAGTCTGATAGTCTTGTGGCATATTATCTAAAGGAGCACCTCGCTGCCATGATGGGTATATGTGGATGGATAATATGTGTATTGATTAAAGGTGGAGGTTGGATGATAGTTTGAATTGGTGTTGAAAATGTAGGTTTTTTTGAAGGTGAAGAGTGGGGTGAAGATGTAGTTTGAGTTGCTTAGTGACAGATTACAAGGGTGATAGTGGAAACTACTGAAGGAGTGGGACTAGATGATCTTGGATTAACAGATTGTGATGAAGTAGATGAAAATACAAAATAAGTTAAGGTAGAGAGTTCAATAGATTGTTGGATATATGCCTCATGGACAGAAAGGTTAAGACCTGAAACTAAACCTTGCAATTTATCAAAATATTGAAGGATTTGAAGGTCAAGATTAGGTTGGGCAGATTGTACTTCAATAGAATGATGTCTTAAGGTAGATTGATCTACCACAGTTTCGTCTACCCAGTTGGCTGACTTAGTTCTAAACAAACTATGTTCAAAAGGAAAATCAAATTCAATATATTGTAGGGTAACAAAATTCTTTGGAAGATAATCTTCCCTAAGGGGAGGACTACTACTTCCTTGGCTCTTAGCTATACATTTTCTTCTCACCAATTTTTCAAGATCATCAACAATAGCTGCAGGTTTTGGATCAGGATGAGATCTAGTGTAAGTTGTTTTGGGAGCCAGAATTAAAATATAAAGCAAACACACACTTATTATTTACAAAATTGAAAAGGGAACAATATCTTGAAATATTCCTATCATAAAATTTTCTTAACCAAGGTAATGAATTCGAAGAAAATTACAGTATTTTCAATTTTCCCCAGTATGGTCGCCACTTTTTTATCATTTTGTAATTTATGAGATTCCGAGAGTAAACACAGAGGACAACATCAAAACCACTTTGGAAGCTGGAATCTAGCCCTACCAGCTTCAGAGAGGGACCTCTCTGTAAATTTTATTTGTTTTATATAAGTTTTAGGCTAGTCATTATTGTGCAAATTGTTTATTTGTTTGTGATTTAATTGGATTGTTCGGTTGATTGAAATATTATAATTCCATTGGGTTATGGAGTCTAGAAATTTAATTGGATCTGCATCAAAATTTTCAGGAGTATCACAGGGAAAGATAGGTTGCACGAGTTGGATCTTTTAGAATTTTTTAAATGAATATGAAATGAAAGAAATGAAAGGTTCAGTAGAAAGGAAGGAGAAATGAAGAATTCCTTGATTTTACTTCAACAGAAAATATAGAAATTACCTACATCTAGGATAGGGTGCATATTCCAACAAATCCTATTTGTCTCCATTTCCGTAATTTAATTTAGCCTTTAAGAAATGGCAGTGAAAGAAAAGAATGAATAAACACATGAACAGAAGAAAAACATCACCAATTTGTACACCACATGAATCCTGTGAAGAATTTCCTTATATTATTGATGCGTCCAACATCCAAAAAATTACAATAACTTGGAGAAAATTATATTCAACAATCAAACTGGAATACTTCAAAGTGTGAAGTATTTATAAAAAAAGTTACAAAGTCATTAAAAAATCATTGTCTCAACTGACAATGTATAATTAGTGTTAGTATGAATTTTAATCGCAAGCGGACGAAAAAAGCTCACTTTAGTTGTGCATAACAAACAGCCCTAACATCAAAGATGGTTGCCAATTTCATTACATATGCAGTTAGTGATCAAAATAAATTCTACAGAAATCCAGATCTATGTAGTTAAAGACTTTAAACAACAAATAATAAGTAAGAGTTGCATCATGCATCTGATGAACAAGATAAGAATTTTTAAAGAATTTTTGTATTATGACACATGGGAAGGGAACATAGAAAGATGTTACCAATCCCCCTCATTGGGATGGGTTCTTGTATGTCCTCAGTGCTTCAGTTCTAAGATCTCCCTCTCTTGATGGTGTAGAAAACCCAGATAAAAGTGGAACTCAAAGGGAGCTCACAAGCAAAAAGATAGAAAAAATATGAGAATGACAGAGGATCAAATTCAAACCAAAAGTATAGATCCAGAGTGATCTTTAGGCAACAAAAGGTAGTGAATGAATGGAAAAACCCTTCTATTTATAACAAAATATTGAGTTAGTCTAAATATTGCTGCATAATTAAAAATATTATAACCAAATCTAGATCCAACTTTTATGGAATATTTTACTATTTTTGTCGGAGGAAAAAAGAATTTGAATTTGGTCAAATCCTTTTATTTGTAAATAAAAAATAAATAAATGATTTATTTATTATTTTAAGAATTTGGTTGAGTAATAATTAAATAAATAGATATTTATTCAATTGTTTATAAATGATTTAGTCAAAATTAACAAGGAATATTATTTAAATAATTATTCCTAGAAAATAATAAGATAAATAATGATTTATCTAATTAATTTTCCTATCTTGAGTTAAATATGACTAGGAATATTAATTAAACTGTGGTTTAATTAATTATCCCTTGAGGAAAACCAAACAAGTAGGGATTTATTTAATATTTCCTCATGGGGTTTCCTGTTTAGACCATAAACAACTTAATAATTTAAGGATTACTAAGTTACTTTTCATAGTGAAAGCAATTCTACTAGGGTAGAATTCATCTTACATGGTGTAATTTGGCCCATCTAATAGTAACAAGTTAGATGACCAAAAATTGGTGTAACAGTTGCAAGCGTTAGGAGCAACTTCTATGACCGAAGTACGTTGTAATAACTCAATCACTAGACACCAAAGGGGGAGTCACAGAGAGAGGAATATAAGGTAGACTAAAGCGCGAGAGGACAAGACCCTGAGGAGGTGAGACTTACAGGTGTGACAAGTATATTTTATGAGTGAGTACATGTTCTACATGAGGTGGGGGAGGCATACCTATGCCCACCGAGATAACAAAGTACAAAGAATAATGCATCCAGTAAACAAGGGATTGAACTATATAGTACATGCTGGCATAAACATGGGCTAGATAAAAACATGATAATGAATCCCACATACATACTGTGCCTGGGACAATAGCCAAGATTTATACAATATTATTTGAGTACATGAGATATAAGTACAAGCAGAGATGCCTTGTAATACTGGAAAGGGCTCCGAAAATATGAATGATACATGCAAACTAAAAGGTGCAGCAAGCGGCTGAGGTTGGAACCATCAAATCTATGGAGCTGAATCCAAGGCTGTAGTAGATAGGTCATCTGGGCATGTGGGGGGGATACTTGAAGGGCCACCCCCTTATGAGGTCCAAAACAACTCACACATACATGGGAATCACTGGTAAAATCCGTTGCATCACTGAACCATTGAGTATACGGGTCTCGACCATGCCATAAGGAGATGGAACTGAGAAACAATCGAATCAAAGGATAATAAAGAGTCCCTTTCCTTGATCTGAGGCACCAAACAAGAGTGGAATCTGGAACCAAGGTATGCCACCCTCTAGACTTGTATTCTAGAATGAATAAGCTGATGTTGACAGAAGGAGGTATGCGATAGGTGAGGCAATGAGGGATCCTCATCTAAGGCACGAGGGATAATAGTATAGCGACTGATAGACTAACACCAGGGATGATGGTGGAATGTGGGGGTACTGAGTAGCGGGTGGATGACTTCCCTTGTTAGAGGATAAAGGGCATGGATGACCTGGCAGCTACTAACTTGACACCGGAGGGGATAGGGGACAGTATGACTGAAAGCCAAAATGTGTGACACGAGACAGGGAAAAAGCAATGATAAATGGAGGACTATACTGGGATATAAAGGAACTCAAGATAGACTCCATGGATGCGATGATGACTTAAATCGAATGCTCTAACAAGGGCGACTCAATGATGCTACCACATAGAACAGGCCCAGTGGGGACCTTAAAAACATGAGTACAAGATGGTTAATTGCAAAGAAAATCGGCATGAGCATGGACAAGTATGGAGGAAAATTGGTGCCCCAATTACAAGTGTTGCAAGTGAAGAAATTCAATTTTGAGGAGTGGTGAAGTGACCCTTCTTAGAAAAAATGTGTCGGGGTGAAGTATCAAATCATAAAAGACTAAAGGATACCCATTTGAGAACTTAGCGAGAGCTTTCAAATGGTGATAACGGTTTGTCAAACTGAGCTACAGTTTGGTGGCAATTGGGGAAATAAAAATCTGGTGTTTCTCTTTTAATAAGGCATTTTCCCTCCAATTTGATTCATTTGCAAGTGTATTTGTTGTGAATGTAGAGAGGAGAAAAAGGGCCCTAAATCTTGCGGCACTCGTAGCGGAAAAACCATCTGTTGGAATCGAGATCCATTAGTTCCAGGTAAGAGGCCTAGCCATACTCTTTCAATTAAGGGTATCAAAATTTTAGTTTAGGCACCCAGAGCTCATTAACAGGCTAGGTCGCACTTTTTGGGGTCTGTTCTACAACCTGGGTAGCAGGTACTGGGATGAAAATTGCAACTTGTCCTAGGAAATGACCTGAAAAGTGCGACTTGTCGAAGAAAGGATTTTTAGTGTTGTTTTTGGCTGAGACCTGGGATTTTTATGGTTCAGGGTCATAGGTGCCCCCAAGCATGTTATGGTCATGCCAAATGTATATAGAAAATGGGAATCTAAACACAATTTATGATGTGGTTTGCCATTTGTTTACATTATGGTTATCTTCTGTGGGAAGAATGGATAGATGCAGTTCGAGAAAGGGAATGGAGTATTACCAATCTATTTTGGTACTGCACATATGAATCAAATGGACTATATTTCTGGGTTCACATACATGGTGTCACTATCCCAAAGAGTGGATTTGGATATAATGAACTGGTGCTCACCTAGAAAACCCATAGTTTGGTCAACAACAATGTCTAGGGGACTGGGTTGTTGGTGTAAGATGAAGGAATGATGAGGGCGATCATCCCTAGAGTATTCTAAAGTGATATGGGACTCTATAGGTTCTTCTAAATGTGAAAGAATGATGGTACTAGAGTCGACATGACCATATGCACTATGAGGGTTGTGGAGAATTGCTTCTCCTGGACTCCCAAATATCGGTGCCCCCTTACCCAAACATTGGGTGTCAATGTATTGACCACAAGGTGTATGTGGTTTGAATGTATGGTTTCAATGTAAGGGGGTATAGATCAAGTCAGTGGTGGTAAATGATTCCATAATGTCATCATCACAATAGAATATGGGGTGACTGGTGGAAGAAAGACCAGCTGACATGACAAAGCTACCTGACTCATTATCATGAGAAATGAGGTTCACATGCGCATCATCGTGGAGGGCGACTGAAAAACAATTAGATGAAGGATCCACCGATGTTGAGCCCAAGGTGATTGGTGAAGGGAGGTTAGGCGAAACAGAAGGGGAAGTCCCAGGGGAGTCTTCTACCGAGGATCTCATAGATGATGATAGGTAGAGGATAGTGTCTGAAGACTCCATCATCTCGACATTGGGAGGGGGAATGTCAATGGGAGAAGATATGTCCTCTGGTTCTGCTGAAGCAAAAAGCGCAAATAAGGGAGCGGCGGACTCATTGAGATTGGCCTCGAATTGGCGAACCACTTCCAAAGAGGAGTGGTACTCTTCGAGGCGAGGAAAAAGGTAAGTATAGTGGCCATGGAGATCACACAAAGCACAGGGGTGATTTTTGCGCAAATTCTTAAGTTTCCTGGCTGAATCAGGTAAAGTAACATGGACTTCTGGGATATCAGACTCAGGAAATGCATCGTTAACCATGGGCTTGAGATGAGGAAATTCAAGACTATTAAGGGTGGCATGACTGAAAACATCACAAAAATCACACATAGGTGTACGCTTTGGAGGCTTAGGAGGAGTAGGGTTGTCGGAGCAGCCTTGTCCTTAGGTGCCTTTATGCGGGCTTTTCTCCCCTCACCTGAAGATTTCACAACAAGAGCAGGTTCCTGTTGAGGTGGCCCAGGCACAGAAGCAAAGGGAGGGGTCATGGCGAACGGTTGGACCGGGGTCAAAGCAGTATAAAGTTTGGGCTTACCAGGCGGGATAGTGGCTGGGGGATCAATGTACCAGACTGGGATCCCCAAGGTCATGTTAGGGAGAGATCAAGTGGCCATGACAGGCACCGAAAATACTCCAGAAGGGGGAGAAAGAAACGGTAGCTAACCGGAGGGGCAATGGCCAGGTGAGACACCTCTGATGTGGTTAAGGCCAGGAGGAACCATTCCAGGAGGGTAGATAGGATCAGGGACACTAGCTGCAAATGAGGGGCCTTCAGGAGGGGGTCAAGGAGGCCGAGTCAAGGTGCTAGGAGCAGGTTGCGGAGGGCAAGGTTGCTGACTAGTCGAAGCAGGCCGTTTGAGGGTGGACCAACACGATTGCATCATGCAAACATTCTATGAGCTAGGGTTGGAGATAAGAGGAGAGGGACCCAGTAAAGTACCAAGCAAAGAGGAATCTTTATAGACTCCAAGTGAGACACTAGTCAGAGGTTCGACTATTTGTTTATTGGCCACCAAAGTGATGATGGACTCAGGGGAGGTCTGAGACTTCGGTTCGTAATATGTCCATTGGTCGATGGTGGCAATATTTCTGTTATGGTACGGTGAACCGAAGATGGGATAGAGAAAATCACATAAGTGTATCTACTACCCAATAGAATGTTGTAGTCTAAGGGGGCATCAATGACTTCTACATCAACACAAATAGTCTTGCCTGCAAGAGTAATGGGACAATTGCGGAACATGCCAAGGGGCTGGGAAGAGTCGCCATCCCATGCTTGAAGGGTGATAGTGGAAGGGGCTAACTCAGGAGATCCAAGTTTCTTCCAAACTGAAGCGAACAACATGCAAGCGTTTTCCCCCTCGTCAATGATACAACAAGATACGTTGGCATTTTAGATCTTGATAGAGATTTGGAAGTCGACAGAAGTAGGAAGGGGGGGATGTTCTAACCGACCAACATCGAAGACGATCAAACAATCATCTGAAGGATCCACATCACCCATGGAAATTATTGGAGATTTTCGTTGTGAAGGGCACAACTTGAGGAGTTCCAGCATTGATATGGCAGCAAGGGATTGTGCCAAATCATCTACTATACTATATGAATGGGAAATTTTACTAGAAATAGTGTTTCGGTGTAATGGTCTCTTGGGGATCTTGGTATGAACCTCTGCCTTAGGTTGAGGGATCTGTAAAGGACCATTGGGTGTCGAAAGAGGCTCTATGGGATATGAAGAAGGGGGCTCGAGAGTAAACGCAGCGAGGGGGCTTGTTGTACTGACGAGACCAAGTTTGAAGGTTGAGGTCAGCGATATTGGGTTGATCAGAGTTCATCATGAGGATCTGGTAATCAGAGGTACCAGATGGAGGAGGTTGAGTGGCCGCCTGACCTTCAGGGGGTTGGGTAGCCACGAATCCTTGCTGGGGGAAAGGATTGGTAAACACAACTGGTTGAGTAGGGACGACATAGGGAGGAACCGAAGCAGAGGCTTGCTTTCCTTGAAATGATGCTTGAGCTTTCCACAGTTGACACATCTAAGGTAAAAGTGGACAATCATGGATATAGTGACCATAGACACTGTAGCAAGAAGAAGGTTTATTCGTGCGAATAGGCCTATCCTTCTTGGGCTAAACACTTTGTTGCTGGTTTGTAGTGTTAGGTGTATTCCCTTGGGGATTTTTTTGTGGATTACCTAGAGCTTGAAAAGGCATGGGAGGTATAAGTGCTTGTGCTGGAGGAGCTGGAGCACCTATATGTGGATACGGATAATAAGGAGGTGGAGAAACATTACAGTAAATAGGTCGGGAAAAAGTAGGCCCTGGCATCAGAGGATGCAGTTGGGAAAAAGTGTGAGGCATCTCGTGTCCTGGATACATGCTGCCAGGAGGGGGAAAAGTACTATAGGAGCTGGCCCCTCCCCGAGGAAAAATGTAACCCATAAGAGAATGAGTGCACGGAAACTGAGGATGAAGGCCTTGGAGTCTCCAGGATGAAATCCTTGGGGGCAGAAAGATGGCAAAGAGACACGGAACCTCAAAGGAATAGATACAAACAAGGGCAAGGAAGTGTAGGATCAATTGAGTACAATGTTGTAGGAACAAGGGCAGGGAGGTGCACAATCAATTGATTACAATGTATAAGTCTTGGCCTGATGGTGTAAACCAGGTGCTCTTCACTTAGGGTGTTCGTGTATGTGATAAGTGTGTTAATTTTAATTAAGCCCAAACCTGTGTAGAGAAAAAATAAAAAAGATGTTGTATAGCTGTAAATAAATTTGAATATAACAATAAAGGAAACTAAATATGACAGAAAATAAACAGCTAAAGATGCATCAAATTAAACCCAAGGAGGAGGGCTTCCCAACAACTAATCTATGGGTGGGAGAAATCTAGTCAAAACACACAAAATGGCTAATGGATATAAAGTCGGGAGGGACAGGGATCTAAAGGTAAGATATGCTAGAAATAGGTGTAGACAACAACAAAAAACCAGAGGGAAAAATGTTGCAAAAAAGGTGGTGAAAGGCTACAACCTGAAGGGAAACGGAGGGGACCCTAAAGGAGGACCAAACAAAACTAAAAAGAAATGTTTTGGATGGATGAATAACCAATTTGAAATGGATCTGAAAGTAAATGTTCGAATCTGGAAAATGGCTGGATAGACTGAAATCTGAGATGACCTACTTCAACAAAACTCCTCCTAAAAAGGTGCAAGCATACTGAAGCCCTAGGGGTCTTGGTTCCTACTTCGATGAGTCAAATGAAGCAAGTACGGGTCCAAGATAGGTGGATAAGGAGGTCAGACAACCCTAAACAGTAGCCCAGAAAAACCCTGAACAACCACAAAAAAATTCTCGCAAAAAAGCACAGGTCGCAGGTTCTGACCTGTTTGCAGTAGAGGTCGCAATTTTCAGGCTGTTTTCTGCTTCTTGAAGGTTGAGGTCACATGTTTTGGCCCAAAAAGTGTGACCTACACTTCTGGCACTCTCAGGACCAGGTTTCAGAAAAATGTGTCGTCTCAACTGCGGTTGTTACCTGTCACCTATGCAATACGCCCAAAAAGACACGGAAGTAAGAATTTTTATTGTTTTAGGGTTTTAAATGTTAAAAACAACATCAAGAAATGTGAAAATAAGAAGTTGAATAAAAAACCTAGGGGTTGAAGTAGCTGCTAATGCAGGGATCTAAAAAATGACAACGGTCATAATCATAAACCCTTCTGGAGTCGCGAGTTGATAGTATGAATTTTAATCACAAGCCTACGAAAAAAGCTCACTTTAGCTCTACATAACAAACAACCCTAACAGCAAATATGGATGCCAATTTTCTTAGATCTACAATTAGTGATCAAAATAAATGCTACAAAAATCCAGATCTATGCAGTTAAAGACATTAAAAAACAAATAATAAGTAAGATTTACACCATGCATCCAATGAACAAGACAAGATTTTTTGAAGAATTTTTGCATTATGACACTTGGGAAGGGAACATAGAAATATGTTACCAGTCCCCCTCAATGGGATGGGTTCTTGTATGTCCTCGGTGCTTCAGATCTAAGATCTCTCTCTCTTGATGATGTAGAAAACCCAGACAAAAATGGAACTCAAAGGGAGCTCACAAGAAAAAAGATAGAAAAAATATGACAATAATGGAGGATCAAAGCCAGACCAAAAGTATAGATCCAGAGTGATCATTAGGCAACAAAAGGTAGTGAATGAATGGAAAAAACCTTCTATTTATAAAAAAATATTGATTTAGTCTAGATATTGGTGCATCATTAAAATATTATTAACCAAATCTAGATCCAACTTTTATGGAATATTTTATTATTTTATTGGAGGGAAAAAGAATTTGAATTTGGTCAAGTCCCTTTTTTTGTAAATAATAAATAAATAAATGATTTCTTTATTATTTTAAGAATGTGGTTGAGCAATAATTAAATAAATAGAGATTTATTCAATTGTTTATAGATGATTTAGTCAAATTTAACAAGGAATATTATTTAAATAATGTTTTAAATAATTATTCCTAGAAAATAATAAGATAAATAATTATTTATCTAATTAATTTTCCTGTATTGGGTTAAATATGACTAGGAATATTAATTAAATTGTGGTTTAATTAATTATCCCTTGAGGAAAACCAAACAAATAGGGATTTATTTAATATTTTCTCATGGGGTTTCCTATTTAGACAATAAACAACTTAATAATTTAAGGATTACTAAGTTACTTTTCATAGTGAAAGAAATTCTACTATGGTAGAATTGGTCTTACATGGTGTACTTTGGTCCATCTAATAGTAACAGGATAGATGACCAAAAATTGGTGTAAAAAATAGCACTATTCTAAACAATATAAAAAGTTGGTGTAACAATTAGCACTATTCTAAACAATATAATCGATCTCTGAAGAGTAACAGGAAAGATGGACAACTGTGTGGAGAGGTGGCTCTGGTTTGGAGGAGTTAGTTGCTGAATTGGCCTTTTTCTGTGTTGCACTTGCTGATGTGCTGTCTGTGTCCTAGCATATCTTCTTACTGCATCTAAATTACTAGTTAGTCTAGTAATTCACAAAGTTTGTCCCATCTGTCTCCATCTGGAATGGTTAACTTGGTTACCTTCCGATAAATTTCATCAACCTCGGTATACTTGGTAAATGTTGGCCTTATGGCAAAAATATGATTTAAATAATCCTGGATGAAAAAATCATTCCCCATGGCTTCTAAGAAATCTTTTCTTGCAGTGCTACCTGTTACAATTTATTTTGTCACCGTCCCTACAATCCCTATCCTGAACATTGAAGGACCATTTCAGTGACTTCTGTGTTTTGTCATACTTTGCCATCAATGTCATTGCATCCCTTGGCATGTTAAGAAAATTTTCTCTGTTGATCATTCCTCAAGAAGACCTTCAAAAACATGTGATTTTGGGTCGGCGTTGGTAGGTAGTTATGGGCTCGCGTCCATGGAAAAATTAACACTAGACTCCGCACCTTTTGGTGCTCTGTCTTAGAAGGGCACTCGCACCTAGTTGTTTGTGGAAAGTAAAAAAAAAAAAATTAGAAACAAATTTTCCATGCTTAACAACTTCGTGATCGAATTGATCATGGTTTGTTTGATTGAATAACGTCGAGCTCTTCCCTTTGGCTTGTTGTTTCCTACAATTGTGAAACTCCCCAAAGGGATAGGCCTCTCCTCCACCTCATGAGGGATCCCAAACCACCTCCTCCTCTCCTATAAATTCTTCCTTCTCACATTGATTCAGCTAGCTAAACAATCATTACTATAGGTGGTGTGTAGAAGAAGGTAAAGAAGAATCCATTGTTGAGAGAGAGTTTAGGCCCATTGCCTCATCGAGTCTAATCCCAAACGAATTCTTGATACATGCCCGACTGGACCCGCTGAAGGAGATCTGCAACGTCAAGGCATAAGGTTGTAAACTTCATTTTCTCTATCAATAATACATGACTAGTTTTTTGGTTCCAACTTTGTTTCCATTTATATGCAAAGTATTTATCTCTCCTTGACTAGTAGAATAGCCATAGATGAATGTATATGCTTGTGTGTTGTTATCACTTGTTTGATCT
Source organism: Pinus albicaulis (assembly GCA_034641835.2). Taxonomy (NCBI): domain Eukaryota; kingdom Viridiplantae; phylum Streptophyta; class Pinopsida; order Pinales; family Pinaceae; genus Pinus; species Pinus albicaulis. The sequence continues at coordinate 1,345,898,899 of CM076570.1, read as the reverse complement.
TTGTGCAGACACGTGAACATCGTCACCAACATGGAGTTCATGGCGTGAAGACAAGGATGAAAGGTTCACTGCTGCGTGCCATGACAAAAGCATTGGACCGAGGTAGGATATATGTTTCGGTCTATATTTCAATTATAAGCTAGGAATTTAGGAGTCTGTCATGTTCCCTTGTTGCTAGACCCACCCTAGGGCTAGAGGGATCACCTCTATCTATAGAGTGGATTTTCCTGTTCAACAAGTTAGCGACCATACTGGGGACTACTGTGTCTGTCGTCTCTCGTTGATTCGTTTAAAGTTTTGATTGTCTGTCTAACTTTGGTCATATTGTAGCTTTTATTATTTGTTTTTCTTGTCTGATTGTTTCAAGCCATCATACCTATTCTCAGAGTGCTAAGCCTGGTTTTTTCCTCAGCTTATTTTCTCCTTTCCTTGGTTTTTTAGCTCAGCGTTGTTGTTTCCCTAAAAATCACGTTGATTGGAATGGATTTCCTATTTTACAGGTGTGATTTCCCCTGTTCAGTGTGAATTACAGCCAAACAGATGCACTGAATCCTATAGGTTTGGATTTGGGCCTCTTCCCTGATATTTCCAGTGCATCTTACCCTCTTGCTTGGTTTTTTCCTCCTCGATTAGTCCAATTGAATTGTTTTTGACTTCCCTGTCTCATTCTCTTTGGTCGATTGTATATCATTTGATTAGTGTGTTTTGTCATCCTAAGGTTTCTAGGTGTCTTTGATTTCTTGTTTGGCTGCATGCTCACTGAGCTTCTGAGTTGTATATGAGTCAGTCTAGTCTTTTGTCTTTTCAGCTTATGGACTGATTGCTTGGTCTCTTTTTTTTTTTATTCTGTTTTGATTGTGTTTTACATTCGCATTCAATTGGTCTCTTTGTCTTTGATCATTTCATTCGAGTGGCTCAAAACTAGTATTCATTTTGTCCTTTTAGTGTAACAGTGCATCATTGCTTCTTGTTCATCTAAAAGAACAAAATTTGCATTCTTTCTCCTGATTTGAAAATGGAAAGTAGTCTTTTGCATCAGTAGCTTTCTCACTAAAAAGTGAAAAACAAGAGAAAATCCTTTCATTTTCTGATTTGGTTGTGTTAGCAGCATTAGAAAAAGTCCTTCTTGCATTCAATTGCTTGTTACTTCATTGTGAACTTATATCCCTATCTTAGCTAGCTATTCATTGAATTGGAATGCTATTACTTCTCATATAGTTGTGCATTAGAGATTCAAGATTACATTCAATAAGGCCTTGAAGATGCAACATAATTTCAAGGTAAACTTTAAAATGAACTCAATCAACTAAGGAAACATTGAAACTTAATGCTCACATTTAGAGGTCTAGGCTAGTGATGTGTTATGGAATCGTTAAACCTAGTAGCTGTCATTCGCCATCTGGAATTAGACAATGCTAGCACAGACTTGTGCTCCCCGTACCATTGAGTATATAAAGGGAGACCCTCGTAGGTTGCAATCCTTTATCCATAGGAAGTCGAGTCTGCTGCCCTGTAACCGTGATACATCGAACACAACATTCTAAGAGACTGCCTTCATGTACGTTAAATCCTTGGTCATTTTTATTTCATTTGATCACCAAGGTGTACATTGAATTTCATGGGAGCTTGGTACATCCTCCTGCTTAGATTTCCTAATTAGTCATTTTTATCTTTCTGTGACTCTCTAAAATTTGAAACATCGAGCACTTGTCCTTTCAAGATCATCCAACCTGAAAGTGACTAGAGTCATCTTTTGCCTTTTTCTTGACTCTTAAAATATGAAAAGGCAGAGTTTTGTTTCAATGTCATAAAATCAATTACCTACAATCACACACCCATTAAAGTTATTTTCTTGGCTTGTTCATAAGTAATTCCTTAGTGATTGGTCTTGAAGCCTCGAATTGGTCATCTCTTTTCTCTCATGTTTTTGAGACAAAGTCACAGTGGCGGAACCACTAGTTCCATCATCCCCTTAATTACCTCATAGTGAAGAAGAACCTTCTCTCGAAGTTTCTTCGGAGACATCTCAGTCTGCTAGGACTTTAGGTTACTTGCATTCTATTATTCTGAGTGTTCAACCTCTTGCCACTCGCTCTCCTCCTGAGGAACCATTTGATATCAATTGGAAACCTCCTGAAGTTTGGGCTCCTTTAGGGAAGAAAATCCTCCTTTACCCTCGAAACTGTTTTCCTTGCCATTAACCCGTGCTTTACTTGCCACTGCTCGTCGCCTTTTCATCGACAGCATGTCTTCATCTGACATGGATGGCATGAGTCCTATTAGTAGTGAAGAGACTTATGTTTCTATGGGAGAATATCAGTTCCCTCCAGAGAATTTTCCTTATGTCTCGAGTCAACCTTCCTCAAAACCTTCATCTCTCTTGGCTGGTTATCGTTCGTTGAGTCAAATCATTTCTAGTGCTGCATCTTTGTATCAGAATCTGATATGGTCGGGTACATTGGCTCCTTGGGAGGGGTCATTTGTATTTGGTCCATCCCCTTCGACTCTTATCATGTTGACGGTTGTTACATTTGTCTAAACCCAGCCCACTATTTGTGTGGCTTCATCCACACCATCTGCTAGTATGATTCTGTCATTACCACCATCTTTTGTTGTTCGGGGGACGAATCCTATTGCTTCCACAATACTCGTTGGGCGCACTGTGAGTGGATCATAGCCTCACGTATCAGGAGTGTATCAACCTACTGGTAGTACACCTATCTCCTCTAATATGATTCTTGGAGGTTTGACATACGACCAGTATATGATGGCCATTCATCAACAGAATTACTTCCCTAGGGTTCACAGTAGTTTCAAGCTCCCATTGATCGACCACACTATTATGATGAGCATGGAACTCACATCCAATACCATGGGCCCATTCCACATGGTCCATTGTATTTTCAAACACCTCAAATTTTGATTTATCCCAACTAGTTCACATACCTACAGGGACAACCTTGTGGTCCACAAGGACAACCCTTTAAGGACAACCTTCGGTGTAACAAGGATAACCCTATGGTCGTGCTGGTGAACCTCATTTTTAACAGGGAGCATCTTATGTTCCCCAGGGGAAAACCTATCCATCTCAGGGATAGCCTTTTGTGCAACAAAACGAACCTTACGTTCAGCAAGGCCCAAATTTTGTAAAACAAGGTCAACCCTCTATTGCTAAGACGAGCCAACCTGGTCTTCAGGGGCAACCTGGCTCATCTCAACCATTAGGCCAACTTGTGCCTCAGGGAAAACCTAGTGGCTCTCAGCATCTAGGCCAACCTGTACCCCAGAGACAGCCTGTCCAACCCTAACATCCAGGCCAACCTGCACCACAGGAACAACCTGTTCAACTGCAAAATCTAGGTCAACTTGCACCCCAGGGGCAGCCTGTACAGCCTCAAGGCCCACATTTTATTCCTCAAGGTCAATCTTCAAATGGTACAAGGTCCACCCCAAGGCACTGCTTACATTCTGCAAAAAAATCCATATGTCACTTAGACAAGACCTCAGTGGTTCGCTCAGAATCAATATCCTGATCCTCAGCTGGTGTATGGACAAAATTATCAAAATTATAACCCCTATGGACAAACACCTCTGGGACAGAACATATGGGTCAAAATTTTTCCCAACCTGGTTGGAATCCCAATATTGGTCTCTATCAAAGGCCTACAATGTCTTTCAATCCATAATTTCGATTCCTTGCTACGCTGGAATTTCCCGATGTGTCAAAGTTGGCAAATGATCCTATCCTTTATAATCCATCACTAGTATAAAATGGGTAATTAGTTACAAAAAAAAAACTAAAATCTACATATAAACAACTATTTTTGAGTTAGTGACCAATAGTAGCTAATTTACAGTATCTTATAACACAACAAACTTTTAGTCGTTTTTAGCTTAGTCATTAATTAGTTGTCTCAATTTTGTTATCTGGTAGTATATTTGGTCATTGATTTGGTCGTTGATTTAGTCGTTGATTTAATCATTGATTTGGTCATTAATTGTCACAATTAATGACCAAATATACAACAAAATATGTTACTAAATGATCACCCAAGAAAAATAATTAATGACCAAAGAAATTTGACTAAAATTTTGGCCATGTTATAAGATACTGTAAATTAGCTACTAATAGTCATATATATGCAAATTTTATTCATCGTTTGAAACCAATTAATGGTCAAAGAAATATGACTAAATTTTAGTCATGTTATAGGATACTGTAAATTAGATACTAATAGTCGTATATATGCAAAATTTAGTCGTCATTTGTAATCACAAATTTATCATTTGCAGTAGTCATTTATCTTTTTTGGTAGTTTCATATTCATTATATAAATGACTACTTTTGTAGTGTATATTCATTTCATTCACTTTCATTAAAAATCGTCATAAGAAACTAATTTAGTCGTTTATTCATTCTATTTGTGTTCATCATTAATAAACATAAACTACTTATTTAGTAATTTTAGATTGATTTTGTGTTTATTATTAATCAAAATAAATCAATTAGTATGAGTTTTCAACTAAATTAAAAATATATATATCATACAATGTACATGTCCATCTAATATGAAAAGGCAAAGTTGCATATGTTAAATTACAATACTAAATAATATCATGTGCAACTATAAATAATTCCAACCATAAATTATATTATATAAAATGTCAAGTATTACAATATGAATTTCCAAATTAATATTGGTTGGAATACAATTACACATGAAATATTGTTTCATCACTTCAAAACATTATCATTTTGTTGCTAAGACATTACAGGTGAATTCACCAACTTTGAAGACTTGATGATCAGTCTCTATGTGTGTGCCTTATGTGACATATTGGCTCTATAAGTACCACTAGACCAGTTCTCTTCTCTCTCTCTCTTTAATTTGTATTTTGCCGCTCTATTCTTATTATTCTCCTCTTTATTCAATTCTTTCTTCTTACCATTAATACTGAGTTCCTTTTCTACAACAAAAAAAAAAAATACAATGCAGAGTATAAGACAATAAAGTTGATGAACACTGGAATATAAACTAAAGTAGACTATAAAAGATTTATATGATATATATATCAACATAAGAAATATTTTTAATGTCATTTTTCCCTGTAAAAGTAAGAAACTCGAACAAGTTTTCTTAAATTGGGAAATAGTGGCCACTATCTAGTTAAATGACATGTATAAAAAAAGCAAATAAAATGTCACCATAGAATAAATTCTGTACATACTATGTTCTCAATGTACAAAATTTGTTGATAAAATGTTATCTTCAACAAGTAATAAATGCAAATAGAAGCACACATTTCTATCCCAATATTTTGAATTCCCATGCTTATGGTACATTGGAATTTTGTTTTTATCCAACACAATCAAACACAACAAATCTAGAAATTTCTACTAAGAATGTCTCATGCTCCACTTGTGTAGTTGTATAATTTCGTCTAGTTATCTTTAAGAACGAGTGACACTTCAAAAATAAACTTGTTAGTAGAAATCTAATGGGTGGAGCAAAGTATTGATGACACAAAATTGTAAATTGTAGTTGTATCATTTCATCTAGTTATCTTTAAGAATGAGTGACACTTCAAAAATAAAACTTGTTAGTAGAAATCTAATGGGTGGAGCAAAGTATTGATGACACAAGACTTTGTAAATTGTGATACTAACTGGGAATATAACTTCAATATAAAAATCTTCAATTGTCAGCGTACTATTCTAGGGGAAAAAAATTCAATTCCAAAAAGCCAGCAAATTATATCCAGAGAAAAACTAAACATGTTGGCTCCACATTTAAAGGTAAATTAGCTTGGGAATAGCTATATTAGATACTTTTCAGAGTTTACAGGTAGCTACTAACACCATTAACAATAACTTTAAAATAGATCTACCACGTATGACCGCAAATGTGGCAACAAGTTTGATATATGCACTAACTATATACATTTCAAAATGCTTTGCAATGATATAAGAGTATCAAAAGAAACTACACATAATTACATATTCACTATCCACTTTTATTCCAAAACAACATTCAAATAACTGTTATAACTTACCCTAAAAAATATGTCAAAATTTCTATTCATTGTCATGAATATCCCTGGTTGTCGGTTCCTGGGAAGGTGATTGCTAAGTGAAATCCTGCCCAAAACAAACTAAACTTAATAGGAGACAAATATGACAAATACCCTTACCTTTTTCTCCTTTAAAGAATGTCGTCTTCTCTTAAAAATGGTCTAAAAGTCTAATAATTTATCTATTAAATCACAAATAGAACAACAACTATGGGAAAATAAGAACTACACAAGTGAAGGACAAACTTTTTCCACAGTGCGACGTGGGACATAAAGCATGTCATTGGTTCTAGTGTTACTTGTAGTGAACATTTTACAAAAATAATTATTTAGTTGCTTGCTTGGTGTGTCAAGGTCAAAACCAAGCTAACAATATTTTTCTCTTGTTGCACAATATCATCAATTTTTAGTTCCTTGCATAAATGGAACTAGTACCAAAGCATTTCTCACTAGAATTAGCAATTACAGCAAGCACAAATAATGAAATTGAAAATGTCTTACAACATTAAGAGGTTGAAATGGCATTTGAGCATATACTTCATCCATTTCCACATTTTCTTCGTATTCAATACGGTTTTTATTAAATCTTAAATCTTGTATATATAACTATATGAATAAAAGTGTTCACAACCAAAGCAACGATGAAATGCAGAGAACCCACATGCACTGTAACAGTGTCAAGTTGGCAGATTAATTGAGTTGGAAGATTTAGATAATTGGATATATGAGCATAAACTTCCTTGTTTTTTGAAGCAGCTACCTAAAATCACATTTATTATGATCAGTTTCATTACATAACATTAAAATTTCAAAATACTAGGGTCACATTTTATGATGAAAAGAAAATAAGAATTCATTATTTTCAATCATTTGTATCCAAAATTAGGTTGCAAATTAAAAATTAGTGAGCAACCACCTCACCTACTTAATGTGACCCTGTGGAAAATACACAACCTTGCTCCCTACAACAAGTAAGGATACAATCGGTCTGGCACAAGCATACCAAAGCTTTGAATTAAGGCATCTCCTTTCCCCTGCTTGATGTGACATGAACAAGAAAATTGTCAATTGGATATTCCTTTATAAATCTCTCGACATTCCAATAGAAACTATGTATAGTAATATGATATTATGAAAGTAAAATTTGCAATATAAAGCACATTAACTTGACCAATATTCCAAATGACAGTATTTTCCATTGACATTTTTACATTAATTATTTTTCTAAGGTGTTACAGTTTGATACGATGACTTAATTTAACATTATTCGCTATCTAAACTGCATCTCAATATATAATTCTAGAATCCAAACAAAAATCACTGAAAAGCAAACCATTCTAACTAGAGTAGTGGATGCATTAAAAAGGTAAGAAGCACCATTTTCACGTTTAAGCTCTTAGAAGAATTTAAGCGGCAAGTCAGTACACAGATATCTTTTATTTAATATTCCATGAGACTTCATGGTCATATGGGACATAGAAAATATTACATCATGTGTGACATTTTAAAAGAAATTAATGTCAAAAATGGAAACAAACAAAGATAGAGGTGAAAAGATGGTAACCAAATATTGGTCCCAACCTACTCATTTGATTATTAGACTATTAACCAATTCATAATGCTCTACAATTTATTCAAGAAATAGCAAGAAAGCTAATATATGAAGGAAAGTAAAACCAATTCTAAAATAAAATTTGTTTCCCTGGAACCAGTGTACTCATATAACTTATTACACCCTAGTAAAGTTTGATAAAACCACATATGATAACATATTCGGGTCATTTTGTCTAAATACAATAAAATGTGAAAATACATTGTACCTAGCAAGTATAGAACAAAGCTTCTCTATGCATATATCATTCAATGTTTTTCACTCCCCCTATTGGTATGCTATGGTTTAGTCCATCAATAATTTCCCCTAATGGATACAAAATGCCTGGATATGACAAAGCTAGAATGATATTGCTAGACATGAAAAAATTTGATGTCCAAAGCTCTCTAGGAACGTTTACGGATAAGTGGCTGAATATTGGGGTTTCCATTGTCTTTTACGTCGTAACAAATGTTAAAAACCAACATTTGATAAATGTTCTTGGTGTGTTGGCTAGTGATGCAATCTTCCTTGCAGCCCAAGTCTACTTATCATTTGTACCATCTTCTATGAGCATTGCATACCTCTTGCCGAAAAGTAATAATGATATAGGGCCATCCAATATGACAAAGGTCATTAAAGATAATGTAGCTAATTGTAAAGTATCAGGAAAACCATTGAGCATGTACATCCTCACATTTTCACTCTGATTGTTTGCTGCACATGTTGAATTTTTTAATAGATAATATTGTTAAGCACAAAGAGCATGACCTGATCAATTCCTTGTAGGAGTGGAAGTCCATCATCAAATTCATCACAAGGCCTATTGTTGTCCACTACAGTTACCAAATTCACTCCAAGTTACAATTACTTAATCTCGCAAGGACTAGATTTGGTAGCTATTAGCTCACCTTTAAGTGCCCGTTGAAGATAAGATGGGCATTGGCTAACATGATGGTGAATGATTTATTGGTGAACTTGAGGATACATAATACTACAAATAGAGATAGTGCTTATGTAGTGTAAGATATCCTTTTGTATCATATAGTTTTTGGTCACAGATTAATATGTTTTTCAATTCATCAAATCTAACGTGACTCGATTTGTAGATTGAGATCAATCAGTGAATGAGGAATTGAAATGAGCAAAAGGACGCCATGCTAGGAAAAATTAAGGACATTTTTGAGCCTAGAGATATCAACTTCTATGACTGTATTTGAGTAGAAGTCAAAAAATAATCAACAAAGAAAAATACTCTAGTCCATGCTTTAACATACATTGTTACACCAAAATACTATTCTACATCATGGTTGAAAGCATCAATGCCTATTTGTAGGGTGAAGAGAAAACTGTAAATGGATCCATAGGTTCAGAGTGGTCAAATGCAAGCATTAAACAAGCTTGCCATTGATGAGTGTGATATCGTACAACAGAAATTGAGTAACTACCTCAATGCCTAAGGATTATTTGGTTATGCCTATCCATTTATATATAATGGAAGATGAAAAATTCACTCCAATGGAAGAACATGTATGATGTTTCTACTCCAAAGGTGCAACATTTGGAAAAATGGGGTGCTTCCACATATTGCTGAAGTTTGACTATTGCATTGACCGAGTTTGACTAGATTATTTCAAACAGTTTTAGGTTGACTTTGATTGTGAGAAGAGTTTGATTTTGACTGGATTTGATCGAGCTCCATTGAGAGGTATTTTGTTGGTTCGACCAATGTTGACTTTGTTGGTTAGTGCATCCTGTTGACAACTGTAAATTGTACTTTCTCTCTCTGCTGAATTTGAAGAATAATAAGAAGATTTGATCAAAGGGTTTTCTGTGCATTGGGGTTTTTCCCTTGCATCCGCAAAATTATTGTGTCTCTTGTCTTGGATTGTCTTATGTCGATTTATTTATGTTATATCAAAATTTACTATAAATGTTAATGTGATTGCATAACTGAAAATTGAATTGGGCTAATAAGAAAGATTGAAGTAAATTGCTTTAAGCATAGAACATACCATGGTTAACTAAAACTAACACCTTGTGCCTTGAGGAAATATTACCTTTGCCTACAATTTGGAGGGTGAGGTGTGTTGAGAGAGAGAAAGAGAGAGAGATCCAAACATATTTGGTATCCTCTCCATCAAGGTTCAATTCTCATAAATGATATGTTGAGGTCTTGTCGAGTATATCATTGTAATGACTTCAAGCCTTGTTTGAATAGTCCAAACAATATATATTCCCCCCAAAAAATATAAATATATTTCAATAAGGAACACACACACACACTAATGTAGGATTCCTTCTTCATTTTATTTTTCACATTTTCTAGAAATGCATTTGAGCTCCCAGATTGTACTCTTACTACTATTGTATTCTTCGATCTCATTGACCTATTCTTGTGGTCACTTATTGGACATTAATAAAATTATATAAAGAGAGAGACAAAAATATCCCAACCTGTGTGTGTGTGTGTGTGTGTGTCTATATATATATATATATATATATATATAGAGAGAGAGAGAGAGAGAGAGAGAGATATCACCTCTCTCTCTCTCTCAAATCGCTATAGAAAGTGGATGTGACAATGACCCAAATTCAAATCTTGGCAAGAAATGCTACTCCCCTACATGGAGTTTAACAAATGTGGCTACTGATTATATTGATATTGTTGAGGTATATTTCATGTGGATTATTGTATGGTTTGAGGGAAGTTTCCAATAAACCTTATTCTCCACATAAATATGTTAGGGTGGGTCAAGCTTATTTCCACATTTGCCATCCATAAAGAGACAAAATCTTGTTTATATATATATATATATATATATATATATATGGGAATAAAGCATAAACAAAAACAAATAACAAATGGAAGAAGATAAAACAAAAGGATAAACTTATAGCAATTTAACAAAAAATAACTAAAATAAATCAATTTCACAAAAAAACCCCTAAAACATAACAACATTATCCATTGTTTAGATACCAATCTCAAACAAAAAATGAGAATTTAACAACAACAAAAACATCAAAACATGCTTATAAAACGAGGAAAAATGAATAATAAAGAGAAGAAGATAAAACAAAAGGATAAAATTATAGAAATTTAACAAAAAAAAACTAAAATAAATAAATTACACAAAAAAAACCCTAATACTTAACAACATTATCTAGTGTATACATACCATTCTCAAATCAAAAATGAGAATTTAACAATAGCGACATCAAAACATGCTTATACAATGAGGAATGGTATGGAATACTTGCAAAGCTCTGAGATAAACGTTTTTACTTTTATGTTTGTTCTCAAAAATTCTCCTTTGTGGTTTCTCAGAAAATTTTAGAGGTTCATTGTGACTAGTCTGGCTTCTCTGAAAGGTTTGGGGTCTAGCCACACCTCAACCAAGTCTGACTGAGGGTATAAATCATATATAGAAGGAAATATTTATTTTTAAATAGTGGTATTTTTTCTATTTGGAAAGATATTTATGAATTTAATTATTAACCCAGGCTTTCCATTTCACAACAAGTAATATCAAATTCACATAACAATAAAACCTGTTATATCAAAATTGTTTAAAAAGAACACACAAGGAAAATTAAATACCAAATAAAAAGGCTAATGTGATAGAAATGGTCAAGGCATAATAACTTGTTATTTATAATATCTTTGATGTAAAGTGTATCACTCTAGCTAATCATGATCAAGTTTCAGATGAAGCTAACATTCTAGGTTAGCTTGCATTTCAAAGTGAAAATCGTTTAATAATAATGGACTTCAAGTAAATTAGCGGTGGCGGGTGTGGGGCGATCATACTAGATCCCAGTGGAGAGCTTGAACTATCATTTCCTTGGGGTATAAAATATCCACAAACAATCAAACTAAGGCTTATGCTCTTTATCAAAATCTTCTCCTGGAACAGATTCTTTGATAGTCGATGGTCATAACAGACTCAAGCATAATTATCAAATTGATGGTTTTGAAATAAACCCCACTCAAAAGAAAACCTGCTTTGTAGCCAAAATCCCAAAGGAGGTCTGCAGCCTGCACCAGGTCTAAAAAGAACACAATTATCAGGTTGATTCTTTCGCCAGTGAGGCCATCACACTAAAAATAAGTGCATTTTGAAAAAATAGGGAATGCCAATTTCATGCAATAACTTAATCCTCTTAGGTTATCGGTATACAAATATGTAGTAATATAAATACAAGTAATCACCATTTATCACATAGCCATTGTCGTCAAGGAGCTCAGACTTGATAGGACGAGCCCACCCCTCTCTCACATGCTTGAAATTAACCCTATTATGTCTTGAACTCCTCTACAATGGTCTTCATTGGCAAGGTGCGATAACGAGTCACTGAGTGGGAGAAGTTAGCAGCATTAGATGCAAAAAAGCTATTCAACCAATAATATTCCCAATAAGAGCCCCTCACGGTGTCTAGTTGGTATCCTAGAATTTGTATTTGTTGGGCTTACTAACAAGGCATGTTTAGTGTGAATTACTTTGTTTTGGCCCCCAAAATCCAAGAGTGCATAGTGTGTGTTTCCATTGTTCTGGTTGTTCATTTATTTTCAATACCTTTCCACTCATCGATTCTTATTTCACACATACCCTTTTGGTTCTCTAGGTTTTACTTCTAACTAGTTGTTAACTCTTGGTGTCCTATACTCTCTCCACTGGGGGTATGGCTCTCCACTTCTTATTGGCCACCGATCACTCTATTATTCTCAATTTTGGCTTCAAAAAGCTCTGTTATCCTGACGCCTTAAGTATTATGTTGTGTGATTTGCAAAGAAAGGATCTCTATTTCATGTGTTTGAATCAAGGTTACTATTGGATAATTTGTGTGCAACAACTTGAGCTGCAAAAACCAGTGTCAGCAACTGGCATCAAATTTTCTTTATTGAGTGTCACACTGATGGATTATATTGAAGCCCTAGAGTTTAAAAGGGTTCTTCAAAGACATGAAAAGTCTATATAATGCAACATATCTTCTATTTTTCCAGTGATATCTAAAGTAAATGAAAATGAACACCAATGGACTACACAAAATATTATAATTATAAATATTGTGGACCAACAAACATAGAAAATGAATATCTTTGACGCATAATGTCATATCTTGATTCTTGAAGAATATGGTTATCACTCTTAGTAAAGGCTCTCACTTTGAAGCTTCTAACCAAAGGATTTCAACAAATTCACTGTAAAGAGATTCTAAAGAGATTCTAAAGAGGAAGAAACATTTCACCAAATGATGGAAAACATTGATTTTGGAAAGCCAAATTCCTTTCCTTCCAACAATGGGCAGGAATAAGTCAATAGTGATAATGTATTTCTCTAATATCTATGTTTAGTAAAGTAATTAGAATATTAGGTAGTTTTACGTTGTATATCCAAGGAATTATGGGATGTACAACTTTGAATCTCTTCAAGTTTTGCTTTGCAACATATAAGACTTACGTGCTTATTTAGTTTGAATACTGTGGGCCGCAATATTATGTATTTTTTCTAGAACTTTTATGATATAAAGTTTCAAAGTTTTGGTTTTTTAATAAAAAAAAAGAAAAATGAAACCATACTTCAAGTAACCAGCTGAATATAATAAATAAAAACAAGATTTCGGTAAAATGCATTAACAAAGTTCCAATCCAATCAAACACATGTTCTCATAAGATATTTTATCCTTTTCCGCTAGATAAAACACTTCCTTAAAATAACTTAGGTCAAACACTTCATTAAAATAACTTTAGCATTCAGGATGCCCCATATTCAATATGATATTGCTCCATATTCAATGCGATGTTACATATCTATTTAGAAGAGAACCATAAATAAGAATGAAAATTTTGAATTCACATGATCCTAGTAGAAAGAATGTATTAGCAAAAATTATTTCGAACAAAAGTACTTTCTCCTATAAGTCTTGGAAAACGGTTGCTGATACGCAGCAATTACAAATCGCTTTACACGTGAATCATTGTGGTCTCCAGCTTAATAACTTTACACGTGAATTATTGTTGTCTCCAACTTTTTAATTAAATAATGATTTCAACTCAAAGAACTCAAGGTTCAAGTCAAGATAAAATTTTCCCAGTGACGCAATATATCAAAGTAATGCAAATATTGCACACGTAACATACATAAGGTGTTCATACACGTTTCATAGATTTCAGGAGAAAAATATCATTTTAATTAGTGTAATTTCGAGACAGCTAAAATATTTTCAAACAATCAGTTTCATGGATATCATTACACAAAAATTAGTAAGAAAATAATTTATGAGAGAAAAAGTATTCTTTCAAAGTACACGAGTTCATGATAAGCTTCCTTCAAGAATTTTTGGGGTTGTGAAGAGATCTAGGTCATAAGGAAAACAAGAATAATGGCAAAAAATTAACTGCAATTGTTTCTCGTTACAACACTGCAAAGTCTTCTAACAAAGATTAACTGCAATTGTTTCTCGTTACAACACTCGCGTACACACAGAAAACTAACAAAAATTTAAAAATAAAAAGTATCATTTAAAACCTCTTCGGCTGAGTTACGGCTTCGACCTCTTCCTGATCACCATCTTCTTCGTCGGGACTCTATTCATTTTGTGGGTGTTCTTCCTCGGAGGAAGCCAAGTCATCTGATGAAATCATACCGCGCTTGTCCATGGCTCGGCTCGGCTTAGCTGTGGAGGATAGATCCCTTGAACCAGCGATGATTTTAAAATTTGTCGAAAAAATAAAACAATTCAGCGGCGGAGTATGGATCCCAGAATCTATATGGAAAGTCAGAATGCAAATTCGAAACCCTTGAACGAACTACGGTTTTAAAATTGACGAACAAATAAAACTATGCCGAAATCTATATGGAAAGTGGGAAGGCAAATTTGAAACCCTTGAACCAGACGAACGTTTTAAAATTTGACGAATAAATAAAACTACCCTCATGGTAACTTTTTCTGCCGTTCTAGTGAGGCGGGGAGCAGTGGGCGAGTAAAAAGTTTTCGCCGCCCTTTTTTTAATTAATTTCTTTTCATTTTTTTAGCCCGCTATTCGTGGATTCAGATTTTTTCCTTCCTAATGCATTTGTTTTCACCTTCTCCCTGAATTTTTCCTTCCTAGTGCATTTGTTTTCACCTTCTCGCCGAATTTGAGGGAGGGTTACCACGAAGGTTTGGAAGTTCCCGCCTTTTGTTGCTAGGATTTCCTTTCAATGTGGGTCACTCGAGCCGTTCTCGTTGTTCCACTCTAGTAAAGATAAGGTTATCAAGTAAGCAATGAGCCTTGGAGTATTTGTAGAATTGTATGTTTAAATTTATATAATTACTTTAGATGTGAAGATATATGGTTGATGTATTATTAGTTTAGATGTGTAGACATTGTTTATATTGCCAAGTAAATTTAAAGATATATCATTATTTTTAAATGTTAAGATATTTTATTTATAGAGTATTATAATTATAGTATTGTTCTTATTTTAATCTTTGTCAAGTTGAATATATGTAAGTGAAGCTAATAATTTTAAGGATTTTAATATTGGAGGGTGTTATAAGATCAATTTAAGGAAATCCTAAAATGGAAAGGGTTGTGAAATCAATACAAGGATATTCATAGGGTTAAGGGGTGTGAAGGTGGTAGAATATTGCATTAAGAGAACTAGATAGCATTTTATGAAATCTTGATACAAATTGCACATGTGTATATGTTGGAGTGCAAATGTAACAATGTTTTTGAAATTATTTTGTAAGGCATGACAAGGGTCAAGTTTTCCATGTTGTTTAGAAGCATGCATGTGTACGTAATGGTGAGTAAATGACTTATGTTAGGAGGGATGAGGTTGAACCCCAACAAATGCAAGCAAGGTGATCAATCTAGAAATGGTGGTGGTGTGGGTCAATGAGAATTAGGCCATTTAACTTGCTTTGACATACATTTATTTTTTTTATGAACACAAGCATGTGGAAATTAATTGATTTTAGACATTGCAATATGGTAGAACCATCTCCAAAATTATGAAAGCACCACTTTAACTCGACAGTTACAACTAAGTGAAATTTATTCTACTAAATTCACTCTAGACTTTGATCTAACCCTATCTTAAATAAACAACCCCCTTAAGAAGGAAATTTGGCTCATGAGGGGTGAACATGTCACATGGCAAGATTGAACACTTGTGGGGGAATAATAACAGACTATTGTCACCCCCCATCAATGTTATGGATTACTTTAAATGGGTTGAGTATCCTTGGATGCCTCTAACAATCATATTGAATGTATGCGATGTTAACTAAGTTAACCAACAAAACATGCCTTCAATAATGGTAACAAGACTTACACACTATTTATTGCATTGAACAATCAAATGAGGCTTTAATACTTGTAACCAACCATACATGTAGTTGATCAAGTTGACCAAGCTAACATGCTTCTACTAGTGATAATGAAAAGGTACATGTTGGTAATCAGGTGACCAATGTGGTATGCCTCAACATTTGTAATTGAACATAAATATTGTTGATGGGGTTGACCAACCTAACATACCTCTCGCAATTGTAGTTAAACATGCATGTTGATAGGGTTAATCTCCAAGATAGTGTTAATAAAAATTTGATGTTAATAACCAACTTAACACATCATACACAATGATAATGGAATGTGCATGTCAGTAAATAAATTAATCGACATGACATGTTGTTCATTAATATGTTTGACATGACACACAACTCGCTAAGTTGACCAACTTGACAAACTATTGGTTTTGTCATTGAACTAACATACCTTTAATGAACACAACCAAATGTGCATGATGTTGAACAAGTAAACCAACCTCACATACCTTTGAAAATAGTAAAAATGTGTGAAAGTTGTAGATTCAAAAAACCAAACTAACATACCTATGATAATCATAATCGACCATACATGCCTATTGTGATCAACCCTTCAGGATTTCCCTTACATTTGTGCAAAATTGAGCATGTCATGCAACTCTGAGACTAAGTTTGATACATATACAAATTAAGTTCGTATTTAATTGTTAGAATTATGTTAAAGTGTTTTCCCTTTAAATGTCACATGCTTGAATCTAAGGGAAATTGAGGTATGTATATCTCCATGGATTAAATAGTTAAATTATTGCATGAAGGGCATCCATTGTCCGATGAACAAGGGGGTCTCACATGCTTTAGCATCTAACTATATTATAACTTTATATTAAATACTATTATTATTTTCATGTGTTAATACGAGTGTTTTTAATATTTAATATATAGTTAAGTAGATTACCCCTTGAATAATTAGTTAAGTATTTAATATTGGATGAGAGAGTTGTAAGTTTGAAATTTCTATACCTCGTGTTAATTTGAATGTTTGTATCATTTCAATGCAAAATTGGATTTCATACATATCCGTGGATCAATTAAAGGCATTTACACATGCCAACCAAATACATTCAATAGTTGGGTTAGAACTAGCGCTTGGGAGGAGTTCATTATCATATTCATCGAAGGGTTTCCAGACTAGAGAAATCAGGGCATATGTTTAATTTATCGGCTAATGTTTCAAAGCATGATATGAGGAGAGGAGTTATTGCAAGTCCATCTGATGCAAAGGCTTTGTACCTCTTCCTTTGGTTCTTAAATTAAACTTGAAAGCCCCTTTCTGATCACATAATCATGAATCTATTTACCTTTTTGCAGAGCTACTAAGTGTGCACAAGTAGGGAGAATGCTAGTGAGAGTGACCATGTCTGCCCTCATACCATCCACTTTGGGAACGACTTTGGTCAGATTTGGTGTAAGAAGAATTCAGGCAGAATACTAGGGATGGATCTTCATCTACGAAAGATAATGAAGAAAATTACGCCTTGGCTAGTACGGTGAAGAAGGGAAAGGGAAATAAATCCTCTTCCAAATATGAGACTAGAGAAGAAGGCAAGGAGCATGACATGTCCAAAATGAAGTTTTTTCACTGTCATGAGCATGGACATTATGCCACCAATTGTCCACAAAAGAAGAAGAATAAGAAGGCTTCAGGATCTGCAGCTGGTGAGGCTTTGGCCTCGCAATTTGAGTTGTACTTCTCATTGATTGCATACATGGTGTCAAGTGCGATGGGATCAGGGTGGTACTTGGATAGTGGTGCATCTTTCCATGTGAAAAGAAACAAAGAACTTTTCAATGGCCTGGAGGAGAAGGACCTCCAAATGCATATCGAAATGGGTGATGATGGAAGGTATAGTGCTACCGGGATTGGTACAGTTACTTTCCAGAGACAGTCAGGTAAACCATTTTTATTAAAATATGTAATGCATGTACCAGGCTTGATGAAAATTTTAGTTTTAGTCACAATGTTGGAGGATAGAGGCTATGATGTTTTTTTCAGTGAAGGAAAACCTTTCCTTAGACATAAAGAAACAAGAAAGGCCAAGAAGATTGGGATTTGTGTGAAGAATCTCTATAAACTTGATGTAGATGGCTGCGTAGCATTGATGGGTAAGGCAGACAAAGTGGTGAGTCGGGATGAGGGTGACTTACACCATGGAGCTTTGAAGGTCATGCAACAAATTTCTATGGGACTTCCCAAGGGTACTCTTGTGTAGTTAGACACATGCAAGAAATGTACCATGGGGAAGTGTGAGAAAGCCATGTGATTTTCCCTTGAGAGGGAGCTAGATTTGCATGCAGATGAGGAACTCTTGGTTCCAAAGAATGAACCTCAAGATGTGGAGTGGCCACATGCAGAGGATTATGGAGTGGCAAAAACCACTCAAGAAGCACTAGTACAAAATGGCTAATTTGTTACTAAAAAAATGACTAAAATTCGCATATAAACGACTATTTTTCGATCGGTGACCAATAGTAGCTAATTTACAGTATCTTATAACGCGACCAAATTTTGGTCGTTTTTAGCTTAGTCATTAATTGGTTATCTCAATTTTGTCATCTAGTTGTATATTTGGTCATTGATTTAGTCATTGATTTAGTCATTGATTTGGTCACTAATTTAGTCATTCATTTGGTCTTTCATTTCGTCACTGATTTAGTCATTCATTTGGTCTTTCATTTTTTCATTGATTTAGTCATTCATTTAGTCATTTATTTGGTCACTGATTTAGTCATTGATTTGATCTTTGATTTGGTCATTAAATATCACAATTAATGACCAAATACACAAAAAAATATATTACTATATGATCACCCAAGAAATCCAATTAATGACCAAAGAACTATGACCAACATTTTGGTCGTGTTATAAGATACTGTAAATTAGCTACTAATAGTCATATATATGCAAATTTTAGTCATTGTTTGAAACCAATTAATGACCGAAGAAATGTGACTAAATTTTAGTCGTGTTATAAGATACTGTAAATTAGCTACTAATAGTCGTATATATGCAAAATTTAGTCATCATTTGTAGTCACAAATTTATCATTTGCAATAGCCATTTATTCATTATATAAACGACTAATTTAGTAGTTTATATGCATTCCATTAATAATCATTCTAAAAACACAAAGTCGTATATTTTAATTACAATACTAAACAACATCAAGTGCAACTATAAATAATTTGAACCACACAAATTATATTATATGAAATGTTGAAATATTACAATATGAGTTTCCAACTTTATATTAGTTGGACTACAATTTACACATGAAATGATGTTTCATCACTTCAAAACATTATCGTTGTGTTGTCAAGGCATTACAGATGAATTCACCAACTCTAAAGACTTGATCATCAGTCTTTATATGTGTGTCTTATGCGAGATATTGGTTCTAAGGGTATCACCAAACCAGTTCTCCTCTCTTTTTGCATTTGTCGCTCCAATGTTTTTGCTCTTCTCTTTTTTCAATTCATGCTTCTTACCATCAATACTGATTTTATTTTCTGAAAACAAAAGAAAATATAATGCACTGTAAGAAATGAAAAACAATGAACACTAGAATATAATATAAATTATACTATAAATAGTTTATACAACATATACCTTAACATCAACAATGTCAAAGCAATTTTCCTTTAACATCAATTTCTGCAAAATAAATGTCACGTTATTATTTCCCATTTCTCAACATGCTACATACGATAAATTGAAAATCACATAAAACCAAGAGCAAACCCTTTTCTAATCAAAATAAACAACCAAACAATGCCTCTAATAAACTTCATTATAATATTAGCAAATGAAAAAAGAGCTAGTGGACCATTTGTGTTGTTTGACTTTGCCTATTTTTGTTATAAAGTGCTCAGGAACCAACAAATGTGAGCACGAGCTAAAAACTAACCAACCGTTCACTAGTCAACATGAGAGATCCAAATAAACCACAAAATTGATCAGGCATTAAAATTGTGAGCAGACTACCTTGAAATTTTCTTCTTGAGAAATACCTCAAAATCCCCTCGTTTCTAATAAGCTTCCTGGCCATGTACCTCCATCCTTGATTTCCCTTGTTATATCTTGAATAAAGAATATCCCTTCAACAACAAATTTTGCGAGAATCCTACCAAGTAACTCAAAAGCCTTGTGCACATCAATAGTAGCATCCTCCAATGAAAATAGTACAATCTCCAACCTAGAAACATCAAAATTATATATAGTTATAATGTTGAAGAGTGTAACTAGGTAGGTCTTCCTTGTAATGACTATGTAACTAGCATTTGCACCGAGAGGTGCAAAGTAACGCCGGGGAGTGGGGAAAACAATAATTAAGTGAAATATATGGAAATTTTAGTTCATATATATCTCTCAAAGAATGTAATAGGAAGTTAAAATTTAAAAGAAAGTTACACTAACATAAAGGAACACTAATATATTGTCCCAGAATAATGGCATAGTAATGATGGTATCAAAGATCCTTCAATAGTCGTTCCAAGGAGATTGCTCTAGCTCTTCAAATGATTCAAATAACTGTCGAAACTAAATATTCAAACCTGCTCTAAATCCATCATCAAAAGGTTTTCAATGTGCTAGAAAGGGGTATTTAAAGGTCTTTTTAAAAAAACTTTAAATTGCTACTACAAGACTGTTTTAAAGCTGGTCCAAAACTGCCTTCTAACAACTTTAAAAGATGTCATACAAACACCTTCAATAAACTGCTATACAAAAACACTCTATGAATTAATCCATATAGAGAACACACCAATAGCCCAGAAGAGGGGAAATGAAAAGTTTATCTGCAGTTACATTTTACTCTAAAAAATATTCATATCAAAATCTGTTAACGTCAAACCAAAATTTTGTAATTTTCAAGATCCTAAGTTCAACACCAACTACCCAACAGCCTAGCAAACTTGACAAGAAGACCCTGACTGTTCTTGTACACTATAAGACAAGATGGTCAACAATGTCATGAGTTATAGCAAGAACCTACAATTGTTTCAGCATGTCTTATCTTTTTAACTGATCCATCATCTTGAATTTGTCTAGCATTCTCTCAATCATCAAAATTAGCATTGTCAAGCTTTAAAAATATAGCATTCACTCCAATCTAGAAACAAAAATATGCATTCACAACTCAACTTACCCAGTATTCTGCTGGCCTCATTCTTAAGTTGTAATTAAGTTGATGCCATACTCATGCAGTAAGCTCCTGCGTCATGGACCACCATTCCTGCCCACTGAAAGAGGATGGCCACTCAAAGTTAAGCCACTAGTGTATGCCTTCAAAGAAGCATCACAAAATAATTCTAGAAACAATTCAATATCATATTGGAAAATCACTTCCTTCTCATCATGCAAGTATATTAGGTGTGATAATTATTGTCCTGTAACTAACCACCATTTCTGGAGTTGGAAGTTCCCTGTCCTTTCCTCAATGTGTTGTGTATCAAGAAGAATATCAGTTAGAAACATCTCAAAATCTCAAAATCATTTTATGATTCATATCACAACTTTCAGACTGTGTGCCTGTCATGAGAAAGAATGGTCTATTTAGTATCTGGGAATCTCAATACTAGTAATATTTCCTGTCAACAAGGAGACTACAAAAGTAGGACAAATTATCCCTTCTATATTCATTTGGAAATGATCATCGCTTTGCCATGCTACCATCAATTACAATGAAGTTCTTATTACCATTTGTCTTGACTCCAACAACTCAACTCACAAGAACACCAGAGTTTGCAACAAGAGATCTCCCAGGCTCAACAATGAGTGTAAGATTTCCAGATAATACCAGCTCTCTTACCTGAAGAAACAGCCAATGGTGCAAATATACATCTTTAAAGTGTCTATATATATTCTCAAAATAGTTGTAACAAGGCCAGCACAGTAAAGCTGGTCCAAAACTGCCTTCTAACAACTTTAAAAGATGTCATACAAACACCTTCAATAAACTACTATACAAAAACACTCTATGAAGCAATCCATACAGAGAAAACACCAATAGCCCAGAAGAGGGAAATGAAAAGTTTATCTGCAGTTACATTTTACTCTAAAAAATATTCATATCAAAATCTGTTAACGTCAAACCAAAATTTTGTAATTTTCAAGATCCTAAGTTCAGCACCAACTACCCAACAGCCTAGCAAAATTGACAAGAAGACCCTGACTCTTCTTGTACGCTATAAGACAAAATGGTCAACAATGTCATGAGTTATAGCAAGCACCTACAATTGTTTCAGCATGTCTTATCTTTTTAACTGATCCATCATCTTGAATTTGTCTAGCATTCTCTCAATCATCAAAATCGGCATTGTCAAGCTTTAAAAATATAGCATTCACTCCAATCTAGAAACAAAAATATGCATTCACAACTCAACTTACCCAGTATTCTGCTGGCCTCATTCTTAAGTTGTAAGTTGATGCCATACTCATGCAGTAAGCTCCCGCGTTATGGACCACCATTCCTGCCCACTGAAAGAGGATGGCCACTCAAAGTTAAGCCACAAGTGTATGCCTTCAAAGAAGCATCACAAAATAATTCTAGAAACAATTAAATATCATATTGGAAAATCAATTCCTTCTCATCATGCAAGTATATTAGGTGTGATAATTATTGTCCTGTAACTAACCACCATTTATGGAGTTAGAAGTTCCCTGTCCTTTCCTAAAAAGTCTGCAGACTCGCAGACAAGCCCAACAACATCAAAATTTTGAATTTTTGCCTTTGGGGCAGGTGGAGAAATTAGCTTAATGTGATGTGTATCAAGAAGAATATTAGTTAGAAACATCTCAAAATCTCAAAATCATTTTATGATTCATATCACAACTTTCAGACTGTGTGCCTGTCATGAGAAAGAATGGTCTATTTAGTATCTGGGAATCTCAATACCAGTAATATTTCCTTTCAACAAGGAGACTACAAAAGTAGGACAAATTATCCATTCTATATTCATTTGGAAATGATCATCCCTTCAATCATGCATCATCAAAAAAAGTTGGGTTTGCCCCAAGTCAAATTTATGTACTAACTTGGTAAGCTCCATAAAGGCTAGGACTAATAAGCTCTGCCATGCTGCCATCAATTACAATGAAATTCTTGTTACCATTTGTCTTGAATCCAACAACTCGACTCACAAGAACACCAGAGTTTGCAACAAGAGATCTCCCAGGCTCAACAATGAGTGTAAGATTTCCAGATAATACCAGCTCTCTTACCTGAAGAAACAGCCAATGGTGCAAATTACAGAGGATAACAGAGATCACAGTTATCCATAGAGAATGGCGGAACAGAAATATGAGGAACAGGGAGACAAAGGAAATTGTTTGACAGCCCAGAGAGATAATATCTTTAAACTGACCAAGATTGGTCCAGCTTCTGCTGAGGAGACAAGCTGTAAAGTAACCACAGTTCCTGAAGAGCCTATGGAACATGAAGCTGTGCAGATAAACTGTAAAGTAATCAGAGTTCCTGAAGAGCTTATCGAATGTGAGGTTGAAGGGACAAACTGTGACGTAACCAAAGTCCCTCAAGAGCCTAGGGAGCATGAAGTTGCGCAGAATCAATCTCTAAATACCCATGTCAATGCCCTTGAGTTTAAATATGAGCCTAGAGACAGTTGTCAAGACTCGGGATCTGTACACCTAGGATCAGGTGAGTGTTCAGTCACTAAAGTTCTTACTAAATCCAAAGGAAAATTTTCAGTAAGAACTATGCTAAGTGATAGACCACTAAGAAGGTGGCAGCTAGTGATAGACCACTTCTCAACAAAAGACGTGTCACAGATACCAGGGGGTAACTCCTCTAAATCACAGTAGTGGTCCAAGATAAAATATCGCATTATGGGAAGCTTTAGGCTTGACTGGGAGCTGTTGAACCTGGACATATTTCCAAGCCCTTCACATAATGTCAGAGATATCTTCTCCAAGTTTTGCAATACTTTACTGTGCTCTTGAAGTGGAGGCACATCCAACTTCTCCAAGTGAATAGTCTTAAGCTGAGTAAGTGAAGATAGGGCTGTAGACCGTTCACTGTGGCTTTCTTGTACCCATAATTAAACACTATGAGGACTTTTAGTTTCTTCATGTAACTCAAAAATGATGGAAGAAAGTATTTGGTTGCAGAAAAGAGTAATACCAAAGCCTCTGCTTCACCAAAATTCATCTCACACCACTGATTGTCTTCCATTGCACCTACATAGGTGAACCATAGAAGCAAAGCTAGATTAGAACATTATAGGTTATTGCATATATTTTCTAAGAACTTTTGAATCAATGATAAACACCTAGATATCATTAAAGGTCTATGGTCTATCGAAATAGGAAAATTTATTAAAGTTATTACTGTCCTCCTATTTAGGCATAAGCAACCTCTTCCTACCAACTATGCTACCTCGGGATGCCAAATATAGGGCCAAGTCACGCATTACATCATGTTGAGAAAAGTATAGCTCAGAGGCACTGCCATAATTGAATGCTTAGCTCCTACTACATCCAATTACCAAGACAACACAATGTATAAGACAGAGGAAGCTATGATCAAATGATATTGAGCACACAACAGTTAGAAATGAAGGCGCTTACCTGAGATTGCTTCTTAAATTCAACAGATTTATGCTTGCAAGCTCTAACAAGATGACAAAAGCATCGTGCCACTCCATCTTTCGCACATAAATCCAAATATCCAATAATGCATCCACTGATATCTTTCTATCCTCTGGAAATGACCCCAAGTCTAAGAAGCACTCCTGTGCTTCCTCATCCAGGGCATCAATACTGGTCTCCAAGCATCTAAGCCCTTCTTTGTGATAATTTGATATTGATTCCCCTTTTAAGAGTTTATTCTTGGCACCCTCCTAGGCCGGATGAGGCTGACCATACAAAGAGCTTCCGATCACCTTCAGAGCAAGTGGCAGACCTTTACATTCCGCTTGCACCTGTGATTCATACATTAGCAACACTAGTGAAAATTCTGTAGGTGGAAACCAATCAAATACCAAAAACAAAAAGTTTTTGAAAGCATGAATAGTTGTCTGATAAGTATAAAGTTCACTCACAGGTTTTTGTTTGATTGTTTATGAAGATGAATATACATATGGCTAGAATCTATTTTAATGGATTACCGATACCATTGTTAAGAGCATAGTAAGTACTAATATGGAATTATGTAAAACTATAATGATATCCTGATATGATATGCCACTGTAGTAATTGCTTGTAATTAGGGACATTTAGGAGAACACTGTGTCACAATCATTAAATTGAACCAAACTTAGTACTTGGTAAAATAATATATTGCATATAAATTGCATTACCTGCTTGACTAGTTGGTTGTCCTCATTACTTGGAATAGATTTCTGTCCAAAAGCCCAAAAGCAAAAAAGGGGTAGAGCATCGGCATCGTCTAGCAATGGCAATTCATAAAGCCTAGTAGAGGTTGTTGTGCGGATGATAGAACGATCTTAGGTTGTCACAAGGGTCTTATAACCTTCACCTGTAAATGAAAATTTTTCCAAAATTGCCATAGACCAGACACCATCCAACACCACAAGAGTTCGCTTGGCTCGCCTGAGCAGCTGCTGCTGCAGCTGTCTATGTGCATCTTCGATATTCTGAAAATCAGGTTTCTTCCTCCGAACAATCTTCTCCCACATGGTCTCTAAAATTTCCCTCAGGTTTGGGGATTGAGAAACCGTAATGAAAATCACATTGTTTTGAAAAACACCTGCCATACATAAAAATCAATTTGTTAGGATTGAAATTCCATAAATTGAACAGAAATATAAATTAAGTGCACAAGGGAAATCCTGAAGATCCCTTAAGATTCAAGAGACCAACACTCCTATCTGTGATTAATGAAGGGAAATCCTGAAGATCCCTTAAGATTCAAGAGACCAACACTCCTATCTGTGATTTTGACTATGGTAGAAACTTTGGCACCCATAATTATGTGCATCTCCAATCAGCATTGCCTATTAAACAGAAGAGTGGAAGGTCTGATATTTTTTCCTTTGACAGTCATCCTACATATGACATGGACTCCGATGAGGAATAAAAGAAGTCTTATCATATCATCAAGCCGTTTTGTGAACCATATGAGAGAAAGGTAGAAAGGTCCATTCCATTTGTTGAAGGAATCCTTATTGAAGATGAATAGTCTTGTCATATTGAAAGAACAAACCAATATCTAGGAAAACAAGAGGACTTATGCAAACCCATAATTGATTAACTACATTGTGAACAAAATCATTTCCAGGTTTGCCTCTTATTGTTCATGGGTATGATAAATTATCTTCAAAGGAGTTTCTTCTCCTAACTATAAATTATATTCGGGTAACTTTAATTTCTCATATAAAACAGCTCCCTGTCTGCAACAATGGTGTTCATGGCCAACATACAATTGTTCCTATGTTTGATCCATAAACGTTGGAACTTACAAACTTGAGGATAACAATGGATATGTGGCTTGAAGAAGTCAAGTATTAGCTCCCCTCGGATTTCCTTGAATAATGTCTGCCACAACATGATGCTATATTTATCAATACCCTACATGTCCAAGAGTATTCCCATCTTGAATATGGGATCCTAAAGCTTGCTAAAAAGATCCCAACAAAATGCCCTGATCTAAGCCTAATTTATCTGAATGTTTCATTCATGAAGATGGGGTCACAGCAAAATTACTAAGAGAAATACCTGCAACAAATTTATGGATGATTTGATTATCTATGCTACAACAAACTGTTGAGAAAAAAAAAGACACACTTCAGATTGCTGGTTTTGGGCATATCTCTGAAATGCCTACAAAATTGTGATTTTCAGATCTGTGTAAGCCACAAGAAGAGCCACACTAGGCCTGTGTAGGCTACAAGAAGGGATGCAACATAAGCTTGTGTTAGGATGCAGTTAAAGGCATGTTCATGCATGTTTGAGACAGTGTTTAAAGGACTGTTTTGAGCCTTATTTACGAACAAAAAAATTCAGATCTGTAGGAGAGCTTCAGAACTGAGTCTTGTGGAAAATAATCTAATCTGTTATGACAGCCTTGTTATGGCATATTTGAGCACATTTCAGGTCTAAGTTTTTTGGAGCAGGTTGCAACATTTTTGGGAGCAGTCCTTAAGCATACACAGTTACATATTTTTGGGAGCCTTTGTGAAGCAGTCTTTCAGATTGGAGAATAATCATTGACCCTTATTGAAGGAGGCTTATTGGATATTTTCCAAGTTTATATAGGTTGCTTACTAAGGCAGACATCCTTGTGGTATTGTTGAAGATCTATTAAAGACTGGAAGAAGCAAATTTTGGAGGCATTCTTGGAGACCGGATGTATTTCTAAAGCCCTCATGGAGTAACAGTCCCATGCTCAGGATGGAGAACATTTCCAAGATCTTGCTTCTCTCCAATTACAGAATTAACATTATCGCTTGTTGATTTAGATTGTTTATTCTTCACATTTCTAAGTTTTGAATGGCTAGACCATTGTCACCTCCAAAAAGTCCCTTTAGGGGTTCTAGAAACTAAAGATAAGGGAAAGGATTGTGTCAAAACTCTTTTAGCATCCAAGTACAATGAATTCATAATAGTAGCAAAGATGGTGATCTAACCATCAATTGAAGAAACATTGACATTGTTGTCATAGAAACTATACTCCCCTGGTGAACCCAACCACACCTTGACTTCAGTTTGGGTGGAGAATGTTGAGCAATTAAGCCTAGTCATAATCACAACCTAGAAGAAAGAGGTAATCGATGTGACTATCTTAGCAAGATACTAGAGCTTATGGCGTATGAAGGTAACCACCGCCCTGATGAGAAAAGACAAGAACCTTTGATCAAGGTATTTAAGAAGACAAAAATTTAGGCCTATAATTCTTGAAGAGGAAAATGCATCCTATGTCATTGTGTTCACTAAATTTGAAATTTAAAACTTGAATTTAGACATACCTTAAATCTGCAAGCAAACTTTGTCAACCGTTTATACAAACTCATCATGTCTTAAAGGGATCAACAATGGTCGCTACTTAATGCAAGCAAATGAATGATTATATAAGTCTAACATTACAGTTAAATTCAAAGACAAACATGAACCAAGTGACTCGGATTCTATCTACACAAAAATATTGTAAGAAACAGAGCAATGAAAGAAGTGCATTTCTTCAAGTTTCAACAGACCTTGGATATTCCTCACTTGGAACTTTAGGACTATATTATCGAGGAGTGGATCTTTGGAGGCCATGTCTTGCTTGGTCAATTGAAGACCCTAACAGACTCTTGAAAGAAAATGATTTTTACTTTTGAAGACCAACCACACCATTACTCGGTTCTTGTAATCACCCAATTCTTCTTATAAAGATACAAGGCAATTCCATCTTTCCTAGCATATGCTAAATTTATTGAATGATCAAGAAATGTTTGACTTATGAAATATGACATTCCAATAATAATGGATCAGTTTACCTGGATTTTAGGAAATGGTAAAATATTAATATTTGGAAGTATAACATCATGGGTCACCAGCTGCTTAACTCTCAGGGATCTCACTCCTTTAAAGATATGATTGGACAGCAAGGAGAAAATTCCCTCCATTTCTTCATGGGACAGAGATTTAGGATTATTGAGAGGGTCGGATTTTGGGGCTCCACCTTCAGACTTGTTCCATTTGGTGGCCTCAATGGAACAAAAATTGCATGGTTGTGCCCTTAAGAACCTATAGGAATCAGACTGTAGCGGGTGGGGTTTAGCTGAGTATCCAGTTAAGCAGAGCTATGCCCAACAACTTTCTTGCTATTCACTTCCCCACAAAGCCTAAATCTGGAGCAAAATATGGCATTCAGATGCCTTGCCAAAGATTAATATTTTCTATTGGACCCTATCTTATGACAACATATTAACCTCAAAAAATATGAGAAGGAGAGGGATCCAGGGTCCCTCCTAGTGTGCTCTTTGCCTTTAGTTTGGAATCTTCTCATTGCCTGTTTTTAGATTTCCATTTCACTATGGCGGCTTGGTTAGTGGTGGTAAATGGCCTTGAGAGTCGGTTCAAGTAGTCAAATTCACTGAAGAAACTAATTTGGACATGTCATAGTCATTACATAAGGTCCTTTCATTGCAAGGCTCTTTTGAAAGGTTCTAGTTTGCATTGTCTAAATTAGTATGTTGGAAATCTGGCTGGCAAAAAATCGTGCCATTTTCCAAATAGATGATGAGTGAAATGGAGATGGTGGCAATTAAAGCTAAAGCACTGCTATATAAACATCTTAATTCAAAAGGGATTAAATTCATTCCAAATTAAGATCTAGACAAGTAAGAACTTCAATTGCTAGATCAATTTAATTTTAAATATTCTTGTTCTTCTTCCCGACCCGGGGACCCAGGTAAGTATGTCCACAATCATGTTGGCAGCTTCATATAACTCCACAATTATTTCATGAGTGGAGTCAGACTCAAAAAGCCTTCATTTTTTGTTTTGATGGTGCCTTGAAACGAAACCCTGAACTGGCAGGAGTCAATGGGGTTCTCATTAGTCTAAGAGGGAAGATAGCATATCCCTATGGTGTTGCATATATCGACATTGGGATATAGGAAACTCGATCCTCCTCAAGACAGGAGAATTCCCTGTTTTATGTAATATTTCTCACAATTAATACACAGATGAATTGTATCGAAGCTAATCATCTCAATATACTTGATGGCCTTCTTATGTGTAAGGGAAATCTGATCCTAGTTGAACCTTCAATTCATTTACTAGTAATACACAATATTATTACAGCAAATTCTACAACATACCTTATCTAGAATATGGTAGACAAAATACACAAGAATGATGCATACAACCCTTGATTATAGCATTGGTGTTTATAACGAGGAATTTCAGCTCTAAAAGCTCCTTTTCCACCCTCAACTAAACTCTTTTCACATGAATATGTCGTTACTGGCAGCCTGAGAGAAGGGAATTTTGACCAAACCAGGTTACACAGTGTTCCAGGTAATTGCCCTGCAATCAATAACATTGAAATGTCATTGGAGAGCACATATATAGAGCAATAAAATGATATCCATGGACCATACAAATAAGGCATTAATTAATATACTTTAAGCACATGCTAAGAGTCCTTCACAACATCTAAGCAAGCATTGCTGCTTTCTATAGTAAATATCTACTGGATAAACAGAACATTGAATAAGAGTCCAAAAGAAATGAAAAGTAATATGCATAACTAAAACAAAAAGGCCATAACCCTAAAATAGCAAACCTTTGGAAGGTGTTACACAACATTCTACAAAAATCACTGAATGTCCTTCCTTAGGACTTGATACACATTGAGAAACAATAGACAACAAATGACATCCATGTACCATAAAAGGTAGTTTTAACGTATAAAATCGGGCAGAAACATAATCTGGTGAAAGGCATAGGCCTGAAGTAATATGGATGACAAAGGAAATTAACATCTTTAAAGCACGTGCTCAGATTCCTATGCAATTTCTAGGCAAGCCTCGCTGCACTCTACATCAATTATCTCCCAAATGACATGAACATGGAATAAGAGTCCCACAAGATTATGAAAAGTGATATGCATGACCAAACAAGAGTATACCATTAAAAAGCAACCCTTCAAGCAATCCACAACACTCTACAAACATTTTTAAATGTCCTACCTTGGTAATTTATATGGATTCATTAACAACCCAAATCAATGGCTTGAAACGGATAAAATGACCAAACAAAGCAACAAGTCCTAAAAGGATAGGTCTTTAGAATCTTGTTGTATGAAAACAATGTGGCACTTCCACACTAAAACACACAATTAGGAAAAGCCCAAAGAAACAACAAAAAATAGTGTGGGGTGATGAAATGAAAAAAATATTAATGGACTTGCAATTTCTCTACAAAATTTTCCAGATTTCGAATTTATGGAAGTTTTCTACCTCCAGTGCTGAAGCAAAACAATAAAGAATATTTCACTAATTGCGGATGAGTAAATTATAACAGTATCCAACTTGCATAATTAGCTAGACCGTCTACATAATTAGCAAGAATTTTTTATGAGGTAAACCATCTGGAATGCTTTAGAAACAAGTGGTCATTAGCTCTGCTATAGAATGGTCAAAAGCACTTTGGTTCTGTCCCTTTTTAACAAGTAGATTGCTACAAGAAGTCCAAAACATGTAACTTTGTAAGAACATGAACTAAATAAAATTTTCCAGGTGATCTATATCCCACATCATCAGAAATTTGCATGTTTCCAGGTCATTTCCTTATTTGGATTGAAGCTTGTTTTCAATACCTAACCACAGCAGATCTTGGTAAATTTCTACTCAGGAAGCATTTCAAAGCGTACAAATGGATAAAGACTGTCAAAAGAAAAACTTAGTATCCGGTGCAACCGTTTCACGATGTTAAAGGCATGCTAGAACAAGGATAGGCCTTACAATATGACTCAACGATTTGTCTTTGACCGTGTTTAGATTCACCTTTACACTCACCGTATGATGAAGGAAATAATAACATGCTTAATGAAATAAATGAAATAAGGTTCAAATATGGAATCTTCACAATGTGCTGAAGTTCTGAAAGCAAAACCCATAATTTATCCAGACATTGAAACCATCAAACTATCCAAGTCCAAAGATAAAATTTATGTCAATTCATCGACTATGTAAATGATCTAAAAAATAAATAAATAAAAAAATTAACTGTAAACCACTTCTAGGGAGTAAACGAAGCAAACTTAAATGTAGCTACGAATCTACAATTCAGTAAATTGTTGGCAACACACCGGAACTGAGCGTATAGAGGGAAATATTAACACTAATAAAAGATGAAAATATATATATTAGGGTGTACAAGAGGTGGAAATCTTATAAAAAAACAGTAACATGCTTCATGAAATAGATGTAGTTTCTACTTAACAACATCTTCACTATGTGCTTTAATTCTGAAAGGAAATCCATCCAATAATGTTGGACATGTAATCTTATATATACAGTCTGTTCCTTGTATACTTCTCCTAACAAATTCTTGCCTCAACAATTTGAACATAACATGTCTTATAACTCAAGATTCTTGATATGAAGAGTGCCACTTACTGCCAAGTGCTCTGCCTGAAGATGCCTTTGAGAGATCTCAAGTCTTCCCTTTCCTTTGTCTGAAAAGATCATACCATAGGAAATGAAGAAACCTTGACTCACAGTCAATTCCCTTTCAGTTACTTGCATAGATCTTTAGTCCACTCAAGTTTGCTTCTTTATAGACTTTTGTCAGCCCTTTGAATAGACCCTTGATCAGACCTCAGAAAGGTTTAGATATACTTCAGATTTCCTTCTTCATGGATCTTTTTGTCACTGATTTGGAGATGTCTCCTTTCTGCCCTTTCCTTCTGTCACTGATATATCTTTGATTGCAATATTTGATAATGTCACTGATGTCTTTAGTGTTTGAAATTTTTTATATAGCACAAGGCTCAGATTGTACTCCCCTTAAGATGATTCAAACAAGCTTCTTAAGTTAACACACTGTTATTCAATGACTGAAGTGGTTCAGCAAATATCTTTTGAAAACTGGCTAAAAAACCCTTAGACAAGCCCTAACCAGGGTGCTTCTTTCCCTTCAACAAAATTTTTCAGATGCCAACAAAATAAGCATCAGGAAAACAATGAAAAATCCTCAAACGCCCTTGGATTAGGGTTCAAAATTGTAGTAAAAATTTCCTCAGAAAAATTGCTTGAAAACTTCTGACAAACCTGTGAAGAACCCTCCCCAAGACAACGTGAAAATTAACTTCAAGTTCACAGAAGTGTTACCTTGTCTGCGTGGATATATTTTTGCTTCAGTGGTCGAAATTTGATCTTAGAGCTACCTCAGGAAGAGGGCCAAACTTACCTCATTGACAGAGCAAAATAGCCTCAAATAAAAATCTGTTGAGCGGGCCGAATAGATGCTACAGGTAGCCGCAGAGATCCTTGTCAAGGGAGGCTAAAAATAATCATAGAACTGTGCCTCAGATGGTGCCCTCAGGCAGGCCAAAATGGGCATCAGGAAACTAGATCCGAGCCTCAGAAAAGACCAACGAGAAGTGCCTCAGACAAGTCAGACATAGCATTAAGAAAAGCGAAAATTCTGCCTCAGAACGAATCAGCATGACAGCAAAAAATTTTGGTTTTGAACGCAGATCTATCAGCATTACAACAAAATGTTTTGGTAAATATATTAGCATTCTTAAGGGCACAACCCTTGCAGACATTTTTAAACATTCATTACATCAATAATGAGGAGAAGAACACGCCAATGGGAGTTGCCTTAGCAGCAAATAGGATGCATCACTCAGCTAAAGGGGAGGCACTTTGCAATGATGAAGTCACAGTTACCAGTAGTGAACTCTCTCCTTTAAAGCCTATTTCTGACATGTTCCCAGTGCTCATTCCTAGAAAATGAGGGCACTCCAATTGAGGGAGTCACTTACCTATTCATGGCAGCATGACGAGTTACAAATTATCACCTTTTTGGCACTTGAAGGGAATACATTCTGTTTTTGACCACTTGCATGGAGGGCACATTAATGAAGGATTTGCACCACATTCTCTCCTTATTCCTAGCATGTAAGAGGGTACATTATTTGGAGATTTACATTACTTTTCTAAGCTTGAAGAAGTTCACCCTAGTAGAAAATATGCCTTTGGAGTCATATTTGTTATTCCTATTTTCATCTATAATTATGTGAATGATCTTTGATACTCATTCAAGACCTTCACAAGTTGTAATAATATTACCTAGGATAAAATTTCTCTTAATAAACTCCAGTTGATCAAGAAAAATGGCTCAGGCTGCCATATTCCTGATTATAAGACACATTACAAAGTGTGATAGGCCGACAATTTCTCACTATGTTTATCTTGTTGTCTATCTTGAAGCTGTTAATCAAGGTTGTCATTGATGTCAATGTGGCATTGACCAAGATGTCAATATTCTTGAGATGCCTAGACCCAGTATGATGTCAAGATGACATGGTTGATGGAGGACCATTTGATGACATGAACAATGTCTAGGGACATGAAATGAAGAACACTTGAGGACTTAATGACATGGATATGACTATACTTGATAACATAGATGTCATGGACAATCATGGAAAATTGTTGGAGGGCACTCTTGAAATTATAACAAAAATGATCTAATTTCAGGAATAGTCACAAGAAAAATATTTGTTGTCACCTTGGAGGCATCCTTTCGCATTGGCTCCTTCACCGTCTTAAAGAGGACTCTTTCCTCTTTCCAACAAGCCCTCACTCAGCTCCTAACTCCAAATACTCTAAGAGAAATTGATTTTTGAAGTTTACATCATAGTTATTAAAACTGGAACCGGTGACCGGACCAATGGACCTAATGAACCAGGTTTCGAACCGGAACCGGTCTAACCAGTAGCGGTCAGATCTCAATGAACCAGTTCTGAAAAAAAATACATTAAATAATTATTTTTTAATAAAAAAAACTATTCTCAAGATTTGCAACCTTGATTCCAAGCCAATAGAGACAAAATATGCAAAGTTTGCTCATTTATATACCATGCAAAGGTGAATATATCAAAATGGCACCAAGTGCAATTGGAAATCCTAGTGCTACTCAATGTGTTGAGGAGGTGCGAGCAGGAAATGCCTTGTATGCTTGTGGGATGCAAGTGTAGGTGCCAAGGAGGAGCTTTGCTAGAGTAAGCAGCTTTGGTTAAGAGTGATTCCTAGCTAGGAGTTGGTGAGTAGGGTTTTCCATGTTTTCTCTAGTTATGGTTTGAAGAGATTGACTTGTATCAGCTTGTAATAAGATGTTGGTATGTAGATGTACTTCATCTCTTATATATAAATGAAGTGTTTAAGCTGTCCAAATACTTGCATCACTTTCAGCTTGTATTATCTTCTTGTTTAGGGGATTCCGGCACTATTGTTCAAGCTGATTTCACCTATGATATTGCTGAAATTGCTGTGATTTAATACACAGCATAGAACATAAAGGAGCATATTTTCTGCTGTAATAAAAATATTTCAGATCTTTTATATGCTTGACAAAGTGTGCCCTGCATGTTAGACATTGTTGGCAGTGAAGTCCACATATATGGTATTTATTCTCTTGAGCTGCCTGGTGATTTGGGTTGAAGTGAATTTAAGTATTTGCTGCTATAATTGAATATTTCTGATTGGCCCCAAGACTAAAAGTTCATAGGGAATAGATCTAAGAAACATCATGTTTTAGGTGAAATTACTGAATTTGCAGTATACCCCAGATTCATGAAATTCCTACCGTGACTGCTGGAATGACGTGATGTTCATCTGTTCATCGGGAATAGATCTAAGAAACGTCATGTTTTAGGTGAAATCACTGAATTTGCATTATAGCCCAGATTCATGAAATTCATACCGTGACTGCTGGAATGATGTGATGTTCATCTGTTCATTGAAGATTATTTCAGGAATGCTAAATAGCAAGACAAGAGGCCGAGGAGGAAAAGTCTGATTTGAATTTGTTACAAGGTAGATTTCCTGTAGAATTCGTACTGCTGTATAGACCCCGCTTGGAGACACAATTGTGAGGGCTCGGATTACAATCCTATGGCAGTAAATTGTGGATAGTCATCTGGTTAGCAGCTCGGATTGCAGAGATTACAAACTCGTGGACAACTTGGTTTAAGGTTGGAAGTCCCTCACATGCATATATACCCTTGGACCTTAACTCATTCCTCAGGCCTGTGATATTACAATCCGCAACAGGAGCTTTAGTCCTTGTGTAGTCCTGTAGCTTATTGCTATGGAAAATCACCTGTGGTAAGCATATTTGTGGAAGTATCACAGCTCAGATCTGAAGCTTGAAGGGTCAAGCTTGTAGACTGAACTTTGAACCAGTGAATTGAGGCTATCTGGCTATATGTGCTAAGGTTCGGTACTAGACTTACACCTTGAACCTGTGACTGTATTAGACTTGGACATGAGCAAGAAATAAACTCAGACGTGTTGCGAAGAGACATTTGGACTGATCTCATGTCGACTTCAGACCTGTTGTTGCTGCACCCAAATTGCAGACCTCTGTATTTTCAGACCTGTGTGAAGACTCCAAAAATCTAAATTGTGATCATCTATTCATCTCGAATCTGTGGCATACTCCTGTAAGTTAGTGTGAAATTGGACATTCTGAGGCAGAATAAAGGGCATCTTTGTCACTTATTCTATATGGGATACAAGACCAAGAACACCATTGAAGCTTGTTGAATTGTATTACAGTGAATCCCCTTGTGTAGGTTTGGTTGGTAAAATGGAAGCACAATATTGAATTTGTTTTGAAAATCCAGAATTGAGAAGAAGCAGCCTCTGAAGAGTTTATGTACAACCTTCTTAATGCAGGGTTGAAGCCTTTTTAAAGGAGATCTGAGATCAGGTCTAAGATTAGGATCAGAAAACATAGGAAACTTGACTACAGTATGTAATGGTTCATATGTAATGGATCGGGCCTTTTTAATTCACATATGTAATGGTTCATATTGGTTGTGTTCATTAATTGATTACAGTATTTACGTTATATTACATCATATAGGTTAGATTCCCATTGATTTGATTAGGATGATCAGTATATCCATAAGTAAGATCATAGACACTTAAGGTTGATAGATATGCTTGTTTATACAGAGAGTGTTAAGATAAGGAATGTAGTCGCTTGTCCACATCGGGCAAGGTCATTGAATGCTGAAACTAAGGGGAATCACCGTACTCATATATCATGATAAGCTCTTAGTACTCATATAGCTTAACTTACCTGTATTACTATCATGTTGAATGTGATCCATATTATGCAGATTACACTCTATCCCAATCATAACCCTTTGCTAGGATGTGTCAATACTTCATATGGTAACAATACTCATATTACCTTACTAGCTCTTTCCATATTAGGTTAGATTGAGTACTGGTCTTAGCTTATGATATGTGCATATAAGCAATGGTGATGATACTAGCCACTATGAGTGATTCAAGGGTGATACATATGTTGTAAGTACTCCTACTGATTCAATTGAATACTGATCTTTGGAATGGGCTTTATGGTTCTTATTTACCTTAATCACGATAGGGTTCTAAGTCACTCTATTGATAAGATGATCAAGCTGTATTAATATGTGTTGTAGCTCCTACAACACCCTCCAAAAAATACATAAAATCATAACACACACTTCAAAATTTTTGGAGCCCCCTTTGAAACTAAAGAAGGAAAAAAGCCAAGTAAAGTTTTAAGAGCAAGTCGCTAAGTCGCGGATCCATTATTTGCGACCCATGCGACCTATGCGACTCTGCGACCCTAAGGTCGCAGAGGTCGCTAGGTCGCAAGAGTCGGAAGTCAATCAATTTGCGACCTTGCGACCCAGCGACCTTAAGGTCGCAAGGTCGCAAAGTCGCAAAATGAAGTTTTTAAGAAATTAGCGACTCAGTGACCTTTGCGACCTAGCGACCTTAAGGTCGCAAGGTCGCAAGGTCGCAAACTTACAACTTGCGACCTCATTAAGTACTCGCACGTGCGACCTTTTTATATAAGTTCGGGTCGCTAGGTCGCATTTGTAGCTCTCAGTGAAAACCGTGGAATTACTCTGACAGGTCGACTGGCGCGTTTTCTTCCGGGTAAGTTGCCTTTTCCTCCCTATGTTTCCTTCTTGAGCATTTCTTGCCATTTTTGAGCCTCCCCGCGGTCTTATTTACTTGCTGTTGAGCAGATAGGTTTTCAGGTTGAGTTTACTTTTTGTTTTGGTTCCCACAAACCCCTGGGTCACCCGTCTCTAGCCCAAATCCTCATGGCTATGCCTTGTTGTCAGTTTAGACCTTTTCAAACCGTGTACTTTTCCCAGTAAGTAAAGTTTAGCCGCGAGGCCGCGCGCGCGCGAAACCACCGGCAGGCTCAAGTGCGACCTGCGACCTAGCGACCAGGTCGCAAGGTCGCAAGGTCGCAAAAATACCTTTCAGCGACTCTGCGACCCTGCAACCTAGTCGCAAGGTCGCGAGGTCGCATGTGAGTCATTTTTGTGGATCAACGACCCAGCGACTCCCAGAGAACAGTCAATTAAACTTTGTATGTGCGGACTTTATTTTAGCTGTTATCATCATGTCTTTCTTATCCTGGGATTCTGTCTTGAATGCAGCAGGTGAATTCAGAGCAGACACAGTACCGGTCCTCTCCGACTCTAGCAATATGGCACCCCGGGTATCCCGAAGGAGAAGTAGGCAGGTGGTGGAGGAAGAGTCAGACACAGACATACAAACATCTCTGCCGCCAATATACAGAGACACCCTTTGCACCTTCGCAAAGGAGGATAGCCTTAGGTGGTATGAAGTATATCGTGAGTTCGCCATACCAGAAGAGGAGTTCCCAGAAGATCTCCCGGACCGTGAAGTATACCTGAAAGTCAAGAAGTCCAAATTGCACCTAGCAGGGTCACATCCCGCCATCTTTCCGTGCCCAGAGATGTTGGACTGGATCATACAGAAGACGGATCCGAAGAAATTCGCAATCCGAGATAGTGCAGGAAAAGCTTTCGCAACATTGGAGAGTTCAAAAGCACAGGTCTACTACTCGCTACCCAAACCAGAGGTGAACTTCACCCCGAGATGGTTTTCTGCAAATGAAGTGCCGATGGTTGATACAATCAGAAAATGGTGGGCAGAACCAGATAAATTTAAAATCAAAAAAGACCAGGAGTACCCGGTGGCCAGTCTGAGGAAGGTGTATAAGTTAGTGGCCGCCATGCTGTGCAGAGTATACGGGCGTTCGGACGCCACCACTTTCAACGGAACATGGGCAATCATTATGGAACACGTAACAGTACACGGCACTCGGTTCAATTGGGCTGGTATATTAATGGGCTCCATGCACACAAATTTGGCTTCAGCTTTAGCCCCAGATGAGGGAGCGCCATCAGAATTCTATATGGCTTCGTATCTATTAGATGTTGTCTGTGCCCAGCTGCATGTTGAGGGATGGCCACATAACTGGGACTCCGAACAGACCCAGGCAATGCATTTGCAGACCAAGGTATTCTGGGAATCCAGGTACAAGTCAGACATCGAGCAAATCTCTCATATATTCATTCCCGCCCTTTACGGGAAACTATTTGGTCAAGACACCCCCTGCATGTCTTGGCGAGCAATGGAGACACTAGGTCAGGTGGCACACTGGTTCCCATTCACTGAATTCACAATCATCCGAGTATTTGGCTCATTTAAAGCACCACATGCCCTGCCTAAATTTATTACCGATAAGGTGCTCATGCAGGAGGTATGTTTCCAGATGACCTCGGGCTTCTCTAACATCCTTTCCAAAGGGAAGAAGAAACCTTGGCCCGCTCTACCTCTCACCATTGGTGCTTATACAGTCAGGGACTTCAGAGAAGTAGGGCGTGAATGGGAAGAGGTAAAAAGTTATCACTTCAGAAATCTGGATTGCCGAACTTATGATCCAGTCAGGGTAGTTCCTGGGCACTGTAAAAGGGCCAATTTTAGATGGAGCTATCAGCATGTCAAGCGCCCGGCAGAGGATGAAAAAAGAAACTGGTACAATGCAGACAGGCATCTAGCTCCAGGGATCGACTCTGACCGAGAGGAAGAAGATCACCAGAACTTAGGAGATAGAAGCCAGAAGCTTGGAGGCTCTTCTTCCTCCAAAGATAAGAGAACACAGACCGGTACGGGGCCTGACACCGCAGATCAGCAAGGGGAAGCGGAAGCCCAAGCCAAGAAGGAAGAGGAAAAGAAGATGAAAGAGGATGAAGAGAAACGTAAGAAAGACGCCAGGACAGAGCGGAAAAAGAAAAAGGAGGAGGAGAAGGAAAGACAGGAAAAGGAGGCACAGGCGGCGGCAGAAAAGGCACTGAAAGAAGAACTCGACAAAGTCGATCGTCAGAAAAAGGCAGAACAAGCCGCCGCGGCAGAGAGAAAGAGAAAAGAGGAAAAGGAAGCAGAGGCAGAGGCAGAATGCCGGAAGAAAGAAGAACACGACAAGGCGGAAGCAGAGCGCCGGCAAAAGGAGAAAGAAAAGGATCAAACGCAGGATGAAGAGGATGAGCTAATAGACGACATTGACCTATCTCCCCTGAATATCCCTTCAGGTGGCGCGAAAAGTACCCTCAATGTTGATGACTTTCCCGGTGAGCAAGAAGAAGAAGTCTTCGACTTGACCAGATTGACATTTGACCAATTCTCTTTCAAAATACGGCAAGAGAAAAGGAAATCCTTAGCGCAAGGTCATCCTGCCATCTCTACGGTCGCCACTGGAAAGGACATCGTCCCAGACACAAGGACTAATCCTGTTATGATAGCATCAGCAGGCACCGCTTTTGCCGCGGCCACAGAGGAAAATGTCACTAGGATGAGCAGGGAAATTATTTCTTTACAGAACAGGCTGAAAGCGACAGAGCAGGAGAAATAAAGGCTAGAAAATGAGATGCTTCAGCTCCAGGGTAGGCCCGCCCAAGTGAATGAGGTCCCACTGGCGGTCAGGAAAGAGTGTGATGTGTTGGAGATGACAATGAGGCAAGTATACCAGGAAATGCTCACCCTGAAACAAATAGTGGCCCCGTTGGCAGAGGCACGAGAGGAAACCAGGCAGAAACACGAACAGCTCAGGGAAGCCTCGGCAGCTTTGGACAAGATGATGAACTAGACAGCGCAGTATCAGTAAGCTCCTGAACATGTGCCTAGGAAGGATTGGAGTCATACGCAAGAAGCCAAAGTGCAAATTCGGATGAGTATGCAATCCAAAGACAAGCTGGCCAAAGATCTGGACAAAGTGATGTCTGCATATAATCACCTAATCAGTGGTATTGACTCCATGAACGCTCTTCATCACATTCCGTCATTAGGGGCACTGAATGAAGCTAAAGACTAAGAGCAGGTAGAGCAGGAAATTCAGTCTTTTCTGCAACCCGTGAGACAAGCTGCTGCCGCACCAGAATTCGAGGCATCGCAAGAAAACCTAAATCGGTTGCTTGTCACTCCAGTGCAAATCTATACCAAGCTTGCCTCCCTCTCAATGTTGATCTCTCAGAAGAAGGAGACTCTGGTACCGAATGCCCTAGAATGTATGCACCGAATAAAAGAGGAAATCCCTCTTGTCGCCCCCATAACAGCAGATTACCAGGCGTGGCGAGATTTCCTCAAGGGCAAGAAAGTTGACGTGCCAGAAACCTCAATTACGCGACCACCTCCATAGTTTAACCGCTGGGTCGCAGGTCATTTTTGTCCCCAGGTCGCAGGTCGCACCTGCGACCAAGTCGCAGGTTGCAATCTTCTGGTCGCAGGTCGCAAGTGTGGCAAAGGTCGCAGGGAAGCTGAACCGTCGGGAAGTTGAAGCGTCGGAAGGCCATAAGGGCGCCTCTTGAATCTATAAATACCCCTGTGGGGCACATTGTAAATGGGGGCTGCTCTTTTTTGGACTGAAAGGCATTATTGCATTGTAACTGAAGAATCATACTCTTGATATATGAAATACAATACATGTTAAAACCCCTTGGATTGGATGATGTGTTTAGCTGTGACAACATTGTGTGTATTCTGCGTGCAGTTTCAGAATATCTTCTGATTAATGAATCTGTGTTATTAATAGTATCATTCATGCACCATAGCTATCTGTGATTGTGTTGATGATGCTCAAGTTTATTATTTACTCTATGATGAATGTTAATGAACTGTTTTATTAGCATTTCGTTATATCTTTCGGAAATTTAAGGGATATTCTTGCCATAAAGAACTGTTTCTTTGGCGGTCAGATTATCCTGCATGCATACCCCATAGATGTGTTGCTAACGACACTTCCTGAGTGTATGCATTCTGTCTATCACCTTGCTACGCACAGTGTCATATATTGGTTTTATACATCAGTCATGTATTCTGTATCGTGTGAATAAGTGTATGTTTGCAATTTCAATCAGGTTGCTTGAAACCGAAGAGATAGTCATTTAAGTGGTAGCCGGACCCACACCCCGGACGGGATCCCTACTCCAAACGGTTCAAAGTCTAATTGGGACTTTCTACCGGGGAGATCCCCTACTGTTGGCCGGACATATTTTCCCGTCAACACTATGAGACCATGTTTACCCTTTTTTATGGAAGTACACACCCTTTATTAGTATAAAGTACAGGTAATAGCGTGATATCCCTAATCTTTATACCATAATAGAGCTAGTATTACTTGCATGCTATTAGTAGTAGTATCTATGTAGAAGCTAGGATATGTGTATAACTAACTAAGCTTGTCCTTGTGTAATCATTAAGCATGTCCATGCTACTTGTTCTTGTATCTTATATTGATAGTGTAATCATGGAAACATAAGCAGTGAGTACATCTTACCTTATTTACGTAATATACTAACATGTAGTGATCTCCTATTAATAGGGTTGAAGCTGATCTATTACCATTGATTTCACTTACATAACTACGTATCCCCTGTAATATGGTAGCCTCCAGGTAAGTGATAGCAGGAATTGGGCCTT
The DNA here is from genome assembly GCA_034641835.2 of Pinus albicaulis. Classification (NCBI taxonomy): domain Eukaryota; kingdom Viridiplantae; phylum Streptophyta; class Pinopsida; order Pinales; family Pinaceae; genus Pinus; species Pinus albicaulis. The sequence goes on along the minus strand of CM076570.1, from coordinate 1,345,856,349 downwards.
CTTGGAACTATGAAAATAAGGTTCAACTAGACCTATATACTATATGAACACGTCTATATGGTTATATAATATATTAACGCATATGCACACTATGACTAGATCTTATGCAGGCCTGGTTTCACGGATCGACAGCCTGCCTCAACTAGCCCGAACTCTGGCACCACTTAGATATGGCACCACTTAGGTCTAGTAGTACGAGCCTCGGGAACTGTACATGTTTTTATTTAAACTTTTCACCCCAGATCATAAACAGTACATTTCTTAGATCGAAATCAACAAATACAGTGAGCGAATAAGAGCAACAGTAACTGGTTTGGAGACTTATAAATAAGTGAAAAATATCAGTTTTGAAGGCATAAGTGGACCACCGTTGACCCCTTCCATTACCCGGTAGTTGCTCCGCCTGCCCTTTCCACACCCCCTGTAGTTTCTTTCTCTTGGCTGGCCTAACGGAAATACAGTTTATATCCGGGTTTTCTAATCGGTAGCTCGAGAATTCACGAGGGAGGAAGGAAAGGTCAAGGCACCATTTTGACCCTTAGCCAAATTCAATTGCAGGGCAGGGGAACAGGAAATTCTAAAAACAATGATCCTTACCAAAAAAAAATCGTATGAATGAGCATATGCAAAGCCAGGAAATAGAAAAATATTAAATCCGACTAACCTGTGACTCTGGGTATGCAAACTTCAATTGTTTATTTGCTGCGGCCCCTCTTCAAAAGCCTCCAAGTTCTGTCTACTGTGTTTTTCTCCATGATAAAACCTCTGATTATATAGAAATTCGCAGCCCTAAAATAACCCTCTCGCCAACAGCAAAGTCCTCCCGCCAAGAGCAAAACTTTGGCTCCAAATAACCAGCACGGCCAGTTTTCATCGAGTTTTTATCTAAATTTGAGAACTAACTACATGGCACTGGCTAAGAACAACCAGTTTTCCTCTATTCTTGGGTTGTCATACTGGTTAAATCAACCATGACTTCTCCGCACTTCGACTTTTGACGGACTTCCAATGTGGCATGCCCTCAAAACCTTGTCTTTCCCCGACTTCAACTTTGACAAACTTCAGCATGCCCTCAAAACCTAGTCTTCCTGAACCAGTTAAACCAGTTGAACAACGAGTTTCAAAGTCAGGATTCATACCAACATTTCTGATAAAATCAACGCATGCCCATGCAAATGTTTGACTTCGACTTAGTTTCTGATGCCCGTCTCCCTGAACCAGGCACATGCCAATGTTCGACATCGGCGAGTCTGCTTGTCCGTCTCCTTGAACCAGTCGAAGAGAAAGTCTGAAATAAACCATTCGACTTGCTTTCACTTTTGTTCTGTGGAGAATCAGTTATCAAAAGCGAACTATAGTTTTAAAACCATATGAATATGCCACCACCGAATATATATTTGCCACCAAAGTTATAATGCCATCATGTGATATACGTATCACCCAAACTTTGATTAAATCCTTTGTAATATGGCTTTAATAAAATGCCATAACATTACATATGAATTCGTTGACATGATTTAATATGTGGAATTTCATTAATATAAAGTTTGGAATTAAAATATAATAAATATTAATATATGTAATAAATATAATATAATATATGATTAGTAACCATATATATATATATATATTTGTTTGTGTGTGTAATATCCAATCTTTAGTAAAAAAAGAATAATTCCAACACATGAATTCACAATATTGAGAATTTTTTACCTTCACAAATCAAAAGCGAACTTCTACATAATAGAAATTTTTCTTTTTCTTTTTATTATTTGTCTTAACTTGTCTCAAATAAAAAAATACACTCTTTCTATAAAAATAATGATATATGCCAAACATACCACCAAACTTTTTATTATTATTATAAAGTAGTTATTTTTTTTACTTTCCATTATTAATATTTGTTTTGTTAAATATAAAAATTAAATATATTTATTAAACCAATAATCATAAAGCATTGATAATATAATATTTTTCATAAATATTATTATTAAAATTATATAAATAAAATAATAAACCATAGATAATAATATGAATTATAACTTCTTTAACTTTCCTATAAAATCTTTTTCTCAATTGTCTATAAAAAATATATGTATTAATATCCATATCCCTTGCAATATTCATGTAAATAGTGAAATATTTTATTGTTAGAGCAAAGACAGAATTAAATCAATTTCAATAATTTGGGGAAGAGTATTATAATTCTATGATTCTTTTATGGACATTCCTTGCAATGATCGCAAGAGGTTTGCATTGCATATCATTAAGTGTGAAAGTCAAAGAGGTTTATTTTTCATTGAGAAAATAGTGAAAATGATTGTATAACATTTTTCTTAGATTTTAATTTGTTATCTCAATGACTTAAAAGAAAAAAAAAAAATATATATATATATATATATATATCTGTGTGTGTGTGTGTGTGTGTATTTATAACTAATATGTATTTATCGATTAAAAAGATGGAGCGATTATGGTCAATATTTTTTTAATGAAATAAAGGCATTAGTTCGACTTAATTCCACTTTTGTTATGGACACTCCTTGATTAAAGTCATGTTGGTGAGCGTGTTCGGTGTTACGAGAGCGTTGTGTAGTGATTGGGCGAGCTGGGCAGGACAGGGTGCAGGCGGCCAATCGACAGTTGTTGGGGCGGATCAGGAACTCATGGTGGCAAGGGGAATCATGGGTATAATATTGATCGCTTTGAGGTAAATGAGGGGTAGGGTATCTAGCATTAATGTTTCTTGGAGAACAGTCATCCAGTACTTATCAAAAACCTAATGGAAAGAGTATTGGACACAACTGAGAGAATTTTAACAGTGTTGCAGATGGATTCAGAGAATCTTGTATAAGTGAAATGTAACACTTCAATATCAAAAATGCAATTTTCCATTTATGGCATGACACAATTAAAAATTATTGACATAAATGACTAATTCATATACTTGTTTTACTAGTCATATTTTTATTCTTGGACTATAATATTAGTGATTTACATTAATCATTATTAATTTAGTCATATATTTTAATCCTAGGCTAAATTAGTCATTTAAGTTAGTCGCTTTTAGTTTAGTCACTTATTATCTAGTCATATATTTTATCCTTAGACTAAATTAGTCATTTAAGTTAGTCGTTTTTAGTTTAGTCAATTATTATCTAGTCGTATATTTTATTCCTAGACTAAATTAGTCATTTAAGTTAGTCATTTTTAGTTCGGTTACTTAAAATTGCTCAAATTTAGTAGTAATTCACTTGAAATAATAGCGGTGACTAACTTTTTTAGTCACCTGGTCATTAATTTCATCATTTTTTACTAGTGAAGAGAAATTTCGATCCATATAGGCAGAGGGAGTACATGCAGCTATACCTCTGGGTGTGAGGTGGGGAGATGTGAAAGAATAATCCCAAAAAGAAATTAGACAGGGTTCATTGAGATGATATGTCTCATGGATCAAACCTGGCTACGAGGAGCCCATAGTAAAACAATAGCAGGATGAGTTAGATTGATGCAATTAGATGTCAGGAGGACAAAAATCATAGTGATAAGCATCATATATTGGAGCGCAGATCAGATTTGGCAGTAGTACAGAGTGCATGGATGCAAATGTCAACAACGCAGGGAGTCCAGTAGACATGTGTAGTAGGTACCAACAGTCAGAAGACTCTGATGATAGATGCATTATGTTGATTCAGTTGTTTGTAGGCTATTGAGTTTCAGAAGTGTTGCATGAAAAATTTCCATGTGCGAGAAAGACTAGCGAAGTGTTTCATGCAAGAGTTGCATGTCACATGCAAGAGGTGCATATGCGCATGCAAGAACATTCCTTTCTTGTTGAGAGGGAGTGTTGAAGTTTTCAACAAGAACCAGTGAAATTGGCATCCAGAAGCAACATGACAACACCTACACTAGTGTGAGACCACAGGTCATGTAGTGATGGGTCCTAGCGATACATTAGTGTGAAATTCAATTTATTTAATAAATTGGAAATGTGTCAAATTTAATTATCACTTAATTAAATTGGACAATAAAATGTAATCTTATCTCATAATCACTTGTAATAGTTAAATAAGTGTGATAAACTTAGTTAGCTCACAAATTTCGAGTTGAGGGTAGTTGGTGAGGCATGTAGAGTGATTCTATGTGTTTTAGAGTTCAAATTGCAGTTAAGTGCATGAGTAATCAGCTAACTCAGTTAGGTGAGTTAAAGTTAGTTGAACTAGTTGTAACTGTTTGTCGCACTAGTGAGAGATCAAGTGAATTAAATAATATTTAATTCACAATCAGTGATATGCCATGCAACTGATGATTTACTATTAATAGTTGCATGCATGTCAGTTCCAGTGGAGACCCACTTGAGACAAAGGTTAAAGGGAGGTTAACTATCAGTTGTGTGATTAATAGGTTGCTTGCATGAAACCAGACATCCATTGGTGTGACCATGATCCTTGTGCAGTTAAGAAAGGCTGAAATTTCTAAGGAATATGGATTGCCTTCCTCATGAATTGCGTGAGCAAGGCATGCTGAGGAGAGGCTAAGAATTGGCTAAGTACTAGCCCAATTTTGTCCAGATCAATGTGACATACCTAGAAGAGTGCAAGAGAATCTTGTGAGAAGAGTGAATTATAATTATTTCATGATTCCATGGTTAATATACAATGGAAGATGGAGGGGTTTTTAGCAGCAAGCTTTCCGCAGGAAATTATCTGTGTTGTAGTTTGATTTTATTCTTTCTTTACTTCATGTGATTGGCGATTGTGTTTAATTTATGGAATTGATTTGTAGAAGCGATTCAGTATCTAGCTTTAGTACATTGTTAGATCAGATTGAATCCATTGATATACATATGTTTGTAAAATTTCTACATGGTATCAGAGCACAGTAAATCACTATAGTGGAGAAGAAATTGAGTTTGTGACTGAATAGCTTTCAAATTTGCAGAAGTATTCTTTGGTGCGAGAGCAGATCAAGATGGCTTTCAATGGCTTGATATTGAAGTATGCAGTCGAGGGAAACTCTAATTATATTTCATGGAAAGAAAAAATGGAGGTAGTGCTGGAGGACAACGGGTTGAAAGAATTCATTTAGAATGATATTCCCAAGCCTACAGCAGCAGACGGTGCTCTTCTTGATGCTTGGAAAAAGAAGGTAGCAAGGGCGAGGAGGATATTATTGGAGGGAGTACGAGACCAAATTATCTCAAGTCTCCATGGTAAAGTGACTCCATATGCAATGTGGAAGGCTTTGACATATTTGTTTCAGAGCAACATTGATCATAGAAAATTGGCACTGAAGGACAAGCTCAAGAAAATCAAAATGGAGAAAGACGACACTATTCTGAAATATTTAACCAAGTTTGTCCAATGTCATGATAAGCTTGGCAGCATCTAAATTACTGTTACGAATGATGACTTGGTAAGCCTAGCTCTTATAGGACTTCCCAAGTGTTGGCATAGTTATCAGGACTTTTTCAATGGGAGGGAGAAGATGCCATATTGGGAACGACTTTGGTCAGATTTGGTGCAAGAAGAATTTAGGTAGAATACCAGGGATGGATCTTCATCTAAGGAAGATGATGAAGAAAATTGCACCATGGATGGTAAGGCGAAGAAGGGGAAGGGAAAGAAATCCTATTCCAAATCTAAGATCGATGAAGAAGGCAAGGAGCGCGACATGTCTAGAATGAAGTGTTTTCACTATCACGAGCATGGACATTATGCCACTAATTTTCCACAAAATAAGAAGAACAAGAAGGCGTCAGGATCTGTAGCTGGTGAGGATTTGGCCTCGCAATTTGAGTTGGACTTCTTACTGATCGCATGCATGGTGTCAAGTGTGATGGGATCAGGGTGGTACTTGGATAGTGGTGCATATTTCCACATGACGGGAGACAAAGAATTTTTCAGTAGCTTGGAGGAGAAGGACCTCTAGATGCATATAAAAATGGGTGACGATGGAAGGTATAGCGCTACCGAGATTGGTACATATACTTTCCAGAGACAGTTAAGTAAACCAATTTTATTAAATGATGTAATACATGTACCAGGCTTGAAGAAAAATTTAGTTGCAGTCGCAATGTTGGAGGATAGAGGCTATGATGTTGTTTTCAGTGAAGGAAAAAATTTACTTCGAAAAAAACCAATAGGACAAGCCAAGAAGATTGGGATTCATGTGAAGAATCTCTATAAACTTGATGTAGATGGTTGTGCAACATTGATGGGTAAGGCAGACAAAGTGGTGAGCCGGGATGAGGGTGACTTACACCATGGAGATTTGAAGGTCATGCAACAGATTTATACGGGACTTCCCAAGGGTACTCTTGTGCAATTAAGCATGTAAAAGGGATGTACCATGGGGAAGTGTGAGAAATCCATGCGATTTTCCCTTCAGAGGGAGTTGGATTTGCATGCAGATGAGTAACTCTTGGTTCCAAAGAATGAACCTAAAGTTGTGGAGCAGCCACATGCAGAGGATCATGGAGTGGCAGAAACCACTCAAGCAGAGAAATTTTGAGCTAGATGGGAAAAGGGAGTACATGCAGCTATACCTCCAGGTGTGAGGTGGGGTGATGTGCAAGAATAATCCCAAGAAGAAATTAGTCAGGGTTCATTGAGATGGTGTGTCTCATAGATCAAACCTATCTACAAGGAGCCTACAGTACAGCAATAGCAGGATCAGTTAGATTGGTGCGGTCAGATGTTAGGAGGATAAAAATTAGAGTGACAAACGTCGAATATTGGAGCGCAGATTAGGGTTGGTAGCAGTGCAGAGTGCATGGATGCAGATGTCAACATCACAGAGAGTCCAGTAGACATGTGCAGTATGTACCAACAGTTATAAGACTCTGATGATAGATGCATTATACTAATTCAGTTGTTTGGAGGCTATTGAGTTTCAGAAGTGTTACATGCAAAAGTTGCATGTGCGAGAAACATTAACAAAGTGTTGCATGCAAGAGTTGCATGTCACATGCAAGATGTAGAAATTATATGCACTAAGCATGCATATGTCCTAGATTCACCTGATCTCACAATATTTAACTTCTTGCAAAATACTGAATCAATTCCACTTGTTAATCTTTTTCAGATTATTAATTGCACACACATGTAAAGCATAAATAAAAACAATCGCACATAACACAGTTTTTAACTGGGAAATCCTGAAGCTGAAAACCCAAACTATATATTATGTATCATGGAGATCATATGACAATCCTCATACAAAGCTTATCAAACTCTCATTACAGTACAATCGTCATACACTAATCAGGACCAATCTTGCAAATCCATGTACCGATCTCTGCTCCCTGCTAGCCTGCCTCCACTGCGCAATCCCTGCTGAAGAATAGCTCTGAATGAATTTGAATTACTCTTGCCTTGAATGCGCAATCCTCATTGGAAAATCCAATTTGTGTGTGATGCAATCAATGCATCACTATAGTCACAACAGATAGTCCATCTTTCCCTTTCAACTATCTCTCCACTGGGTCTCCACTGAAATTGCCATGCACTATAGTTAACTGTTGTATTGTTCAGTTGATTAATGAGTTATTATTTGTGAATTAATTAACTATTTAATTCACTCCACTCTAACTAGATACAACTAGCTCAACTGAGTCTAACTGAGTTAAACTGAATACAACTCCATAAACTACTCTTCCAACTATGTCATAACTCTGCCACTTGAGTTCTAACTGACTCCTCCATGCATTAGCTCTAGTAAACCCTTGGGAATTGCGTAATTTCCTTAGTCCACTGATGTGCCACATCTGTGCGCTAAAACAATGTGCTCCAAGAGAATAAGTTGTTGTTTAGTGTCTGATTATTATTAAGAGCTAATAATAATCGACATGCATCTATTTTTAGATCGACGATCTATAAATAGATTTCGCCCAATATTCTAAAAATAGAATTTCATCTATTTTTCCAACTTGACCAACCATCCAAAAATAGCATCTTGCAACTTCTGAAATATGGTCATCATGTCTAAAAATAGACTTGCGCCAAAAATAGCCTGTAAGCCCACTTAGTGAAGGCGACTCTTTTCACTAAGCTCATCATCTTGTTGAATCTCAACACTCCCTCTCAACAAGATAGAGATTATCCTTCACCCCGATCCTACCTCTATGGTATTCGAATTTTCTCCTGTTGAGCACCTTCGTCAAAATATCTGCATCCTGATCCTCCGTAGGAATGTACAGAAGCAACATGATCCTCTGCTACACACAATATATGATATGATGATACCGGATATCAATATTTTTAGATCTATCATGAAACACAGGATTAACCGAGAGTTTAATGCAACTCTGATTATCACAATGTATCACTGTGGGATCTAAATGTGAACCGAACAAACCAACCAGAATCTTCCTCATCCAAATAGCCTCACATGCAGCTTGACTTGCTGCCATGTATTCCGCTTCTGCTGAACTGAGTGCCACAAATATTTGTTTCCTGTTGTACCAAGAAACTGTCATAGATCTGATACTGAAAATCCCTCCTGATGTGCTCTTTCTTTCTGTTGGGCTTCCTGCCCAATCTGCATCTGTGAAACCATGCAACTTCACCTCATCCATTTGTCTATACCATAAACCATACTCAGATGTGCCCCTGAGATATCTCAGGACATGCTTGCCTGCCTTCCAAAAGAGCTCGGTAGGTTTAACCATCGCTTGTGAAAGTTGGTTCACTGCATAGCATATGTCCAGTATTGTATTGACTAAATACATGACCGAACCCACCAACTGTCAATAAATAGTGGCATCCACTACCTCTGCCGATGTAGCATCCTCTTTCTTCAAATTTCCTGGAAGAGGAGTGTCGATAGGCTTGCAGCCTTGCATGTGAAACTTCTCCAGTATCTCCTGGGCATACTTGCCTTGAGACACAAACATTTCACCTTCCCGCTGCCATATTTCCAATCCAAGGAAAAAATGAAGGAGGCCCAAATCCTTCATCTCAAACTCCTTTGCAATATTTGCCTTGCATGAGTGTATCAACTGCTCATCACCTGTTAGTATTAAATCATCAACATAAATTACAATGATTAAAAGCTTAACCTCCACCATAATCTGGTACAGGTTTGCATCCGCCTCACTCTTGGTGAAGCCAAGTCGAGTGAAATAGCTGTCGATCCGAGTGTACCAAGCACGGGGTGCTTGTTTCAGCCCATACAACACTCTTTTGAGCCTGCACAAATGCGACTCACTGCTGAAGTTCTAAAATCCTTCAGGCTGCTCAATGTACACCTCTTCCTCAATGATCCCATTAAGGAACGTAGTCTTCACATCCATCTGATGAATGTGCCAACCCATCTGTGCTGAGAGAGAAAGGATGGTCCATGTGGAAGAATACCGTGCGACAGGTGCAAAGGTTTCTTCATAGTCAATCCCCTCAATCTGTGAGAAGCCCCGAGCAACAAATCTTTCCTTATACTTCTCGACGCTCCCATTAGCAGCTTGATTTACCTTGTAGATCCATCTTGATCCTACAATTGATTTTCCCACCGGCCTTGGAACAATCTCCCAAGCACTGTTTCTGACAATGGAGTCATACTCCTCCACCATGGCATCTACCTATGTGGGCTCCTACATTTCTTCGTCAAAAGAAGATGGCTCTATCATGATACACTTGCTCATAAGAGCCATGTATCCAGTAAATTGGCCAGGTGACTGTCTCTGTCTGCACTATGATGTAGGCACTCCTCCATTTTGTGCCGCATCAAGCTTCAGTCTCTCAGCTTCTGTGGTACGCTTTCTACCTTGTCTGATGTTTGGTTCTGCATGAGTGGACTCCTCCACTCCATGAATCTCCTCTTGTGGCTGATCCACATCTAGAGGCTCATCTTTGGGAATAAAAAGTTCCTCCTTTGCATGCAAGTGTAGCTCCCTCTCAAGCGACAACTTCATGGCTTTCACCTCATTGAATTTTATATCCCATCGCATAACAGTCATTTGACTGTCTGGAAAATACACACGATAATTATGGGGTGTCTCCGTGTACCCCACAAATATCCCAACTTCTGCAGTCAGCTCCAGCGTCTTCCTGGCGTCCTTTGTCACATGAATGTAAACATGTGAGCCAAAAATCTTCAAATGAGAAATATCAGGCTTCTTACCAGTAAAAGCTTCTTCAGGTGTACTCATGCCAAGTACTCTATGAGGACAATGGTTTTGCACATAAACCTTAGTGTTGCATGCTGATGCCCACAAGTGCATTGGTAGGCCCTGGTCATGCAGCACCCACGATCGTTATGTTATTCCTCTCCGTGACCCCATTCTGTTGTGGGTTATGAGGCGCTATGGGTTCTCTTCAAATTCATTCTTTGCTACAGAATTCTTTGAATTTTCCCGAGATGTATTCACCACCATTATCGCTCCGTAGAGCTTTCACTTACTTCCCCGACTCCTTCTCCACCAATGCCTTGAACTCACAGAACTTTGAGAACGTTTCACTCTTCTTCTGCATGAAGAAGATCTAGCATCTACGAGAATAGTCATTAAAAAATATCACATAATACCTGTGTTTTGTTGTTGAAGCAACCGAGAAAGGTCCACACATGTTTGTGTGAATTCTCTTCAGGATCACCGAAGCACGGTTCTCCTTCTCATGAAAGGTGGTCCTCACAGCCTTACCCATAGTACATCCCTTGCACTGATTTGAATACGCAAGAGTAACCTTGGGAAGTCTAGTAGAAATCTGCCTCAAAATCTTCAAGGCGCCATGGTGAAGATGGCCCAATCTCCTATGCCATAATTCGCCCTCATCCCAGCTCACCACTTCTTCTGCTTTGCCCACCATTGTAACGCATCCATCTACCTCTAGCTTGTAGAGATTCTTAATTCGAACCCCTATCTTCTTGGTTTTACCCATTGTTTTATGTCGAAAGAAGGCTTTTCCCTCACTAAACACAACATCATAACCTTTGTCTTCTAGCATTACAACCGAGACCAAGTTCTTCTTCAGACCTGGAACATGCATAACATTCTTCAACAAGAATGGACTACTGGACTCCCTCTCAAAGGTAATGGTCCTAATGCCAGTTGCACTATACTGACCATCATCGCCCATCTCTATATGCAACTGGAGGTCCTTTTCCTCCAAGTCACTAAACAACTCTTTGTCTCTCATCATATGGAAAGACACACCACTATCAAGATACCACACCGATCCCATACAACTTGAAACCAAGCATGTGATCAAGGAGAAATCAAGTTCAAATTGCAAGGCTAAGGCCTCTCAAGTTGTAGCTCCAACAACCTTATTATTCTTCTTCTTCTGTGGACAGTTAGTGGTGAAATGCCCATGTTCATGATAGTGAAAACACTTCACTTTAGACAAATCTCGCTTCTTGCCTTTAGCTTCAGATTTTGAAGGATATTTATTCCCCTTCCCTTTCCTTGCTTTTGCAGCCAAAGTGAAATTCTCTTCATATTCATTCTTCAATGAAGATCCATCCCTGGTACCCCGCCTTATCTCCTCTTGCACAAGATCTGACCAAAGTCACTCCCATCCTGGCAGTTTCTCTCGTCCATTGACAAAGTCTTCGTGGCTATGCCATCTCTTCAGAAGCCCAAGGAGAGCCAAGCTCACCAATTCTTCATCATCAACAGTAACCCCCACACTTCCCAGTTCATCCTTGCAATGGACAAACTTCGTGAGGTATTTTGGAATATTGTCGCCCTTCCCCATTTTTATTTTTCTGAGCTTGTCTTTAAGTGCCAACTTCCTCTGGTCACTTCTTCTTTGGAACAAATTTGTCAAAGCCTTCCACATTAGGAATGGAGTGGCTTTCCTGTGAAGGCTGGACACAATATGGTCCTTCACACCTTCCAACAGAATTATTCTTGTCTTTGCTGTCTTCTTTTGCCATGCGTCAAGTAATGCAACATTGCTAGATCCCGGCTTAGGAACATCGCTATCGATGAACTCCTTCAGTCCATTATCCTCTAGCACTACCTCCATCCTGTCCTTCCAGGCTATGTAATTCAAGCTCCCATCAAGGGCATACTCTAATCACAACCCATTGAAAGACATTTCAACGTATACTCAACTTCTGCACCAAGAATCTTCTGCAGCAACTTCGAATTTTCCACTAGCACAAACTCACTTTACAATTGCAATCTTCAATTAACAAGGCTTCAATACCATGTAGAAATCATATGCACTAAGCATGCATATGTCCTAGATTCACCTGATCTCACAATATTTAACTTATTGCAAAATATTGAATCAATTCCACTTGTTAATCTTTTGCGGATAATTAATTGCACACATATGTAAAGCATAAATAAAAACAATCGCACATAACACAGTTTTTAACCAGGAAATCCTGAAGCTAAAAACCCTAACTATATATTATGTATCATGGAGATCATATGAAAATCCTCATACAAATATTATCAAGCTCTCAGTACAGTACAATCGTCATACACTAATCAGGACCAATCTTGCAAATCCATGCACCGATCTCTGCCCCCTGCTAGGCTGCCTCCACTGCGCAAACCCTGCTGAAGAATAGCTCTGAATGAATTCAAATTACTCTTGCCTTGACTGCGCAATCCTCATTGGCAACTCCAATGTGTGTGTGATGCAATCAATGCATCACTATAGTCACAACAGATAGTCCATCTTGCCCTTTCACCTATCTCTCCACTGGGTCTCCACTGAAACTTCCATGTACTGTAGTTAACTGTTGTATTATTCAGTTGATTAATGAGTTATTATTTGTGAATTAATTAACTAATTAATTCACTCCACTCCCACTAGTGTATCATTCAGTTAGACTAGATACAACTAGCTCAACTAAGTCTAACTAAGTTAAACTAAATACAACTCCATAAACTACTCTTCCAACTATGTCATAACTCCGCCACTTGAATTCTAACTGATTCCTCCATGCATTAGCTCCAGTAAACCATTGGGAATTGTGTAATTCCCTTCGTCCACTGATGTGCCACATCTGTGCACTGAAACAAAGTGCTCCAAGAGAATAAGTTGTTGTTTAGTGTCTGATTATTATTAAGAGCTAATAATAATCGACATGCATCTATTTTTAGATTGACAATCTATAAATAGACTTCGCCCAATATTCTAAAAATATAATTTCATCTATTTTTAAAACTTGATCAACCATCCACAAACAACATCTTGTAACTTCTGAAATATGATCATCATGTCTAAAAATAGACATAGTCTAAAAATAGACTTGCATCAAAAATAGCTTGTGGGCGCACTTAGTGAAGGCGACTCTTTTCACTAAGCTCATCATCTTGTTCAATCTCAACACAAGAGTTGCGTGTCTCATGCAAGAGTTGTGTGTCACATGCAAGAGGTGCATGTTCACATGCAAGGACATTCCTTTCTTGTTGAGAGGGAGTGTTGAAGTTTGCAACAAGAAACAGTGAAATTGGCATCCAGAAGCAACATGACAACACCTACACTAGTGTGGGACCATAGGTCATGTAGTGATGGGTCCTAGCGCTACATTAGTGTGAATTTAAATTTATTTAATGAATTTGAAATATGTCAAATTTAATTATCCCTTAATTAAATTGGACAATAAAATGTAATATTATCTCATAATCACTTGTAATAGTTAACTGAGTGTGATAAACTCAGTTAGCTCATGAATTTCGAGTTGAGGGTAGTTGGTGAGGCATGGAGAGTGATTCTATGTGTTTTAGAGTTCAAATTGCACTTAAGTGCATGAGTTTAATGCGTGAGTAATCAGTTAACTCAGTTAAGTGAGTTAAAGTCAGTTGAACTAGTTGTAACTATTTGTTGCACTAGTGAGAGATCAAATGAATTAAATCATATTCAATTCAAAATCAGTGATCTGCCATGCCACTAACGATTTACTATTAATAATTTCATGCATGTTAGTTCCAGTGGAGACCCAACTGAGACAAAGGTTAAAGGGAGGCTAACTATCAGTTGTGTGATTAGTAGGTTGCTTGTATGCAACCAGACATCCATTGGAGTGCCCATGATCCTTGCGTAGTTGAGAAAGGTTGAAATTGCTAAGGAATATGGATTGCATTCCTCATGAATTGCGTGAGCAAGGCAGGATGAGAAGAGGATGAGAATTGGCTAAGTACTAGCCCAATTTTGTCTAGATCAGTGTGAGATAGTTAACAAAGTGTAGGAGACTCTTGTGAGAAGAGTGCATTGTAATTGTTTCATGATTCCATGGTTAATATAAAATAGAAGATAGAGGGGTTTTAAGCAACAAGATTTCCCTAGGAACTTATCTGTGTTGTGGTTTGATTTGATTCTTTATTTTCTTCATGTGTTTGGCGATTGTGTTTAATTTCTACAATTGATTTGTAGAAGCGATTCAGTATCTAGCTTTAGTACATTGTTAGATCGGATTGAATCCATTGATATACATATGTTTGTATAATTTATACAGTTTGTTGACATATCCTGCAATAGAAAGTTATGTTTTCGAAGTCTAGCAACTAGACCCATATGAAATATTTATGTGTGATGTTAATATAGTCCGGAAGACCTTTACTTAGATCCATTTCCACACAAATGTAGGCAAAGGTAAAAAATCATTTTTCAATTCTTTCACTGTCCATATTTAGGAACCTTCCCAAAGATTTTTCTATTCCTTCAAGGACTCGATGGTGCCAAAAAGGAAGTGGAAGTTTGTGAAGTCTTACCCATACCAACATTTTTGTTAACACCATTTAATTTGCATCAAAACTAGGGAACCATGGGGTTATGAAGAGGCCCTCCCTTCCCCAAAACCATGGACCATCATTTATAGCAGAGTTAAAATCGTTTTGAGAATCAAACCGGACCACAAAAAATCCTTTTGCACATAAATAAATATCACATTTGCTGGTCCAGTTTTGGTGGATCCACTCATTTAGAGCATCGGATTTTGGCCAAAACCCATTAAAACGGCCAATGATTTATTTTGATTGAGGAATGTTGAAGAGATCACTTACTTCTTGTAATTCGATAGTTATCTTTGGTGCTTTTTCTAGCTTATCCACCATATAGGGGCCTGGAATATTTGGAGATTGTTTGTCCTGTAAGATCGCTTTACCCTTTAAGGCGTCTTTGAAGGAAACCTGGTCCTTTCCTTAGGAAGATTCTCTAGATGGTATAGGTCTTCCAGTAACCCCTCCCTATAATCTAGAGATCTGGATGATATTGGAGCTCCTTTGAATCCCATATTCTTTCAACTGTGATTAATCCTCCAATACTTTTCCAGAAAAAAGCAGAACTTGGGCTGAATCAGGAATGCCAGTTGCAATTTAACCTTTATGCTTCAGATTTTTCACAAATTATGTACTTTGCACCTAGTTTAATTTTGTAACCCTAGAAACGGTTTTAAGGAGAACCTGAAAAGAGTACTCCAACTCTATGGTCTCGTTGTCTGCTATCATTAACTTTTGCGTTCCCTATTTAGGCTAAATTGAATTTTCCTTGTCTTCCCTTGTGTGTATAAGAATGTTTAACCCAACTACGGAGATCACTGAGATAATGGGCTTTAAGAAAATATCACCTGGAATACTCCACATTGGGAAAAATCTGCCTCCTCCCCTATTCCACTCCTTCCGGGCCATAGGAAGAGCCACAACTTATTTTGAGCCCATCATAATCTACACTCCATGAAGGCTCTGGTGGTCCGAGGAAAAAATTAAAATCTAACACAGAGAAATGAGTCAGCTCATTCACAAATTTAAACCGGGATTTTCGAAATAATACCCACCCTCTCCTTGTTATTTCTAGTTCTTCACTAGGTTGATATCCTTTTATAAGTGGATCAACCTCCTTTGTACTGCCTAGAGATCGATTGGAACCTTCGCGTTCTCCAAATGCCATTCAGCCAAGAAAAACGCATATCTAGAGAGCCATAGAGACACCCCATAGTCCCTGGATCCTTGATCATACTTCTTAGGCGATGGCCCAAACAACGTTGGTTCATGGTTGTTGTACGAGGTGAGATTCCTCCTGTTTGTGGCACCTCCATATAGCATGATAAGGAGTTTGGGCATTGGATTTTGTGCAGAGACCACACGACCATTCTCATCCCCTTCCTTAATAATAGCTTCAACATCCTTTATAACTGTGACTAATTCCAGAGTGCTCTTTGATTTACCATCAACCTGCTTTTTCACTTCGTAAGGATCTTTAACAGATCCATTAATCCCAACGATCGAGCCTGGCACCCTTGGTTCTACTGTGAAGAGAGGATCCCACTGAGTTGAAGCTCTTTGTAGCCGAATAGATATTTGTTGTCAGAGGCACCTCCATTTGGGTGAAACACAAAAACCTTAAGGACTAGCAGCGCCATCTTTTTTTAGAATTGTATTTTCTTCCTATTATGACCTATGAACATGTGTACTAATTATTAAGGTGATCTTATGGTTTATTTTTCATGGTTTCTATTATGGTTATATGCATGGTTATATGATGTGTTATCTCTATGGATCTTGTTCTTGATTTAATAAGTTATTGGATGGTTGATGAAACATGGGCTAACAAGTGTTTCTGCAGCTAGCTTGAGAGGGCATAGAGCCTTCTTGGTGATTCTCAGATGAAGTTCAGAAGTTTATGATCAAATATGCATTCATGACCTATAGCTTCTATGCTTACCCTATGTTTGACGAAATGTATATCATGCATTAAGCCTATATTGATCAAGATATTACTCAAGTATTGATTGTTTAGAATTATTATTATCTTATTTATGTTTCTAGAAAGTTATTGGTGGTTTTGGGTAGTGGCCTAGAGGCTAGCCTAAAAATGTGACATAAATCTCGCAATATTTGGCATAGAACTAAGGGTTTTGGTCATAACCGCATGGAGAAAGGATTATGGGCGCAGTTTTAGCCTCCTAATTGCATGGATGTTGTGTTATGGGTGTGGTTTGAGAATTAATATTGTGAAAATGAGTTCCAAATCAGAGATTGATCACCTAGCATGGTTGTTAGGATCCTGTGTGATTTGTAGTCCTCGAGGGATTGTAGTAAGCTTCAATTTTGTAGACCCCACTTCTATAACTAGAACTTGGAGGTTGGGTCATATCATATTGACATTCAACTCACGTTTACTCTATAGAGCTTATAAAGGTGAGCAAATGTGGGGTGGGGCATTATAGTTTGGGTGAAACATTACAAGAGTAACCACTTGATCTTGATAAGGTTTTGTCAAATTTGCAAACCACAATATAATTATAGTGCTTGATGTAGAGAAGATAGAATGAGACCATCTTGTAGAACTTTCAATTCTAGTGAAGGTGCCAAGGGGGGACCTTTTAGTGTTTTATATTGTCTTCTTGTGAATCTTTCATGGAGTGAAATCTTTAGTTGGGAGATATTCTTTCCTAGGAGTTACAAGATTAGTTTAAGTACTGCCCCCTTGCAACATGAGGCATATATTTTCTTCAATGTTATCATGCAAATCTACATGTTGGTAATGACGTATAGATTCACTACTAGGAAAATGTTGAATTTTTGTGTTTGAACAAGGATGTTACTCATGCAGAGAGAAAATACGACTAGTGCATGTAAATATCCTAAGAGTTAGAGTCCATCTAGAAGTGAAAACACATGACAATGTATTGGTGTATGGTGTACACTAAATGACTGAGAAATTTTGAAGAAGTCCCATGTGTCTGCGATCTAAATCATTTCTCCCTTTGATCCTTGATCCAATGAAGAAACACTAGAGTTGTTGTAGCAAACTAGTGGCATCATGAGAAAGAAAATAATTTAATGGAATAGTATAAAGTTGACATAAGAGTTCTTTTGCAAGATAAAAAAAGGATGGGAAAAAATCCCCTAATATCGAGTGTTGGGATGACTAAGGCATAGCTTCCCTATAAGGAATTCGATTGAGGTTCTCTTTATGTTAATGCGCCATATGAGTTTCATAATTTTCAAGAGTCCAAATTACCAAATATTACATGTCACATTTCACATACATTTACTTAGAAAATAAGTCCCAAAGAAAAATCATTTCAAGATACCAAAACATAGACAATAAACATCTAAACAAAACACCACTTCCTCTTGACTACAACTATTAGGACAACTACAATATTATGTTAACACTTATATATTGTCATGAACCAATGACTACAATAAATATGAATAATATATGAAAATAAAATATTTCAAAATTATAAATAGATTACATTCTAAAATTAAAATTTAAAAAACCTTTAAAATAAAAACTTCTCCTAACAAAAATATATACTGCTTTTTTTTTAAAAGATTTTTGTAATGTTTTGTAATTTAACACACATATATCAACATATAAAACCTTTATGTCATCGTGTTATATATTAATTTTCTATTTATTGATTTTCAAAAAAGCTTTCAAGTGACACTTAAAAATATTCATATTCATATTAAAATTATATCATATTTAAAACTGTTTAATATTATTTTAAAATTTTCCTATATACATACATATTATTTTTAAAATCATATTTTAGTTGTAAACAATAGTTTATAACTTTATGCATATCCTGAATTTTCAAATCGAATTATAATGACATGGATAAGCATGTTTTTTTTTTTTTTTTTAATTTATTTTGTTTCTAAAATATAACTATTTCCTGCAGAGCTATAAGTTGGTTTATCCTCCTCTGAGTAGCATTAGGCTCCTCTTCTATTCCTTGCAGCAATTTCATTATAGGCACTCCCAAAGATGTGGGAAAAATGGCTTCAGATCCATACACTAATTCATAAGGTGAAGTACCAATTGATCTTTTTGTTTTTTTTTTTTTTTTTTTTTTAAATCTATTTAGATGGGATCAAATTATAGCTTACATGGCCTCTCCAGACATGAGACCTTGCTTTAAAAAAACGATCCCTAAGCTCGCTTTACCCTACTTCCAGGTTCAATTTCAGAGAAAACAATTGGTTTAGATATATTAACTATATAATCATGAAGATAACATAAGCACTCTGACTTTTATTACCGATCGCTGCATACATTGGAGAAATCATGGCTTTATTTTTATTGTGATGAATATTCATTTATTAGATCATCGGGATCAAGAACCTTACATTAACAGAGTAAGATTATCTCCAGCAGACCACATTATTACATGAATGGGATCACAATATACCAGCACCATAATATCTATATCCAACTGAACATGCATGTACTCTTTATATACAGTTTCAAATAAGAGGGAAAAAATGGTATCCATTGTAAACAGATGATTTGGCGTTGGTTGCAAAGAATGATGTTAGAAATCATCAGATGGCATCCTTCCATGGAGAGAGAGGAGGCGTTTCTGAGTTCATCCACGTCAGATCCTTGTAAGCACCAGCAATTCGATTTCCAGAGAAGCCACAAGTGGATAAGACATTCTCTATTTCCTTCATCTCGTCGGTTGTGATCTTAACGGAAAGAGCGCCGATATTTTCTTCCAAATTCTTTACTTTGGTGGTTCCAGGAATTGGTGACAGGTCATTTCCCTGATGGCGAATCCAAGCAAGCGAAAGTTGACCCGGGGAGCATCCCTTCCGGGAAGCTACTTCAGCTATTTTTTTCAAACGTCTCCGTGTTCCTTTTAAGATTCTCTTCTGCAAACTTTGGAAATGCCTGTAAAAAAATCAATTCATATGAAACTATTATAAAACGAACTTCTAAGAAACAATAAAAAGCAGTTTTATCAACAGGAATATCAATTGATATGCTCTTATCTGTAAACAATGTGAAGCTTTGCAGAATGGACATTAATATAAAATGCTTGATGTTAAGATAACTTACCCTGGTTCTTCTTGAAAAAAAAGATAACTTACCCTGGTTGGCAAACTTCTTTTACTTTTAATAAATATTAGTTTTACTTTACAAACATTGGATTTGAATTGAATTTTTTTTATCGTTTATGAAAGAAAAAAAATATTAAAAACTTATTATTTAAATCTTTAGATTTCTAAAAACAAACAATTTTTTTAAGTTGTAAATTTAATTTAATTAAATATCTAATAATATTGAATATATAAAATTAAATTTATCTTTTAAACTAATCTTATAATAAATTTGGTACCATATTAATAACATTTTTTTGAATTAGGGTTTCAGGCTACACTGCGACGGTGCCGCCCTGGTTCGAAAGATCTCACCACCGCTCTCTGCTCAAGCCTGGCTGCTTCCCCTTGCAGTCATTGATCCACCTTTAATGGATTCTCCATGGGGGGGGGCTAACAAGGCCTCCCCCAACGCCAACTCTACCGCAACCCAGATCCCTTCTTCTGACACAACGCAGCGGTCCCCTGTCAATGCGCAGAAATCATCTACTGTCAAAGGGCCGACAGACTCTACCACTGATCACCAAACTCCTGGAAGCATGCCAGACGCACAAAAAGACAAAACCACAGATCCTTTGGACGAAATGACTCAGCCCAAAACGACCTCTGCTACTTGCAGAACGCCCCAAGATCGAGCTTCCAAGCCACCGTATCAATGCTCAGATTCAGTACATGAAGGATCATGCTCTCATTGACAAATTTGTGGGCTTTTTGCCAACTGAAAAAGCCCTACACGGATGGATCAACTCCAAATGGAAACCAAAAGGATAGGTTACGCTTCAACTAGGGCCTAAATGTTTCTTCACTGCCATCTTCAACTACATCGAAGACAGGAACCGCATTCTGGAAGGAGGCCCATATTTTTTCAACTTGTCCGGACTCTACCTCCGTGATTGGATAGAACAATTTAACTCAGATAAAGAAGACTTCAGCTGCGCACCGGTCTGGATTAGGCTGTATTCTTTACCTCTGGAATACTGGGATGAAGAATCCTTAAGGGATATTGGCAACGGTCTCGGAGAGTTTATAAAGATAGCAGAGGAGACGAAGCTCAGGTGCGACACCTCATATGTCTGAATATGTGTCTTCATGCACTTGGCAAAAGCACTTCCAGACTCGGTAAGTCTCTTCCATGATGACTTTGAATGGTTGCAATCTATTGATTATGAACATGTTCCATTCCGCTGCCGAAAATGCCATGCTCATGGCCATCTATTCTGCGACTACCCTCTTAATCCTCCCTCCAGCAAACCTAATGTTACTTCTACCAACCCAGATGCAGAGGGCTTCACCAAAGTCCAAAACCACAAGCATCATAACAAGAAACCCTCCTCTGCGCTGGTCAAACCCTCCCCCCAAGCTTCTGACATCCCCTCCACTAGCAACAGCTTCGAAATCCTTGCAGACCACTCTCTGCATGAACCTGAAAACCCCAACAAGACCGTCAACCCTCTGATCCCTTCAATATCGAGGCCCACCTCAGTCTCTCCCACCCCCCTTTACCCACGAAGCCTCCACCTGAAGCTTTCCTTCTGCCCCCTAAACCTAACTCAGATGCTAAACTTGTTACTTGGCAACCAAACAATATGGATGTCGATGGCTCTAGCGCTGAAGGTAGCCAGGTGAGTCACGTGGAGGAGGAATCAAAAGGTGTTGATATCGGAGAGCTAGACATCTTCACACTGGAGCAGGCCTACAGGAGAAAGGACTATGACAAAATTTCCGAGAGACAAATTGAAAATCTAGCGGTAGTCCTTTCACACGCTCAACAGCACCAAAAATCCTTGGGTATCCAACTAGGCAGTCAATGGGATGGAAAGAAACTCTTTAAGGACTCCAAAAAACGGGGCAGGAAAACCGATCTGCAAAGGACTATCCTCATTTGGGAGATGCTCATGGAATCTGGTAGGTACCCCAAACTTACCAAGTTCTATCAACCCCTTGAAAACAGTTCTCAATGAAGCTCAACTCCTAGAATATAAGGGGCTTAAACAACCCCTCAAAGTACCGAATGATCAAGAACATGATTCAAATGGAAAGACCACAAATCTTCTTCATGCAAGAAACCAAATGCACAAATAACTTAATCCAAGTTGTATTCCACATACTTGGGACCAACATGCATGGACACCTCACCAATGTTTACTTTCCACAGGACGCCATGTGGAAAATAGCTCTGCTTACCATGATAAAACAACTCAACTCAAACAGGACTCATCCCCTTTGGATCATGGGTGGAGACTTCAATATGATCACCAAATCCGAAGAGAAAAGAGGGGGGCGCACCAAATTAGAATTGGATTGCATACATTTCAAGAGCTTCATACAAAAGAACTGGTTGATAGATCTTCCCTTCTCTAATGGCACTCATACTTGGAACAACAAATGCTCTGGTTCACAGCAGATTGCCTCTAAACTGGACTATTTTCTGCTATCAGACAACGCCATTCATGTTGGAGGAGACTTTCAGGCCTCTATCCTGCCTCTCTTAGGGTCCGATCACTGGCCCATCTCTCTCCACTGGACAAGACCAGGAGATGCTACCAAAAGACCATTCCGCTTTGAAGCCTTTTGGCTCACCCACCCGGGTTTCAAGGAGATGGTCACTTCAACATGGCACGCCTTTACGCCTCCAGTAGGTTCTAAGATGTTCCAATTTCAGCAACATCTCAAGGACCTTAAAAATCATATAAAAAGTTGGAATCACTCCACCTTCAGGAACATATTCCAATAACAAAAGATCCTTGAGAAAAAAATGGCAGAGCTTCAGCTACACATCATCCAAGAGGGACGCAATGAGAAGCTTGCTTCACAAGAACATAGTCTCCTCAAACAATTGGATGAACGATGGCAGCAAGAAGAGATACTCTGGAAGCAAAAATCTAGAATAAGATGGCTAAAAGAAGGGGAAAGGAATACCAAGTTCTTCCATCATTCCACCATACAACGAAGAATGCACAACAAGATAAGCTTTCTTCAAAGTCAGAGAGGAGAAATATTGGAAGAGCATCAGGCCATAGAAAAAGAACTCACAACTCATTTCAAATCAGTGCTTCAAGAGAGCCAAGCCTGTAGACATCAGGCAATTAACAAAGTTCTACAACACATCCCCAAACTCATCAAAGACGAACATAATCAACTACTGCTCCGTCCAGTCTCTCTTCAGGAAGTGGAACAAGCAGTTGCACAATGCAAAGACAGAAAGGCTCCAGGTCTAGACGGCTTTACTTCCAACTTCTTTCATCACTTATGGGACCTAATAAAGAATGATGTCTGGCAACTAGTCGAGGAGTCCCGAACCATGCATTGGCTTCTTCCCTCTCTCAATGCCACTTTCATTGCCCTCATACCCAAAGAAGATCAAGCAGCTACCCCCGAAAAATTCTGGCCAATTTCCCTTTGCAATGTTATCTACAAAATCATTTCTAAGGTTATCACCAACAGACTCAAGCCGTTGCTTCCTATGCTCATCTCTCCGGAACAAACAGGATATGTTGAGGGGCGCCAGATCCTGGACGACATCATCCTCACCCATGAAATCAGTCACTCACTGAAACAAACCAAAAAGGTAGGTATGCTCTTGAAATCGACTTATCTAAAGCATTTGACAAGATTAGTTGGAGCTATATTCAACAAATGCTAGCTGCCTATGGTTTCTGTCCTACCTGGATCAGATGGGTCATGAGTCTAATTTCCTCCTCCTTCTTTTCCATTCTAGTCAATGGCATCCCCTCTCGTCCCTTCTCCCCATCCCAAGGCATTGGTCAAGGAGACCCTCTCTCTCTTTTTCTCTTTGTCTTAATGGCTGAAGGATTGGGTCATTTTATCAAGCACACTCTTCTCTCTCAGCATCTCCGAGGTATATCAGTCCATGGCTCCTCAGCCATTACCCACCAGAAATTTGTTGATGACAACATGTTATTCGGGCACCCTTCAGTCCAAGAAGCCACCACCTATAAAGCCATACTTGATACTTTCGCGGAAGCTTCCAGTACCTAGGTCAATGCCTCTAAATCTCAAATCTTCTTTTTCAATACTGTGATTCCCATCTAAAACAACATTGCCAGGATCCTCGGGTTTACCATCGCTAAGCTAGCTGCCAAATATCTGGGTGCCCCCTTGATTGACTCTACCCTCAAACACTCCTCCTGGCACTCTCTCCTTGAAAAACTTGAAGCCAAACTATCCTCCTAGACTTTTCGTTCCCTCAACTTGGCTAGCCAGCTTATCCTTGTCAAGTCTGTCTTACAATCCATGCCTCTTTACTTATTCTTAGTTCTTGCCGCCCTAAAATGGGTCCTCAAGAAAATCAAAGCCCTTCAACACAATTTCCTTTGGGGATCCTCTAGGAAAAACAGGAAATGGGCACTGGTAAAGTGGACAATAGTTTGCAGGCCTAAAAACTCTAGAGGGCTCGGACTTCACGATCCACATCACAGAAATGTTGTCATGGGGGCCAAAATTTGGTGGCAATGGCTATCAGCTCCACACAGCCCATGGGCGCTGCTCTGGACTACTAAATTTGCCAACCACAGACCAACTGAAGATCTCATCTGCTTGAAAACAGTAGAAGCAGGCTCTCAAATCTAGAACACAGCCAAACAGCATCGCCTTCTCATCCAAGAACACAGTTTCTGGGAAATTCATGACGGTCGCACAACCCACTTCTGGACGAACTCGTGGAAACAATGTCCTAGACTGATCATCACTATTACTCCATAGCTTCAACCAGATGTGATCAATAGACTAGAGGCCAACGTTCATCACTATTGGAAAGAAACTCCTAATCAAGGTTTCAGGCAATAGAAAATGGAAGTCCTCTGCCTAAACCAGCAGCAGGAGCATGCCCACACAACCCTTGATGCTGAGCTAACCTGCAGGAAAATCAGACACTCAGAGGAAAAGGATATCCTCAGATGGGGCTATACTACGTGGGGCAAATTCAGCACTCAAGAAGCATACGCTCTGCTAACCCAAAGTCAAGATCCCATCGACTCATCTGGAAGAACCTCTGGTCTTCAAACCTTTGGCCTAAGGTTTCCACCTTCATGTGGCTTCTATGTCACAGGAGAATTCTTACTTGGGATAACCTGATTAAAAGAGGTTTTATAGGCCCCTCCAAATGCCCCAATTGTAGCAATCACAAAGAAACAATCCAGCATCTCATGGTCACCTGTCCTCTTGCTACTTTTTTCTGGGAGAACATCAGCTTTAGATGCAGAAGAGAAGGCAGAGGATCAGGGGATTTGAATTCCACCATTCGCAACTGGCCTTCAAATCCCTACAACAGCAACCTTCTTAACTCACTATGGAGGCTCATCCCGGGTCTCACTCTCTAGACTCTTTGGAAGGAACGGAACAAGCGGATCTTCAAAAATCAATGCACTCCACAGGAAATCCTTTGGAACAATCTCCGTGGAAACCTTCAGGAAACACTGGCAACAAGATGATTTCCCCATGCAAACCATAGAAAGATCCATATGGGATAACTGGCATCTTGAGCTCCCACCCTGTTCCCTGCCAACACGATCCCCCAGCCCTCAGATGGCCATTTTGTGCAATTAGACCCCACCACCTGCTGGCATACTGAAGCTGAATTTCGACGGAGCCTCAAAGGGCAATCCTGGTGACACGGGATATGGGGGCATCTTCAGAGACCATCAAGGCAACCCTTTTCTCATATATTACGGTTCCATAGGGTGATATTCCAACAATTCGACGGAGCTGGAAGGCCTATGGCAAGGGATGCGTCTGGCTCAGCTGCACAACTACTTCCCCATTGAAATAGAAGGTGACTCCCAAATTCTTATCAACATGGTCAATCAACTTCTCATGGGAACCCCCTCCTCAAAATTTGCTGACAGCTGGAGACTCATGGCAAGGTTGGATCGCATAGCAGATTGGTTGCAACATCATCGAGCCATATTCCTCAAGCATGTCAAGAGATCGGGCAATAAGGTTGCCGATCTCCTGGCAAACAAAGGGGTTACCAGTTCTCAAATCCTAACGGCAGGACCTCTCTCCAATCTCAATGATAGCAAACTCATATAGGAATGCACAACTCTGGTGTACGAGGACAACAAATCCCCAGATGCGGGTGTTAAAGCCTGATCGTACAACGCTTGGCCTGTGGGACGGTGTGTGGCAAGGCCACATGGCCACCCACAGGCCTCACCTATGGTGCCCCTCAGCAATAATACATCTAGGTCGTGACCTTGCGTGGCATTTATGTCATTGCAAATGTCGAGGCCTCCACTGTTACAAAATGCCGCTCCATGGTTCCTTTTCTCAGCACTCTGTCTCAGCGCCTGGTTCACCTATGACGCTTCGGCTCCTCCTTGTTGCTTCTATGCCACCACTGCTCTCACCTCTGTGAATTGGATGCTCCCTTGAAGTGGCGGAGCCCAGCTCTCGCACATCTTATGGGCGGTGCTGCAACCTGGGCAGTTGTATTGAATTTCTCCCCAGCTTCCATTACTCTCAGATCCTCTCTTGTTAATTGAGCTTATCTGCCTCCTTCATTCTCAATTCTCCCTCCCCTTCTATGCTCGTCCCTGCCAACTCTGTCCGCTCTTCTGCTCTGAACACCCTTCACCCTTTGCGTGTCAACATGCCTCGACTCCGACATCGTATGCGATGTTGGAGAGGCAGTTGTAGAGGTCGCTCCTCTCGACTGCAGCACTCATCCACATCTAGCTCTTCTTCGTCATCTCTTGAGCACTCCTGGGGTTGATACCCCAACACCCGTAGTGGGCATGGTCGGCTTCTCGGCTCCTCCCCTTGGCATCTTGCTTCTGAGCTGAGGACGTGTTCTCCATCCCGCCTCAATGCCTCTGTCTCCATGCATAACCCGGCCACTGCCCACTTCCAATTCCAATGCAGCTCTAACTGCCCTCTCGTCGTGGCGACCATCTCTGTTTCTTTTCACGAGGTCTCTGGTGTGGGTCTTGGCTCCTGCTAACCCTCCTCACCTCCCCGTCCGAGCAACGAGCCTGTTCCCTCTGAGAATGTGAAACCCCATCAGGCACCTACAGGGCATAATTCTGGTTCGACGGACGATGGCAATTCGAGTTACTTCAAGGAAATGTGCAAGGAAGAAGGAGGAAGCGGTGATGATGCTGCAGCGCCTCAACGTGGCTCCCTTTTGGCTGATGATGATGAGTACAGATGCCTGATAGTTGAAGAACCTCCTCCAGCTGCTCATGGTGTCTAGATCCTAAGGTCTTTTCCAAGTCAATTTTTTCAGTGCCTTTGTTTGGTTGTCCACTCACGTCTATGCGAGATGTATTTGCTTATGTTATTATGTCACTGGTTTCCTCTACAGAGGCAACACTTCAAACTTTACATGGGTTGGTTTCCCCACGAGGGCGGCTCAATTTTTTCTATTTTGCTGGACTCATGCCACTGATGCTGGCCTGAACTGCTGAGGCCCTGGCCTCTTTGTACCATATGTTTTACTAATAGAATTTACTCTTACTTAGAGAAAAAAAAAAGAACATTTTTTTGAATTACGAAATTTAAAATATACAAATAAATTAACACAAAATACCTTTTTAAAATCATCTGTTAAATTTTCCATTGTCTTAGCTCCAGAAGTAAAGAAACCCTGCCCCAAAGGGCTGTATGGCACAATTCCAATACCAAGTTCTCTGCCATTAGAATTTTAATATGTATGTTAGCAATTCATAATATAAAGCTAATAACAATATGGCAAATGCTAACTCCAACATCTGATCATACCTGCAAGTGGGAATAATTTCCTCCTCTGCATCTCTAGTCCACAAAGACCACTCAATCTGAATAGCTATTATAGGATGAATAGCATGAGCACTTCTAATTGTCGAAGTAGAAGCCTCAGAGAGTCCGATGTATTTTATTTTCCCTTCTTCAAATAATTTCTTCAGCTCTCCAATCTGTCACACATGGATAGACAAAGCATGACATCAAACTGTGGTTAAATAAATGAAAGTTACAGCTGAGTAGACAAAGCATGACATGAAACTATAGTTAAGTAAATGAAATGGTAAAGTAGAGGTGCACTTATGGAAGATTATACCACTGAAGTGACAAAAAAACTTGCTACTGTCAACCAATAATAACCTGTCAGATCTGTTAGTGCTTCAAGTTTTCAATTTTACAAGAAGGGAAAATAGAATATAGTGGAAACAAATTGTTAGGAGAACTTCATTTCTTCTTTGAGGAAGTTGATTGTACTTGTTACAAATAAATTTGTAAGGTTAGTGATAAATCAACATTACCTAAAGTCTTAATGCTGAGGTTTGATCTTGTGGTCTAATCCTGAGTAAGATTATATATCCTTGAAAACTGTTCCAAACACAATTTCTTAGCATCATCCAAAAACTAAAATCGAAACCTATTGCAACAATACATATGATAGCTTCAATGGGAACTTTAGTGTCAATACGATGCTGATAATAAAGATCAACGCAATCCACTTCAAGTCTCTTCAAGCTTTCTTCGCAGGGCTGCATGAACATATGCATGATTTCCTTGAATCATCAGTTCTCCATCCACAAATCTGATTCCAAACTTTGTGGCTAATTGGACTTTCTCCCTAATTCCTTTAATGGCCTGCAGAGAACAAACAGTAGGTCAAAATTGTATAAACATGCCTAAGCTATAGGAAATAGCAATTACAAAGCAAAGGCAAAATCCCGTGCACCAGCCTCACCTTTCCAATGAGAACTTCGTTGGTGAAAGGTCCATAATTTTCCGCGGTATCAAGAAAAGTTACACCTGGAGACAGCATGGTGGATGAGAGATATCATTTCTTGCTCTGGCTTTGGAGGCTGACATGCCCATGCTGATACTTCCAATCCTTGTGACCCCAAACGTAGACTGCCCACCGATGGTAATTCCGCCATTGATCTGTTCTCTGCACGGCTCAGTCCATCTTGCTCGTTCGTCCTGAGCCTATGAATTGAAGCCAACTTCATTTATATAGATAAAGTTGTAAGGTATTGTGCAAGATACATATATCATGGAATGGAAATGGCTTCAACACCATCAAAAAAACCTTTACAACATTTAAAATTATTTTAAAATAATTTTGAAATACTCAAAATCAAAATCATCTTGAAGCTTAAAAATTATAATTCAGATTTTTAAAATCATTCTGACTTTTAAAAATTGTGACTTATATTTTTAAAAATTTCCACTTTAAATTAAAATTTCTATTAATTTTTTAATTAAATTATAACCCAATTTAAATTACCCTAATAGTTTATTAATCTGCTCATTATATAGTGATAAATGTTTGCAAATTTGGTTTTAGAAAAATAACACTTACAATAATATTAATATTATTTTGAGAAATAAATTTATTTACTTAATTAGAACGTCTGTAAATTTGGTGCAGTGAAAAGTTCAATAATAATCATCAATATTATTTTTGAAATAGTTTTCTAAATGAACAATCAAACTTGGAAAATAAAAAAATAAATTTATTGAAAGATTTGAAACTGATTTTTGGATTAATTGTAGAGTTATTATTTACTGGTCTACCAATTTTCTAATGTAATTCATTACCAAGACCAAATTAATTTTAAAAGACCCATATAAATCACAAAAATTTGAAATCAAATAATTAAATTAATTTTCTATTTAACTCTCGAGTCGCTAAAATGGACAATTCCAGAACGGCGGCTGAAATTGATTTCAAAATTAATATTGCGCTGCCCCCCTCTATATACATTTATTTATTTATTTAGTCTTTAACTATTTTAAAAGTAATTTGAATAATGATGTGGGTTCGTGTTTTACTTTTCTTTTTCTATCTTTTGTGTCACGTGTACGTTGATTTTTAGAAAAACAACCCATTTATTTGATTGCGGCACGGGCCACGGAGAAACGTTGTAAATAAAACAACCTCTTTTGATTGCGCTAGAGGCTTTGGAGAAACATGGTAAATAAAGATTTGTTTTTTTTGAAACATGGTAAATAAAGATTTGTTTTTTTTTTTTTTTGAGTGTTTGTATTGAAATTTGGTGAAATTTTTTGAGGTGAAATCTTGATTTATGTTATTTAAATTGGATTTTTTGATTATATATATGGATTCAAAACCATAAAAGACTCAAGGCACTTAAATTGTGCAAGATTATTTATCAAACTTATGTTTTCAATGAATTCCTGCCTGATTTTAGAGAAATTAAACTGCAATCGGAAAAACCTTCAAAAAATCACATTAAAAACAACTCGGCAAATAATTCCCTTCATCCTAAGTTAAGGTTAATAATATGTATTATTAACATTTAATTCAATATTATATAAATTGCGATATACATTATTTAAATTCGGCAATATATATCTCAAAATTTAATATTGTTTATGAGTGTATATTGTTTGTTTTTATGAAATTTTAATATTATTTATCATGTTGTAAACTCACCAAATTATTCATGTGGTTGCATTTATTGTTCTTCCATGGCATCATGGCATCTTCTCTGAAGGAATGTTTTATGATTTATTTCATTGAAATAAGAGGAGTTAGGTTTTTTTTCCTATTTTATAACTTATTTTGCTACCTTATGTTAATTAAATTTTTTGTTAGATTATGTCAATTAAAAAAATCTATTGTCAAACTTCGTTGTCATCGATCACTCCATTGCAGTGATAGAACCTACCACTTGGGTATACAACTTGCCTTAACCCTAGGAGCGATGTAGCTTAAAATTCTAGAATAATCCATTTGCAAGAGGATTAACTCATCCTATCTTATCCTGACCTTGGTTGGAGGTCAATTATTGGAGAGGCTTCCTAACTTTTCATGGCCCTAGGTGTCTAGATACATCCTCTTAGGTCTAGGAAAAGCAATATTTAGTGAGATTGTCTCAAGGATGAATGGGGGAGTTAGAGATAGCTCAGTTATGCTAGTGGAATGTTGTTAGAATCTTCTCTTGCATGTGAGGTGAGCATAGTTTACCTATAAGCTGAGGGAAGAGGAGAGCTAAGGATCAAGGGAGAGCATGCATCTCAACTGAGATATAACATTTCTATCTAATGTTTTTATCCATGAATGGTAAAGTGAATTCTCTACATATTTCATGTTTGTATATGTCAGAATATGATTTGTTTATTGTTACATCTTTTGATGCATGCTAAGTTGCCTTCGGATGGGTAAACGTGATTTATTTTAGTGGTGCATGTGTGTAAGAGATCAGATCGAAGAGCTTGGAGTGAGATCTTTGGATTAAAGCGTGGTTTCCAGCTACTCAATGGGGTTTGAAAACTAGGTCATCATGCATGGATGCTAAGGTATGATCTAATAATCCTCCTTTATTAGTTGAATAGTTTGTCTTTGCATTAGAGCTAAGGAATTTTCTTAGATCCTTCACACATCATCTCGAAGATATTGAGTAAAGATATGTGGAGCAACCACTCCTTAGCCTCTATGTCATTTCTGGGCTAACAAAACTAGTGACTCCAGTGGGGAGTTTCCCTAGTGAGTTTTCTCTCCTCTTGTTTTCATCCTTACTTTTTTATCGTTGTTGAGTCTTTCTCCTTTCATTAATTCCTTGTTTGGGCATGCTATAGGCTTGATTTTCTTGAGATTGTTTATATCTAAGGCTTTTAATTTTTCAATTCTCAACCTTGGGGGGAAATTGCTCTCTATTAGTGATTGATAAAGTGATTTCACTAGATGGTCGCTCTCTAAAGCTTGTCTTGTAGCAACTAAGTACCAAACTATGGTTTATTTTGGAGTCCTAGCCTCTCAGTAGAGAAATTTTAGTAGGGTTTCCTTCAAAAATTGTTGAAAAGATCTAAGGTATATCATCTATTGTCAATTTTTGATTAGATATATTTTATATTGGATCTGTTTATCCCTCTCATTATTGAGATTGATAATAGTGTTTGCAACTTTCCTTTGATTGTTCAAGGTTTTGTTTTTGGATTGAGTGCTTCCAGCGGTGAATGATATTTTTGTTGTTTGTATGAAATTTTTGACTTGATCTAAGTGGTATGGTGAGCATTTACGACTTTCTTGATTACTTGAGTTGTGAAGAAATAGAAGTTGTATGGCTCCTTAGGTCTTGTTTTCTTTATCTAGGGTTTGGATTTTTTCCCATGTAGGTAATTGTAGGTTTATTTACCAGCTACCTACATTGAGCAAAAAATTGAAACTTTCTTTGAGGGTGGGCTTCTTTTTTGTCTAAGTGTGATAAGCCATAGTTTATGCTCTCTTTTTTTCAAAGTCTTAGTTTCGAGCCTCTAATTTCTTGTTGGTGTTATTTATTTATCATTTTGAGAATATTTATTTATCATTTGTTTAGTGTATCATTTTGTTATATAAATTTGGAGCATATCAAAATATCATTTAGAGTGATTGTGAGGTTTTTAGTTTTCAGTTGGAAAAATAAAAAAGGTCTCTAACATTCCTTAGCTAGTTTTCATCAAATTGGCAATGATATTACACTTATTATTTAGTTTTCATTTTGGATTGATATTGTGTCTCTTTACACACCATATCTGTTGTAGTCCACACTCTTGAGTAATCAATAGCTTAAAAAATAAAATGTTAACCAAATAAATTAGATGTTTTTGGTTATAACACACCAACATTAGCCTAGAGTTGTAGATCCTTGGAGTAGGTTTGGAGAGGAAAGTCCTCAAGGTTGCAATATTGAAACTAGCTTCAGTAGTGCATGTAAATCCATTTTCACATCAAATGTTTTCCAGAAATCTCATCTCACAGAGGAGTTAAGCACACGGTCATGCTGGAAACCTATGGAGTGACATCTCAACTCTTAGAATATATGTGTTCATTGAACAATGTGCATTAGAAGGGCATATTTTTTAGAGGTGTATGGATCACTTTAAAGAATATATTAGGAGGTTTTGGGCTTAGTTACCCTACCTACACATATGGTTCTAATCACATATGTTTTTTCAATCATTTGATTATGAAGTGGTGACCATAGTGGCCTATTTTTTAGGGCTCTTACCTATGTGACTATGGGTGGGAAGTCCCCATGGTACCTAAGGAAACTTAGAATCACCATTTTAATGTTGATGGATGGTGATGCTCAGCTCCATCAAGGTCACTTGCATCGATTAAGGCTGGTGTGGGGAGGTTGGGGTAATTTCTTCTCCAATCCTTTCTTAGTCTAATTGAATACCTCAAGCATCTTGGATTTTAGGAGGTACATTTATAGTTATTTTTCTTGTTGGATATCCTAGGTATTTTATAATGAGTGTTGCTTGGCTAGAGTCTAGTTAACCATAATATTTTTCTTAAAATTAATTAATTAAATAAATCATATATTCACTACGACTAACCAAACTATCTATTTATCTAGAAAATTTCAACACCTTTCTCCTGAAGAGGAAGATCCACCACCATAGAGACATAGGATAGCTCCATTACCGGGGTGATTAGATCAAACTATAGGCATGAAAGTTACTCTTTCTTTAGAGGGGGGAGACCATGTTATTATCTAATTTGTGGATGAAATTCTACCACCACACGTCAATCGATATTTAACTAACCCTCTTGATCCCATAGTTATATAGATAAGTTCATGTTTTACAATGTCTTTTTCATTATTCTCTCATTAAATGTAAAGCGATAATGGTGATTTTATAATGGGTCAAATGGGCCTCTCTTCATCGTCCACATCAGGAGTACTTCAGTGGTGTATTTTTTATCACTGATAAATGTTGTAAGGACAACTTCTTCAATCTAAAAAACACATATGTCCTCACTTTAAGGAAACCCACTAGTTCCTTCTACAACACCAACCAATTTCCCAAACATATCTATGTCCCTCCTTCGTCCAACATTGTTTTTGGAATGTGGGAAATCACAAGTCAACCTAATGGGTTTGGGTGGTTTCCACCTAGTTCATTTATCCCTACTGGCATGATCTGTAAGATGAGGCAATAATATTCAAGAAAATTACTAGGGGATCTACTTTTGTCCCTAGTCAGTCTAGGGAAACAACATTTTCAAATGAACTTTTAATCCTTGGGGTAGTTCAATGTTAGGTGGAATTCCATTCTCTATTGGTTTTTATGCCTTTGGAGTAGATAAATTACATGGGGGAGATATCCATGATAGTTCCACTATTCCCATGATTTTCAATATTATGGTAGTCCTTTTTCACCAGGAGGTATTCCTTTTAGTGTTGATTATAATCCATTTAGCAACCATGCTTTTGGGATTTCCTTTATCTCTAGGGGAAATTACCATGAGGACACTAATCCTCTCACTGTGATGACTAGTCGAGGGTCCAAATACTTTGGGTGCACTCAACCCTTCAATCAACCACCATCTTTTGGAAACTATGCTATGGAGGGACCGTAATGTTCGCATAGGGGTCCTTCCTTACCTTCAAATTCATTTAATAAATGACAAGTTTTGTTTATAATGTCCCTTGACTTGCTAGATATGAATAAGTTAAAAAATAACCCCATATTCCATGATCCTTAGTGCTCTCCAATTCCTGTGAAAAATCCATCTAATCTTCCGATGTTTGTAGGAATGTCGAGAGAGAACTTGACCATGTATATCATTACTACCTTAATAAATTATCATAATGTAAGGAATTATTTCTTGATGTATATTTCCCTTAGATCCATCAAACAGTGAGTGGCATAGTGTACGTTAAATTCTAGGATTCGACATAAGTTCATAACAAACATATTATCTAACAAGAGAGAGTATGGATACTTGATCCCTCATAGGTTGGTGAATATTGTGGATCCTAAATATATCCTTAGATATACTATTTCCACTCAAATGTGTTTCTCCGAGATCCTCGATCCAAGCCCCTACACACAAGAATCAACAAAAAAATAACGTTATTACCTCCAAATAGGGTAGGTCAACATGTACAAGCAATAATAAAATCCACATATAATGAAAAATACATTAAACATATGGCAGAGAATTCATAATTTTTTTATTAATCATAATGAAAAATAAATATGATACCTTTGCATATATTTTCACTCCTCATCAATCACTTGTAGGACTCCTCCCTTGACGTATTGTGTTGTGGTCCTGTGATTTGGCAGATTGGCATACTAGATGACAAGGCAACATCAAAACTAGTCTTTAGAGCTCTAGGACTTAGCTTTCCCAGTCTCAGAGAGGGATCTCTCAATTATTTGCAAAGATGTGAACTTGTTTGCCTTTAGGGGTTGATTTTAGGCTAGTTATGAAGCATGTATTTGCTTGATTATTTGGTTGGACATGATGATATAGGCAGCATAGATAGAAAAAGGGAAATCTCTAAGTCATTGGGCAATGGAGTCAAGTGGAAGTTGTAACAAGTTTGTAAATGGATCAAGGGTATCAAAGGGAAAATCTAACTTGGCCAACGGATCTACAAAGTCTTTCAGGTGAAATGAAATGGACATAAATGGTTTAGAATGAAAAGTAGAACTAAGGGCAATTAAGAATCCTTAATTATATGTATTTCTCAACAAAGGGACTTAAAACATTATCTGAACATGAAGAGGCATTCCATAGATAGGGCTAACCATAAATTCTAGAAACCACACTTCAGCAAATAATAATTCCAAGAAAAAATTTTCCAATGAAATATAAAAGGCGAGAAACTCATTTAACTTTTAGTGATTTTACCTTCAAGGATAAGAAAACATTCAAGATTCACAAATAACTGCATTCATAAAAGAGGGAACTCCTAGACATCTTTGATTACAGCTATCAAGACCTTCAAAAAAATTATTTGAGCAAGTACAAAGGGTATGATTTGAACAAAACCTCTTTGGCAGACTTTGGACAATGGTACTTTGAAGGGAGACTTCAGAAACAATTTTTAAGTGGCAGCAAGTAAGCAGGGAAAACCATAAATCATTCTTGAGGCCAATTGTATTGAACTATTTAAGAAGTAAACAAGCATAAGGGTTTTAGAGAGCAATTAAGAATTCTCTAGAATATCATAGCAGCAGAAAACATAAAGACAATGAAGAGTAAACAGAACTTAGGTGCTTTTAGAAGACATTTCTTAACCTATACTTTTTATTCTACTGTAACAGAAAATGGTGAAACATAATGGAACAGGAAATAACAATGACAGATTAAGAATACTTCACCAACAACCAAGCTCAGGGATCCAATGACATAGCTTTCTCCATCAACAAACAGGTCAGAACATCCATAAGTTCCAGAACATCAATTTTATTTCAACTTCAATAGAACTATGTATTACTTCAAAGAGTCACCAGATGCCAATAATACAATGAGTTCGAATGCAATATTTATGCTGCAAATGAGGAGGTGAAACTAATCTAGGGTTCAAGTGTTATTAATTACAGAGTAAATGCATTCCTGACCTTGATAACCATGCAAGTCATAAGGTAGGAACATGTGTGCAACTACTTCTCTGTTTAATAACTCTGAATTAACTTTCTAAGGAAAGATAGGTGAAAAGTTTGACTTTGAGGCCTATTTCTATCTGTTACAATAACTACCTGACAACTTAAAATATCTTCTATCTATGTAATAATTGCCAGTATGTCTTTATGGATAGAAAACATGCCACAGGTGGTAGTTTGATATTTTTGGGTGAATAAATACTCCTGGTTGATGTATTTGAGGTTTCTTTTGGCATAAGTTTTCTTGATTTATTCAATAAACTGTGTCTTTAGGCCCTTTAGCCTTGATCTGCTTTTAATTAATCTGCCTTACTATTCCTTTGCTTTATTCGTCTGTTTTAAGTTTAATCCTTTGTCTTTGAACTTTATCCTTTATCCTTTGACCTTTAGCTTTTAATCACTGTTTCTTTGGTCTTTACTGACTTTCTTTGATTCATTTGTATATAGGTCTTCTTCCGTTGTGCTGGAGGGTTTAGTAAAATAGTCAATGGTCATGAATCACTAACTGATCTTTTAATAATAAACCCTCGGATCTCCCTTTTCTTCTTTATGTTGGCCTTGAGGATCGTCATCCTTGGCTGTGGTAACCTGACTGTTACTGTGGGATGGCTCTGTGTTTTTTAACCGCCATGAAACCTGCAACAAACAACAAAATAATTATAAAAAACCTGCATGTGTGGATAAAACTGCTAGCAAAGGTGATGGATAGGGTGGAGGAGCTATGCAAAGAAAAATGAATATGCAGTAGGAGATTCCATGGTCGGAATGAGAAGGAACAGGGTTTTGAATTTGATTGATGGCATGAAAAGAGGAAGGGTGGTTTTTTGGAAACCAGTTGTGGTTTTCGCGTGGCCAAAAGGTGGTAAGCAGTTTAGGCCCATACAAATGTGATTCCATTCAATGTTTGCCACGCGTCTTGGGCAAAACCGCCCATTTCACGTGGAAATGGGTTGTTAAACCTCCACGATCGAATGCACGCGATTTGCGATCTTCACCGTCAGATCTCATGGAGTGAGATTGAAGGTGTGGAGGGGTCCGATGGGGGGTGCAATTTGGTAGTGGAGTACAGGTGGAAGACAGGGATTGGATGATGGTGGAATAGTGGGTGGTGGGACCGGTGGTGGTGCAAGTTTTTTGTCGGGAGCAAACTTTTCACCGGGCGGGGTTAGAGTTATGGGATCAATGGTGGTCGTTGGATTGATAAGATCAATGGTCAAGATAGGTTTGTGGGGTGAATGAAAAAGGTTGTGGTCAGGAGGATGGAGGGTGAGAGGGTAGAATGGTCGTCGTTGGATCCGGATGATCAACGGTTGAGATTTGATTCGGAGGGAAGGTAAGGGTGTTGGAAATTTATAGGAGAAGGGGGCTTAGATGAATGGCGGAGGAAAAGTCCTGTGGAGAAAGGATGGGACCGGGGTTTAGAAGGAGAGGAGCTTGAAAGCGAATGGTCGTGACCCTTGGTCGTGTGATCAGAAGGGGTGGGGGCTTAAAACTAAAAAAAGGACCTAATGCCTTATTTCAAAATATGGGCAGGTAATAGGCTAAAAAGAAGGTTTTTGGCCTTCTTGAAGGTTTCCGATAGATTAGAAAAAAGTGTTTTTAAACCACATAAGGGTGTTTATAATGGTTTAAGGGGATTTTTTAGAGGAAATGAAGAGTTTAATGAAGGGAAAAGGACTATTTTCAAAGGGAAATAGATTGATAAAATAGAGACATGAATGGTAAAATGGGGGGAATGAAATGGAGGTAAAAAATGGGGTAAATAGGCTGAAACAGGCTTCTTTTTGAAACAGACGAGTGATCTTTTAGAAGGCATAGATGAAAGTTTTAGTGAACTGATAAACTTTAGGATGATGAAGGCAGTGAGATTTCTAGAACTCACAATGTTTCTGCAAATATTGTTTCTAGAAATCTAAGTATTTAAACTTAATCATCTTTGGATAAAAACAAAATTATGGATGACTAACAGTGGCTCCACTTGGGGAGGGAAGCTATCTTTTCAAGGTGTCCAAAACCTCAGCTTATGAAATCTTTTGAGTTTCAGCAGATCAGTGCCTTATCCACTGGGTAGATTTCTTCCTTTTACTTGCCGATATTTTCTGAAAAAGATAACTTTTTTGACAATCTGCAATCTGTAATTTCTTCAAACAACATCTCTACCTACCCAATCCTACTTATCCTAGCATTTTTTTCTTTTTCTTTTGAGTGCATTTGATCTAGCAACTCTTTGACATTTTATTTTTGAAAACTGAAAATAAACTACCTATCATATCCTTATTTCTTCCAAGAGTTCAGATTAAGCTATTGAACTCTTTTATTCCCTACCTATGCTACTTTGACTACCAAGATTAAACTGTTTGGCAATCTTTGATTCTCTAGCTATTGACATGAAAATTTAAAGCATGGTTCAAATCAGGTTTAGACAGTCCCACAATGTTTCTGCAAATATTGTTTCTAGAAATCTAAGTATTTAAACTTAATCATCTTTGGATAAAAACAAAATTATGGATGACTAACAGTGGCTCCACTTGGGGAGGGAAGCTATCTTTTCAAGGTGTCCAAAACCTCAGCTTATGAAATCTTTTGAGTTTCAGCAGATCAGTGCCTTATCCACTGGGTAGATTTCTTCCTTTTACTTGCCGATATTTTCTGAAAAAGATAACTTTTTTGACAATCTGCAATCTGTAATTTCTTCAAACAACATCTCTACCTACCCAATCCTACTTATCCTAGCATTTTTTTCTTTTTCTTTTGAGTGCATTTGATCTAGCAACTCTTTGACATTTTATTTTTGAAAACTGAAAATAAACTACCTATCATATCCTTATTTCTTCCAAGAGTTCAGATTAAGCTATTGAACTCTTTTATTCCCTACCTATGCTACTTTGACTACCAAGATTAAACTGTTTGGCAATCTTTGATTCTCTAGCTATTGACATGAAAATTTAAAGCATGGTTCAAATCAGGTTTAGACAGTCCCATCAACCATGGTTATGGAATTTTGAACAAGCTGCACACAATCATTATTTTACATAAAGTAAATTAGAAAGCTAAGGCCATAATGTGTCTTTGTAAAGCATCCTTATCTCTCTCTTTGGTTCTGTTTTGAGCATGTGGAACCAGCATATTCATATTCTCCTAATCCATCCTCTCTGATAAGCTAAGTCTGAAATAATTCTGACAATCATTGCTTCTACTAAATTATCAACATAAATTTAAAGTATTTTTAGCCATGATTAGGCTAGATGACGGAACATTATATCATTTTTAATCAGCAGTGGCACTTAGACTTGCTCACTTTCAGAAATTCTCTTTTTTGGGTATGGGGCTATACCTGTTTTGAATCTTCCCTCTTTTCCATTTTTTTTTTCTTTCTTTTATTTTTTTTGTATTTTTCATGATTTCTTTTCAAAGGGGTTATGTAAAATGAATAAAAAATTTGAAGCTAAGACTCTTAACAGTAGTAGTGCTTGAGCATCCTGCCATTGACAGGACCTCCAAATATGTCTTCTCCATTCAGCTCTTGCAAAAAGAACACATTATGAACCCTTATATAATGAATGATGTAGGGCCCTTTCCATAGATTCTCAAACTTACCGTGTTTTCCCTTTTATTCCCTTCTAGAATCCCACTTTAGAACTATATTTCCAGCTTGGAAATCATTTTCTTTAGTCCTTTTTTCAAATAACTTCTTGATGCCTTCTTGGACTGCTTGTGTTCTCTTATATACTTCCTCTCTAGACTGTTGTAAATGAATGGTTTGATTTATCCTTCTCTGCAAATAATTTTCTTCAATTTGTACTTCTTGAAGGAGTTTCATGACTGGAACACCTAGAGATGTTGGAAAGATTGCATCCATGCCATAAACCAGCTGATAGGGGGACATATTTATTGAATTTTTGGTGGTTAATCTATCAGCCCATAAAGCATGAATAAGCTTACTATGCCATGATTTTTGATCCTGATCCAATAGTTTTTTGATAATATTAACAAGGCTTTTGTTGGAGGATTCAGCTAATCCATTTCCTTGGGGATAGTAAGCAGTAGAATGACCCAATGTGTTGTGATATTTATAGCAGAAGTCAACCAGTCTTTTAGGCTTGAAGGCAACAACATTGTCTGTAATAATTTTTTTAGGACAACCAAATCTGGATAGTAGGTTGGTTTCAAGGAACTTGATAATGACAGAGTCAGTAGCATTCCTAGAAGGTATGGTTTCTATCCACTTGGTAAAATAATTAGTGGCAGTGAGGATCCACTTATGTTGGGCTGAATAAGATGGGTGAATTTCCCCAATGAAATCCAAGCCCCATTGTTGAAAGGGAGCCTCAACACTGATGGGATGTAAGGGTAAAGGTAGGAGTTTTCTCTTGCCATCAAAAATTCGACACTTATGGCAAGACATGACAAGCTTCTGAGTATCTAGGAAAAGGGTGGGCCAATAGTATCCAGATCTGAGGATTTTATTTGCTATAGCTTTTTAGTAAAGATGTCCTCCACATTCTCCCTCATGCATCTCATGCATAATTTTTATTAGCATCAATCTCAAGCAAACATTTAAGCAGTATTCCAACAACATCTTTCCAATATAAAACCCCATCTAATATGCAATAATTTAAAGCCTTCTGTTTTAAAAATATAGCTTTAGTTTTAGACAGAGAGGGAGGGGTATTCAGATAAAGCAACACATATATGATGTCAGCATACGAAGGTGAATTCACAAAAGTTTCTTCAATAAATGGAGCTGTGAATTCTTCTCTTTCTTCTAAAACATAAACCATATTCATATCTAGTGCTTGGAAGTTTGACTCAGCCATGAGTTTTTCTAATCCCTGCGCTTTGATTAGTTTGGTTAACCTGATTTCTAAGTCATAATCTAGAATAATAGCAACCTATTTTCCCCTTTTACCATAAGGGGCTTGACTTAGAATGTCCTTGACAACAGTATGTGGGACAAAATCAATGATGTGAGAATGCAAAATATAAACTCTAAAGTCTTTGAATGCTTTTACCAAGGCTAAGGCTTGTTTCTCCATGATGTTATATTTGAGTGGAGCATCTCTTAAGGCCCTACTAAAAAAGGATATTGGCTGTTCTTGCCCCATGATATTCTTTTGTAACAAAACTGCAGATATTGTATGTTCGGATGAAAAAGAAAAGATATAAAAATCTTTGGTGAAATCAGGACTAATCAGAACCGGTGTTTGAGTAAGAGCTTGTTTCACTAGTTCAAATGATTGTTTAGCTTGTATTGTCCATTTAACACCTATCTCTTTCTTTAGCATGTTTGTGATATTTCTCAATAGCTCAGCAAGGTTGGGGATGAAGCTCCTTAAAAAATTTATCTTTCCAATGAAAGATTGTAATTCTCTGAGGTTTCTAGGATGGTTGATTTTTAGTATGCCATCAATCCTTTTAGGGTCTACTTTGATTCCCTCTTCAGAAATTATGTGGGCAAGAAGTTTTCCTTCTTGGAGACCAAAGAGTGTCTTTTTTGGATTCAAAGATAAGCCATATTTCCTACATTTCTCAAAAAAAAAATTTAAATGAATCAAGTGTTCTTCATCAGTTTTAGAGAAAACAGTAATGTAATCAAGGTAAATGATTATAAAATAGCCTATGTCATATGAGAAGGCTATATCCATGGCCCTTTGGAAGGTGGCCCCTACATTCATCAAATCAAATGGCATTTTGACATACATTAATGTACCCCAAGGTGTAGTAAAAGCAATTTTATGTTGATCACTTGGGAGTACTAACACCTGATTGTAACTTGAGAACCCATCCAACAGTGAAATTCTTTTGGACCCAACCACCCTTTGAAGTATGTGATCCATTTTAGGCAAGGGGTAGTTGTCTTTCAGGGAGGCTCTATTTAGATTTCTAAAGTCAATGCAGAGCCTAATTTCCCCGGTCTTTTTCCTGACAGATACTAAGTTGGAAACCCATTCTGAATATCTGAGGGGAACTATGATCCCAGCATCATACATTTTCTTGATTTCTTTCTCAAATAAGGGCAATAAAACAGGGTTTATCCTTATAAGTTTTTGTTTGAAAGGTTTTTGATTTTCCTTAAGAGGAATTTGTGTTGAATGATGCTGGTATCATATGATTTCAGATCCTTGTATCTGCAGGAAAACACATCTCTAAATTCTTTGAAAAGTTTTATGTAGTGTTGTTTGATATGAGCTGGGAGGGCACTGGATAGCTTGATCATTTTGGGTTCTGCTAGGCTGCCTATGTTATGTTCTTCTATATTTGTTTCTATAGGCTCCATTCTTGGTTCTTTGGCTA
The DNA here is from genome assembly GCA_034641835.2 of Pinus albicaulis. Classification (NCBI taxonomy): domain Eukaryota; kingdom Viridiplantae; phylum Streptophyta; class Pinopsida; order Pinales; family Pinaceae; genus Pinus; species Pinus albicaulis. Next base: position 1,345,813,898 of record CM076570.1, on the reverse strand, counting down.
CATCATTAAAATCAAAAAGCTGCTCTAATGGTGTAAGACCTCTTGGAATTGTATCATTTTTACATTGTAAAACTTCCAGGTCCTTTTGGTATGTATTGTCAACTATTTCTGCCTTGAAAAGTTCTTCAAATTGATTTATACTGGCAGAAACGGACAACTCTATTTCAGGGATTTGTTCTTCATTTAAACAACTTTCTTCATGGCTAGTGTTTGATGTTGGTATGGTAAAATCATTTTTTGATTGCAAAAAATCATCTATGTGTTTGTCTCCTTCAAACGCTTGCCAATAATCTTTATTGTCAGGTATTCCAGGCTTGTTTTTTACCTTTATATTGAATTTTTCATTTATCTGTGGTATTTGGAAATTACTACCAGGAAAGGAAATCTCATTTGCTAGATGATTTTGAGCTCTTGGGATGAAAATGAGTTCATATTTTTCAAAAAAAATTAGGAGATCAAGGGCAACATTCCTATATTCTCTGAGTTTTGGGTTTTTAGCTGAATATTCCCCTTTAATCTATCTAGTGATTAGCTCGGAATCTCCTTGGACTGATATTTTATTAGCTCCTAAATCTTTGAGAAGATGTAGGCCAAGGAGGACGGCTTCATATTCAACAATGTTATTTGTGCATGGAAATCTAGTTTATAGGAAAATCCTTTGTTTGTATTCTGTATCCATACACCGGCCCCTGATCCTAATTTTCTACAAGAGTCATCAAAGTTTATTTTCCAAGGTAGTTCAATCTCATTTTCATTTTCTTTCTATTGTTTAAGGCTGCTAAAGTTTGAACTATTCTGTACTTGAGTTGAGGGCAGATTTGACTATTCTGGTGGACTGAATTCTTTCTTGTTTTCCTTTTCATGTTGGTTGATTTCATCTTCATTATATAAGATAAAGGAATCCAAGTCTGAATGAATAGAATAAACATGAGTAATGTTGGGCCTATATATATTTCTCAACATGTATTTCATATGAGACTCCTTGTATAGTCTTCTGGTTTGGTTAAACACTGGGATGGTGGCATAGGACATGTCCATTTGAAGGCTCCCCTGCAGTTTGGCTCCCCATGATCTAGATAGAAGCATGCCATACTTAGGGGGAATGTCAGCTACTACTATGTCCATTACTAGACCTTTAGTAGGTATTTGTGCCAAGTTGACACATAAATCTTTGATTAGGCCCAAGCATTTGACCTTGCTTGAATCAAAGGAATACAGGTCTTTATATGGTTTAGTAATTTCCAAGCCTAGGCTTTCCATCACTAATTTGGGCATAATATTGTGTGAAGCACCTAAGTCTAGCATAGCATTGTGCAGGATTTTGTTATGCATATTTAGGCTAACATAAAGTGAGGGATAGTGTTATATCCCTTTTTCAGGAACAGCTATAGATTGGGAATAATCTGTGTTATTACCAATGTGGAGATTTAGATATATACATCATACGGATCTGAAAACACTTAAAATTTAGTAAAATACACAGCAACAAAGTTATACAACATTTTACAAGGAAAAAGGTGGGGAAAAGTGAGGATTTTGGCCCTAAAACGAGTGTATTAAGAGATTTGCGCAAAAATAAGATGGGAAATAAGTTGGATATGATAGCTAGGGTTATGAGGGACTCCCATGTCTAATTTAAGCAAAAAAAAAAAAATTTTTTCTAAGTTAAACAATTCCTCCTTTCCTAACAAGGCTAGAAAACCCTGATTTCCCAAGACTAGATTTATGCAGAAATTTACTGAAGCATGTGAGCATGGTTTTCTGAAGGGTATGAATGAAATAAGTTCTAAATATTAACAAGTAACACCAGGAGCATAACTCATACACTTTACAGAAGAAGAGTGAAATAATACAGAAGAAATCCTCAAGAAAGAGGTGCTACAACCATGTAAAAAAGACTGCATAATAGTGACAGCGTGATTTCTAGGGCTGAAGCAAAATTTTATTCATTCTTCAGATCTAGATCAGATCTGTACATAAAATATAGATATAATACAGATCCATGTACAAGAAGAGTTGATCTATACATTCCTCTTGGGGATTTGCTCAAAACATGAAGCACCAGAAGTAGATCTGAGATCTAAAACTTCAGATCTGTAGAATGATTAAGAATTTATGAATAATACAAGTACATAGAAGATTGGATCTGAAACTGAACATATATTGGTTGGCCAATCTATGTATCACCACAGTGAGAGGAAAACCCCAACACCAGAGATCTCTCCTCTAAATTGCAAGCAAAGCACCCTGCAGCTGTAGATATGCAAATAACGCTGTCCTAGGGACAAAAAAAATGATGTAGCTTATGAATTTGATTTGGCCTAATGCCAAGATGTGGATCTGAAGTATAATCAACAAATGAACACTTTCAGGATGTTAAATGACACTCTCACTGAAAACAACCACTACTATCTTCTAGATCTGAGCAGATATAGATCTCCACTTGTTGCAACTCACAAGATAGCTAAACCCTCAATCATGAGTAGCGCTGTAATGTAAGATGAAACTTGGCCCAAGCCTGATAGTGGAGAATTTTAGCACAATTCTCCTCCAAGAGCTGCTCAAGGAAGGAGGTGGGATTCCTGAACAGGAATGCCCAACAAGGGATGTTTAAGCAGACAAAACTTCAGAAATAATGTCTTCAACAACCTCCTCATGTTTCCCTCCTCTTCCTTTTATAAGATAGGAGTCTTTCCAAACCCTAAACCACCTTGAATCACTTAACCCCTTTCACATTACAACCTCCTTCTAGAACTGTGCTATCCCTCAAAGAGGTTCAATGCATCTAGACTGTGCTGTTTGACTTGGTCAAATAGGATCCCCTCTTGTGATTTAGACCCTTTCACACCTGCAAGATATAATTTACATGGCCCAGATATGTCTTTTTTCACATAGGCATTGATTTATTCTTGGTTTTCAGGATTTTTACATGTCCTCCTTTACAATTTATTCATCAATTATGAAATGCAAAAATAAACATGGAAAAATTAATGTTCCAATTAGCTGAAGCTAATTTATGAACATTACAGTCTCCACCTCCCAAATGTTGCTTGTCCTCAAGCAAGTGCAAGGGTGCTACAAAATCTCCCCCCTTCTTCTTGTGGCCTTATCCTTCAACAGTCTCCACCATTGCTTCAAATTTTCTGCAATAATCCCATCTCCCAATGGTTCCTCCCAAGTGTGCAAAGTGGCCTTTGGTAGATAAACCAAATAGCTCTCATTATGAAGTAAAGGAAGGTCTATATCGAAACCCTCTTGCTGATCCATGGCCTCATCAAGATAGAAGTGATGGTCATGATGGGGAATTTCACCATCAATGAAGTTCCTCCACCTCCATGCTATCATCCAAATGAAATGAATTACCTTCCAGCATGGTAACTCATAGTGAAGTTCCTCCTAAATGCCCAAGAGAGGCATGCTCCAAGTGATACATACAATCATATGGTCCACATCATAAAGAGACAAGTGATGTGCTATAGTGGCCATATGGTCTCCCATGCTCCCCTTAGAACATGTAGTGCAAAGAATGTGGGAAACTCCTTTCCCCAAGGACACATTCCACAAATGTGTCTCTCCTCCATCCATGTTCCCAGGAATAAGAACATCTTCAGCATGTGGAATCATGATTAAGATCATGCTAGCTGCCATATATGACAAAGGAGAAGGAATATGCCTCCTCATGTGCAACTAGCACAGTTTTACCCTCAATTGCCATGGAATAGAAGATGACAAGTGTTTCCTCCAACACTTGTTTGCTGCCCCATCCTCCTTCCATGCTTGGAGAAGGTGCTTTGTGATTGGTGTAAAGGAGTCACACCATAGGAAGTGTCTCTCCCCTCCAAGATCCTCTAAAGGATGATCATCATCAATAAAGTTCATGGCCTCAAGTGGCCCATGAAGCCCATCATAAATAGTGCTCCCTCTTGGAGCAAAGCCCTACAAATAAGTGTTAGAAAAATAAAAGTATACATCATGAGATTCAACAATATAATATTTGTCATACACTTGTTTAAAATCAGCAAGGTAGCTCATGGATGAGCCTCCTCTCACACTCAATGAATAAGGAGGCGTGGATGATAATTCTTCCCAAGGGCTATGTTCCTCCTCATTTGACAAACGGTTCATGCAATTCTTCATATGAGAGTGCACCTCCTCTTTGAAATTATCCCACATGACTCCATCCAAGATAGTATGATATGCTCCAATGAAACCATTGGGTTTGGAAAGCGGGATCTCATAGGTTGCATTCAGTAGTTTCTCCTTGAGCTTGGAGCCTTTAACCAAATAAATCTGATCATGGAAGTATATGACCCCTCAAACTACCTTATATCTCCCATCCATTACCTTCCCATCAAGAACCTCACATTTGAAAGGGTCCTTGTAGTATTCCATCATAGGTTGGGAGTCCCAATAAGGATCTAGACTTCTCAAAAATGACAACGTTGTAGAGGTCTGAAATGCAGCCCCTATCATATCATGACTCTCCTCTTTGACATACTTGATGCCAAGGTCACATGTTGGAGTCCCATAAACTTTCTTTTGCTGCCTCCCTTGTAGCTGATCTTGCTCAAGACAAGACTGAAGCGTGTGGAAATCAACTTCCCCTTGGAAAGTTCTTTTCCTCCAATACTTCCTCAATTTGGCCCATGCATGCAAGAGTATTAAGATCCTCTTGTCATGTTCATAAATCTCTCTTGTAAGTGAGAAGACCATGGGCTACCCCACAGATATGGTTTTTCCATGTTTCCTCAAATCTATATGATCATATATTTCTGATCTTTCATCTCTCAGTGCAGATATATGAATGGAGGATAACAATGTCCTATTCAGAAAATTGCTTACCTCTTTTATGAATTCATGAGCGATCCTCTGTGCCGTGCTTGCTTCTCCCAAGGCTCCTTCATTAGCCAAGTATGAAAATGCTACCCATAGTTGAGAGAACACTTTAATTTTCCTCCAATCAGGAGGTCTTCCTAGTGGAATGCCTCCTTGCAAAGAGGCATCAAGGCATAGAGAAGAATGTGGATGTAGGTGGGCAAATTTTCCCCTACCATTTCTGCATGGATTCTCTTGCCTTCTTTGGTCTTCCACCCCTTGGAACAGAGAAGGGTATATGCTCTTCTTCTTGAGATTCTCTTCCTCCTCTCTTCCTCCTTCTATCTTCAAGACTTCATCATTTGACAATGATGATGCATGCTACTCTTGTGTTGTATCAAGATCTCCATGTGTGAGATCTTTTGGAACTCCTTGCAAGAGTGCAAGAGTTCTTTTCTTTGGAGAAAGTGCTCCATCCCTCTCTTCATGAGGTGCTTGAGGTGCCATTTTCATGACTGTGTTATCTCCTGCCTCCCCTTTCTCCTCTCCAATAACTAAAACTGCCTCATCATCAGCAAATGACCTTAGATCTTGGTCATCTAGTGAAGGAGGAATCTTCATGCTTCCTTCTTGAGAAGAGATCCTTTCATTTAAAGGATATTTTTCCCTTGGCAAGGCAAAAAACATACTCACACCTTCTTCCATGGTCATCAGAAATGGAGTTGGATTCATAGACCCTTCCAACTCATGCAAAATATTTGACTGATATGGTTTGATAGTGTCAACAAAAGATGTTACACATGGGGCTTCATCAAACCTTTCTATCAATCTTGCAATAAACCTTGCATAAGCATGTGTATTTGCATTCTTCAAGGAAAAGGACTCAAACAACCACCAAGCATATGCTTTACCTTCAAAATGTAGCGCTGCTACTTTGATGACTTCAAATTCAGGGACTTGATGTTGTTGCACATAGATGTTTAACTCCTCCACCCAAACCCTGACTGGACATCTAGGTGATCCATAAAATATAGATAGATAGAATCTAGCCATGTCATGCTGCTCCTTCTTTGTGCCTTTGCTCTTGTTCATCTTGTAGAACCCTTGGAAATTCAAATCATCTTTGAACTCCTTGGATTGAGCTTCATACTCCTCCAAATACTCCCTAAGTGTCTCCTTCTTAGATACATCTCCTTTCTTCCTCTTCATGAAGAAATTACTGAAAAAAATTTGAAGCTTAGGTGATATGGATGAGTGAACATATCCATGATATAAGGATTCAAAATGTTCCTCATGCATAGAACTTGTAAATCTGATCGAAAGATCTTTCTGCTCTTGAAACTTTCTAGGAGTTTCACTGCTTCTTCTTTCTTCTTCTTGTTCAACCTCCTTGGAGAGGTTCTTCTTAGATATGAAAGCTGATGAGAATAAACCCATATTATTCATCATTCTGACCTTGCTCCTTTCTGGAATACTACTGAAAATTTCCCTTCTCAAGGATATCAAGATTCTATTCCAGAGATTGACTTTAGGGGCATTTACTGGATATGTCACCTTTAAACAAAGGATGAGATCCTGAGGCTACCTGGCCATCTGTAGACTCTGTATATAGAGCTTGAAATACTCCTCCTTTATGGATTCAGCACTTTGGCTTGAAGCCATAGGCTGAGCCAAAGATCTTGCTCCGATACCACTGTAATATCCCTTTTTCAGGAACAGCTACAGATTGGGAATAATATGTGTTATTGCCAATGTGGAGCTTCAGCTATATACCTAATATAGATCTGAAAACACTTAAACTTCAGTAAAATACACAGCAGCAAATTTATATAGTGTTTTACAAGGCAAAAGGTGGGGAAAAGTGAGGATTTTGGTCCTAAAACGAGTGTATTAAGAGATTTGAGCAAAAATAAGATGGGAAAGAAATTGGATATGATATCTAGGGTTATGAGGGACTCCCATGGCAAATTTCAGCAAAAAAAATAAGTTTTTATAAGTTAAACAATTCCTCCTTTCCTAACTAGGCTAGAAAACCCTAATTTCCCAAGACTAGATTTATGCAGAAATTTACTGAAGCATGTGAGCGTGGTTTTCTGAAGGGTATGAATGAAATAAGGTCTGAATATTGAAAAATAACACCAGGAGCATAACTCATACACTTTACAGAAGAAGAGTGAAAGAATACAAAAGAAATCCTCAAGAAAGAGGTACTACAATCATGTAAAAAAGACTGCATAATAGTGATAGCGTGATTTCTAGGGCTGAAGCAGAATTTTATTCATTATTCAGATCTAGATCAGATCTGTACATAAAAGATAGATCTAATACAGATCCATGTACAAGAAGAGCTTATCTATACATTCCCCTTGAGGATTTGCTCAAAACATGAAGCACCAGAAGTAGATCTGAGATCTAAAACTTCAGATCTGCACAATGATTCATAATTTTTGAATAATACAAGTACATAGCAGATCATATGTGAAACTTAACATAGATTGGTTGGCCAATCTATGGATCACCACAGTGAGAGGAAAACCCTAACACTAGAGATCTCTCCTCCAAATTGTAAGAAAAGCACCCTGCAGCTGTAGATCTGCAAATAACATTGTCTTAGGGACAGAAATAATGTTGTAGCTTGTTGATTTGGCCTGATGCCAAGATGTATATCTAAAGTATAATTAGCAAATGAACACTTTCAGGAGGTTAAATGACACTCTCACTGAAAAGAGCCACTGCTATCATCTAGATCTAAGCAGATCTAGATCTCCACTTGCTGCAACTCATAAGACAGCTAAACCCTCAATCATGAGCAGTGTTGTAATGTAAGGTGAAACTTGGCCCAAGCCTGATAGTGGAGAATTTTAGCACAATTCTCCTCCAAGAGCTACTCAAGGAAGGAGGTGGGATTCCTGAACAAGAATGCCCAACAAGGGATGTCTAAGCAAACAGACCTTCAGAAATAATGTCTTCAACAACCTCCTCATGTTGCCCTCCTCTTCCTTTTATAATATAGGAGCCTTGCCAAACCCTAAACCACCTTGAATCACTTAACCCCTTTCATATTACAACCTCCTTTTAGAACTGCGCTGTCCCTCAAAAAGGTTCAATGCATCTAGACTGTGCTGTTTGACTTGGTCAAATAGGATCCCCTCTTGTGATTTAGACCCTTTCACACCTGCAAGATATAATTTACATGGCCCAGATATGTCTTTGTTCACATAGGCATTGATTTATTCTTGGTTTTCAGGAGTTTTGCATGTCCTCCTTTACAATTTATTCATCAATTATGAAATGCAAAAATAAACATGGCAAAATTAATGTTCCAATTAGTTGAAGCTAATTTAGGAACATTACAGACAACCCCTTCTTGGTATTTTCCTTCAAATTCAGGACCAAACAATAATTTTGGTTTATCATCTGTCAAGTTTAAAGTATTAGTGTCACTGCCTATATTCAAAGCTTTCAAAACTTGATTTTTATATACATCCTAAGTTACTAGTTCGGAAAAGGGTATGGTGATTTTGATCTTGGCAATTTCCTCTTCAAGGCTGAAAGGAACTATTGTTTTTGAGGTATTTACATATGTTTTATCATTTACAACTTTTTCAACAATTTTGATTTGCTGAATTTTATTTGGACAGTTATTTGGGACAATTTTATTAGGGCCACTAGCAGAGGTACTAGGGTAGCTTTTTTCAATGCTTTGCTGGCTATTTTTGTTTTTATTTAGATCAATTTTCTTGGACACTGTGTTGGTGTTACTTGTTGTCTTCTTAGGCTGATTTTTTGAAGTTTTCCTAATAGCGGTATTAGTGTTCTTGTCATTGGAAATCTCTGGGATACCTTTGCTTCTAAGATTATATTGTTTGTGTACCTCCATGATTGCATTCTCAAATCCCAATCTGTAATCTTCAGAATCCTCATGATCATTGTCAGTTTGTCCTGGGGAGAAGAATTCTTGTTCTTCTTTAGTGAGAAAAACATATATCTCACTGTCAGATCCTACCAGATTTACATGATTTTCTTCCAATCTTTCAATTTCCCTTTCCTCTTCTTGATCTACAAAACTCTGTTGGAAGGGAGACCTAATTTGTTGGTCATTTTCTCTTTGCCTATCTTGATTAGGATCTCTTCTGGGATTTGGATTTCTGTTTCTGTTTTGGGGATTGGTTTGATTCTCTCTAGGAGGCATTCTATCATTCAAAATTATCTTTTCAATCATCCTCTCCATTACCTTCAATAAGTTATCAATTTTAGTATTTGATGATGAGGTTGATGACATTGTATCATCCCTGTATGTAACTCTTTTTTCTGATTTCAATCTAGCTCTTTTCTCAATCAGATTTGCCTCCACACTTAAGGCTCCCCTTTGCATATCTTCTAAGGTCAAGGGGTCTCTTTCTCTTAGTTGGTAGGCCATTTCTGGATCAAATCCCTCTGGAAATTTAGCTAAGGCAAGGCCTAGTGGAGGTTTCATGTTTTGGGGGAAGCGCATTATACACACTATTGAATCTAGTGCAATAATCCTGGACACTTTCCCCAATATTTCTCTTGAGATTATTATAGTCTGATAGTATTTGGAGAGGGTTATTCTTAATTTCCCATTTGTTTGTGAATGTTTGATATAAAGAAGGGAGATCATTTATGTTGTGAGGATTTAACCGTTTGAACCATTTTTTGGCTTCTCCTCCTAAACTTTGAGCAAAAATTTTCATCTTAATGGTCTCGTCTTCTAATTCCATATAATCAAAAACATGATTCATCTTATCTACGTGTTGTTGGGCAGTAGTAGGTTCATTTCTAGTGAAATGGGGAATTTTGGACTGATATTCATTGGGTAGAGGAACCAGAGGTTGTGGTAACACTAATGGAGCATACCATGCTACCATGATAGGAAATAATGGGGGATTTACAAGAGGTGTATTTACAAGAGGGAAAGTGGGTTGACCTGGAGTGCTTTGAATAGTGTATGTGTGTACAAGAGTGGAAGAAACACTTGGGCCAACAAACTGATGATGAGAAGATTTGTTATGGAAGGAACTGAAATGATGAAGAAGCTGAGAATGAGGTGGAGTAGAAGGTGAGGCTTCTCTGCTAAAGCTGTGTTGCAAATCTGTGGTTTCAAAGTCAGCTTGGTTTAAATCACTTTGAGACTTATTTCTAAATAGTTTCTTTGTGTGAGGTAAGTCAATTTCAGGATCTTTCAAGACTGTGAAATTTTCAGGGACATATCTTATTCTTGGGATGGTCCTATCAATAGTTGATTTTCCGGACCTAGAAGTTTGCCACAAAATCCTTTCTAGATTATCAACTATGGTAGGAGGATTAGGATCTGGATGGAATCTAGTATTGACCCTATGTGAAGCCAGATTTTAGTTTTCAAAATTTGGAGAGGCTGAATATTTTAGGACTGTTTTTCAAAAAATTTACTCTCACAGTGATTTCTATAATAGGGGACTATGTTTCTAAACCTCCTCAGGGCTGGTTAACACAGCCGTAAGGAAATATGGAGATCTAGAGGGGTAATAGGCCTACTGGGGCTAGTGGAGTCACCAGGTGGAAATTTTTAGCTTTTTGAAGGTAAAATGTTTTATGGTCCACCACCAATGATTATTTGAAAACCAATCTGAAATTTTTTTGGGTTTTTATGAGTTTTTATATGATTCTATAGTTTTTAAGAGTGTACTATACCTGATTCAACACTTAGCTAAGGTGGTGAAACAAACAAAGTTTACTCTATGGCTTGCTAGCTGATTTTTTGAGGTAATTGAAGGACTAATGATTCTATAAGGGCTTGCTAGGCAACTATGAAATCAGAAGTGTCCCACCGTAATCGCCATTATGTTGTGGTCTTGTGATTTGGCAGATTGGAATACTAGATGACAAGGCAACATCAAAACCAGTCTTTAGAGCTCTAGGACCTAGCCTTCCTAGACTCAGAGAGGGATCTCTTAATTATTTGCAAAGAAGTGAACTTGTTTGCTTTGAGGGTTTGATTTTAGGCTAGTTATGAAGCATGGATTTGTTTGATTGTTTGGTTGGACATGATGATCTAGGCAGCATAGATAGAAAAAAGGAAATCTCTAAGTCATTGGGAAATGGAGTCAAGTGGAAGTTGTAACAAGTTTGTAAATGGATCAGGGGTATCAAAGGGAAAATTTAACTTGGCCAGTGGATCTACAAAGTCTTTTAGGTGAAATGAAATGGACATCAATGGTTTAGAATGAAAAGTAGAACTAAGGGCAATTAAGAATCCTTAATTATATATACTTCTTAACAAAGGGACTTAAAACATTATCTGAACATGAAGAGGCATTCCATAAACAAGGCTAACGATAAATTCTAGGAACCACACTTCAACAAATAATAATTCCGAGACAAACTTTTCCAATGAAATATAGAAAGCGAAAAACTCATTTTACTTCTAGTGATTTCACTTTCAAGGATAAGAAAACATTCAATATTCACAAATAACTACATTCATAGAAGAGGGAACTCCTAGAAATCTTTGATTATAGTTATAAAGACCTTCAAAACAACTATTTGAGCAAGTACAAAGGGTATGATCGGAACAAAACCTCTTTAGTAGACTTTGGTAAATGGTACTTTGAAGGGAGACTTTAGAAACAGTTTTTAAGTGGCAGCAAGTAAGCAGGGAAAACCATAAATCATTCTTGAGGCCAACTGTATTGAACTATTTAAGAAGTAAACAAGCATAAGGGTTATAGAGAGCAATTAAGAATTCTCTAGAATATCTTAGTAGTAGAAAACATAAAGATAGTGAAGATTAAATAGAACTAAGGTGCTTTCAACAGACATTTCTTAGCCTAAAATTTTTACTCTACTGCAACAAAAAATGGTGAAACATAATGGAACAGGAAATAACAATGACAGATTAAGAATACTTCACCAACAACCAAGCTCATGGATCCAATGACCAAGCTTTCTCCATCAACAAACAGGTCAGAACATTCACAAGTTCCAGAACATCAATTTTCTTTTAACTTCAACAGAACTATGTATTACTTCAAAGAGTCACAATATGCCAACAATACAATGAGTTCGAATGCAGTATTTACGTTGCAAATGAGGAGGTGAAACTAATATAGGGTTCAAGTGTTATTAATTACAGAGTAAATGCATTCCTGACCTTGAGAACCATGCAAGGCATAAGGTAGGAACATGTGTGCAACTACTTCTCTGTTTAATAACTATGTCTTAACATTCTAAGGAAAGATAGATGAAAATTTTTCCTTTCAGGCCTATTTCTATCTGTTACAATAACTGCCTGACAACTTAAAATATCTTCTATCGATGCAATAACTACTAGTGTGTCTTTATGGATAGAAAACATGCCATAGGTGGCAGTTGGATATTTTTGGGTAAATAACTGCTCTTGGTTGATGTATTCAAGGTTGCTTTTGGCATAAGTTTTCTTGATTTAATCAATAAACTGTGTCTTTAGGCCCTTTAGCCCTGATCTGCTTTTAATTAATCTACCTTACTGTTCCTTTGCTTTATTCGGTTGTTTTAAGTTTACTCCTTTGTCTTTGAACTTTATCCTTTATCCTTTGACCTTTAGCTTTTAATCACTATTTCTTTGGTCTTTACTGACTTTCTTTGATTCTTTTGTATATAGGTCTTCTGCCGTTGTGCTGGAGGGTTTAGTAAAATAGTCAGTGGTCATGAATCACTGACTGATCTTTTAATAATCAACCCTCAGATCTCCCTTTTCTTCATTATGTTCACCTTGAAGATCGTCATCCATGGCTGTGGTAACCTGACTGTTACTGTGGGATGGCTCTGTGTATTTTAACCGCCATGAAACCTGCAACAAACAACAAAATAATTATAAAAAACTGTGTGTGTGGATAAAAATGCTAGCAGAGGCAATGGCGAGGGTGGAGGAGCTATGCATAGGCAAATGAATATGCAGTAGGATATTCCATGGTTGGAATCATAAGGAACAGGGTTTTGAATTTGATTGATGGCGTGAAAAGAGGAAGGGTGGTTTTGCGGAAAGCAGTTGTGGTTTTCACGTGGCCAGAAGATGGTAAGCGGTTTAGGCCCATACAAATGCGATTCCATTCAATGTTTTCCATGCGTCCTGGGAAAAAATGCCCATTTCGCGTGGAAATGGGTTGTTAAACCTCAGTGATCGAACGCACGTGATTTGCGATCTTCACCGTCGAATCTCATGGAGTGAGATCGACGGTGTGGAGGGGTTTGATGGGGGGTGCAATTTGGTAGTGGAGTACAAGTGGAAGACAGGGATTGGATGATGGTGGGATAGTGGGTGGTGGTACTGGTGGTGGCGCAAGTTTTTTGTTGGGAGCGAACTTTTCACCGGGCAGGGTTAGAGTTATGGGATCAATGGTGGCCATTGGATTGATAAGATCAACGGTCGAGATAGGTTTGTGGGGTGAATGAAAAAGGTTGTGGTCGGGAGGATGGAGGGTGAGAGGGAAGAACAGTTGCCATTGGATCCAGATGATCAACGGTTGAGATTTGATTTGGAGGGAAGGTAAGGGTGCAAGAAATTTATAGGAGAAGGGGGCTTAGATGAATGGTGGAGGAAAAGTCCTATGGGGAAAAGGATGGGACCAGGGGTTAGAATGAGAGGAGCTTGGAGAAAGTGAATGGTCGTGCCCCTTGGTTGTGTGAGCAGAAGGGGCGGGGGCTTAAAACAGAAAAAAGGACCTAATGCCTTATTTCAAAATATGGGCGGGTAATAGGCTAAAAAGAAGGTTTTTGGCCTTCTTGAATGTTTCCGATAGATTATAAAAAGGTGTTTTTAAACCACATAAGGGTGTTTATAATGGTTTAAGGGGGTTTTTTAGAGGAAATGAAGAGTTTAATGAAGGGAAAAGGGCTATTTTCAAAGGGAAATAGACTGATAAAATAGAGATAGGAATGGTAAAATGGGGGGAATGAAATGGAGGTAAAAAATGGGGTAAATAGGCTGAAACAAGCTTCTTTTTGAAACAGAGGAGTGATCTTTTAGAAGGCATAGATGAAGGTTTTAGTGAGCTGATAGACTTTAGGATGATGAAGGAAGTGAGATTTCTAGAACTCACAATGTTTCTGCAAATATTGTTTCTATAAATCTAAGTATTTCAACTTAGTCATCTTTGGATAAAAACAAAATTATGGATGACTAAAATATTGCAAGACTATTATCACCTTACATGAAAAGGAAGTTCTAGTAGAAATCCACCAGTGTAATTGAGAAATACTCTATATATGATCTTTCCATCTTAACAAGGTCTCTCTATGCAGGATTTCTCATGAACTCAAGAGGATATATCTAGACACCTCAGGCCATGATAATTTAGTAAACTTCCATAATGATTGACCCTTATCCAAACCATGCACAATTAATTCATATTAATTTCCTAGAGACGAACCTATAATAGAAATATTGCTTCCATCACTTCCATGCTAAGGGAAAGTAGTCCACCCAGGCGTTAGGATGAAAACCCTATGGGAGTGATGGGCTAACATGCAAATTCAAAGAGTGACAAGGATGCACTCAGACCAATAGGTCAAATGATAGGAACTGGGTTTTTCTCCATGACATAGAGAGGGAAAAATATTCTATAAAAATCACCACCTATCATCTATGGTTTTATTCAAACTCTTTCGTGGATAATTCTATTAGGTTGCAATTATTCTAAATAAATCTAACCAAAGATGCCGCTAAATGGTATATCAAATTAGACAAGGCATCATGTTGTGACTATTCTTCCTTGGTGCTAATATTCTTGAACCACTTTTAGTTAAATTCGAAAAACAATATTAGAATTGATACCCTATATACAGTTAAGTAGGACACCTCCACAATATTTATAATCACATACATGAGTGTAAGAATATAGCTTGATTGATTAAGACTATTATTTCTCATTAGTTTTTCAAATATTAGTTTACTAGATCCTTGTTACCACCTATTTCCAATGATGTCACCATGGTTGGTGTGGCTACAGAGGAGTATGATATCCTATGTTCCCAAAATCTTGACTTGATTTACTCTCATTCAACACTTTGCATGATATTATTCCTAATTTCCCTCATCCTTCAACTAATCCAGAATGACCCAAAATAGGACCAAATTCTGATGGTGTAAATGGTTTTGTCTCTTCTGATGTTATGATCTAGTTGGTTTGTTAATTGGGGAAATTAATTATTACTTCACAAGCCTTTTCAATTATGCCCAATTCTCTACAAGCTATGTCTTTTCAATAGACAACTAAGATTCATACAGTTCAATCCAAATAATAAAATAATCCTTAACAACTTGGTTGGAAAAGGAAGAAGAATAAGTAGAAGAACACTTGCAAACTTGCTCAAAGGACTCAATAACCCCAACCTAATTAGGATGAGGGCAGTACTGAGCATCGATGAAAGGTAAAATTAACTTGTAATATCTAATAAGGGGATAATTTAACTTGCGATTCCCTAAGGAAAGATGCGATTCTCCACTTTCATGTGCAACTAGGTACCACTCAATAAATAACTATTTTGACACATCCATTCTCCACCCAACCTCAACAATAAATTATTGCACAAATCCTCCACCTCTACTAGGGAGCATGGAAAATAAATAAATTCCCAGAGGTTTAGAACCTGTCCCTATGTAATGAGCAGGTCAACTTGCCTTTGAGAGGTAAGTTTGATGAGACTATAGAGTCTAACTTTTCTTATAAGGACCCACTCAATTCTACTATTCCCAATGGAACTCTCACACTAGATAAGCCTTCGGAGTTAGTGTTTAACCCAATTAATAGTGTTCTTTGAAATTTGACACACAACTTGAATGTAATGGCTACCCAACATTATAGCGTTGTTGATGGCATAGCCTAAGAACCTTATGCAATGGCTGCCTTGGAGGTTGTGTAGAGCTATCCTATGCAATACAAAGCCTATTTGACCACCATTGGAGCATTTTCTCCCTCAAATTCATATTTTATCATGTTTGATGTTGATGCTAATCAATTTATATTATCCTATCAGGTCGCTTTCCATATCTCTGTGCACATCCATGGTCAATATGTGTGTCACACTCACATGGACGAGGGATCTTCCACTTGTATCATGGCCTTATTATGCTGGAAATTTCTTGGTATAGTAGAACTCCTTAAATCAAGTACAATGCTTCAAGCCTTCAATGGTCATACTTTTCCACCTTACGATGTTCTTCCTGCATTTTCCATTAAGTTAAAGGGAAAAATTGTTACCATCAATGTAGAGGTTGTTGATGCTTCATTGAACTATAATATGCTCATTGGATGTAGTTGGTTGTATCCAATGACTTCTATCATGTCATAAATATTTCTTGTTCTTTTATTTTCTCACAAAGCTAAGATCATCACTATTGTTAAGCTTAATTACTATATGTTGACTACTAAGTTCACTACCACAGGAACTAATTTGTCAATTATTGGAGATAACCCTATAATTTATGTGAATGCTTACGTGGGATTATTTAAAATATCGGTACTTATAGGTGTTTCGCCCATCATGTTGCACTATGTTTTCTCAGAGGTGAACATGGTAAACATATTGAAAGTTATACCCATAAAAATTTCTATGAAACCAACTACCTTGGAAAATATTATGATTAATGTGGATTACACTCCCCAAGAAATTGAAATTTACATTTCCCTCCTTAGAGAAATCCATGATGTTTTTTTCTTTGTCACAAATAAATGCTTGGGATTGACCCTTGTATTGTCAAACATGAGATTAATATGTATGAAGGAGATAGGCTAGTTAGGTAAAGGCTTAGGCTAGTGGAGCCTCACAAAGAAGATATTATTAAATAAGAGTCCAAAATTTATTAGATGCTAGTTTCATCTATCTAATACCCTTGACAGAATGGGTTTCAAATCCCATACTTCCCACAAAGAAACAAGTGATAGTTAGGGTTTGTGTTAATTATAGGGACCTTAAAGTGGAATATCTAAAGGATAATTATGTGATCCATTTCATCAATAAAATTCTCGATGATTATGCCAAAAGAATTATCTTATATTTTATATATTTATTTTCTAGATATAATCAATTGCAAATGAAACTGAAATAATAGCATAATATCATTATTATGTGCATGTGGAAATTTTTCTTATTGTGAATTGCATTTTATTCTAAAAAATGTTGGTTTTACTTTCCAGTGGGCCATATCCTATGCTTTTCATGACACCAAACATGTTGTCGCTCTTAGAGACAACCCCAGGATGAGGAGAAGGGTCAGTTCCTATCACAACTTAGAGTCTCCTTTAGATGAATCATCATTTATCAAGAGTTGAAAATATAAAAGGATTTGAATCTAGTTGAATTATCCTACTAAGAGATTAAACACATTACACACATTGAAAAAATTTTGTTTGAAAGAAGTAATTTTCATCCATGGTGGCCTACACACAAATAATGAAGCTTCTTTAGCTGTTGTAGTATAGGTGAGGGAAGAGATAAAGAAAAAAATATGGTGTAGAGGGCTAGAAATATAATCCTTTGTCATAAAATTCAACATAAAAATGTATATACAAAGGAATTGAAATTATAAACCATGGAGTACATTTTAAGGCTTTCAATCTTACATCTACAGGTACCATATTCCATAGCATGACATAGGTCACAAATATGCCATAGAAGATTGAGTTCCAACAACTACAATTACATGATTTCTAAGAGGAAAGAAACACATATTAAAATGATAAACAAAATACAGGAACACATACTTCACATATCAATGTTTTGAATCACCAAAAGATTCTTCATTAGTCTTTTAGAAAAACATACATGTCATTAACCCTTAAAAATTGCAAACTTGTAGAATATTATCATGTCTAGAATATAAAATAAAACCCTTACAAATGAGTACCTATTCCCTTTTATAGGAATATTCCTAACAAAAACAATTACAAAAATATCTCCTAGTGTGATAACTTTCTAAACTAATTAGCTATGTGAGTTTGTCGAAGGCCTAAATGTTCTAATCATTACATAACAAATTGATTCTTTCTTGAAAATAAAAACTATACAAAATTTCCAAAATGGAAGATATATGATATGATTTCAAATTAGAAAATATCCCCAATGTTGGCTTGCATTATCCTTCGAAGTGGAACCATGCTACACTATCCGTCATTTTCAAGATTTTGGAATATTAATGAGCATCGCCAACTCAGGAGGGGAACAAGGCTTGATTTGTGTCTAATTTTTGAAGATAACCTCTCATAATGGTTGCAACATTTGATTAGAGATATTGGTAAGCGATTTCAAAACCAACCGATTGGAGTGAGGTTTGACCAAAAAGTGTTAATTGGTTTCGAGGTCATTTTTTCTTAGCTGGTTAACCCTCTATGTGAGATCAACCCCTTCTTCAATCCAATTCCTAAGAAGGATCTCCACATCTGGTAGGGAATATTCAAGACAATTGGAGATTCGATTAGATTCAAGTAAGGAGTAATTAATGGATTCCATCAAGGCATTTTACCTCTCATGGGCATCACTGATGAGATTTTTTACCGATCTTATCCAAGAATTCCATCCTTTAAGGATAGTGTATTTATGCATTGCATACATGTTAGGAAAGTAATATTTCCTCCCTTTAGCATTGTCTTTCCATTCCAACATTTCATTCAGGTCCTTCTTAGCTTCATCAATATATGAAATCATCTCTAGCAGCTCATCAATCAAAGCATTTTCCAGCCTGCACTATTCTTGAATCAAATTAACTTCTCACAAAACAATCGTTGCTATCTTTTTAGTCGTACATTCAATTCATGGCCCTCCTACTTGAAATCCTTTAGTTGAAGGGTTACCCCTTGCAATTGCTTTACCTTCTACTAGGATTCTTAGGGTTATTCATCCTTAGCCTTAATTTACACTGCATGTTGAATTTGAAGGGAATTGAACTATTTTTATAGATCTGCTAGTGCAATCTCCCTTTGATCTAGTTTGGATTTCCATTTTTCTCCCAGTTGCTCCTCATTATTAATGGGTGCCTATTCGAGGGAGGAACTCTTCTCATCCCTTTCCCTAAGAAATTATTGAACTTCCATGGATTTTTGCATGGTGACTGAAGCATATGCACCTTTGAACTGAGTTAAGTTTCCAAGTTCCTCGATAGGGGCAATTGAATTACCTTTCCAGAGGACTTCCAGGGGAGAAAATTGTGAGGTTTTACCTAGAACTAAGTCTTATAAATCATCTATATTTTTCTTCTGCCTCCCTCTCTTCACCATTTCCTTGTGTACAACGTTGTAAAAATTTCTAGTGGGGTAATATCTTCAATGTCAAGGAATACCTCTGAAGTAGGATTAATTGGGATAATCTCTACTTCAGGGCGGGTGACTACTGCTGTCTTCTCAGTTGTGTATTTCTTGATCCTAATGTTCTAATGAGAAGGTGCACAATGGAATGGAGTCTGTTGAAGGAAAACATTTTCTCCCTCTAAGAACTTGTTTCCTTTTCGCCCTTGCTTAGATTGCGCTAGGAATTGATCAAACAAGCCCCATTCCTACTCTATGTTTGGGTCTACTGTATGCGTCTCTTCTCCAAGACCTAAAGAAACCATTGCTGCTGCTTGCTGTTGTGGAGGAGGGATCACCTGTTGGGACAAAATCCATTGCTGAGTAGATGTAGAGGTCCTTTAAATATATTTGTCCTTTCAGAGGGAGCGGCACAAAATTTAATTTAGAGGAGCCATTCTTGTGTTTTTAAGGTGAGGAACTGCTCTCGCTCTAGACCGATAACTCCTCAATTTATGTTTTCATAACTGGCCCATAAGAAGTTTCCTCGGTGAACAATTAGTCAAACTTGTTTTCTTTGTGGAGGAATCTTCTAACACCAGAGTTTAGGGCCACTTTCTTCGCTACTCCATCTAGATCATAGAACTTAGTCATAATGGTGGCTAAATTTAATACTTCAATAGGCCGGAGCTCCTTTTCAACATGCCTGTAATTGGCTAGAGAGAAAATCCCAAAAATTTGGGGGAATTGAGGCCATAACTCCTTATTGGATTCTTTTAATGCTCTCGTAATTCCATGGCCAACTTTTGGTATGCTACCTCTCTCCATAGCAGCTTGTCCAAAACGTAGAGTGATAAGATGTGGGGGTGCATGGCTACCTAAGAATATGATATAGGTGAACGACCCTTCACCAAGCCAATTCCCAATCCTCTTAATGTCTTCCATAGCTTGCTGATACATGTTGATACTCAACACGAAATTTCAGCACCTACACTAGTGTGGGACAAGGAGGTCCAAGCAACACCAACACTAGGGTGGGGCCCATAGGGCTATTTTTAGGTGCATGTCTATTTTTAGTTATCCCTTAATTAGGATGGACAATAAAATGTAATCTAGTCTCAAAATAAATTTTAATAGTTAACTGAATTTGATAAACTCAGTTAGCTCATGAATTTCAAGTTAGAGGTAGTTGGTGAGGCATGCAAAGTAATTCTAGTTGTAACAAAGTTCAAAGTGCAGCGGTGCATTAGTTAATGCATGTTGTAAATCATTTTAACTTAGTTAAGTGAATTGAAGTAAGTTTTTCTAGTTGTAATTGAAGATACAATAGTGAGAGATCAAGTGAATTAAATATTATCTAATTGACATGCAGTGATCTCACATGCAACTAATTTTTTACTATTATTAGCTACATGCATGTCAGATCCAGTGGCGACTTAATTGAGATCTAGGTGAAAGGGAAGTTGACTATCAGTTGTAGGATTATTGGGTTGCACCCATGCAACCAAACACCCATTGGAGTGCCCATGATACTTTTGCATTCAAAAAGGCCAAAATTCCTATCTTTTAGGGATTGCGCAAGCAAGGTAGGCTTTCTGGAGGTAGTGAATTGGCTAAGTATTGGTCAGTTTTATGTATGACAACGTGAGACAATTAGCTGAGTATGGGAGGGCTCTTGTTGGAAGAGTTAGTGTATTTAATTGTTTCATGATCCATGCTGAATATACAATAGAAGATAGTGGGGTTTTGAGCAGCAAGCTTTCCCCAGGAAATTATCTGTGTTGTGGCTTGATTGATTCCTCTTTGCTTTATGTGATTGGTGATTGTGTTTTTAATTCCGAGAAGTGGTTCAGTATTTAACTTTATTACATTGTTAGATCGGATTGAATCCATGATATACATAATTTTTGTATAATTTCTACATGGTATCAGAGCACAGGAAATTGTAGAAGTGAAGGAGGAGCTGAGTTTGTGACTGGATAGAATTCGAATTTGCAGAAATACTTTCTTGGTGCTACAATTTATTAAGGATCGAAATGGCTTTCAATGGCTTGAGGTTGGAGTATGCACTCAAGGGAAGCTCAAACTATATTGCTTGGAAGGACATGATGGAGGCAATACTCAAAGAAAATGCCTTGAATGAATTCATTGACAATGATGTTCCTAAACCTGCTGTGACAGATGCTGCAAATCTTCATGCATGGAAAAAGAAAGTGGAAAAGGCAAGGAGGATCCTATTGGAGGGAGTACGATACCATATTGTCTCAAGACTCCATGGGAAAGCCACACCATATGCAATGTGGAAGGCTTTGACGGATCTATTTCAGAGCAACAACTACCATAGGAAATTGGCACTCAAAGATAAACTCAGGAAGATCAAGATGGAGAAGGGTGACTCCATGAAAAAAATATTTAACAAAGTTTTTCCAATGTTGGGATGAAATGGGGAGAATTAGCATAACTGTTGCTGATGATGATTTGGTGAGCTTGTCTCTCCTAGGACTTCCCAAGAGTTGGCATAGTTATCAAGACTTTGTCAATGGAAGGGAAAAACTTCCAGATTGGGAACGACTATGGTCGGATTTGGTGCAAGACGAGTTCAAATGGAACACCAGAGATGAATCTTCATCTAAGAATGAAGATGAAGAAGATTGTGCTATGGTTGCCAAGGTGAAGAAGGGGATGGGGAAGAAATTCCATTCCAAATATGAGTCCAAAAATAGCAAGAACCAAGACATGTCCAAGGTGAAGTGTTTTCACTGTCATGAGCATGGGCATTATGCTACTAATTGTCCACAAAAGAAGAAGAAAAAGAAGGTTGGAGGATTTGCAGCTGGTGAGGCTTTGGCCTCACAATTTGAGCTTGAATTCTCATTGATCACATGCATGGTGTCAAGTGCATTGGGATCTGTGTGGTATTGGGATAGTGGCACTTCCTTTCACATGACGGGAGACAATGAACTTTTTAGTGACTTGGAGGAGAAGGATCTCCAGATGCATATTTAAATGGGTGATGACGGGCGGTATAGTGCTACCGAGATTTGTACGATTACTTTCTAGAGGCAGTCAGGTAAACTCTTTTAATTAAAATATGTAATGCATGTACCAAGTTTGAAGAAAAAATTAGTCCTAGTCACAATGTTCGAGGATAGAGGCTATGACATTGTTTTTAGTGAAGGAAAAGCTTTCCTGCGATATAAAACAACAGAACAAGCCAAGAGGATAGGGATTTGAGTTAATAATCTCTACAAGATGGAGGTAGATGGTTTCACAGCAATGATGGGCAAGGCAGATCAAGTGGTGAGCCGTGATGAGGGCGAGTTATGGCACAAGAGATTGGGCCGTCTTCACCATGGAGCTTTGAAAGTCATGCAACAGATTTCTACTGGTCTTCCCAGGGGTACACTTGCACAGTCAGACACATGTAAGGGATGTACTATGGGAAAATATTTAAAGGTCACCTTTCATGGGAAGGAGAACCGAGCTTCAGGGATCCTTGAGAGAGTTCACACAGACATGTGTGGACCATTCTCTATTGCTTTGAAATAAAAACATAAGTACTATCATTACAAGGAAAAGACCCTCTAGCAGATGTTTTTGAGGAACCCCTTATAAAAATACCCCAGACATTCGTTTCTAGAAGAGGTTACCAGAGGAGGTTGGCGGGTGGAGGTTTTTGTGGATGTTTTTCGTCCGGTGCGCTTATCATCATAAACCACACCGGTGCGTTCAACAAGAGAAAGAACCGATGTGCACAAAACATTGGCACACTGGACACCGTGCGCTCTGTACACATCCTCCTAGTGCATCTTATTACTGTAGTGCACCGGTGCTTTACAACTCTTCCACACTAGTGCATCATAAAACACCGCGCCAAAACAGAAACCACTCGGCGCGGTCTTAATCAACCGCACTGGTGCGCCTATAAAACCCCGTGCACCAGAACAGGGTTAAATAAAAAAACAATTATAGCCAAAAAAACGCATTTTTCACTTTTCTCAGTGCTCCAGAGCTCTCAAGCACCGGTGCAATTTATCCTTCTCAAATATTCCTCGACATCGGTGCTCTTATTGCACCCATTGCATGCACTATTGTTGTGCATTACCCACCAATATCCAACTTGCAATTTTCAAAATGGTGGGAAAATTTTCTTTTGAAAATTCTATAGCCAATATGCCTCGTCGACAGCCAAATGTACAAGTACTTTTATTGTTTTTCCATAATTAAGCCTTTTAGTGGATTATAATTTCAAATAACCTTAAAATTATCCATTTAAAAGAAAAAAATTTTTCATGCGGTGCGCTCGAGTCGTTCGACTCGCACTGGTTCGCAGTGCTGCCTATAAATTTACAGGGCGCACCACAACCAGTGCTAACCTTATCCGCACTGATTTCAGGGCGATACTAAAAGGTGCATTGTGTTATTTTAAAAAGTAAAAAAAAGTGCGGTGAAGTCGGTTACACGGCCACACCGTTGACCATGTCGAATAGAGTCAATGCGGTTCTTTAACTTAAATATTTTCCCCAGGCTGGGTATTTTTGTCAGCGCACCACATTCTGCATTTTGATAGGGTCAACGGTGCAGCTTGGTAAAAGATCGTACCATTGACTATGTAATGATGTAAGGAGGTCGGTGCGCTAATCGAACAATACGCCCTGAGGCGTAGAGTTTAGTAAGAGTACCGCACTCCTGACACCATAATAGTCAACGGTGCACTGAAAATTTTCAGGTGCACCACCCTCGGTGCACGACAAAAAAAAAGACGCACCGGAATCGGTGCATGCCTATTTTTTATGGCAGACTAACTGTTTTGTTTTTGTTTTTTCCAAAAAAAATTATATATGTATATTCATAAATACATGTCTCATTTAATAATTTTTGTTTTGTTTAATATGTCAATCATTTAGAGACATGAAAGGGGAGAAGAGGGGGAACAACAGTAACAACAGGCAGACCAGTATAACATGGTTCGCCTATGGGAGGCACGAGAGAGAGAGAGATATGCATACCCTCGCCCTATTACAATAGCTACCCAAGGGCTCCTAAGATAGGTAGGCCTCCTCAAGTTCTATGAGGAGGCTACTTCCCTAAAAGGCCATGGACTGTTTTTGAGACATGTTATCCACAGGTGGAATTCCCACCCACAGGCTTTCCAGGTTGGTCCTAACCAGTGGTACACTACCACTGAGGAGGACATATATTTCATTACAGGGCTATTGATGAGAGGGGTGGATTTTCCCTCGTTCCCATAGGTTTCAGTTTGCTATGCATTAGGGAGTCAGTTGGTGTACTCCCAGAGATACATTAGCCAGATATACTGTCTCCTTCAGATTTTTAGGTCTCTGGAGGTCAGTTACGTATTGGTGCATTTGGTAGTCAGGAGGTGAGGTTCCTCTCACTTCTGATTTTGACCATTTCACACAACACCAGTGACAGGAAACACATTAGTTGCTCGCTTCTATATTATGTTTATTCTTTAGTACAGGAGCCATGACCTATTAGGAGGTCTTCCATTTTTTTGCAACAGTTCTGGACAACCTTAGATAGATGTCGTGCTCATGCACAAGGGAGGGTCAACTTCTCTTTTGCTTAAGATATTTTTTGTTTATTTTTTGAGAGGCTTCAAGAGACAAGGCCTACTTTTGCTCGACAGCCTCATAGGCCGATGCTCGAAGCATGTATGCACATGTGGGGGAAGATGATGCCCAAGAGGGGTGAGACTGTGTTTCCAGTGAGGATTTCGCATGATTCTCTAGAGTTGCTAGCCAATGTTGACGAGCATCCTTCATTATGGTCCCCTGTCCTTATGCTGGTTTGGATTGGCGAGGGTGTGCCAACATCCTCTTCACAGATGATGATTCACTGGATGATAGAGGTAATATTACTGTTTTATTTAAATTTATTCTAACATGTTATTTAACTTGTTTTTATTAAATTTTGTAATGAAATTGTCTAATTATTGTTGTGTACTTATATATATTTTCCAGACATTGGGTCTTTTGATGGCGTGGACATGTCGGCACCACCACATGATCCAAGTGTGGATCCCAATGATGATCAGGGTATGCCAGATACCAAGGATCATCAGGAGGCCAGTGCAAAGAGACCTGCTCCTACTGGTGCGCTGGTATGGCCTTTGGGCATAGTCGGCTTGATAGCAGATACAGGATGGAGTTGGGCAACCAACTCACTGCATTGATTATTGAGGTGGACATCAGGCCTGCTAATATGAGAGACATAGTCGATGGTAGGTTGTTACATATGTGGAGAGGCATGTCGCGTGACATGTACAACTTGATGTGGCATGTCGTAGGAGCTACGACCTTAGTTACGCGGATGCGGACGACCATTGCACGTTATAGGCGTGGTCGAGACACAGCACGTGATAGACAGTCCACGAGCAGTGACTCATCATATGATGATCGTTCACCTCACGCCGCGCTAGATGAGCAACCTCCAATAGCATCTAGCAACAGTCATCATGGAGAGTAGGCTGGACCATCGGCCATGTCCAGTCAGCAACCTGCAGCATCTTGCAGTACTCATGATCATGATCAGGCTGGACCATCTACCGTTGAGGCTGCACCATTAACTAAGTAGGCCTTGACTAGTACTGCTATTGATGTTGTGCCACCAGCTAATCCATGACATTTATATTACAGTTGTATATTTTTTACATTATTCAGTTATATATATATATATGGTCCATGTATTTTATGTTCATGTTGCATTTGTACTTAATTTACATGTTGGTGATCATCATGATGTGTATATTGTTAGGTCATGTTAGATATGTTCATTTAATGTGCAGCTTGCAGATAGATGTGTATGTGATAACAATTATTTCACATGCAGAGATGTATATTTGATGTTTGTGTTGTGACGATGTTATATAATGTTAATTCTGTTTTGTTAGATGATCATGATCACGATGATGTTAGCGAATTTGAATGTGTTTTTTAGTCAAATATGATGTTTTTACGATGGTTATCGAACGTGATGTTTATTAATTAATTTAATATTAAATGGTCATGATATTGTAAAATTGTAATATTTGTAATTCTAATTGTATGTAAAATTCTAAAATTGTAATTGTATGTAAAATATTGGTAAAATTTTAATTGTAATTGTAATTCTAATTGCATTTTTTATTTTAATTGTATGTAAAATATTTGTAAAATTTTAATTGTATGAATGTGAAAATTTTAATTGTATTAATGTGAAATGATTTTATTAAAATTTTTAAATTTGTAAATTTTAAATTTTAAATAAATGTAAAATAATAAATCTAGAATAATATTAATTATTGTAATATAATAAAGTTTAGAAAATAATGCAAATAAATTCATGTCCTTTAGAATTATCCTTATTTTATTTTGATCTTGCATACAAAAAAAAGAACTTTATACAATACGCCTTTGTTTTTTAGATCAACATAATTGCAAATTATCAAGTGAAATATTGATTTTAACATTACGACAATGCAAATTACCAATTAATTCAAAATACATATTATAGTGTTTCGAAAAACCCATCTTAAAAGGTATAAATATTGCTGAAATAACACATGTACCATGTCACTCTCGGTTGCAATGATCACCCTCATTATTTTCTAGCTCGCATGGCATGATAACACTATTGTTCTCAAAAATATGTTTTGATCTAGGGTCATGTCTCAATACGAACCACCAATCCCTATCCAACACATCTGGGTTAAAAAACACCTGGTTGCATTGTTTGGGGAAAACATAGGGCTCCTTAACTTCATCCCACATCTTTCTAGAGTTGATACATATCAGCCTACTATCGCAATCTTCCTTTACATTATTCCAATCAAAGGTGTCCCACCACTTGCACCTAAAAATAACACATTGGAAAGAAGAAAAACCCACGTCAATGATATCTTGTATCTTTCCAACATAACCTAACGTCCCTCGTACTAGTTTTTGATCATGGTGGCTATATTGACTAGATTTATCGAACTCGACTTCCACTCCACAATCTTGTGTGATGTTTCTAGCATCAACATTTTCTGTGTGAAAATGGTGTCCATATGCTCACATAGATGGGAACAAATGCACCTATTATATAAAGTCAAAAAAATAATAGTGTCATGTGTCTTATAATAACCCAACAGTTAAAATATGAAATATAAATGTCTTATAAGTTTCAAATTTACATATAAATTAAATAGATTATTACCGAGTTGTTGCACCTAATCCCTACGTTTAGTGCATCCTCTTTAGCACACGGGTAATGACCAGCTGCACCGTATTTCTCTCTGACTTGGTCAGCAACCCAACTGCTGGGGCATATTTTTGGCATATTTTCTTTTAAATGATCAGGATAAGGCACACTTCTACCATTCAACTGTCTGAATTATTTCCTGTCACTATCCCATTTCACCCTTTTTTGTTCGTACAATGTGGCCCATGGTTGTGTCGCTTTAGAATTGTAAAGAAAAAATTTACTAATTGCTTCAATTTATGCATTCGTTGATGAAATCAAACTGGCATTATATAGTACTTAGAGATAAAAATATACATTATATCGAAGTTCAACATGAATATTTACTTTGTGTAAATTTGAAAAATTATAAGTTGGTTGCTATTTATGAAGCACTTTTTTCTACTCATTTGTCTTCATCCCTTTCATTGTCCCAAATCACCGCAACTAGTCTGTTGTTGATATGCTTGATGTACTCACTGGCATAATAGAAAAACTCATATGATATGTACCCCTCTGCTAAATACCCCTTGGGTTTTTCCCTTTGTCGAACAAAACCTTTCAATTTATTCATGTACCTCTCTAAGAAGAACATCAAACGACAAGAAACCACCCCAACTAATTCGACCTCATCTACTAGGTGGATTAGAAGATAAAATTGTAAGTCCATGAAACTCATCAGCAGTTCCTTCTCAAACATACAAACAATCTCAACTATCTCTTGATGCCACCAAGGAATGCTAGCCACATGAATCTCCTTTGACGTGATCCAATGTAAAAATGAAAATAAGTTAGATATGACACGTCCCAGGTATTGAAAGAATTCATGTTTCATACACCCACGCACGAACAAAGGATAATGGCATTGTAAAGTTATAAAAACGTGCAATAATATACAAAATTAGTTATCTTTTCTGATCCCCGCATGGGATAAAATTTATTAATATAAAAAATAATAAAATCATGCTTTTGACATTATACGTACTCTTAGAAGATTCAAATGGTCATCCAATTTCAACCTCGACAAATGGTCATCCACTGTGAAGCAATGCCATAGTGAAGACCTGTATGAAGTTGGTACCCTCACACTCATTATAACTTCCTTTCTCAAAGAAATATCATCTTTTTTTAAGATCCATGGGACATCACCTTCTTTGAAAAACCATGAATTAGAGAGACCAGCGCTTGCCTTTGATCTCGTACTTTCTAATCATATTTTCCAATGTTTCCTTTTAGTTTTTGAAATAATAAGATCTTTCCTAACAGCCAATGTGTCACTTTATTTAGATGATATGTGCCTCCATCAAGAAGATGAAATATTTTTAAATATATGCATGGGATATAATAAGCGGGTAATATTAAGATTCTCCCAATATGGGAGGTTATAAAAGATAGATTTCCCTTTCATCCCAATGGGAATTTCTCAACATAGGTGTCGAAGAATTCTGGATCATCAAAAATAGGCTCCCCATTTGAATTGAACATTTCTATGAACTCCTTCTCCTTATCTCTCTCATATGCTCTAAGCCATTTAGTTGGTGTCGTTATTGGAGGCCTTTGAGTTCTCTCTCGTTTACCATTGAAAGCGGATGCTGCTCTTCTGTAAGGGTGTTCCTCTGGGAGGAATACCTTGGAGAAATCGTACACTAGCTTTCGTAGGTCCTTGGACCATCTAGCTTTCAGAGAAGGTCCACAACATTTACATCCAAAATACCATTTTGTTACAAGACCTACAAGATTATTGTCTACAATTAATATGCATGGCACGTTAAATAATATCATGAAGATCATAACAATTACAATGAATTAAATAACTAATATGTGAAATAATATTGTTATGTATATAAACAAATCAATAAATTAAACATGTAATTTACCAGAACAAAATCTTAAGCCTGGATAATCATGTGTCGTGTAAGCACATATGCCATACAATGTAAAAATCCTCTCTGTTGTGATGGGTCTTGATACATTGTATAAATTTATCCCATCCTATAATTCCTTCAATTCATCTACCAGTGGTTGTAAGTAGACATCCATATTCTTCACTTGTCTTCTACCAGGGACTATGAGAGCCAACATCAGATGTTCATTCTTCACAGATAACCATGGGGGGGTATTGTTATTGATCACTACTACAGGCCAAATAGAATAGTTGGTGTTCTAAAGGGAATATGGATTGACGCCATCCATGGCTATGCTGAGTCATAGAATTCGTGCTTCATCCTTGAATTTTTCGGGCCATGTATCCTCTATATGCTTCATGGCCATTGAATCAGTAGGGATTCACATAACTCTCAACTCACTTCTATGTGAAGCATGCCATACATAGCTAATTATTTGCAACGAAAGAGCCTTTGAATCCTTGGGATTATAGGCATGTACCTCAATATCTTAAAAGGAGAACCGGTATGTGATTTACCCTTCTTTTTTTATATATCATACCTGTCATGCCCACATTTCAGACATATCTCTTTGTCTGCATATTCTCCTCTATATAGAATACAATAATTTTGACATGCATGATATGATATGTACTGAACACCCAACATTTTCAACAATTTCTTTGCCTCTTCATAGCTACCAGGCAAGACATTATCACTCAGAAGAACCTTATCTTTAAATAACCTGTAATTGGTTATCATGGAAAAATATATCAATAACTGTACATTAATGTAGCCTATATAATTATTAACGTTCATAAAATTTACCATTAGTAATGTTCATTGTATTGTTTTGATTATATTTCTCAAATTTATATAAGGGAGGACTTTATGGTAACTTACCTCAAAATTTCCAAGAAACATGCATTCGACAAGCCAAAATTTGCTTTCAATTTTTACAGTAAAATCATTGTCCCCAACGGGGTAGACTTTGACTGATCGCCATGTCCAAAGAGAGGGGTGGTGGAAGAAAATTTAAGGCTTTCGAAAAAGGTTTCAGCGATATGAGCATCATCCCCTAGCTAATCATCATTTTGGAATGCATCTAACAACATTGTCTCCATGGCAGTCATATCCCTTAAGTAATCATCCATGCTAACCTCTATTTGATTTCCTCCATTACTAGCTTGTGAATAACTACTATTGTTGTAGTCATTCCTAATTGGTGAATTTGGATGTAGAGGGAATTGAATTGGTGGTTGATTCAACCATTCTTGGTATCATTCCTCTCTGATTTTTTCTCTTAATTTAGTCTTCTCTTGATTTGACATTGTCATGACGTGCAATGAAAGATGGTAGGTAGGTCGATCATCATCATTAGAATCCTAATAATTTAAAAAAAATTATTTGAACATGATTAGTACAAAATCTATGATATCAATTAGTAACCACATTGACAATATTGCATGATCAATTGGTTTGACATTGAAATAATTACATTAATCAATATACCAAACAATTATAATTATTACCATCATTAATGTCCCAGGATTGTGGCTAGAAGATGCAATATTGTTACAATTGGAGGGGTGAAGCGACTGCCCATTTTCATCTACCAAATGCGCCTTGCGGTATGCTGCTCCTAATAAGAGCTTCCGACGTTTGAATATTTTGTGCATCTGCACTTGATTCTGAATCTGCATGAGCCTATGAATTTGTATACATTATAAATTTAATAAAGCTGTAGATGATTGACATGGATAAAAAACATAAATTCAATTAGATAATGAAAATATAAATAAAATCCGAAGTAAATATTACGTCTCAAGATGGATAGGGAGAACTCCACGATGGACATTGAGAAATATTATGGAACGAGCTGGATTTTGAAGAATTTTCCATTCGATATAATTATGATATGTTCTCCTCGCATTTGAGAAAAATCAACAAAAATTTTTGGTGCACACACCTAAAAGTAATTTCGGTGAATTAAAAATGGATTTCTTGTTATTGGTGCTAATACACAGATCCCTGCATCAGTGCGTTTTTCATTAATGCACACCGATGTCGTGATATAAATGGACACACCGGTGCGGTGATATTATGTGACACATCGACGACGAATAACTGCAATTAAAAAAAGCACAACTCTATTTTCTTTAAGGAAAAAAAAATGGTAATTGAAAAATGGGCAGCAAAATATTTTGAAAAATCTAATTTCATAAAAAAATGCTTTAAATACTAAACACTTTTCATTATTTCACTATTTTTACAAACAATTTCAGCCAGATATTTGTAGGAGACATACCTGGAGCAATAGAGGATGAGAGCACTATGGAGCAACGAAATACGTTCAAACAGAAGTATTCAGACAATCAGAATTCCAAACCTCTTGTGATTCAAACGATGTAGCATAGAATTTCAAACGATCTTGTGATTAAAGTTTTTTTTTTTTTTTACTTTTTCTGTAGTTTTTTTACAAAGTAAGAAAAAAATTTAATTTTTTTTCATTTTCAGAAAAAAAAAGGAATCCATTTTTACCATAAACCCTACATTTTTTTTTTGTTTCTGCCCTTTCTTCTCCCTGTTTCTGTGATTTCAGAATTAGGGCTTTTCTTTTTAGATTTATAGAGTTTTTGTATTGCTATATATAGGCCTAAGAGATCCAACCCAGGGGACGACTTGCATAGTCGGATCCCAATCCATGTCGGCCCTTGCATGAATTTGTGAAAAAATATATATTTTTTATTGGTGCACCCTGCATAACCTATCACACCGGTGTGCTTTATTATCCAAGCAAACCGTAAAAAAACTGTGATAAAAAACTTAAAAACAAGATTTTTTTTAATTAGTGCGCCATATGTAAAATAGGGCATAGGTGCACTATTTCATATGGCGCACCACGAACATGATGTTTCGCAAAAAAATATTTTATTGTGTTAATCAGTGCACCATGTAACATATAACACACTGTACCGGGTCTCATAGTTGATAGAGAGCACCGTATGGTGGTCCCTTGTTTGCGCGAGGGGTTTATGGTACAAAAACTAACACTGGATGATTTTTATTATTTTCTCTGTGTTCATTGGTGCGGTGGTGAACACGTAATGCACCAGTGCTTCTTATTGACATAGAGCACCATACGGTCTATTATACTGTTTGTGCGGTGCATTTAGAAGACACCCACACACAGACATCAGTGCGTACACCATGAATGGCGCACCGGTTTTTTGAGATTTTTTTTTTTTAATTGAAAATTTGATAATTTATTTATAAAATATATTAATGAATGATATGGTACAGGTTAATATTGATAAAGAAATGGCCGACAAGATATCAAGTAACAAAAATACTCATAACACATCAAGAAAAGCAAAAAAGGCAAGTTCTTTGTAAATTATTTACAAAAAAGATTATTTTTTAACTATATGTAAGTTTAAATAATATGTATTTTTTACTGTGTATCATGCAGAGCCAGAAAATGACGAAGCTCGATCAGATTATTTCTGATCTATGACCAAAAGAGCATAAAATCTTGGTGGAAAAATTGCAAAAGGATGAATTAGGTGAATGAAAAAAATACTATTGATCCAATATGAGTATATTTTTTAAATTTTCATTAATAATATACTTAAAATTATTAGATAACATGTGTCAAACAATATATTAATTCACATTTGTTTAATTTTCTACAGGGACCAACAGCTCAAAAAAGGAATGTTGTTCTAAGAAAAAAAAAAATAGAACATGCAAATGAAAATGAATTGCTCCTTAGCTCATCTGAAGTGGTGCCGGAGGTTAACGTAAGGGGGAAAAACTTTTACAAAAGTTTGAAGGATCTAATGGAACGAATTTATAGACATTCTTTCCACTTACAATACAAAAATCAATCCAATGATTCCAAGAACCAAATTTTATCTAAAATACAGGAAGAGTTTCCACAGAATTGGTCAATGAGACATTTCAGACTTTTAATAGCAAAATCGTACAAAAAAAAAGGGAATGAAAAAGTAATATTCCTTTAAAGTTGGTCTAGAATTATTTATAAATATCACTTTTGTTATATTCACTTTTCATATTTCAATATAAAAATTAAATAGTTTATTGTCATGTTACATTTTCAGGAAGATTATGAAAATTTCAAAAGATCTACGAGCTGATATCAGAAATATACCAGTAGGAATGTCCAAAAAAGTGTACAAGGAGATGGTCAAAGAAATGGACAAAATTGCATCGCAGGAGGAGCCATCTCAACAACAATGTGCTTCAAATGTATTATGTAATCATTGAATTTTTCGATCATTAGGTACAATAAATAAACAATTTAGCATTAAGCATTAATTTTCAAGTATTTTCTTGTAGAAAATAAAAGAAAATAGAACCCATTCAGCGCATAAAACAAGACGACAAGGAAGAAAAGGGTTGATATCTAAGTTTGTGAGTAATTTTTACTTCCTTATAACAACTTAACTAGATTTCATTTTGTATTTTTTAAGTTTTTTTACAAAAATCATCATTGAATGTCTTCAAACAAGTGCTAACATACAAGGAAGAACCATCAGATGAATTGATTGACATTGGGTTAAATATGGGTTGTGAGTATATGTTGGCATATCAGAAATTAATTGTGGAATTTGTAAGCATCTATCGATCTTGTTTTACTTAGCTTCGTCTATAATTAATAGAACAAAAAAATATTTTATAATAAATATATGATTTGTTATGGGGTATAAAACTTGCAGGAAACAAAGTATGGAACTGTGCCAATAGATGAAATCTTGAAATATGGCATACTACATGGTTTTGAAAGAATGTGTATAGTTCATGAGTCAATTGTTGCTATGGTACGTCATTTATTTTCAATTTACATTGATGTATATTATTTAATATTGAAATTTTTATTATTCTCACCAATGTATATACACTCATTACAATTTATTTTTATGTTTGTAGATGGAAGGTGAAGAAGATCAGGAAAACAATCAACACCGTGAACAAAACATTCCTAAAAATAACCCCAAGTCATGGAAGTAGCTCTAGCAGTGACAACAGTTCAAGCGAAGAATGATGATCACCATGTTTTGATATCGAAGCAAGGCATTGTATTTTATGAAATATTTGTCTGTGAAATCAAACATTTTGTTTAATGTAATGGACATAGTGTCCCAATTGAAAGACAAAGGGATACCAATAACTATCCCATTTTGTATGACAAAGACTGTCTTATATATATATATATAACAAAATATGTTTTAATTTATTCTATTGCGTTCTCCATTGTCGCTATGAAATGTAACACCACTGATTAAATTTATGGATGATTAAATATTATAATGAAGAGATGTGAAATTTGATGATATGATATAACAAATTAATCCAAACATCACATCAAAATGCACTAATAAAAATTTAATTCATATGAATACTGTTATAAGATATTTGTCATATTTTTATGAATAATAAATTTAAAAAATCACAATAATTATGATATGATATAACAAATTAATCCAAATATCACATTCAAATGCATTAATAAAAATTTAATTAATATGAATATTGTTATAAGATGTGTCGACTTTTGATGAATAATGAATTTAAAAAATCACAATAATTGCACTGTCACAGGTTGATGTTTCTAAAAAATACAAAATGAACACCGGTCCACGTTAGTTACTATGCACCAGTGCATTTGTATAATATAGAGCATCGGTGTGTTTCTACGACCTATATGCACCGCACAAATACCAATACCATTTTTTTAATATCGATGCATTTGTGAGATACTGCGCACCAATGCGTTTGTGAGATACTGCACATCTGTGTGTTTATGTGAGTTGACACACCGGGGCATTTACATGACCTATGGGCATCGCACAAATACCAATACGAATTACAAAAACCGTGCATTTGTCGAATACTACGCACTGATGTGTTTCTATAACTCGATGTAGAGGTGCGTTTAGACGACCTGTGGGCACTGCACACATCCCAAGACCAATTAGAATGACCCTGTGTGTTGTATCACCAACACTGTGCCCCAGTGCAGTTTTATACCTTGACGGCCTGGTGCATGCACCTTCGACTGCCCTGGGCCACCTTCTAGATGACTTGCACTAGTGCGTTGACACCTTCGTAGCGCACCGATAAAAAAAACATCCGTAATAACCTCCAGCCGCCGAGGTTTTTTAGTTGTGTTGAAATTCCATTAAAAGCTCCGCCAAAACCTCCATAACCATAAAAGGATGTTGTAGAAAATGTTTTTTTGACAATTTTGGCAAATTTTATAACACTAAAAACCTCCTTTATAAGCTCCACTAGAGGGTCTTTTCCTTGTAGTGTATGTAATATTTGTTGATGACTTTTCTCGTAAGTGTTGGATCTTCTTCATGCAGAAGAAATATCAGGAATTCGCTAAGTTTCTTGAGTTTAAGGCACTGGTGGAGAAAGAGTCAAGGAAGCAAGTGAAGGCTCTTAGGAGTGATAATGGTGGAGAATACATCTCTAACAAATTCAAGAACTTCTGCAACAAAGCAGGAATTCGAAGAGAACTGATAACAACTCATAACCCAGAATAGAATGGGGTCATGGAAATAAATAACCAAATGATCATGGGTGCAACAAGAGCAATGTTGCATGATCAAGGCCTACCAATGCATCTATGTGCGTACGCATGTAACACTGGGGTATTTGTGCAGAACCATTGTCCTCATAGGATACTTGGCATGAGTACAGCTAAAGAGGCTTTCACTGGTAAAAAACCTGATGTTTCACACTTTAAGATTTTTGGCTCATTTGTTTATGTGCATGTGATGAAAGACGTAAGGAAGAAGCTGGAACTGACAACTGAGATTAGAAATTTTGTGGGGTACACTTAAACTCCCCATAATTATCAGGTGTATTTTCCAAACAACAGAATGACTGTTGTGTGACGGTATATACAATTTGATGAGGAGAAAGCCATGCGGTTGTCCCTTGAGAGGGAGCTGGACTTTCATGCAGAAGAGGAACTTTTCGTTCCTGAGGATGAGCCTCAATATGTGGATTAGCCACATGGGGAGGATCATGGAGTGGAGGAAAACACTCATGCAGCGCCATCCATTAGAAATGGTAAAAGGCGCACCATGGAAGCTGATAGATTGAGACCTGATGCTGCAGAGAATGTAGGAGCTCCTAATTCACAGCGTAGACAGAGACAGTCTCCTGACCGATTTACTGGATACATGACTCTTATGAGAAAATGTATTGTGACTGAACCATCTTCCTTTTAGGAAGAAATACAACAACCAACTTGGGTTGATGCAATGGTGGAGGAGCATGTCTCCATTGTCAAGAACAGTGCATGGGAGACTGTCCCAAGACCGATCGACAAATCAGTGATTGGATTGAGATGGATCTACAAGGTAAAGCAAGTTGCTGATGGGATTGTGGAGAAATAAAAGGCCAAATTTGTGGCCCATGGATTCTCACAGATCGAGGGGAGTGATTATGATGAGAATTTTGCACCTGTTGCAAGGTACTCTTCTATAAGATCCATCCTTGCACTATCAACACTAATGGGCTATTGCATTCATCAAATGGATGTGAAAACTTCATTTCTCAATGGGATCATTGAGGAAGAAGTGTAAAAAGACTAGGCTAAAGTTTTAGATATCTTCAACAGTGAGTTGCACATATGTCGACTCAAGAGAGCATTGTATGAGATGAAGCAAGCACCTCGTGCTTGGTACACTTAGATAGACAACTATTTCACTGGACTAGGCTTCACCAAAAGTGAAGCAGATGAAAACCTATACTAGATTGTGGTTGAGGGTAAGCTATTAATTATTTTTCTTTATGTTGATGATCTAATATTGACTGGTGATGAGCAGCTGATACACTCATGCAAGGAGGATCTTGCAAGGGAGTTTGAAATAAAGGACATGGGACTCCTTCATTATTTCCTTGAATTGGAAATATGGTAGCGGGATGGTGAACTTTTTGTGTCTCAAGGAAAGTATGCAAAGGAGATATTGGGTAAGTTTCACATGGAGAGCTGCAAACCCATGGATACTCCTCTTCCAGAAAATTGGAGGAAAGAGGATGCTACTTGTGGAGAGGTAGTGGATGTTATTGTCTACAGGCAATTAGTTGGTTCACTGATGTATCTAGTGAACACCAGACCAGACATTTTATACGCAGTTAACCAGCTGAGTCAAGCTATGGTTAAGCCTAAAAATATCTTTTGGAAGGCAAGGAAGCATTTCTTGAGATACCTAAGGGGCACATCAAAGTATGGTTTATGGTATAGACGGGCAGAGGGAGTGAAGGTTCAAGGCTTCACGGATGCAGATTGGGTAGACAGCCCATAAGACAAAAAGAACACATTAGGAGGGATCTTCAACATAATATTGACAACATTTTCATGGTACAGCAGGAAACAACGATCTGTGGCACTCAGTTCAGCGGAAGAAGAATACATGGCAGCAAGTCAAGCTGCATGTGAGGCTATCTGGATGAGACAGATTTTGGTTGGTTTGTTTGGTTCTTAGATGGATCCAACAATGATACATTGTGATAATCAGAGTTGCATCAAACTCTTGATTAATCATGTGTTTCATTATAGGTCCAAACACATAGATATCTGGTGCCATCATCTCAGATATTGTGTGCATAGGAAGATAATGTTGATTCAATACATTCATAAGGAAGATCAGGATGCAGATAATTTGACGAAGGTGATCAACAGGTTAAAATTCAAATACGATAGAGGCAGGATGGGGGTGAAGGATAATCCCTTTCTTGTTGAGAGGGAGTGTTGAGATTCAAAAAGAAATTTCAGCACCTACACTAGTGTGGGACCAGGAGGTCCACAAAGCACCTACACTAGGGTGGGGCCCATAGGGATATTTTTAGGTGCATGTATATTTTTAGTTATCCCTTAATTAGAATGGACAATAAAATGTAATCTAGTCTCAAAATAACTTTTAATAGTTAATTGAGTGTGATAAAATCAGTTATCTCATGAATTTTGAGTTTGAGGTATTTGGTGAGGCATGCAGAGTAATTCTAGTCGTAACAGAGTTTGAAGTGCAGTGGTGCATTAGTTAATGCATGTTGTAAATAAGTTTAACTCAGTTAAGCGAGTTAAATCCAATTGTGATAGTTGTAATTGAAGATACAATAGTGAGAGATCAAGTGAATTAAATATTATTTAATTCACATACAATGATCTCACATGCAACTGATGTTTTACTATTATTAGCTAGATGCATGTCAAATCCAGTGGAGACCCAGTTGAGATCTAGGTGAAAGGGAAGTTGACTATCAGTTGTAGGATTATTGGGTTGTACCCATGCAACCAAACACCCATTGGAGTGCCCATGATACTTGCACAGTCAAAAAAGGCCAAAATTCCTATCTTTTAGGGATTGCGCAAGCAAGGCAGGCTGTCTGGAGGCTATAAATTGGCTAAGTATTGGTTAGTTTTATGTATGACAGTGTGAGACAATTAGCTGAGTACTAGATGGATCTTGTGAGAAGATTTTTTATGTAATTTATTCATGATCCACGCTGAATATACAATAGAACATAGTGGGGTTTTGAGCAGCAAGCTTTCCCCAGGAAATTATCTGTGTTGTGGTTGTGTTTTTAATTCCACAAAAGATTTGTAGAAGTGATTCAGTATTTAAATTTAGTACATTGTTAGATCAGATTGAGTCCATGATATACCTTCTTGTTGTATAATTTCTATAATACATTATGGGGGGCTTGGTTTCAAATATAATTTCATAAATTATAATAAAAGATTATGAAAATTTTGATATAAAGGACCAAAATAATTGGTCTTCTAGAGTACATCATGGTAAATGTGGATTGGTGTGGAATCAAATGTAGTCCACTTCCATCCCATGGTTGGGAAATCAAGGAATAAAAAAGGGATTCCATGACATAGGCCAACATATAGAACATAGGAATTTTTTTCTTTGAGACACTGCAGGAAGAGCGAAAGGATAAAATATTTTTGGCTAGATTATTAGATAATATAGTGGCCCATTCAAAGATGTACCACTCATAGGCCCCATCAATTAGAGGGACCCAATATTCAGGGAATTTAGAGACATTTGGAAATGCATGTAGCCTATAAAGCATGGAAACTACTTTATTTAAAGGAGAAGCTAGTGAATATATGGACTACTTACCATATTGCTCCTTCTTGTGCTTGTTCGTGTTACTCCCCCAATCTTTAATGGAATCAGTAAGACACATTGAGGGTATGGAAATTGGTACATCTCTTTCAAGGCATTTTCCGTGAAAAATCCAATTGTCGCGCCTTTTTTAGTGTGGAACTTCCTCTCAATGATATCCACTATTTCAATAACACATCTAACCCTGTATGTGTAGGGTGGGATCTGAGGCCTCGCTCCAATTCTATGCAAGAAAGAACTAAATGCATCCTGCGGGGTTACCTCCGAGGTGGGGCCTTCATCATTGACAACAATTGTTCTTACTATCACCCGAGGACTTTCATATTCAAAATACTTGTAAATTTCCTTCCATGAGGAATGCCATAAAACCCCGATGTGTCTGATAATAGTCCCACCTCGATCAATTTTTCATAGATGGTTTCTGTAGATGGGTTAGTGGTTTGTTTCATAAGCATTTTTGACTTCCCCTTGTCTTTGTTCCCGAAGAGGGTGGTGGATGATTTCTTGCTAAGATGAGAGAATATAACATTGTGAGTGCAAAAAGGTATTCACTTTGGTTTGTATTTTAGAGGAGATAACTGCAAACAAATGGAATGGCTTGACATAAAACAATTTTAAATATGCAATTTAAAGTGCAACTATCGGTGCATGAGGTGTAATGGTCGATTTGTGGGGGTTTCAAGTGGGAAACCTGAGGAAATGGCATGGGGGGGAGACATGTGGTGGAGTTGGATTGGATGAAGGAAAAGGGTGGAGGGTGATATATCAATTCAGTCTTGTGCTCACCAAAAAGCCCTAGTATTGAGCCAAGGGTGTTGCAACTCCCAAGGGCTCCTCAAATCTATTTATCAACCCAGGTTTCGTACAAACTTCGAGGTGACAATGCTATATGCAGAGTAGATAGTATTCAACTCATGCCCACCTCGACTAGGAAATTTGATCAATAATACTCCAAGACCATTCCTCCTACTAAATTAGAATGAAAGCTAGCTAATGAAGATGCAATTTAGAAGCTACCTCTAACTATGAAAAGGAGAATTCTATTAACCTCAAATTGAAAATTATATTGAAACAATTTATTAAAATACAAGACTTAGACTACTTGTAGAAACAAAACTACATCATCTTGCAATCGTCAATCTAGTTACCAGATCTACTTGCAGAAAAGAAGCCACACACTTTTGCATAACCTGCCAAACTATAATTCAAGATTCTATGTACCATATAACTATATCATACTTGCATGTAAATCAATGTTATATTTGTTCCAAATTTGTGATAAGGATATTAACAATATATTTTTTTTTTTAGTGAATCAAAAGGAGGGTGTGGAGCAGCCTAGGAGCTTCCCCTGATCATGGAAACACATTTGGGGGTCAAACAACTTATAAAATAAGTCCAAGTTGTAGTAAGGATCAATACTAGTGGAAGAAAGAGGTCCTACAGGTGTGCTATAGGTAGTTGTTACAAGATCCTTGTATTGCTATAGGAGGGTCTATGATGCTACAAGAGGGCTTCCGAGATGCTTTGAGAGGTGCAAATGATGGGTTAAGGGTATGGAAAGGTGTATGGAGGTTGATTTATATGAGTGAAGGGTGGCCAAATCCCCTAGCCAAGATCAGAGCCTCTTGAAGGTTTATTTTTCACTATAAGGGATGCTATTAGTGATCTTAGGGAAATGACCTTATGAAATAGGATTTGGGGTTCACAAGAGGAAGTTAGGAAGTCCAAGATGGAAGTGGTGAAGGTCCCCTAGTCTACATATTCAAACAAACCTACAATCAACACATGCATACATCCATTTGTTATTGACAAAATGAAACAAATAGTAGTCAAAAAGATGAGTTGAATTTAAATGATATCTAATCTATGCCAAAACTATGATCTAATCAATAAATCAAATTCTAAGATACAACAAACACATGCAAAATAAGATGCTCTTACAGGAAATCATAAACATAATTCTTCTGGGTTTTTCTTGTAAATCCTTCTACTCATGCTCCCATAAGAGAGGTGAGGTAGGGGATACAATCACAAATTTTAATGGATTATTCTCTATTGAAAAACAATAAATTAAGAAGTACTCTGAAACTAAAAGAGATACAAGTACACAAGAGGTTTCTAAGCCGTTGGGTTAGGCCCAAACCCAAAAGCCTCAAACCTCTTGAACTAACTCAGTGATGAATCAATAAGCAACTTCTCATTATCATTGAATCAAACTCTAATACATCAAATAATAGTCAAAATAACAATGCCAAGTTCCTGAACTCAATAGCTACCTAGATGAAAAAAAATCGAATCCTAATGAGCTCTTCTTCATGTTTATTTATACAAGCGGGTAGCTACTAGAATCTCCCTAAAAAAATAGTAATATTTGTCTCCCACAACTCGAGAATGGTGGATCTTGTTTGTCATTACTTTCACTTGCTTGGCTTCCAATGACCTCACGCTGGTGAGAGAAAGAGTGTTGTGATCTTAGGATTATTGAGGGAGTTAAGGAGGTGGAAAACCCCATATATTCTCTCCTTGTTTTCTACTCTGAGCCCCAACATACAAATCATCTCAAAAATTGCTCCATTTTCTGCAATTAAACCATATTAGGCTACATGACATGACAAACATCTTTTATCATTCTCACTAAGAATAATATAACAAAAAAATGTGAATAAATGTGAGAAAGAGAGAGTTTTGAAGCTGGAGGATGGCATCATGACCCTTATAATGTACCTATTGATGAGCCTCATCATCACCCCCCTACCAAAATTTTTTCTCATCCTCAGAGCAACTTAGGCATCCAAGTTTGTCTCTCTCATGTCCTTGGTGGCCTCCTTGACATCCCAAGGCACCTTGGGTGGAGTGCCTTCTTGTGGGTAGAATCCTACATTACAATGGGTATTTTTGTAGTCTCGAAACATCAACATCCAAACATGTCTATTGTGGAGAAATTTCCAACCACTCAATCTAAGAATCCACCCCACAAAAATTTACAAACATTAATTTTTGAAACATCTTCCCTTGATAAGCTTATTATAGATGGGAACATCCTTAATGTCCTGGAGAAGGGGTATCTTAACACACAAATTCTTCAATTCTCCCAGAAGTTAAATCTTTTCTGGGGTGTGCTAGCTAGGGTGGATCAATATTTCAGGAAAAGGAGGTGGATTTTATTTAGGGGAACTCTCTTCCTTTTCCTCTTCAAGCTTTTCAGGTGGAGATGGTCGATTTTTATCTGGAAGCACTCTCCCAAACTGAAGGTTAATTGATTGGATCTACACAACATAGGAAGGATAAGATCTCTCTTCACTATAGACTTGTTGTTCCTGCTTGTTATTCGGGTTCAAATTGGTTTGTGCAGGAATCTGAGGTTTTTTTGGTGGAGCAAGATGAGTGAGTTGTGGTTGAGGTTGGGGTGGAGGTAGTAAAGCAAGGGGTTTGTTGAGTTGAGGCCTCCACCCTTACAATGTGTCACTACAAGGAAAATACCCTCTACCAGAGGTTATAACGGAGGTTTTTAGTGTTATAAAGTTTGCCAAAATTTTCAAAAAAAAAATTCTACAACGTCCATTTTTGGTAACAGAGGTTTTGACAGAGCTTCTAATGGAACTTCAACACAACTAAAAAAAACTGGTGGCCGAAGGTTTTTACGGATGTATTTCTTATTGGTGTGTGCTTCATGTGTGAATGCACCGGTGCATTTTAACTTATACGCACAGGTATTGTAAACATACTAAGCACCGAGATGAAAAACAAATTTTGGAAGCCCCGAGGTGTTTAGCAATGTCCCAGTGTGTGTCACCCACAAATACAAACTAGGCCGATAGAAGGTGCATGCACCGGTGTCGTTAAGGTGTAAAAACGCACTGGGTCATTAAGGTGTAAAAATGCACCAGACCGTTAAGTTATAATAATGCACTGGCGCGTTAAAGGAAAACCATACCGGTACATGCAACGCCTATCCATCTGGGTCGTAGTCGTCGATAAAGTGCACCGGGCATTCTAATTGGAATTGGTATTTGGTGCAGGGCTCATAGGTTGTAGAAACACACTGGTGTGTATAATCATGCAAACGTACCAGTGCACAATACCATACACATGCACCGATGTTCATTTTATATTTTTTAGAGACATCGACCTTTAACAGTGAAATTATTGTGATTTTTTTAGATTCATTATTCATCAAAAGTCGACACATATTTTATAACAATATTCATATCAATTAAATTTTTATTAGTGCATTCGAATGTGATGTTTGGATGAATTTGTTATATCATATCATCATATTTCGCATCTCTTCATTATAATATTTCATGATCCATATATTTAATTAGTGGTGTAACATTTCACAACGAAAATGGAGAACACAATAATAAATTAAAAATGTATATATATATATATATATATATATATATATATATATATATATATATGTATATATATATATATATATATATATATATATATATATATATATATATATAAGACACTCTTTGTCATACAAAATGGGCCAGTTATTGGTATCCCTTTATCTTTCAATTGGGACACTATGTCCATTACATTAAACAAAATGTCTGATTTCACGGACAAATATTTCAAAAAATATAA
Source organism: Pinus albicaulis (assembly GCA_034641835.2). NCBI lineage: Eukaryota > Viridiplantae > Streptophyta > Pinopsida > Pinales > Pinaceae > Pinus > Pinus albicaulis. The sequence goes on along the minus strand of CM076570.1, from coordinate 1,345,769,933 downwards.
TGCGTTTCTTTTATATCCAAACATATTGATCATCATTCTTCGTTGGAACTGTTGTCACTACTCGAGCTACTTCCATGACTTGGGTTATTTGGAGGAATGTTTCTTTCATTGTGTTCATTGTTTACTTATTCTTCAAGTTCCATCTACAAACATAAAAATAAAGTGTAACGAGTGTACATACATTGGTGATAATACTATAAATTGCAATATTAAATAATATACATCAATATAAATCGAAAAGAAATGTACCATAGAAAGAATTGACTTGTGAACTATACACATTCTTTCAAAAACAAAATTCATGCCATATTTCAACAATTCATTTGTTGGTGCGGTTCCATACTTTGTTTCCTGTAAGTTTTATACCCCATACCAAATCATAGATTTAATATAAAAGATTTTTTTTGCTATTAATTATAGACAGAGCTAAGTAAAACAAGATATATATTTACAGCTTCCATAATTAATTTCTGATATGCCAACATATACTGACAACCCATGTTTAACCCAATGCCAATTCATTCTTCTGATGGTTCTTCTTTATATGTTAGTACCCGTTTGAAGACATTCAATGATGATTGTTGTAAAAAGACTTAAAATATACAAAAATGAAATCTATTTAAGTTTTTATAAGGAAGTAAAAATTACTCACAAACATAAATATCAATCATTTTCTTCCTTGTTGTCCTGTTTTATGTGCTAAATGGGTTCCATTTTCTTTTCTTTTCTACAAGAAAATACTTGAAAATTAATATTTAATGCTAAATTATTTATTTATTGTACCTAATTGAAAAATTAAATGATTACATATTACATTTGAAGCACGTTGTTGTTGAGATTGCTCCTCATGCGATGAAATTATGTCCATTTCTTTGACCATCTCCTTGTACACCTTTTCGGACATTCCTACTGGCATATTTCTGATATCAACTCATTTAAGGCTTTGAGATTTTCATAATCTTCCTGAAAAAGTTACATGACAATAAACTATTTAATTTTTATATTGATATATGAAAACTAAATATAACAAAAGTGATATATATAAATGATTGCTTTGTAGTAATATATACATATAATTATAGAAAAACATTTAAAGGAATATTACTTTTTTAATCCCTCTTTTTTGTTGTTGTATGTTTTTGCTATTAAAGTCTGACAGGTCTCATTGACCAATTCTCTGGAAACTCTTCCTGTAGTTTAAATAAAATTGGGTTCTTGGAATCATTGGACTTATTTTTGTATTGTAAGTGGAAAAAACATCTATACATTCATTCCACTAGATCCCTCAAATTTTTGTAAAAGTTTTTCCCCCTTTCGTTAACCTCTAACGCCACTCTAGATTAGCTAAGAAGCAATTCATTTTCATTTGCATGTTCTATTTTATTTTCTTTTCTTAGAACAACATTCCTTTTCTTCGTTGTTGGTCCCTATAGAACATTAAACATATATGAATTAATAGATTGTTTGAAACATGTTATCTAATATTTTAAAGTATATTATCAATGAAAATTAAAAAAAAAACTCATATTGGATCGATAGTATTTTTTCATTCACTTCAATCATCCTTTTGCAATTTTTCCATAAAGCTTTTACGCTCTTCTGGTCTTAGATCATAAATAATCTGATCGAGCTTCATCATTTTGTGGCTCTGCATGATACACACTAAACAATACATATTAGTTAAAATGACACATAGTTCAAAAATAATAATTTTTGTAAAGAATTTACAAATAACTTCCCTGTTTTTCTTTTCTTGATGTGCTATCAATATTTTTGTTACTTGAACTCTTTTCAGCCATTTCTTTATCAATATGAAACCTGTACCATTCATTAATATATTTTACACATACTTTTCCGGCAAAAAAAAAGAAAGGAAAATGGGGTGTTTATCTAAATTAGATGCCCGTTGCGACTTTCGCAACTTATGCACCGAAATCAATGCAGTAGGTTCTTATAAACACATCACCAATACAATAGAAACATTGTATGGTGCTCTTTGTCAATAAGAGACCCAATGCATTATATTAATACCGTAGCACCGATTAACATAAACATAAACATAAATTAATAAAAATATGTTTTTATCAAATAATTTTTTTTGTCAATATGCGCTCGATGCGCTATACTACAATCGCGCACTAGTGTCCTATTTAAAACAATGCGCACCGATTAAAAAAAGTTTTTTTTTTTTAAATCGTCCAAGGGTCGATATGGATTGGGATATGAATTTGCAAGTGGTCCTGCGGGTTAGATGTGATACACATATATATATAGTAATACAAACCCTATAAATCTAAAATGAAAAACCCTAATTGTGAAGTCAGATAAACAAGAAGAAGCAAGGGTTTAACGTAAGAATGGATTTTTTTTTGTTTTTTGTTTTCCTGAATTTATTTAAATGTAAATAGGAATAGTGATTGTAAATTTTTTTTTTTGTAAAATGCACAATAAAATTTAAATTTTTTACTATGCATGTATTAAATCTAATAGAAACTGTAAAAAAAACAATTAATACAGTCAAATTTAACAATTTTACTATACTACAAGGTTTTTGTGTGAATCACAAGATGTTTCAAATTTTGATTCTCTGAATAATGATGTTGTTTCAAAGCATTTTTTGTTCCACATAGCTCTCATGCTCTCTTGCTCCAGGTATGTCTCTCGTCCAAATCCCTCCCAGAAACATTTTGCAAAAATAATTAAATAATGACTAGCTTCTATTATTTAAAGAAATATTTTATGAAATTAGAGTTCCAAAAATCATTTTCTGCTCATTTTTCAATTTACGTCTTTTTTTTTCACTTCAAAAAAATAAATTTTCCCTTTTGTTTTCTTGATATTTGGTGTGTTTGTCAACTAACAACACTGGTATGGTTAACAGTATACTAGAAACGATAACAATAACTCCTTTTTAGGGCACCATAATTACTTTTAGGGATGTACACCAAAATTTATTGTTTATTTTGCTCAAATGCAAGGAGAAAATCTCATAATTATATCAATGGAAATTTTTTCAAAATCCAACTCGTTCCATAATATTTCTCAAAGTCTATTGTGGAGTTCTCCCTATCCATCTCTAGATGTAATTACTTCAGATTTTATTTATATTTTCATTATCTGATTGAATTTATTTATTTATTGATGTCAATAAATTGAATAAAATTAATGTATACATATTTGCAGGTTCATACAGATTCAGAATCGAGGTCTGATACACAAAATATTCAAACAATTCCAAAACGTCGGAAGCTCTTATCAGGAGCAGCATACCGCAAGGTGCAGTTGGTAGATAAAAATGGACAACTGTTTCACCCTGCCAATTGTAACATGCCATCTTCTAGCCACAATCCTGGGACAATTAATTTGTTCTAATGATCATATGAACTTTTTCAAAAACTCCTTTTGAATGAGAAGTTATGTCCATTTGAAAATCAACATTAGTTAGAGCTCCAAATGATAGGGGAAAACCTAAAATATTGAGGTGTTAAAGAGTGTGCACTTTTCAGGCACATCCATTGTCCATTGACTAGATCAATAATGGGTTCTAGTAGAACATGCAAGAAATTTAAGGAAATTAAAGGTTAAGCATCTTTCATAGACTGTATGGATTTCATTGTTGGATGAACATATTAAAAAATGGATGATGTTAGGGTTGCATGGAAATTAATCAATTGAATGCCAACCTAATAAAATGAGGAGACATGACACATGTTTGTTGGAAGTAATGATGATTATGTGGAACCTTTAGATAATTGGCATGTGGCTCATTTTCATTATCGACAATGACACAGTATCTCACACACATTGAAACAAGTTACATGATATGATATGCCAGACATGGGAGAAGGTGACATGACACATGAACAACTAATGTGAGGATGATGATGTGGAATCACCTGACACTGACACTGCTACTGTGCATGAACATTTAGCAAGTTTTAAATTGTGGAAATTCTAAATACAGTTGACATGTGGCACCCCTCATGGGTTGCCACATGACATGATGATATCACATAAAAAAAAATTGGTGACCCTAAGGATTAGGTCACATGTACATGGTCATATGAGCTAATTGTCATTGAGGACACTAAAAAAGTTCTCAACCCTTGGTCTTATAGAATGGTTGGGCAATTCCTACAATTAATATTGGCAGCCTCGCACCAATTTTTTTCGGTGTATTACCTGAGTGTCATGGTTGGCCCCATATGCTATGGAACCAGTGACTCAATATATATATATAGATCAAAACACAAAAATCAATGAACAAAAATCCAATCATGTGGTTGAATTCAAATTTAGTTTGAGCTTTGGTTAGTATTCTGGTCACGTGTTAATCTAGTTGCACTCATATTGTTCTAGTTATATTTGGTTGTGCTTGTTTTGCTCCGGTTACATCTTCATCTAGTCATTTTTTTGTTATGTTTGCACGAAGATCCAGTTACGACATGTTTTGGTTTTAGTTTACATTATAGGTTGGTTTATTACTAGTCGGAACACGAAGATCTAGTTACGACATGTTTCGATTTTAGTTTACATTATAGGTTGGTTTTAATACTAGTCGGAATCCCTAACATGTACAGTTCCGGTTACAATGGAGATATGAAGTCTAAATTTTGCGTATGTATAGTAGAAGAAGTCCAATTATATTTCAAGTTTAATAGTAGAGGTTTGTATAATTGGAATCCAATTTTGTGAGAGTCTATATAGTGGAATCCATTTCGTCAGTGATCTATCATTTTTTTGGGTCAAGTTGAATTGCGAAATACATAGTTGGTAGTGTATTGAATGAGCATTTCTCCTGAAAATACCAACCACATTGGATGGAGACACATTGGTCACAGATTGAATACGTATGATTGGTTGTGGAGTTGACACTACGACATAGGTTGGTATATTATGCATGTCAACCTAATCGACCATCATATAGCAATGTTAGACCCCGTTCTAGGCCTATGATTATGTGGCTTATCAACATTGGACACATGGAATGAACACATCCCTAATTGGCTGGTTGAGAAGTTATAATGTGGATTGACATGTCAGAGTCCAAGTAATCCTTACATTTGAATGGTTATCGCTCACGTGTGCTCATGATTGTGTATGGTTGATTGAGCACTAAGAATCATGTGGAATTGGAACCAGGCTCACTGTTAAACATACTATAAGTCACAAGGGGCATGTTTCAAGTCACATTACACTAGTCTATTGGTGGTTTGGTGGTATTGGACTGGTCAACACCCATGTTTGAGTCCCAATAGATGCCAAGTTAAATTTTATAATATTTTTTTATATTTAAGTTTGGCATATATTTATTATAGTCAAGTTTGCCATATATATATTTATTTAATAATTCTAAATTTATTTATATTATTTAAAATGACCAATTAAAAAAATTATTTTCATATTTTAAATTATCATAAATTTATAATATTTATTTTAAAATTGTATATTTAATTTTTATGTTGTGTATATAAAAGTTGGCTTGTTTGATTCTTTTAAATATTATAATTTAATGTAATATTAAAATTGTAATAATTTTCTTTTAATTACTTATTATATGAAAATATTTTTATCAAAATAAATTTATTTAAAAGGATAATAATATATTAATATTGTAAAAATTAAAAATAAATAAATAAATAAATAAATAAAAATGTGTTTCCTATGTAAATCAAAACTTTTGAACAACTTATATATTTTTCACTTTACATAAAACATTTTGAAAAATTAATTATTAATTCATTTTTGTTAGATTGCATTCCATTTAAAACATTATTTAATATATACAAAATAAAATTCTTAACACAGACCTAAATGAAAATTTATTACTAAATTTGAAATTATCAATGTATCCCACAACTATTTAACATACTAAAAATAGCATTGATTACATGCATACACCTTAACCAATTAGAACTCATGCCTTTCATGTATCCCATACATGTCATTGATAATAGGATATCCATCTCATTTTATTAATATATCTATAAATGATAATATTTAAATATAAATTGTATTTTTAATAATAATTTATCAAATTATTAGTGTAATATACATTATTAAAATGGGAGGTAACTTGATCTCCAAGAGTAATTGGTCTCAACGGAAGTTAATCATCATTGTCAAAATATTAGAAATTTTTTATTAATTAAATTTTTTAGTTAAATCAATATTGATAGACTATAAAGGAAGTTGCATAAGTTAAACATGCATTTGAAAAAACATGGAACAAAATTATTCTCTATGGAGAATTATTGTCAATTTTCCAAGGATATTTTGTTGCACATAGAGTTGTCATTGATAATAACACAATGTCACTGATTTCAAAAGGAATGCGTGAGACAAAAGCAACATCATTCATGGATAAATATAAGTTGTATGACAACTCAACATCTTGCATAGCCTCATCAAGTAAAGTCCAAAGGATCCTGAAGTTAAGTTCTTCTAATGATCACATAAATATCTTGATTGTGTAGGCTTCATTGAGACCTTTCCAACAATATATCCTTAGAAAAAATCCTTCTGAATGAGAAGGCATACCATTTGAAAATCATTATTAGTTGGCCCAAATTTTTCAAGGATGCACACACTTATTCCCTTAAGTGTTCAGTTTGTCAAAGATGCATTGGTCATAATAGAAAGTCAACTGCCCCATTGCAACCCATTGATGTTGAAGAACCATTTTAATAATGTGGATTGGATTTTATTGGTGACATTTTTTTACATTCATCAAAGCATCACTAAGACATACTAACCACCACAGACTATTTCACTTGGTAGACTAAAGAAATTCCATTAGAACAAGTGAATGAGCAGGAGATCACCAACTTCCTCAAGTAAAATAACATCACCAAGTTTGGCATTTCTATGTCACTTGTTTTCTATAAAGCACCTTATTTCTCATTGATAAAAACTTATGATAGATAAATGTCTTTCGGATTAATCACATCATTAGGATTTGGTCGACGTTTCGAATCAGCTAATGTGGTTCATCCTCAGGACAAGGTGAACAAGTCCAAGGATCTTCCTGAATAAATAGTGTGGATGCATCATTGCCCAAAATCTGCCTCAAAAAACTAGCCATTAAATAATTGGTTAATTAGTTATATATTTTAATTTTACTATATATGTGATTAATCTGAAAGACATTTATCTACTTTATGGATCAGAAAAGTCTTAGATCTATTTTTTTTTTTATGATTTCACATTAGAAAATGGCATTGGTTTAAAACACTCATCCAATTATTTCACTTAGGGAAACTGTTTAGCTAACTTTACCAATAAGAGTCTAATTTACATTATCAAGAAAACTATTTACTCCGACCAAAGGAATTGGCATAATGCTTTGGTGAATTCTTTTTGGGATGACTTTGTCATACCAAATCCCTCTCTGAAGACCTCCCCTTACTTCTTCATCTATGGTAAAGAATTTATCCTACCTCAAACCAATTAAGCATGCACTAACGTGCTTCCTAATTGATATCATCAATTTTTTACTAATCATGTTAAAATATATTTTTTGAAATTATTAGGATTATAGTGATGATGAGAGAACTACCTACCATGTTTCGTTGCACCCCACGACAATGCCAAATTGAGAGAAGATTGAATTAAGAGGCAAACTCAGAGAGGAACGATACCAAGAATGGTTGAATCAACCACCTATTCAATTCCCACTACATCTAGATTCACCAGGTAGGAGTGACTAAAAAAATAGTAGTTCTTCACAAGCTAGAAATGGAGGCAATCAAATAGAGGTTGGTATGGATGATTACTTAAGGGATATGACTGCCATGGAGACAATGTTGTTAGATGCATTTCATAACGATGATCAGGTAAGGGATGATGCTTATATCGCTGATACATTTTTCGAAAGCCTTAAATTTTTTTCCACCACCCCTCTCTTTGGACCTGACTATCAATAAAAGTCTACCCAATTGGGGACAATGATGTTACTGTACAACTTGAAAGAAAAGTTTGTCTTGCGAAATGCATGTTTCTTGGAAATTTTGAGTTAATTGACCATCAAGTCCCTTATATTTTGAGAAACCTTGTCACATAATCAACATTAAAAATGGCCAATTTATGAACGTTAATTATTATTGGTATTTTACATTTAATATTATCCATGACCACGTACAGGTTATTGAAATATAAGGTTCTTATGAGTGATAATGTCTTGCCCGGTAGCTGCGAAGAGGCAAATAAATTTTTGATAATGTTGGGTGTTGACTACATATCATATCATGCATGTCCAAATGATTGTATTATATATAGAGGAGAATATGCACACAAAGAGATATGTTTGAAATGTGGGCATGACAGGTATGATAAATAAAAAAAGAAGGGTAAACCATGTGGTCCTCCTTTTAAGATATTGAGGCACATGCCTATAATCCCAAGGATTCAAAGGCTCTTTCGTTGCAAAGAATTAGCTATGTTGTAGGGATGGCATGCCTCACAGAGAAGTGACTTGGGAGTTATGTGAATCCCAATATATTCAATAGCCATGAAGCATATAGAGGATACATGGCCTGAAAAATTCAAGGATGAAGTACAAAGTCTACGACAACATAGACATGGATGGCGTCAACCCATATTCCCTCTAGAACACCAAATATTTTGTTTGGCCTGTAGTAGTGATCGATTACAATATCCCCCCATGGTTTTCCGTGAAGAATGAAAATCTTATGTTAGATCTCATAGTCCCTAGTAGAAGACAAGTGAATAATATAGATGTATACTTACAACACTGGTAGATGAATTCAAGGAATTATGGGATGGGATAAATGTATACGATGTATAAAGACTCATCATAGCAGAGAGGAGTTCTACATTGTATGGGATATTTGCTTACATGACACATGATTATCTAGGCTTAGGATTTTTCTTTGGTAAATTACATTTTTATTTATTTTTTATACACGTAACAATATTCTTTCACATATTAATTTAATTCGTTGTAATTGCTCTGATATTCATGACATTCTTTAACATGTCATGCATATTGTATACAATAATTTCATACGTCTTGTAACAAAAGGGTATTATGGATGTAAATTTTGTGGACCTTCTCTGAAATCTAGGTGGTCCAATGACCTACGAAATCCACTGTATGACTACTCCAGGGTATTTCTCCTAGAAGAACACCCTTACAGAAGAGAAACATCCACTTTCAATGGTAAATGAGAGAGAACCAAAAGGCCTGCAATAATGACACCAAACGAATGGCTTAGAGCATATGAGAGAGAGAAGGAGAAGGACTTCATAGAAATGTTCAATTCAAATGGGGAGCCTATGTTTAATGATCCAGAATTCTTCAACATGTTGTGAAACCAGCTCCAAAAATAGAAGAAAAGAGATATCAATGTCTTAGAAATAAGCCACTTCGAGGGGGTAACCTCCAATACATTACATGAATGAACAATTCTTGGATGATACAAATGACAAAACCTCCTTTCTATATATAGGAGTCCATGGGGCCACAATGTAATCCTAGCTGACCTAACAATAATAATGTAAGTGCACAATAATAACAATATGGGGGTTACAGGGGTACAACAATAACAATAGGGGGGGCTACACTAACATAATAAGGGACTACACTATTAATATAGGGACTTAACATGTCCCTCTCCTTCAAACAAGTGTTGTCCTCAACGCTTGATTATTTCTTGATGCTTCTGTATAAAATTCTCATCCTCCCAGGTGGAATATTCTATAGGAAAGTTCTTCCACTTACAGAGATACTATGAAATTGATCGTACCTGTCGATTTCTTGTTTCTGTGACTACTTTAGAACATCTTTTGATGTGATGTTGATCTTCCTGTTGTTTGATTAGATTCTGCACCAAAGTTAGGTTATCCTTTGAGAGTTGGAGAACTTGTTTTTGATGCTCGATGTGATCTTCCACTAATTTATCATCCATATTAGCTATTATTTGATCCTTTAAACCATCCAACTTAGCCTCCATTTCTTCTTTTAAACCATCTATGTCATCTTCGGTTGCTCTCCGTAAGATTGAAATTTGTTGCACTTGGTACTGTAATTTTGATATCTCATACTTCAATTCTTCCTCTTCATGCATCATAGTATAGATTTTTGAGGGCTTAATGGGTATGGAATTATTTTTTGGAGGCATTATAGAACCAAATATTGATAAAAATTCTAAATTATTCCCTTGGAATAACTTCAAGTTGCTCTTTCAAACAAACATTATGCAAATTTAAAAACCAAATACACAACATTTTCTTGTTTTTGCGAAGCTCGATATTGAAACTGAATTATATATGTGATTTCAAATCCTCAATAATTGAATTGTGGCATTGAGGTAGCCCTCTGAATTCTCTTTACAGTGCCATAGGTTTGACCTGATTTGGATTCTTGAAGATAAAGTTGTGCCCAATCTCCTACGATGACCTAATTATGGACTGGTTCAATAGAGCTAACTTGGAGGACTTTCCACGTGTCACTGTTTCCTTCTTTGGCTCTGAAATTGATAGACACGAAACCAATTTCCATTTACTTGTGGCCACATTTTACAACATTCCAATCTGATGCTCAGAGAGAGAGTTATAAATATTTTCCCATGATAACCTTTTTGAGATGAAATTCGGGAGCCTAAAAAAGACCTAACTTCCACAGATCATATCTCTGAAAATATTGCAAACCAAGCTCTAAAATTTTGTGACGATGTTCCTCAGTATTTTAAATTTTCTCTATAAACATTTAAGCTTCTGAATCTTCATAGAAAAAATTTATAGAGAAAATGCCGCAATGACCTGTTTAGGTTAAATTCATGAGCTTGCAAAAAGCCCCAACTTCCATAGATCATGTCTCCGCATATATTGTGAACCAATATTCCTCAGGATTTTGGCTTCACACTCTCAAAATTTCAGCTTCTAAAACTTCATAGAAAACAAGTTATAACGAAAATTCCACGATGATCGATTTGGAGCAGCGAAAACCTTAGAATCCAAAGCTCTGATACCAAATGTTGTGAAACCAGCTCTAAAAATAGAAGAAAAGAGATATCAACACCTTAGAAATAAGCCACTTCGAGGGGGAAACCTCCAATACATTACATGAATGAATAATTCTTGGATGATACAAATGACAAAACCTCCTTTCTATATAAAGGAGTCCATGGGGCCACAATGTAATCCTAGCCGACCTTACAATAATAATGTAAGGGCACAATAATAACAATATGGGCATTACAGGGGTACAAAGATAACAATAAGGGGGGCTACACTAACATAATAAGGGACTACACTATTAATATAGAGACTTAATATGCCACCTATGTTGAGAAATTTCCCATTGGGATGAAAAGGAAATATATCTTTTATAACCTCCCATATTGGGAGCATCTTAATATTACCCACTTATTGGATCCCATCCATATAAAAAATGTTTCATATTATTTATGGAGGCACATATTATTAAAACAAAGTGACACATTGGCTATTAGGAAAGATCTTATTACTTCAAAAACTCAAAATAGACATTGGCCAAGACAATTAGAAAGTAAAGGACCAGAGGTTGGTCCCTCTAATTGGTACTTCAAAGAAGGTGATGTCCCATGGATTTTAAAAAAATATGATATTTCTTTGGAAAATGAAGTTATAATGGGTGTGAGGGTGCCACCTTCATATGGGTCTTCACTACGACATTGCTTCACCATGGAAGAGCATCTGTTGGGGTTGAAATCACATGACCATTTGAATATTCTAAGAGCACGTATAATCTCAAAAGTATGATTTTATTATTTGTTATATTAATAGATTTTATCCCATGGGATCATGAAACATAAATAATTTTGTATATTATCGCATGTGTTTATAGCTTTGCAGTGTCATTATCCTTTGTTCATGCATGGGTGTGTCAAACATGACTTCCCCCAAGAACTAGGATGTGCCATATCCAAATTATCTGCATTTGTACGTTGGATCATGTCAAAGGAGATTGATGTGGCTAGCATTCCATGGTGGCGTCAAGAGATTGCTGATATTGTTTGTATGTTTGAGAAGGAATTGTCGACGATTTTCATTGACTTGCAGGTTCATCTTCTAATCCACCTAGTAGATGAGGTTGAATTAGTTGGGGTGGTTTATTGTCGTTGGATGTTCTTCTTAGAGAGGTACATGAATAAATTGAAAGGTTTTGTTCGAAAAAGTACAAAACCTGAGGGGTCTATGGCAGAGGGGTACATATCGTATGAGTCTTTCTATTATGCCAGTGAGTACATCAAGAAGATCAACAACACACCGTTGCGGTGATTTGGGACAATGAAAAGGATGAAGACAAAAGCGAAGGGGACCTTCTCCATACAAATGGAAAAAGGTGCTTGATAAAGAGTAAGCGACTTATAATTTGTCAAATTTACACAAAGTAAATATTCACGTTGAACTTAGATATAATCTATATTTTGATCTCATATGTACTATATGTCGGTTTGATTTCATCAGCGAATGCAGAAATTGAAGCAATCAATAATTTTGTTCTTTACAATTCCGAAGTGACATAACTATGGGTCACATTGTACGAACAAAAGAGGATGAAATGGGACAGTGACAGGAAAGAATTCAGAAAGTTGAATGGTAGAATTGTGCCTTATTCAGATCATTTAAAAGAAAATATGCCAATAATTTTCCCTAATAGTTGGGTTGTTGACCAAGTCAGAGAGAAATACGGTGGAACCGGTCATTACCCACGTGCTGAGGAGGATGCCCTAAACGTAGGGATTAGGTGCAAAAACTCAGTAATAATCTATTTATGTACATTTTAAATTTAGTAATACACCTTTGAAATATAACATCTATATTTTATAATTTAACAGTTGGGTTATTAGACACATGACACTATGATTTTTTAACCTTTTTATAGGTGCATTTATTCCCATCTATGTGGGTATATGGACACCATTTTCAAAAATAAAATGTCTATTATGGACACATGACACAAGACTGTGGAGTGGAAGTCGAGTTCGATCAATCTAGTCGAGTTAGCCACCATGATCAAAGCCTAGTACGAGGGAGGTTAGGTTACGTCGAAAAGATACAAGAGATCATTGAATTGGACTTTTCTTCTTTCCAATGTGTTGTTTTTAGGTGCAAGTGGTGGGACATATTTGATCGGAATAATTTAAAGGAATATCGTGATAGTAGGTTGATATGTATCAAGTCTGGAAAGATGTGGGATGAAGCTAAGGAGTCTTATCTTTTCCCCAAACACTGCAATAAGGAGCTTTTTTACCCAGATGTGTTGGATAGGAATTGGTGGTTCACATTGAGACATGACCCTAGATCAAAACATATTTTTGAGAACAATATTGTTATCATGTCAAGCAAGCTAGAAGATAATGAGGGTGATCCTGAGAACAGAGAGTGATCTGGTACATGTGTTATTTCATCATTTATACTATTTATGATGGGTTTTTATAAAGAATAGGACTTAAATTTATAACTAAGACCCTTTTTTTCCAAATATTATTATATGTATTTGAATTAATTGATTTGCGTTGTGTTAATGTTAAAGTCATTTCACTTGATAATTTGCAGTTATGTTGATCTCGAAAGCAATGTACTGTATCAAGTTCTTTTTTTTATGTCAATTCCTAAAATTATACAACTACTAGATTGCTTTAAATGGTTTTTCACTAAATCAATACTTAAATAAATTCACCATATATATATGTGTGTGTGTGTGTGTGTGTGTGTGAATGATATCTTCAAAAATTAAAAAAATGTATTAATGTATACAATTATTTTTGGTAGAATATCATAATAAAATAATGATAATTCTAAACATGAACTTATTTAGATTATTCCTAAAATTTATTATGTTACAAAAATTCGTATTATTCTAGATTTATTATTTTACAATTATTTAAATTCATACAAATTGACAAATTTACAAATTTACAATTATGGTAATTTAACAATATGTAGGGTATACATTTTACTTACGGTAGTTATAGTTCAAAACTGACAATTAATTTACAATTTTTCAATTTTTCAAATTTTCAAATTTTACAATTTTAATAAAATTGAATCATGACAATACATACAATTAGAATTACAATTTTACAATTTCACAATACAATTACAATTACAATTACAATTACACAATTTTACAATTACCAATACATAATATTTAATAAATATCATGGTTTAATATTAAAAATAAGCATCACGATCTGATAACCATCGTACAAACATCATATTCTAAAATACACATTCAAATTCGCTAACATCATGTAATCATCATGATCATGATCATCTAACATAACACATGCATTTTATAACATCATCTCAACACAAACATCAAATATACATCTCATGTCAAATAACTGCTATCACATACACCTTTATCTGCAATCACATTAAATGAACATATCTAACATGACCTAACAATATACACATCATGATGAACACTAACATGTAAAATAAGTACATCAACATGAACATAAAATATATGCACCAAATATATATATATAATGTCAAAAATATACGACTGTAATAGAACTACATATAAATGTAAAATATCTTGTGGTACTACATCAATATTTAACTAGTACTAGAGCCCTGCTCAGTCGATGGTGCCTCATGGTCAGATGGATGTGCCTGCTCAACCAGAGGTGTCTGCTGAATCGATGGTGCTTGCTGGTCAAATGGACGTGCCTTCTTAGGAGGTCTCTACTCATTAGATGGTGTCTGTTGATGAGATGGTGTAACTTGCTCAATGGATGGTGCCTGCTCAGATGGACGTGCCTACTCAGAAGATGCCTGCTCATGAATAGATGTTGGCTTCTCATCTCCGGTGCAAGGTGGAGGAGGAGGTGTATTACTAGAATGATCACTCCCCTCGTGACCATGATCATCTGATGAGATGCTCTATCGTTTATCTCCATTGTGCATATCCCTCCTAGATACCAGTAACCTAGAAGCTCCAACGATATGACGCATAAGGCTTATCATATCACAGGGCATGTTCCTCTAGAGCTCTGTGAGAGTACGATCAGCTTGGATCTCTTTGATCATCACATTGTAGACTCCCTCAACAACCAAGAGCCTACATAATCAGTCACCCAACTCCATCCTGAATCGGATGTCCACCCTACGCTGCATGCCTGCGGGTATCTGCACCCAAGGAGGTCTGTCACCCTAATCCACAACCTTTTCCATCTCCTCCAATTGATCTATAAGATCATCTAGTGGGGGTGGAATCATGTCCCCAAAGAATGTGCCAATATCTACAAAATATATAGTACACAATAATAATTACACAATTTCATTAAAAAATTTAATAAAACAAGTTAAAGAACATGTTAGAATAAATTTTATTATAATTAATTAAGACAATAAAATGAAACTATATTAATTTAAAGAAAACACTAATACTACCTCTAGCATCTAGTGGGTCATCCTATGCAAAGAGGATATTTGTACACCCTCTCCAATCCAAACCCACGTACGAACACGACACCATCACGAACATGTGATCATCAACACTGGCTAGCAGCTCTAGTGCGTCACTAGATATCCTGGCCGGATACTCGGAGGGGCCCCTCTTTGGCATCATATCGCCCCATATTTTCATCCGTACATGTAACATTGGCCTACGAGGCTGGTAGAAAAAAGTAGGCCTCGTCTCCAGAAACCTCTCAAAAAATAAACAAAATAACTCTGAAGAAAAAGGTAAGGTCAACCTCCCACATGCCTCAGAACAAAATCTATATAATTCTATACAAAACTACCAGAAAGAAATGGAAGACCATCTCACAAGTTGTGGCGTCTGGAATAAAGAATCAACATAAAATAAAAGAGGGAAACTAATGCATTGCTCGTCACTAGTATAGTGTGCAATGGTCGTCAGTAGTAGTGAGAGGCACCTCACCTCCTCTGGACCAAACGAAGCAATGCGTAACTGACCAACAAACACTTGAAAATATGCAGGAGAAAGTATATCATCCCTAACGTATCTCTAGGAGAATTCCAAGTGAATCCATGTTGCATAATCGACGGGGACATCTAGGAACTGGGGAAAAGTATACCCTCTCCTAGATAGGTCGGTAATAAAACAATTGTCCTCCTTAGTGGGTTGGTACCACTGGCTAGGACCAACCCAGAAATCCTGTCAGTGGGCATCCCACCTGTCGATCAACTGTCCTAATAACCCACTATGCCACTTCAAGGATGTAGCCTCCTCGTAGATCTTAAGGAAGCATACCTCCCTTAAGAGCAACTGGATGGGTGTCGTAATAGGGTGAGGGTACAAAAGTCTTTCCCACCCTCGTGCCTTCCACTGCTGTATCATGCTATAATGATCCTCCCTCTCCTCTTGTTGTTTCCTTTCCTCTCTACATTAACGTTGCTGAATGATTCAAATATTAAATACATCAGCCTCCCTCATACATAAAACCTATTTATTTTATTAAATGAAAAATGTATTTACAAATATATAAATATAACTTTTATCAAAAAAAAGCATTCAGTGCACCCAAAAAAATAATCATGCATTGCCATCGGTGCGTACCTTTCTATTGCACACCACTGACGGTGCACATGAAAAAACTTCACGCACCACAAAAAGAACAAATATTTTTTTGCGGTGCTTTGACCAAACTATCCATCCCGAGGCAGTTGTTCAAGAACACGCACCATTGTACATAATTCCCGGTGCATTTTAGTAAATTACCACACCTCTGTACATAATGTTATTTTTAAAAATTGTAAATTGTTGGTGCGGCCGGAAACTGACATGCACCACAATATTTTATTGTTCTCAGTGCGCTTTTCTGGGGTACCACACTGGACTGCCCAGTGCAGCTTCCGTTAACATTGTTCGCGGTGCGGCTTGTAAATTTACAGGGAGTATCGTGAATGGTGCGAGCTGAACGGCTCGAATGCATCATTCCAAAAAAAATAAAAATAAAAAAGTGTTGAATTTTAAGACAATTTAAGAAATAAATCTGCTAAAAGCTAAAGTTGGTGAGAAACAAGTATATTACTTGCACATTTGCGCGTCGAGGAGGCATCTTTGCAATGGAATACTAAAAATCAAATTTTCTTACCGTTTTGCAAAACACGAACTCCACACAGTGGGCAATGGATGGTAGCAATGCGGGCAATTGGAGCACCAATGAGAGGGTGCCTCAAAGAAAAAAAACTCACAATGGTGATTGAGAGCTCTAGAGCACTGTAACAAGTAAAAATGAAGTTTTTTACGTTCGGTAATTTTTTTTTAAATTAACCCTTTTTCTGTGCACTCGATTATGAGACGCACTAGACGGTTGTATCAATGGCGCATTGCACTTCTTTATGGTGCACTAGATTACTGAGACACTCAAGGCTGGTCTGTACAGAGAACATAGTGTCTCGGTGTGCCATTTTATAGTACACATCGGTGTGCTGGATTACTGAGACACACTGGACTGGTTTGTACAGAGAGCACAGTGTCTTGGTGTGCCATTTGATAGTACGCACCCATGCGCTTTGTATAAAATGCACCGATGAGTGTTATGATTAGAAACACACCGCAAAAAAAACATCTGCAAAAACCTCCGCCCACCAACCTCCTCTAGTGACCTTTGCTACAAACGGATATCTGGGATATTTTTATAAGGGATTCCTCAAAAACATTTCCTAGAGGGTCTTTTCCTTGTAGTGTGTTGTTCTATTGAGGAGGATTGGGAGCATATGCCTGAAATGGTTAATTTATAGGATGAGGATGATATGGAGGAGAATAGGGCCGAGAAGGAGGTATGGACCATGATGGATGAGTGGAAGAGTACCAAGGTGGAAAGGGTGCATTCTGGTTTGGATTGTAATAAGAGTAATATACACCTTGAATGCCCTATTGATATGGCCAAGGTCGTTGAGGACTCCTTTGGTTTATAATGTAGATTTGGTTAGACCCACCTTCTACCCCTAGGTATACAACTTTCAAACTAGGCAAATAAGGGAATTTGTCTTTGGCATGGTTTTCCTCATAGATTGAGCAACCCTCTATGAAATTTAATGGGCATTCATTGCTAGGGCTCTTTCTAGTGCCTTTATGGAAAAAAATAGCTAAGGTTGTCTCTACTTCCTCTTGATATGCATGGTATCCATTTGCAAATCAAAGGTACGCAATGTTTCACTTTTAAAGTCCTCCAACATGTTACCAATCTCATTCTTGATGGATGTGGTGGAGGAAGAGGTACTATTCAAGCCTTGACTAGCCCTCTTATTCTTCTCGTCTTCCTTAGAGTGGTTTTTTAACACAATTTTAATGTAATCATAGGATAATTGATAGATGTCTCCTCCAGACAACATATTGAGGGTTTCTAACACTTCCTTCCTGATTCCTCAGAGAAGAACTAACTTAAGGGATTCAGGATCAAGGGTGCAATTGACCCTATATAGTTAATTTGAAACATTTCCTCATAGTCTTGCAAGGATTCATCTAGTCCCAATGTCATCCTAAATATTTCCTCTTTGTTTTCTTTGGACATGCAGTAATCCATGTAGTTTCTATTGAATTAATGTTGCATTTGGGCCCAGGTAGTCATGTTTCCCCGAGGCAGACTCATGAACTAGTGTAAGGCTACGTCCTTGAGGGAAAAAGGGGACAAATTCGGCCTTTTCTCATCTTAGGCATAGTCATAATTACTACAAACAACAACAAATTCAAACATGAAAGTGTCAGGTTCCTCAATGGTTAGGCTATAGAAGTGTCGAAGGGAAGAAGGGTCGATGTTCTTAATCCTAACTCCTACATTGGTTTATATGATGGGAAATATCTCATGGTTTATGTTCTCAGCCATAACTTGGATACGTGAAGTAGGTTCTTCTTCTTCCCCAATAGGTTCTTCAAAAATATTTAGTGGTTCTCCTAGTGGTTTTTCAAGCTCCTCTCTAGTCACAGAGCGAAGTTCATAGTCACTAAAGAAGAATGAAGGTTGATTGCTTGAAGGTGTGGGGGTTTTTGGCAGAAATTTTCCTTAATTATCCCTACTCCTACGAGGCATGAAAGAAATATATTTTTTTCTTCTTCTTCAAATTTTTCAAGACTGAATGCAAAACAAAGAGCATAAAAAAATGCTTAATCAAAACTTAGAGACGTCCCCGGTAACAATGCCAAAAAGTGGTGAGGCTTGGTATTGCACCAAGAGTGCTGCAAATCCCAAGAGTGTTGCAAATCCTCAACTCTATTTATCAACCAGGGGTTCATACAAAATTTGAGGTGACAATACTATATGTAGAGTAGATGGGATTCTACTCATGCCACCCTTAACTAGCACATATGATCAATAGTGCTCCAAGACCATTCCTCCTACTAAATTAGAATGAAATATCGCTAATGAAGATGAAATTTAGAAGCTACCTTTTACTATGAAAACTAGAATTCTGTTAACCTCAAATTGCAAATGGTATTGAAACAATTCACAAAAATACAAGACCTAGAGTACTTGCAAAAAGGAAACTGTATTATCTTGCAATCATCCATCTAGTTAACAGATATACTTCTAGAAAAGAAGCCACGTTCTCTTACATAACCTACTAAACTATAATTCAAGATTATTTGTACCATACTATTGAGCCTCGAAATTGTGCTTTCTTTCATCTCATTTTACCTCATTTTCCCTTGTCCATTGCTATCCTAGATCCAATTGATCAATGAATATGGTTAAAATTACTTTTAGAATGATTTACATGACTGACTTGCTAAGTTTTGTGATTTTTGCCATTGTAAAGCATTTTGACCGGAACTAGCTGCAGAATGCAGACATTCCGTAGCTAACCGGCGATTCTATAGCTGTCTTCACGTTTGGGTATGTTCCAGGTGGCCTCTTGAGAAAAACCGCATATGGGCATAATCCACATCATGTCTACATGGTTCGTTGCTCATCATGGAGGAAGAAACGAATTCTGGGTATGGTTTTGGAACGTGGGAACACATTTAGGAAAGCAGACTTCTATTAGGACTGTATCAGTCTAGATGTCTTTTTCCTCTTCACGCAGCCACTTCAAGAGTCCTAATGTGATTCCGATAAGGAAATACAGTGTTCCTGAATTGTTGCAAGTCTTGTTATGTGCATTTGCTATATAAACACTTGAGAAACCGAGATTTGATGTTAGATTTTATGCTAGATTTTATTTAGATTCTGTGCTACATTTCTAAAGACACAGAGTGTTATGTTCAAGTTATTTCATCTTTAATGAAGTAGACAGAGTTGTTTTGAAGGCGTTGATTTAATTTGGAGTTGGATTCCGTCAGGTGGTAGAGGGCCCCTGCCTCTTGCATGGATTTTATTTGCGTAAATTAGATAAGTATTCTAGCTGCCATTACGTTTTAGAAGTTGAATTCGTAGTTGTTTTAATTAGCTACTGTAGTTATACTCATTCTAACTCTTCCACAAGAAGAAGCTCTTCCAAAAGATTATAATGATGAATGGGAAATGGCTATAGTACTGTAGGATTTAGTTGTAGTTTTTGTTGTTCATCATCACAGTTACACTTGTTCCAATCACTCTTCCACAAGAAGAAACTCTTCCAACAAATTCTTAAAGAGTCCAAGACATGACCGTGATAATGAATGATTTAGTTGTGTGTTTGTACTAAGTATCATCTCTGTTCTTGCTCTTAAACGCTTGCCCAAAACATCATAATGACGAGTAGGATATGGATATGATATATTAGTTTTTCATTGCTTTCAGTCCTTTATATTTGCATTTGCACTCAATTACACAGTCAGAATTGTTCTAGCTCTTCCAAAAGAAGGAATTCTTCCAAAATATCAATAATGATGGACAAATAGACTGTATAATTTCATAGAATAATGCATGGTAGCTTAGTTAGGATGCTTCGGAGTTTAATTGCACTTAACTCATGTTCAGTTACTTTGTTTTGAGTTTGATGATGACTTGTAGTTTAGCATTGTTTTAGATTAGTGGCATCTTAAGTTCATTCTTAGATTAACTCATTGCACTTGCACTTCACATTCAGATTGTCATCCACTGCACATTAGATTAACTTCAGTTGTTAAGATTAATAAAACAAACTTCATTATTTACAAACATCTTCTTGTTCTAAAACCTACAATTGATCTATAACCATATGAACAGAAGACAAACATCATTTTAAGGCCTGAAGTACATCTGCAATTTCCTCCTCATTTTATAAACAGAGCTCTCCCTCAAAAGACTACTTTGAAAAGAAATCAATAACTCTTGAGTAAAGGTTTTGTGACATTCAATTGAATTGCAAAATAGAGTTAGGAATTAGCTTTAGAATAGAAAATCTTATGATGATATCAATATTTTACTCCCAACATACTTCAACAAATCTCTAATCAAGGACAAGATGTTGCATCATTATAAGTTAGTTGTTTAAACTGTTTACTTAGGAAGAATTGCATGCTTAGTTGACCATGTTTCAAGCTCTCTCTCAAATGCCTTTGATGAAAGAATTTGACAAGTTTAGTTTGTGTTTTGAATCATTTGCTTAAAAGTCATTATCAAGCTTTGTTTCTGATTGGTTTAGATTTGATTCTGTTTTTATTATTCCAATTGCATTTGTCATTTGTCATCCATCAATTAGGATCCACTCTGTTTTTAATCATCAGCTCATTTCCATTAGCTTTCTAGGCATTTTCCTTGTGAACATAAAACCACCAAAAGACCAAAAACATCATAAATCATCACAAAAGACCAAAAACATCACAAAACACTACACACAATGCATTAGGAAACAAACACCTAGGTACATACAGTACACTTCACTTCAGCAGTTTAAAAATCCTGGTTGACAATTAAATGAGCTCAATTTAGGACACTAGATTGAGACCAAACACATACAACTAGATAATACTTGCATGTAAATCAATTTTGTATTTGTGCCAAATCTGTGATAAGGAGATTAACAATATTCTATTTTTTGCAGTGAAGGGAAAGGAGGGTTTGAAGCAACCTAGGAGCTTCCTCTGATCATGAAATCATAGCTGGGGATCAAAATCCTTCCAAAATAAGTCCAATTTGTAGTAAGAATCAAAAATGGTGGAAGAAAGAGGACCTACAAGTTTGCTACAGGTGGCTGCTACATGAGCCCTATATTGCTATGGGAGGGCCTATAATGCTACATGAGTGCTACCGATAAGGTTTGAAAGGTGAAAATGATGGGTTAAGGGTATGTAAAGGTGGATGGAGGTTGAGGTATATGAGTGAAGAGTGGCTAAATCCCCTAGCCAAGCTCAGAGCATCTTGAAGGCTTATTTTACACTAGAAGGGATGCTCTCTATTATCACAGGAAAATGACCTTATGAAACAACATTTTTGGGACAGAATTTGGGGTTCACAAGAGGAGGTGGGGAAGTCCAAGATGGAGGTTGTAAAGGTGACCTTGTCTGTAGATTCAAAAAACCCTACAATAATCACATGCATACATCCATTTGTTATTGACAAAATTAAGCAACTAGTAGTGGAAAAGATGAGTTGAATTTAAATGCTATCTAATCTATGCCAAAACTCTGATCTAATAAAAAAATAAACTTCTGAGATACAATAAGCACTTGAAAAATAAGATGTATAATACTAATATTATTCGAAAAAATCATAAACATAATTATTTTGGGTTGTGGTTATAAATCCTTGTACTCATGCTTCCGTAAGAGAGGTGAGGTAGAGGTTGCAATCACAGATTTTAATGGATTATTCTCTACTGAAATGAAAGAAACTAGGAAGTACTCTAAAAATAAAGGAGATACAAGAACACAAAGGGTTCCTAAGCCACTATGTTGGGCCCAAACCCAAAAGCCTCATCTCTATGGAACTAACTCAGACATGAATCAGAAATAATCTTCTCATTATCATTGAATGAAAGTCTAATACATCAAATAATAGTGAAAATAATAATGCTAAGTTCCTTAGCTCAATAGCTTCCTAGCTGAAAACAAAACTTGAATCATAATGAGCTCTTCTACATGATTATTTATACAAGAGGGTAGCTACTAGAAGCTGCCTAGAAAATAGAAAGATTTTTTCCTACAACTAGATATTTGTGGATCTTTTTCCTCATTACTTTCACTTGCTTGGCTACCAATCACCTCAAGATGGTGAGAGAGAGTGTTGGATATTGGGATGATTGAGGGATTTAAGGAGGTGGACAAGCCCCTAGATTCTCTCCTTTCTATATAATTCAAGTCCCTACATAGAAATCATCTCAAAAATTGCTCCATTTCCTAAAAATAAACCATATTAGGCTACATGAGATGAAAAACATGTTTTTATGCTTCTCACTAAGCATAATATAAAAAAAATTTAAATAAATGCGAGAAAGAGATACTTCTAAAGTTAGAGGATGGAATCATGACCCTTATAATGTACCTATTGATGAGCCATGCTTGCATGATAATGGTCCCAATAGCTGACGTGGTTGATGCACGGGCCTGATAGGTGGTGGACCCATTTTATCTTCCCCGACGAGGTGCCTAGGCGGAGTTGGATGTAAGGCTTATCCCTCCAGAATAAATCACAATCATCGATATGCGAATGATGCTTTATTGAATTTGACTTTCTGTGGGAATTCACTAGTTTAACTATTGCATTTGTTATTCATCAAAGCTCCTCTGAGGTGAGGATGCTTCGAGATGGGTGGTGATCCTCTTCACATGTGGCTAATCCTTAATCATTTGTATTTGATAAATGGGGGAAGGCCCACTCCCACTTTGAAACTCCTTCATGTCGAGAATGGTGTTTCTTACTATTTAGCTAGAACAAGTATGCCTTGGCACTCAGGTCCCCTATTCCCCGAAAGCTTGACTCCTTTTCAAATGTAATTAGAAACTGTTACAAAGTTTCTTTCCTTATGAGGTATACATCCGAGATGACGTCATGTTAATTCCAACCAAGCCACATTTCAACCTATGATTTATCCAAGTGTCATCCATATCTAGGTCCCTTGGGTACCTAGAAACTTCAAAACTGCTTGTCATGTGTTCACCTCCTAGTGGCTGGTTCCTGACATCACCTTCGCCCAATGATACATTGCCATCTGTCCAGTCGAAGGAGAGATAGAAAGTCTCCAAGTCCTTTGTTGTGCAAGTAATTCCTTTGTAAATGGTTCAACCCTAATGCCTTTGAGAATTTATTTAGAAAAACGATATGGGGTTTTGTGGTTGCTTGGTAAAGGCCTCCAATTTCCACTACGATGTTCCATTAGTAGATGGCCCTAACTTCTACGTTGACAAATCCCTAGTCCTTGGTCCCCAAAGCTTCTCAAAATTGATTTAATAATGAGTCACATGATTTTGGGGTTTCCAAGATTTTCACTTTTATGGGCTAAAATTTGACTTCCCTTATCTTTTGATCCAAGAGGCCAATTTCAAACTTATTTACATCAATGGAAAGATATTCCAGAGAAATTTATTATTTATTTCGTATGATATGGTCTTTGAGCTCACTTGCTGCTTTGAAAATGGCTCCAAAATCTGTTATGCTTTTCAATTCAACTCCTTAGTTATATGAATCTTAAAAGAAACAAAATAGGAGGGTTCAACATTGGCTCCAAATGGGAACAATATCTTGCTAGAAAGGCTCTCAGAACCTACAGACTAGTAGCCTTTTTTGGGCATGGAGTAAAAAATATACTTTCAAAAATAAAAATGAAACAAACATTCTGATATTTATAATGGGTCACTGATATTTACAGTGGAAGTGGGTACCTGACTTTAATACTGAAAGTAATTATTGAGGTACTGCCCATTGATAGGCATCTCAAACATTTCACGAAGAAAAGTTTCTAGTAGGAATTTTTTGTTACCTTTAGCTTCAGCTACTTTGAATAGCCCAAACCACAAAGGATCAAATTTGCCATGTTTTTCCTTATCTTCTCTCCTGACATCCCATCTGAGCATAAGGTCACTTGGTTGGAAAATTTTGCCTTTGGATTTTCTTTCAAACATGACCTTCATCTTATCTTGGTACTTCAGTATATTTTAAGTAACTTGCTCTCTATTTTCCCACAATTAGACTGAATGGTTTATCATCAGGGTCAATGTATTGCGATCCTCCTCTACATCCTGAATTAGTTTTGTTAAAAAAATACTGAGAGGGGGGGGGGTGAATCAGTATTTAAGGTTGAAAATTTTTTCTTTCTTTTCTCTTAAAATCACATGTTACAGTACTGCATCCAACATGTATGTCCAGATAACTTATTATGTATTTACTTAGAGCATTGCATCAGATAAGCATTAACCATGAACAAAAATACCAAAACAAACCATCAAACATG
Source organism: Pinus albicaulis (assembly GCA_034641835.2). Lineage (NCBI taxonomy): Eukaryota > Viridiplantae > Streptophyta > Pinopsida > Pinales > Pinaceae > Pinus > Pinus albicaulis. The sequence goes on along the minus strand of CM076570.1, from coordinate 1,345,744,658 downwards.
AACTACACATATGGACACCAGAATTTAAGGTGGAAACCCAATTTGGGAGAAAACCACCGCTGTTGTAATCTCAGTCTTCAATATTTCATTATCGAGAAAACTTATTACAATATATGTTGGTGCAGACTCATACCAGCATGCAGGCACCCACCTGCAGAAGGCTACAACCTTCTCTCATTTACTAGTCTCTCCTGGAAGGGAGCTTCAACCCCCTGAACATAACACCAGTTTCTACTGGTAGGAAACTTCTGCTTCCAAAATGAAGGCTAGACCACTGTAACCAGTTTTTCAGAGAATATAGGCATTCAACATCCCGTGTATCCTTTTGTGAATATTATTCTTCAGAAACTCCAACCAGATCCATATGTGCTCTTCAGCAGACATCCGCTAGCTCTTCATTGTTTCTTCTGTTGAATAATCTGAAGACTCATCATCTTTAGATCAATATCTCAATGGACTTAGAATCATCGATTAAGCACGTCGTCTGTCCATACAGATATTCCTCACAGGAATTCCTTCTTCATTAACTAACCACACACACCAATCAAATAATAATATTTTCATTTATATAGTTCTCACCTTTATTAAAACCATGAGTCAAAAATCATTTCAACCACTAATGGTATTCCTTTTACAATATTTCCAATAGTTTGGCCCTCAGGGTTTTTGTTTCTTATTAAATTATTTATCAATTGATAAAAAATTATATTTACAGCATTTTAACCCCTTATGTATAACCCTTCGGATTTTATAAATAATATCCAACGCTTGTAAATAGTTTAAAAATCAATAAAATTTTGACCCCTGGCCCACAAATGCGTCCCATCGTACCAAAATAAACTTCGCACAAGTCCATCATCGATCATCATTGGATCGCGAGCCTCCAAGATCAACGGATATCACTTGAGCAACTTGCACAAGCAATAACGCACGATGGCGCGTCGTACTTGAGTTATTCTTCGCGCATCTTGATTAAACTCCGGGCAATTCTGATGCACGATCACCATCCGATTTCCCCCTTTCAGATCGACGACGCAAAAGAAATTTTGCTGGCCGTCCTGGTACGGGCTTTAACACGCGAAGGCGTGGTGGTTTTACTATTCATCCAGGGACACACGTCACCAATCCTATGGAATCGTTGCCCAACCTAGAAATACCGCTTTTCGTATAGGGCTGGTGCGGAAAAAACCACAGTTTCACTCCAACCCGCCATCACTGTTCCTCTTAGTCATCGTTCTGTTCTCCACTCGAAGTTCCGTCACCTTTTAAAAGGGTTCTATTACATAGTCAATGTCGAGACTCGTAGACTAATCAATATCACTGCAACTTTAGACCTTCCATACTTACACAGAAGCAGAGGCGTATAACTGCGAGCATTCAGGGGTTAATTTATTCCAATCCCATGCTAAAGCATAATAAATCTAATTACACGGCTCAAACATTCCTCAAAGTCAATTTGTGTTTTGCTGCGGGTTCAACGGCGAGGTTCATATCATATATTCAACGCATATATATATAACTCCACTATATACCAGTTTGTATACGCTGTCGACCGTATTAACGTTGGCTCCTCGAACAACATACAAAACCAGAGCACCATTAATCCCATCTGTCGATAACAGAGGATGTCTCAATTGTCCATAGGAACCCAAATATTCTTCCTAGATTGATATTGCTTCTACTGTAAATGCATTCTTCCTCTGTTCTTTGCTACTGATCCTACTGATCGTTGATCTTTGCAATTCTGATATTCTTCTTCGTTGCCCAACAATCCTCCCATGTCATTCTGTCTACTAATTGCACCTTCAAGTCCTTCATTAATTAGGTTTCCATCAAGGACAACACTTGCATCATATTGCCAACAAGTTTAGCCATTGGAATAACCAATTGACTAGGGACTAGTGTAGCAATACTATACACTAATTCAAATGGTGATCTTGTAGTGGATCTCTTTGTTGTGACTCTTTTTTCCCAAAAATAAAATTTAAGTTAAGATTCCCTACTTTTCTTATTCTCTACAATGTTTTTCTTTAAAATGATCACCAATGTTTTGTTCGATGACTCGGCCAACCCATTTCCATGTGTATAATGGGTGGTAGAGTGACCAATTATGACATTGTACCTCTGATAGGAATCAATGAGTCTTGCAGACTTAAACACCTCAATATTGTCAGTCACTATCTTATTCAAACATCCAAATCTGGTAAAAATATTTTCTTTTAAAACGTTATGACCATAGAATTAGTTGCAATTGGTAGGAATGGATTCTACCCACTTCACGAAGTTGTCAATAGCTTTTAAAATCCATTTATGTTTCCCAATAGAAGGTGGGTGAATATATCCTATAAAATCCAATCCCCACTGTCTAAAAGGTTCTTCCATAAAAACTATGATAATAGAAAATAAATCCAACTTCTTCTCAACCAAAAAATGACATTCCCTGTAGCCTCTCACTAGATTGTAAACATCAGAAAACAAGGAAGACCATTAGAAACTAGCCTTCATGATTTTATGATTTGTAACCTTGCAACTATAATGGCCTCCACAAGCACAACCATGGTATTCATTAATAATCTCAGGAATTTCATCTTCATAGGAACAAAAAAAGTATACCAACATGATCTTTCCAATACAGTTGACCATATGTGATTGATACTTATGGTTTTTCATTCTCAGAGCCCTATATTTCTCTTTATCAAAAAATTATCCTCACTTATTGTGTCTGGTGATGAAGTCTCAGCTAACAAATTTATTCCCATCACTTGACAGTTTTCCTAAGATAAAATATTGGCCAAATCCTTCCCTTTATCAATTTAGTTGGTTTGATGTCCATATCATACTCCTGGATTTTTCCTATCCATTTGCCCCTTTTTCTTTCATTATCTCATTGTGTGAGAGTGTCCCATGGGGTCTTCACTAAGAGAATAATACAATACCACATGCATTCATATTAGGGGACATATATTTAGTTAAAAATGGCATAATATATTGAGCATATATTATGGGGTAAAGGGTTTTTAATTAGCATATATAAAAAATGGAGCTCAAAGTTAATGATCAAATATAAATTGGTATAAAACATTTTAATGAAACAATGGATAACTACAACATCTAACGAAAGTAGGGGTTTTCTAAGTTCAGAAGGAGTATTGGGTTTGTATTGGTAGGGTGTTAAATAATGTGATTTTTAGAGGTATTTTCCAATATGTAGTCAAATTAGGGGTATCATTTAGTATGCCACAAACACATGTGATATGTTAGGAGTTCATTGAGTCAAACCTCAATGGAATGTCCTTCACAGTTGTTGTACGAACATAGGAAATTATTTTTTCCTATAGAAAAGGGGTCCTAAATGCTTTCATGGCCTTAAGCAGAGCATGGGCCTATTTTTCCAAGATGTCATACTTCAACTCTACATCCCTTAGTACTCGGGTAAAAAATTCCACTGGTTGTTATTTTCGTTCTTCATTATTTTTCAATAGGACAAATGGAACGACGTAAGTGGATGTGAAAGAAAAGATAAGAAATTACTTTGGATAATTAGGGTTAGACAAGACTAGAGCCTCTCCAAAGGCTTTCTTAATTCTGAAAAATTTTCTCTTGCTTCTTCGGTCCATTTGACCTCTCTATCCTTTTTCAACATGTCTGTAATCTCCTTACAATCTCAGCATAATTGGGCACAAACCTTCTTAGGAATTTTATCCTCTCTAGAAATACTTGTACCTCCTTTTTGTTCATTGGCAAGGGGATGGTACTGATTGCTTCTACCCTCTTGGGGTCAATTCTCACTCCCTCCCTTGTGACTATATGTCCTAACAACTTTCCTTCACTAAGATAAAATTGAGACGTATTTGGATTAAAGGGAAAAACATATTTCTTGCATTTCTCAAAGTTGTGTTGTAAATGTTGCAAATTCTCTTCATGAGACTTTAAGAACAAAATTATGTGATCTAAGTAAATCAGCATGAAATTATCCTTATCCCCAAAAAAATCTATGTCCATTTCCCTTTGAAAAGTAGCTCCAAAATTCATGAGATTGAAAGGAATTAGGGCATACATGAATATTCCACAAGGAGTGGTGAATGTTGTCTTATTTTTATCTTTAGGATGTACAACACTTTGGTTGTACCCAAAGAACCCATCAATCGTAGAGAATCTTGATGACCCCACTACCTTATGCAAAATATAACCCATCTTGGGTAGGGGTAATTATACTTTTGAGAGGCCCTATTCAAGTTTATGAAATCTACACACAATTTGATATATCCATTATTCTTTCTGACAGGAACAATATTAGCCATGGAATCTGAATACCTCAAGGGTACAATTATTTTAGCGGAGAATTTTCCTAATTTATTTCTCTATCAAGGGGAGAAGCAAGGGACTTATCTACCTAAAATTTTATTTGTGAGGTTTAACTTCAGACTTTAGAGGGATATTATGTTGGATGATACTTATATCGTAAGTCTTCAAGTCATAATAATACCAAGCAAATGTATCAACATACTTTATGAACAGGTCAAGGTACTTCTCCTTGTATCCCTCTAGAATCTCTTTGGCTAGTTTAATTAGTTTAGGCTACTGATCTATGCCAATACTACAACCCTATGTATCCTCTTTAGACTCCTTTTTGGGTGGTTTGATAGCCACATTATTAAATTCGAACAATATTTCCAATGGAACTAACCCCTTCGATATTATGTTTTCCTTTAACTGGAGAAATTTCTGCCAGGCCACAGATTCCTCGTAAGACACTTTCTATTCAGATGCTTCAATTACTCGATACATTAACTCTCTTGGTTTATCACACAATTATAAAATTCCCCAATCACCTTCGTAAACCTTTTAATATGATTTTCATATTCAAACACCTACCAATATTTTACACTGTCAGGCACCAAGCGTTTTTTCGTAATTTACACTTCATACCTTAGAAGGGGATTTTGTGGGGGTTTGAAAGTGTTGGATGTTGTTACCAAGAAATATTCCATTCTATTTTTGTCCCTGGGAAGAAATTGAATATTGGATTCCAGAAATAAATTTTAAATTAGATCCCACACTTCATTTTTGTAGGATTTCAGAGTGGGATGATTGGTTTGACATTGATTCTTGATATGTTTCACAATCAATTCCGAATCTCCAAATACTGTCAAAAATTCAATCTTCAAGTCCCTAGCAACTTGTAGGTCCAACACTAATTTTTCATACTCAACAATGTTATTTTTAGATTCAAATTCCAACTTGTATGAAAGAGGAATGAGGTTACTAATGATCACCATCATCAGGTATATTCTAAGGAGTTAAATGCCACCTTTTTAGCTTAATTACACTCTCTCTCACATTTAATTTCATTCTCTCATATTTTTCTTAGTGAGAATGGTGTATTAAAGGTTGTCATGATTTGAGGCCTAATATGGTTTAAATGCATGAAAATGAAGGGAAGAATGAAAATTTTGAGAAATATTGCATAATCAGGGCTCGAAGTAGATAAAAAGGAGTAATTGTAGGGAGGTTGATCACATTCATAACTCCTAAAGGAAACCAATATATCTTCAAGATTCTGCTCCAACAACTTGAAATCAAAGGCAGCCAAGAAAGTTAGTGATGAAAGGGAGCCAAGCTCCACTTCTATCGAGTTACAAGGGAACAAAGACCTACTTTTCAGGGAGTTGTTGGTATATACCCTCTAACATAAATAGGCTAGAGAAAGAGCTCACTAGGATTCGAATTTGAGATGCAGCTAGAGCACTCTTGGCTTTTGTATCAGACATTTCTGGCTTTCATTGTCCATGTAAAAGACTGGTTATGAAATAAGATGAGCACTTGGTTTCTTTTCCATTGTGTTGATTTTAGGGAGATGATCTTGTGGGTTAGGACCCAATACATTGGCCTCAGTCTCTCTTGTGTGCGTGTGCCTTTCTTTTATGTTTCAGTAGTTTATTTCTTTCATTACATGTTTGGTATCATACAAAACATTAAAACTATGTTCTAAGCCTCCATCTCTCATCTCTTCCATCGGAGCTTGAGGAGGAAGGTATTCCACAACAGAAGAAATATCTTTTTAGTTTATGATTTATTGGAAAAGTTATATAGTTTTTACTTTGCTTATCTTGCACATGTTGTAGGTTCAATGGTAGATTTATCTAAATTCAACTAATTTTTCACCATTTTTATGATAATTTTGTCAATGATGAAAGCATGAACAAAGGTATTGAATACAGGTTTGGATAGAGCATTAGAGAAGGAACCCTTTAGCACCATCATGTTTAGTCTTCACCCTTAATCAAATAGTTTGCATCCATGTCACCTACAACCCTATTTTTGAGGTCACCGTTACATCACCGAGAGCAACCTTGTGGGTGCAAGACAAGATTTTTGAAGAGCTATGAGCTTGGCCAAGGGGTTGGTTATCCTTCATCTAGCTAGGTCCACCTTTGCTTGACCTCTCCTAATCTTCTTCTCATAATTTCTGGCCTCCAACTCCTCTCAACTTTTTTCTTGTATCTTTTCAGGACATCCTGTAGCACTACAGGAAATATTGTAGTGGCTTCCTGTAGAAGTGCCAAAAACCCTATCCTTTAGCCAAAAATCATTCCTCCACCTCACCTAAGCCTAGATAAGGCACCAATAGACCTTCAACCTTGAATCATTGGTCTAAAGACCCTCTTATAACACCCAAGCACCTCCTTCTTTTGTTGCAAAGCAAGGCCACTTTAAAGTGTGATTAGTCCATTACAAGATGCATCATTAAGAAGAATAATTAAGCATGAGTGAGATAGCACTTATTTAGTCATTAATTTAGCATGTGTGCAATATATTAGTTTCCTTTTCTGTAGTTCAATTCACTAATATAGACCATGAATGTGACTTAGTGTAATTTCCTTTTCTTGCATCACCATAAGTGTGAATATTTCTTTCTTGAAAAAGTAGACAATAGTTAGATGAATTAGTGTGATCTATAGTAGTTTCTTTAATTGTCAATAGAGTAATGGTTGTGATCTATTTTCAGTCTTAGTTTTCATTTAGAAGTGTGACAAAATTCCTTTCCTAGAGTAGCCCTAGTTACTAGAACCTCATTAAAGAACTAAGATGAGGATGGCATGAGTAGAGCTCTGTTGTGCATATAGCTCTGTCACCTCCAATTTTGTACGAACCTTTGGTTGATAAAGTAAATTTGAGTAGCCTCTGGTAGTTGCAGCACTCTTGGTGCAATACGAGGCTCACCACTTTTTTTTGGTGTCATTGTCAGGGAGGTGTCTAAGTATATGATTGTTTCTGCTTAAGCATTATTTTCTGCTTTATGTTTTACATTCAGTTCCAAAACAATAAAAAACACAAAAACAATTTGAATTTCATGCCTCATAGGAGTAGGGAAAAGAAAGGAAATTCTTACCAAAAACCCCCACATACCACACATTCACCATTCACTCTTGTTTAGTGACTGTGAGGTAGAACACCCTAGGTGAACCACTTGAAAACTTTGAAGAACCTATCAGAGAAGAAGAGGAACTTGCTTCACCAGAGGAAACTGCTTCACCAATTCAAGCCATGGATGAAACTAGGGCCCAAGGATTATTTCCCATTATAGAAACTAGGATGAACTACATTAGTCCCTCAACCCTTCCACATTTCCATGGCCTTACTTTTGAGGATCATGACACGTTTATGTTCGATTTTTCTGTTGTATGTAGGACCTATGACAATGCCTTAGATGACCAAAAGCTGAAATTGTTCCCATCAACCCTCATGGATGCAACCTTGCATTAGTTCATTGGTCTGCCTGGGAACAATATCACTACCTGGGCACAGATACAAGAATCCTTCAACAATAAATATAGAGACTATTTCAGGTCCAAAGAGACCAAGGAGGAGATAATTAGGATGACTCTAGGACTTGATGAATCCCTGGAGGATTATGAAGAAAGATTTCAACTGAATTATAAAAGATCCAACTACACCCTTGATCCTGAATCACTCAAATTGGTAATTCTCTGAGCGATTAGGTAAGAGGTGATAGAGATCATTAATATGATTTCTAGAGGATATATCTACCAACTACCTTATGAGGACATCAATATTGTATTTAGAAACCACTCTAGGGCAGCTAGGAAGAAAGGTAGAGCTAGCCAAAGCATGACCAACACCCCTTCCTCTTACACCTCCATCAAGAATGATATTGGAAACATGTTGGAGGAATTTAAAAGTGATATGTTGCACACCTTTTCTTTGAAAATGGACACAATGTAGATTAGGAGGAAACAAGAGGAAGAAGAGAGGGCCTTAGCTATCTTTTTCCCTAGATGTACGAAAAAACACCCTTGAAATGAATGTCCAGTGAATTTCATAGAGGTTTGATTAGTCTATGAAGAGAATCACGCCACACATAAATTTCCCTCCTTACCTAGTCTCAAAGTTGTATATCAAGGTGGGGAATGAGGACCAAAGCAACTCTGTTTCATAAATTGGAGGAGGCCTCAAGGGCCTCGGCCATATCAGCAGGGCATGCAAGATGCAGCTTACTCCTACTACCATGCAAACCAGAATGCACCTATTCAATCTTGGTATACATACACTCCTCCATCATGGCCTAAGTTGCCTCAGATGTCTTCCCAACCCAATCCAAACCCGAACAACAAGTAGGCATAACAATTTTACAGTGGAGAAACATTCTATCCAACTTATTCTATAGAGATACATAAAATTAACCTCATGTATGGAAGAGTACTCCCAAACAATCATCCTCCATCTCCACCTGCATAGGTTGAGGAGGAAAAAAAAGAAAGCAACCCTCAGAACAATCAACCTCCTTTTCCTGAGTGCCTAATCCATCCCATTCAACACACCCCAGAAGAGACTAAAATTTTGGGAGAACTGAAGAAACTGTGTGTGAAAATACCCCTTCTCCATGCCATTAAGGATGTTCCTATTTACAATACTCTCATCAAAGAAAAATGATTTAAAAAGCCTGGGAGAAAGAAGAAAGACACCCCCACCATCAATGTTTAAGGACATTTTTCCCACTTAATGTTTGGAAGGGTGATCTTCCCGAAGTACCTAGACCTCAGGAGTCTAGTAGTATATCTACATCAATGGTGTCATTGTCCCCCACACTTTTATTGATCTTGGGGCTTCCATCAATGTGATGACCAGGGAAGCCATGCTTAACTCAACCTCCAAGGAGCATTGAGAAGTACCACCATAGTTTTGCAACTTGCAGATAGATCCACAGTAGCCCCAGAAGGAATTTTTGAGGATGTTATGGTCTCGATTGACAACTCGTAGTACCCTACAGAATTCCTGGTTCTTCACCCAAAAACCAAGTTTAATGGATATCCTGTCATTTTAGGAAGACCTTGGTTGGCCATTGTCGATGCTTATATCAGTTGTAAGGCCAGAAACATGACTATCAAGAATGGGCCCTTGTCCAAACAACTAGTATTATATCCTCCTGCCTAGCCTTCCATTGACCATGACCTACCCTTGTGGTTGGAGGATGAAGAAGAAGAATACGAAGTGTACAATACCACACCCTACCCCATTTGTACCTTAGAAACTATTCTTATAAGGGAATAAACCTGATGAGGATGATCTCATTGACCACATTCTTCAAAGCTTGCCCTCCACTGCCAGTCCACTTGATGACCTAGTGAGAGAAAATTAAATTTTCCCTTGGATTGAGATGTACTCAGTTGACTCAACCTTCAAATCCAACAACATTGTGGAATTTGGCTACTCTAAATCCCTAAATATTAATACATCCCTATAGGTCAAAGAAGAAGAGAAATTGCGCTAGATCCCAAGGCAAAACTTAGATGATTTTGTTTGGGACTACAAGGACATGAAAGGGGTGCATCCCTCAGTGTGCACACATCATATCTATATTAAAGAGGCATGCAAGCCTTTGTGCCAGCCCCAAAGGAGGATGAACCAAACCTTAAAATACATAGTGAAGGATGAACTACAAAATTTGTTGGATGCATGTTTAATCTACCCCATATCAGACAGTGAATGGGTGTATCCTCTTGTTCTAGTCCCAAAGAAAAATGGGACGTGAAGAATTTGTCTTGACTACTGAGAAATAAAAAAAGACACTAAGAATGACCATTTCCCTTTGCCCTTCATTGATCAAGTCCCGATGGTCTTTCATGAAAGAATTTTTTCTGTCCAGGATGGATTTGGTATGTCCAGATTTAGATAAATCTTGAGGACTAGGACAAGACCAAATTCACATGTTATTGGGGAGTTTTCACTTGCAGATTCCTTCCCTTTGTCCTATGAAATTCCCCTACTACTTTACAGAGAGCAGTCCTGATCATAGTTTCTCAACTATTCCATGGTTCTGTAGAGATCTCATGCACGATTTTACAACTTATGGGTAAGACTTCCAGGAGGATCTCTCAAATCTAGATAAGGTGTTGAGGAAGTGCATTGAAATGCATCTCTCCCTGAGTCTTGAAAAGTGTGAATTTTTGAAAAGGTCAGGGATTGTCGTAGGCCACTCCATATCAAAATAAGGAATACCGGTAGACCAAAAAAAAATCACCCTCATAAAAAATGTTCCTATTCCTCAAAAGCAAAGAGATGTCAGAAGTTTACTAGGTTTGGTTGGCTACTATAAGAGGTTCATTAAGGACTTCAACAAAGTGGCTTCCCCATTATCTGGATTTTTGGCTAATGATTCTATGTTTTTTTGGTCTAATATTTGTCAGGAGGCTTTTGATATCATCAAGGAAAAACTAACCACTTCCCCTATACTTCGAGGTCCCAATTGGGCTCTGACCTTTAACATTCATACATATGGATGAAATAAAGCTATGGGGGAAGCCTTGAGAAAATTGGAATATAAATTACCCTATATCATTTATTTCATTAGCAAGAATCTATCCAAGGATTAACTAAATTATATTGTCACTGAAACAGAGCTATTAGCTATTGTCCATTCCCTAAATAAATATAAGAAATATATTACTGGTTATCATAATTTTGTACATACTGACCATGCAACAATCAAGAACTTAATGAATAAACCTGATTTAAATGTTAGAATTGGTAGATGGTTGTTATTGTTGTAGCAATTTGATTTGAAAATTGTTGATAATCGGGAAAAGAAAATGTTGTTGCGTATTTCTTATATAGACTAAATTATCTGCAGATGAGGAAGGGATGGTCGATGATCAACTTCCAAATGAACACCTATTTTCTATCTTAGCACTCTCTCCTTGGTTTGTTGGCATAGCCAAATACCTAGTTGTTGAGATGTTTCCTCCAAACCTTTCATGCAAATAAAAGAGAATAATTATAAGAAAAATCACACCTTTCACTTGGATTGGTGGAAATCTCTTCAAATTGGGTCTGGATCAAATTCTCAGGATATGTGTTACAGAAGAGGAGGTCTTTGACATCGTCTCAGCATGTCATGATGTTCCCTATGGGGGTCATTTTTCTGCTAATAGGAAAACCTTCAAAGACTTATAATTTGGCTAAAATTGACCTACTCTCCACCAGAATACTAAGAGATATACCGGTATATGTGATTAGTGTCAAAGGATGGGGAGACCTACACTGAAGGATGAAATGCCTCTACAACCTCAGGTGGCTTTAGAACCAATTGAAAAGTGGGGGATGGAATTCATTAGACCCATTGATACACCATCTAGGCAGAAGAGATATATCATAGTCTACATCGATTACTTGACCAAGTTTGTTGAAACGAGGGTTGTAAAGGCACCATCAAAAGAGAAGGTGGATGAGTTTTTGAGAGAGAAAGTGTTCTACAAGTTTGGGTATCCCAAAGAAGTAGTCACCAATCAGGGGGATCAATTCACATCTCATATCATTGAGAACCTCACGAGGCAGCAAAAAATAAAGCACAAGACTTCCACTACCTATCCTCCTCAAGCAAATGAACAGGTGGAAGTGAAAAATAGAGCTTTGGAGAACATCCTCACCAAAGTTGTGAGTAGCAGCAAAAATTATTTGGCACATAGATTGGTGGAGGCATCTTCGGCTTACAATACCACCTGGAAGACAACTACATAGTTTACTCCATATTATCTAGTTTATGGGAATAAATCTTTGCTTTCCATTGATTTCAAGGAAACATTTAAGGATGGAAGTTTACCTTAAAGTTTAGAAACCTTGGCGAATATTACTAGTCTCTAATATGGAAATTGTAAAATGTTTGGAAATATTTTTGTAAAAATATTTATATTTCTAATGATTTTATATTAGTATATATAAAATTTTGGCGATTTTTAAGGTAAAATACTTTTATGCTATAAATGTGGGTGAATCATTTTCAGAAAAAATGGAAATTAGCGAATATTTTTTTTGGAAAAAACGTGGAAAACTAGCCCTCCTACTAATATTAGCACCTAAGTTGTTCCTTGATTGAGTTTGAGTATAAAAGCCTTAGAATGGCAGCTTAGTTGGACTTGGAAATCACAAAGGCACAACAATAAAGACTGTTTCAACTAAATGGTTTGGATAAATTTAGGATGCTAACCCTCCTTCACACAAAAGTAATCCAACTATAAAGAAAAGTTTGGCATGGCAAGCACATCAAAGAGAATACATTTTGGGAAGGAGATTGGGCTCTTCTCTATGCCTCTAGATTCAAGGACTTCAAAGGAAATTTAATGACCATATGTCTAGGACCTTATTAAGTGAAGAAATTCCATGACAATGGGGTTGTTCATATCAAGACCATAGATGAGGACGAGACCCCTTTGCTTGTCAATGGTTACAGGCTAAAGATATACAAGAGGCCCCTATCTAAGGTTGAATTTATCAATACAATAATTAGTGAGGTGATTGTAATTGGAAGATTCATATTTTCCAACCCCTCACCTTCATAGAAAAAGAAAAAAAAGTAAAAAATAGATAGGCTTGGGTGAAAACCTTTCTGAGGCAGCCAAAGCCAACTCCTAGTTTGAAAACCTCCTTGAGGCAATCCTAGAGAAAAAAAAAAAAACAATAAAAACAAAAAACTGAGAAATAAAAGATCCTTGGGTGAAAAACTCTTTAACGCACCCAAGGCAAGATTTTGGGGTGAAAACCTCTGCGAGGTATCCCACCTATATTCAAATAAATAAAAAACAAAAAAAAAGAGAGAAAAAGGAAAAAAGAAAAATCTAAAAGAATGAAATATCACCTATGCACTAACCTACTTCTGTTTTACAGATCAATGAATAGGGAAAATATGGAAAAAGGGAGAAACACTCCTTACATCTCTCTCTCTCCTCTACCTATCCACTCCTTTTCCAACCCTAGGGTGCATTCCTCCATCCATTTATACCATCGGGTGAGAAACAATTCCAATTTTCTCCTATTCTCTGCAGTGCTACAAGATGTCCTAGGCTGCTACGGGATTTCCTGTAGTGCTACAGGAAAGATACCGGGGGCTGAATAAGCTCACCCAAGGCTCCCTAAACCTCAAACATGCATAAATTTTTTTTTCCTAAACCTATGTCTACCATCCCTAACCATCACTCCATCCCATGCATGAATACTCACTCATCAAACCCTCTATTTTGCCACTATGAGCTAGTTTGTGTTAAATACACACACATGGCATCTTCTCTCATGTTTTCCTCCACTACACCACTCCATCCACATACTAATACCACCCCTATCATCTCTACACTCTTTTTATTCCTTCCTCAGGACAGTTTAAGCTCAAAAACTTTGAACACGAAGATTGCTACAAGAAAATGATCACTTCTTGTAGCACATATGTGCATGCACCACACTGCCTTGACAACCATACAACACATCAAAGGCATCAGAAGAATGATGAATATCTGATCTTGAATATCACCAGGGCACTCTAGAAGGGAAGCTACATAAAAAAACAACTTAGGGTCTCCATGAGGTACTTGCAGAAGACACAACAAGAAAAAACATAGTAAGCACCTCACTTAGAAAATAAAAAACACAATAAATAAAACACAACATTGGTGACCATTACAGTGCTCTAGGTCCCTGCATTAGAGGTTCCTAAAACTCATCAAAAATTAGGTAGGCTTAGGTATGACTCGCTCACCCTCTCGCTATGCATCATTTGACTAAATGAGTAAATGTCGAGAAAAGAGATTTTAATGTGCAAAAAGGTGGCTAGTTAAGTTGACCACCCTCGATCAGTTAAAGTGAAAAGTTGATGGAGTTGCATGTCATGTGGATTTTTCACATGAGTTAAGGGAAGGATAACAGAAAGTGGGATATGATTACGAGGCAAAGGGAATGATAGTCTCAAGTGGGACCAATGGTCTAAATATGGAAACCTCGTGCCAAGTCCACCTCACCACTATGCTCCAATCCCGCTCAATTTAGAATAAAAATAATACTTTGGCTCATTTACCATCATTATATTTCTCATTTAGAGATTAGGTAGCAAAGGGAAAAGGTAGGAGATATCAAGTAGCTTTGATCCATGATCGAGTTTTGCATGCAGACTATGCTACAGGAAACCCTGCTACTACTATAAGATGTTTCCAGGGAGGTCATAGAGTGTTAGAAAGTGACATGAAATCCACCATCAGGGTATAATAGCACCCCAACACCATCCTTCAAGTCAAATAAATCAGAATTGCAGAGGTAAGTGGCCATCACCCCCATTAAATTGAAATAATTTTCATGGTTATTTCTACACAATGAAGCCATAATTTAGTAAATTAAAGGGTTGTTTAAAGGAATAGGGGATAATAAAACCACATTTTGTGCAAATTTAAAAGCTTTGAGGTCCCATATCATAGTGCCTTTGGAAACAAGCCACATAAATCCACCTATCTAACATAGTCAAAATATGGGGGGGGGGTGGGGGGGGGGGGGGTTAATAAGAGAGATCCCACAGACACCAAGAGAATTAGGCTACATCCTCTAGTTGTAGACATATTCAGACACCAAAAATGGTTAGTTTTATTCGAGCTCCCTAAGGGGTATGATTATGAAATGGATCAAGATTTTGCAGTGACATTGCAATCTCAAGTAGATTATAGTGCCACCACAGTGATAAGAGGATTAGAAATTACCATAACCCCTGATCTCATCAGTATATTCACCACCTTACCTCTAGGAATTAAATGGAATAGAGAGGACATAGCCTCTAGTACTGCTTCTAAGAAGAGTTTATTCTTGCCCAATGAGGAATAAATTGAAGATAAGAATGGGGTAAGAAGGGAGAGTCTGCCTTACCCATGGGATGAGGTGGCTTACCATATCATGAAGTATATCTCTTGTGAGGGAAAAATAAGTGTATCCTATGGATATCATTTTAGGTTGTTGCATGAACTTAGGTTCAAAGGGGATATGCTTTTAGATCAGAGGTTGAATATCTCATGCTTCCTTATCCACTCAATCAGAGATATGAGCCGCATGGTAAGGGAAAGGAAATATCAACACATAGCTCAACATGGTCTCATTAAACTCATAGTGGAAGATTCTTTAAACAGACTCAACATCCTTGTACCTTGGTCTAGATTCAATGACATGGACAAAGAAACCTTCATTGGGACAACATAGCCACTGGAGAAACACCTACCTCTAGCCTTGGAGAAAGGGGCATTAGAGTAGAAGAAGAAGGGATTGAAAGGACAGAGGGAGAGGAGGAAATGGAGATGGAGGCAGAAACTATAGAATATGTAGGAGTAGAGAAGAAAAGTGAGGAGAAGGAGGAAGAGAAAGAGCAAGAAGATAAATAAGAATAATAGAAAGAAGAAGAAGAGAAAGAAGAAGAAAAGGAAGAGGGAAAGATAGAAGAGGAGGAGATTCTAGACCTTGTTAGTGTCTGTTAGTTCTTTCAGTCACCAGTGATCAAATTATGCTCTTTCGTATGATTGATAGGGTCCCAGGGCAAATTGTTATAGTTTCAAGGGGTTCTCAAATAACAATTTGATCATTATTTATTCTACATAGGTCATTACTACTCATTTCATTCTCATGGTCAATAAAAATCATCATGGTCAAGTCATTATTCTTCGAAAGAGTGTCTTGATCATCTTGGTCATCATTTTGCTTATCTTTCCATGCAGTGTCATCATTAGGCCATATTGTCAAAATTCATGTAAATAGGTCATGTAATTATCAAAATCATCATTTGAAGGAGTAGTAATAGGGGAAAGTGATCAATAAAGGTTTATAAAGTGTGTTTTTATCTCTATCAAGATGTAAATATATGTAAAAAATTTCTATGCTACATCAGAGAAGAAATCTAATCAAATTATGAAAAGACATGGTGGGGCCACATCACCATCAAGAAATAAAATCTATTTCTAGCCTTTAAGAAGACCAAAAAAGCTCATTTTTTATCATTTTCACTCTCACAACACATAATTTCATCAGATAGGATCTTTCCACCCCTTGGATATCAATTTCTTGCCTTGGAAAGGAGGAATCTACTACTGTGATGCACTTTTCACTATCAGTGTTGTGCTTTTCACTGCCAATGCTACGCTTTTCCCTGCCTCGCTGCGCTTTTCCTCAAGAAGGAAAATTTCTTCATTTTCAATGGTTTCATCATCAGTTGTAGGTTATATCACACTAGTACAAGTAAGTGGGTCCCTTATCTACCTCTTTTTACTTCATTGCATGCTTAGAAAGCTCAGAATTTCCTCTCCCAGGGTTTGCTGCGTTTTCTTGGTTTCATCGTCTCTTTGGTAAATTTTTTGAGAAAAACACTCAAATTCAAGCTCACTCACCTTCCCATACCTTTAATATAGCTTCCTAAACATTTTCCCTCACCCTTATCCCTCAATTTCATCATTTTCCTTCAAACCGTAGCCTACACTACCACTTTCCTAAGCTAGGGATGTGTTTTTCCCTTTTGAAACCCTTCCCCTCACTCATTTCCTCAAATTGCACCTCCCTACACTCTCTAACATCTATCCCTACGCCCATAAATTTTCCCAAGAATTTAGACTCCCTTAAACCCCTTCATCCCCCTCCATTCCTAAAACTGCCTAAAATCCTTTGTTTTTCCTACACTAAAACCCTAATTTCCCCTCCTAGTGAGCTACGATTTCCTATGGATTTAGAGAATATAGAGCAAAGGAGGCATAATAGAGGTCATATCATCAGGTATGAGCCCACAAAAGTACAATAAATCATAGCTTCACCTTTCTAAGATGTGGGCTGCCTAGGGTTTACATTGAACATAGGGACAATTCTACTTCAAAATTAGTTTTTGAAGTAAGGAAGATGAATTTGGAAAAAGTGAAAGAATTTTTGTCCATCATAGAAAAAGGAAAATAAATATCCATAATTTTATGCACAGGTGTTATGATTTGAGAGAAATGCCCAAATTACTTTTGTTACAGGAGGTTTTCTACATTTTCGCACAACTTGACTTCAAGTCAATTTTTCAGGGGTTTGGAGAAGGTGTTTTCAATGCTTGATGACTCTATTGAGTAGCATACATCCTTATATTTTCAAGAATACCACTTTCAGCCCAAAAATCATTTGGGAAGGCCTCCAAATCACTCTCCAAACTTTTTTTTTTCCCTTATCCAATTTTTAGCGATCAAATTCAAACTTGGATTCTGAATAAATGGGAAAGTACTTTTGAAAATGGGAGGCGATTTTTATTCATAACATGCCCCAGAGAAAAAATCTCTCTCAATTTTTCAAAACGTGCTATTTTTAGAGAGATATATCCACATATTTGAGCTCTATTTTTGCAGAAAATGAAGAATTTTGGCAATTTCATGGTGCCAAAAGCAAAACACTTTTCCCTGAGAGGTCCAAATGACCTAAACTCTACACCAATGGATAGATATTGACATATATATCACAGATATCCACTTCTTGTGCCATTTCAGCAAAAATGTTCGGATAAAAGTACAAAAAATATGCCGAAAGGTCACTTTCTGCCACCTTTTGGACCCTAGCGCTGCACTTTTGGAGTGGCCATGGGATAATGCATTTTTCTCAGCCTTGGAGAACCCATTTTCCTTTAATAAGGAGTCTATTTCCAACTATACATCCTAAGGTTTTCAATGGTACCTTCATATTTTCATTTGGAGCTCAGGAAGGCTATTAAATGTGCCCTCCAAGATGGCGCTACATTTTTCCCTATTAGTGCTGTGCTTTTCCCTATTTATCAATTTTCAAGTTTCTTCAGTCAAATTTGGTTTTTCATTATGTAAATCCTCTTTTTTGGAGTTGAAATGATGTATATGAATGTAAATAAGCTTTTTAATGTCATTTTTATGTAATTATGAAGATCATTTATGATGGGTAGGTTAGTTAAAGGCTAAAAGGAGAGTTTGTTTTAACCTCCCTAGTCTTGGGTTTTGGTTGGAGAAATTTGTGTAAGTTGTTCCTATCTTGAGGGATTCGACCCCTGAGAGAGGGGAAGATGGTTTTGTTATATTTTTATCTAGTTTTAATTCATAATCAAGGTTGGACATCAGTGAGTAGAATTCTTGGAGTGTTGTGTATAGTTGACATTTTCAGAAATACAAGTTCAGTTGCAACATATATATAAGGACTCATGTGGTATGATTTTATGGAATAATTTTTCCACTGTAATTAACTTTTATGAATGCTTGATTCATATTATTTCCATATCTATTATTTTCAACAATTTTCCTATAATATGTTAAATATAAACATTCACCTTCCGACTTCAATCAACTTCAACTTGATCTAAAGACTCCACTAGAAATAGGATCCAAAAATAAGGGTTTCATTGGTAATTTCACTATCCTAAGAATCAATAGCAGAAGAATCATGGTTCTATTGTCTCAAGATGGATTCAAATTCTAGAAGGTATGATGCTATGAATTGTGCTCATATTCATGGTTTTTTTAATCTTATACCTTGCATAGATTGGCAAACAATCCTGCCTAGGTTCAGAAATAAAAAAGATGACAATGAAGATATACATTTGATTAAATTTCACATACATATACATAGGCTAGGTTTGTAGTTTCTTGAGGACTATTTGATGAGTATGTTCATGGAAACCTTAGAGGATGATGCCATGTCATGGTATGAGGGATTTCCTGCTGCCAGTGTATATTCACTTAAAGATTTCCATGTAGCATTTTGTGACAATTGTAAGCAACATTATCCTTCCTTATTGTTGATAGAGGATTTATGTGGAAAGTTTGAGCACCTTTTTCAGTTCATAGGGATTGATATTGATGATGAGGATTTAATTATTGATGAGATTGAAGAGGCTTTCTGTGAGTTTTCTCTGCATCAAGATGAAAGGTCGAAAATCAGTTATGAAATTTCTCAGCCAGTAGATGTTTATCCTTTGACTGTAAATAAAATTGAGCAGTATTTCAGTAATGATAATTGTATTCCATATTTTGAGTTCAATAATAATGAACATCAGGTTTGCTCTGTTGAGATTGATGACATTTTAGCAACTGATACTAAAGATTATCAGAGAGGTTACCAGAATGCGCTCAGCTCAGTGTAGATGAAACATAATTCAAGAAACAAAAACATGCCTATCACTTTGAGTCCAAAGAGGCCAAATTCTCCAAAGGTATTCAGCGCCAAGAACCAACCTCTATGATTCAGTAGTTTCCAAATCACCAACAAAGGTATGAAGAGGGTCATTCACTTTTTTTTCAGATTGTTATTTATTTGGGTTTTTATTTCAAGATCAATTTTGTGAAGACCAACATGAGGTTTTTAATGAAATGCATGAAATAGGATCTCTAGACATTATGGGAGAGAATAAAAATAAAAAATTACAAGAAGATTATGAGGAGGAGATCTTCAATAAAGAAAAAATTGTTTTAGAGCCCCTTGCACATGATAATTTTCCTCCAGAGATAGAATTAGAGTTGCTCAAACTTGAGGAATTTAAAATCAACACTCGACTAGCATAAATTCATACTTCCCTATGCCTTCTTATGGATCAACAACTAAGTTTTATTTTAGATCAAAATGAAGGGTGTGTTTGTGTTTTTGTTGGATCTCAAGACAAGGTAATAATTCAAATTATTGAGGACCCTTTTATTTATTTTCTACAGTTAGCATCGAAGATGTATTTTCTTGTATTTATGGATCAGAAGCATATTTTGAGTGGATACTTGGAGTTGCATAACTTTTTTTTTTTTTCTGCCTACTCAAGGGAAGTATGAGCATGATTCTAGTAAGTAGCCATTTGATAGATTTGTTATATTGGAGGGATCATTTCACATGATTTTATATATCTCTTTAGTAGGCATATGGTTATAATTAGGATTTGAAGCCCTCAAGTCTTGATGGTTTTCTACTATAAATAAGTTCAATTAGTTGTCAATTTTAGTTTCTCAAGTCATTTCAGTTTGTTAAGTAATTTCAGTTTCGAGTCTTGTTTTTCATTTTTGACTCCATTGCCCAATGGATAAGGAAACTTGGGCTATGGTATTCTTGACACCTCCTACAGAGCTTCCATCCCCAGCTAGAGCCAATGTTAGTGTCTTTCAGTCCTATCAGTCAGCAATCATCAAATTATGCTCTTTCATATGATTGATATGGTCATAGGGAAAATTCTTATAGTTTCAAGGAGTTTTAAAATAAAAAACTGATCATTTGTTAGTATACCTAGGCCATTACTACTCCTTTCATTCTCATGTTCAATAAATATCATCATGGTTGGGTCATTATTCTTTAAAAGGGTGTCTTCGTCATCTTGGTCATCATTCTACTTACCTTTCCATGTAGTGTCATCATTAGGTCATATTGTCAAAAGTCATGTAAATAGGTCATGTCATCATCAAAGTCATCATTTGAAGGAGTATTAAAAGGAGAAAGTGATCAATAAAGATTTTTAAAGTGTTTTTTTTATCTCTATCAAGATGTAAATATATGCAAAAAAATTCTGAGCTGCAGTACACAAGCAATCTAATCAAATTATCAAAAGACATGGTGGGGCCACATCACCACCAAGAAAGAAAATAGATTTGCAGCCTTTAAGAAGACGAAAAAATTTTATTTTCTCTCTCACAAGACATCATTCCATCAAACAGGAGCTTGCAACCCCTTGGATATAAATTTTTTGCCTTGGAAAGGAGTATTCTACTGTCGCGCTGCGCTTTTCACTACTAGTGTTGCATTTTTCCCTTGTTGCAATTTTCCTCAAAAGGAAAATTTCCCATTTTAAATGGTTTCATCATTATTTTCAGGTTGTAGCACACTAGTAAATGTAATTGGGTCCCTCATCTACCTCTTTTGACTTCATTGCATGCTTGGAAAGCTCAAAATTCCCTCTCTTAGGGTTTGCTGCATTTGTTTGGTTTCATAGTATCTTTGGTAAATTTGTTGAGAGAAACCCTCACACTCAAGCTCATGCACCTTCCCCTACCTTTAATATACATTCCTAAAAAATTTCACTCACCCCTATCCCCCAATTTCATCATTTTCCTTCAAACCATAGCCTACACTACCACTTTCCTAGGCTAGGGCCATGTTTTTCCTTTTTGAATCCCTTCCCTTCACACATTTCATCAAATTGCACCTCCCTACACTCCCTAACATCTATCCCTACCCCCCTAAATTTTCCCAAGAAATTAGACTCCCTTAAGCCCCTTCATCCCCCTCCATTCCTAAAACTGCCTAAAATACCCGGTTTTTCCCACACTGAAACCCTAATTTACCCTCTTAGTGAGCTAGGGTTTCCTATGGATTCAGAGAATACCGAGATGAGGAGGCATAAGGGAGGTCAGATCATTAGGTATGAGCCCACCAAATTCTAAGAAATCATAGCTTTTCCCTTCCAAGATGTGGGCTGCCTAGGGTTTACATTGCACATAGGGACAATTCTACTTCAAAATTAGTTTTTGAAGTAAGGAAGATGAATTTGGAAAACGTGAAAGAGGATTTTGTCAATAATAGGCCAAGGAGAAAAAAAATTCTTCAGTTTATGCACAAGTGTTAGGATTTAAGAGAAATTACCAAATTACAGTTGCGAATGGAGGTTTTCTACACTTTTGGACAACTTGACTTCCAGTCAGTTTTTCAAGGGTTTGGAGAAGATGTTTGCAATTCTTGATGACTCTATTGCGTATCAGACATCCTCCACTTTCCAAACATACCACCTTCAGCCCACAAATCCTCTAGTAAGGCATCCAAATCACTCTCCAAAATTTTTGCTACACTTTTCTTAGAAATTGTTATGCTTTTCCTATTTTTAGTGACCAAATTCAAACTTTGATTATGAACAAATGGGAAAGTATTTTTAAAATATAGAGGAGGTTTTTGTGCATAACATGCCAAAGAAAAAAAAATTCTCTCCATTTTGTAAAAAAATTTATGGTTAGAGAGATATATCCCCATATTTGAGCCCTATGTTTGTAGAAAACCCAGAATTTTTGGTAATTTCATGGTGCGAAAAGCACAAAGCCTTGGCGCTGCTCTTTTCCCTCAGAGGTCAAAATGACCTAAACCCTACACCAATGGATATATATTGACCTGTATATCACATCTATTCACTTTTTCTGCCATTTCAGCAAACAGGTTACAAGAAAATTACAAAAAACACGCTAAAAAGTCACTTTCTCTCACCTTTTTGACCCAGGTGCTACGCTTTTGGAGAGACCTTAAGAGAATGCATTTTTCTCAGCCTTGGAGAGGCCATTTTGCATGATTGAGGAGTCTATTGACATATATACATACTAATATTTTCAATGGTACCTTCAGATCTCCATTTGGAGCTCAGGAAGACAATCAAATGTTCCCTGCAAGATGGCACTACGTTTTTCCCTATTGGTGTCGTGCTTTTCCCCGTTAGCCAATTTTTCGAGTTTCTTCAATGAAATTTTGTTTTTCATGATGTTAATCCTATATTTTGAGTTGAAATGAGGTATATTAATGTAAATTGGATTTTTAATGTCGTTTTGATGTAATTATGAAGGTCATTTATGATGGGTAGGTTAATCAAAGGATAAAAGGAGAGTTTGTTTTAACCTCCCTAGTCTTGGGTTTTCGTTGGAGAATTTTTTTTGACTTGTTCCTATAGTGAGGGATTCAACCCCTGAAAGAGGGGAATATGGTTTTGGTCTATTTGTATCTATTTTTCATTCATAATCAATGTTAGACATCGGTGAGTAAAAGGCTTGGAGTCTTGTGTACAATTGACATTTTTAGAAATACAAGTTCAGTTCCAGCATATATATAGGGATTCATGTGGTATGATTTATGGCATATTTTTTCTAATGTAATTCACTTTTATAAATGATTGATTCATCTTATTTCCATATCTATGCTTTTCAGTGAATTCCTATAAGATGTTAAACAAAAATATTTATTCTCATGCTTTGTTTTGGTAGGAAATTCATGTTTGTGTTAGTAATCTTTTGGTAAATGAATTCATGTTATCCATGCTCATTTTGACCCTTTGATATTTCACCCTACACTAAAATTTATAGTCCTTTAATTTCCATTTAACATGCCCACCATGCCCCTTTATATCCCTACAATTGTCATCATTTGAATTTTGGATTTGACCTAGTTTCCTTGACCTCTCCTCTTGATCCAGCAAAAACCCTAAATTTTTAAAACCCTAGAGCTGAACATACCTAGGCTAAAACCAATTCTTCCTCAAGTCAAACATTGGTTGTGATTTTAGAGAGAGAACTCTCTGGTTTGGTAGGGATAGCTGCCAAACTAAAAGGTTGGTTTGAGGTTACCTACGGCGATTTCCAACCTCAGCCTTGGGACATTGTGGACGATAACAGAACCCAATTTTAACATTAACATATCACCTTAGAAAACCAACCTTTAACCAGGGAACACTGAAAAGGAAGTGGTTTCCACTTTAGCCAATCTAAGCACCCCTATGAGACAAAAAATAAAGAGGCAAACCCCCATGTATTTCAAGATTAGGAAAAGCACCAGGGTGAGACAAGGGGGGCCTCAAAATCCAACCAAGATCCCCATCACAATTGAGTATTCACCTAATAAGAAAGAAGAAATAGGGCCAGAAGAGGGAAATATCCAAGAGGTCACTTCTCCCAAAACAATTTGAAAGACACCTATGACCTACACAAGAAGGCACTCCTCAAGGTTAGAATACCTAAAAAAAGCACATCCACCCACAGGTATCCAAGAAGAATAAAAGGAGGTGCAACATGAAAAATAGGGCATGCAGCAGGGAACACATACCATGGTATAGGAAATCCAAATAGTACTACAAGAAACTCGGAATCTGCTACAGGAAGAGAAGAATGACCATAGGGAAGAGGACAAAGCACCATTGAAATGACATAGTTCCCAATTTGAGGAAAAATAGGTAGAAGTTGAGGGGCATAATGCCCAAGTTGAGAAATAAGAAACAAAAGAGGAGGAACCAAATGAAGAAGCATCCTCTCCAAAAACTGTCCCAAAATATATTACAGTAATCTAACATCCTAACCCACAACCAAACTTAAGATCCTATTATACATTCATTGAAGGAGGGAGTCTGATCCCTGAGAAGCTCTCCATTCCCCTCTTCTATGAGTTAGGAAAATAGAGAGGGTACACCCACCAATGGATATAGATTTCCAAGGCTAGGAATATTGAAGATGTGGGAATCATGGAAGAAAAACTCATAGAGATGGGAAGAGATTTGGCTGATGTCAGACTAAGAGAGGCAGTGTTAAAATAACAAATACAAGAGGCACATGCAGAGAATATGAGATGGAATGGCCAACTCCAGCAGAAATACAAACACATTGCCACTATGGTGGACCCGTGTATGGAGGAAATACAACACAAGAATCCTTAAAAATACTATGCCATTTACCTAAAAGAGTAGTGGCTATAATTCCAAAATAAAACTTTAGCACAACATGGGTAATTTAATTTCCAAAACTATAGGAAATTTATTGATTTCTGCAATCGGTCCAGTAGAGAAGATAGGGCCAAATTGGCAGAGTTCTACATGCATAATATTGTCCTAACTGATATGAACATCTGGGAACCCAAACTCTAGGTTGGGGGATATGTAACTGATGGCCCTAGCCTCTTGGATGGCCAATGAAGAAGCCAGGGCAGAGGAGGTAAAAAAGATGATGAAGAGAGAAGGAAAAGAGCCTCTCCAAATCATGGTAGAGCTAATCATCCCTAGAGGGGTCATAAACAACCACCAAATGATAGCCAATGATTCCATCCTTGGAGACAGATATATCAACACCAAAGAACAAGAAATTTCACATTATGATGACATCTCTAGAATATTAGTAGAGGACTGTGTGATAGTATGTCAGAGAATATGGAATGACTTTCCACTTAGCCTAAGGAACTTGGAGTATCATACTCTAGATAGATTGAGAGCTTCCTTAGAAAGAGCACCCTTGTACAAAAGATCCATGCAAACAATGAAGGTCAAGTGGCTTGGATTAAATCTCATTCCACCTTTGTTGTTGGGATTGAGTGAAAGAAAATATGAAACTTAGGAAGACAAGGAATGAGAAGAAGAAGAAAAGAATGCAAGGTTTTACCCAATTGAAGTGACTCCTTCCATGATACCTTGGGATGTCAGAGAAGCAACAAGGGATCTAAAAGAAATCAGGAAAGAACACTGATTTTCTCAGAGGATGATAAACCATTTGGCAGGGGGGTGATGATGAGCCCCATCATTAGGTATATTTTAAGGAGTTAAATGTAACCTTTTTATCTTAATTACTCTCTCTCTCTCTCGCATTTAATTGCATTTTTCATATTTTGCTTAGTGAGAATGGTGTATTGAGGGTTGTCATGATTTGAGGCCTAAAATGGTTTTAATGTAAGAAAATTAAGGGAATAATGCCATTTTTTAGAAATATTTCATAATCAGGGCTCCGAGTAGAAATTTAGTTATCGTAGGGAGGTTTACCAGCTTCTTAACTCCTAAAGGAAGCCAATATATCTTCGAGATTCTCCTCCAACAACTCGAAATCAGAGGTAGGAAAGCAAGTGAATGATCAAAGGGAGCCAAGCTCTACTTCTCTCGAGTTCCAAGGGAACAAAGACCTACTTTTTAGGGAGTTTTTGCTAACCACCCTCTAACATAAATAGGCCAGAGCAAGAGCTCACTAGGATTCAAATTTTAGATGCAGCTAAAGTACTCTTGGCTTTTATACTATACATTTATGACTTTCATTGTCCATGTATAAGACTGGTTATGAAATAAGATGAGAATTTGGTTTTTTTTCCACTAAGTTGATTTTAGGGAGCTGATCTTATGGGTTAGGGCCCAGTCCATTAGCCCCAGTCTCTCTTGTGTACATGTTCCTTTCTTTTATGTTTCAGTAGGTGATTTATTTAATTACATGTTTGGTACCATATAAAACATTAAAATTGTGTGCTAAGACTCCCTCTCTCACCTCTTCCATTGGATCTTGAGGAGGAAGGTCTTCCACAAAAGACCAAATATATTTTCATTTTATGATTTCTTGGAAAAGTTAGATATTTTTTACTTTTCTTATCATGAAGATGTTGTACATTCAGAGGCATATTTCTGTTTCAATTATACAGGTAGATTTATATAAATTCAACTCATCGTTTCCACCATTTTTATGATAAGTTTGTCAATGATGAATGAATGAATAAATGCCTTGACTGCAGGTTTGGATAGAGCAGCAGAAAATTACCCCTTCATTACCATCATCTTGAGTCTTCACCCTTCTTCAAATACCTCCCATCCAAGTCACCTACAACCCTGTTTTTGAGGTCACCATTACATCACCAAGAGCAACCTTGTGGGTGCAAGATAGAATTTTTGAAGAGATTTGAGCTTGGCCAAGGGGTTGAATATCCTTCATATACCTAGATCCACCTTTCCCTCACCTCTCCTAACCTTATTCTCATAATTTATATCCTCCAAATCCTCTTATCATGTTTCCTATAGCTTTTTGGGACATCCCATAGCACTACAAGAAATCATGTAGCAACTACCTATACTAGTGACAAACACCCTTTCCTTCAACCCAAAATAATTCCTCCACCTCACCTAATCCTAGCCAAGCCACCAATATAATTTAGCCATGAATATTTGGTCTAGGGACCCTCTTAGACCACCCAAGCACCTCCTTCTTTTGCTTCAAAACAGAGCCACTTTAAAGTTCGATTAATCCATTACAAGATGCATCATTAAGAATAATAGTTAAGAATGAGTAATATAGGACTTAGTTAGTTATTTATTTAGCATGTGTGCTCTATATTAGTTTCCTTTTATGTAGTTCAATTCACTAATCTAGACTATGAATGCCACTTACTGTAATTTCCTTTTCTTTCATTAGCGTAGGTGTGAATATTTCTTTATTGCAAAATAGACAATAGTTAAATGAATCAGTGTGATCTAGAGTAGTTTATTTCCTTGTTAATAGAGTAATGGTTGTGATCTATTTTCAGTCTTAGGTTGCATTTAGAAGTGTGACAGATTTCCTTTCCTAGAGTAACCCTAGTTACTAGTGCCTCATTGTAAAACTAAGATGAGGATGGCATGAGTAGAGCTAATTTATTGTGCATATGGCACTGTCACCTCCAATTTTGTATGAACCCTGGGTTTATAAAGTAAAGTTGAGTATCCTCTAGGAGTTGCAACACTCTTGGTGCAATATGAGGGCTCACCAGTTACCTTCATGGGATTTCATCAATACTCCTCCATTTATTTCCTTGAAGTTGCATCAAAGTACAACTTCCACACATAACCATATTTTTAGTTGTTTTTGATTGGCCTATAAGGGATTCTCCACTTGGGTATCCCCCATGACTTGATAATCCATTTCTAGAGGAAAGGATGAAATGTCTTTTTCTAGTCCATACACTAGGGAGTTGTTGGAATTATATGCTCTAGTGATAGTTTTTACAAACCTATATTTTCTGTACAGTCTACGTTCTTCTCCACCAAATTTAGGATAGTGGCATATGTAAGGTATAGTTTGATATACCCTCCAAGACTCATTCCCCAAGATCTAGAGAGGAGCATCCCAAATCTTGCAGGAATTTTTGAAACCACAATATCCATCATCACACTATTCACAAGAATCTGGGCCAAGTTGTCTAATAGATATCTGATCATTCCAGGCATCGAATCAAATGAATACAAGTCCTTATATGGTTTTGTTATTTGTAGGCCTAATTTTCCATAACAGTCAGAGGCATAATATTATGAGAGGCTCTTGAATCAAGCATACAATTATGCAGCAATAAAGCATGCCAATCACTAACGTAAAATAAAATGGAGTGGTGTTGGGAAAAATACCGAGAGAGGGGGGGGGGGTGTGAATCAGTATTTAGGACTTACTCAACAATTTCTTTTTCATTCTCTAAAAAACCATACGCTACTTTGCTAAAGTTGACTAGCGTATACACGTAGATATCCTTCATAAAACTCACGTATATACAAAGATCTTATTATGCCATTAATTCTTTACTTAGATCTATGCAACATTCATTCTTCTGATGATTAGATAACAGTAAGCATGTGCAGTAATAACAGAATAAACCATCACACATAAGCATCACACAAGAACACCAGGATTTAAGGTGGAAACCCAAGTCGAGAAAAAAACCACCGCTGCCGTCGTTTCAGTCTTCAATATTTATTATATAAAGAAAACATGTTACAACCATGTACTAGCGCAGAATCATACCAGCACGCAGACACCCACCTGCAGAAGGCTACAACCTTCTCTCGTTTACCAGCCTCTCCTGGAAGGGAGCTACAACCCCCTGCTCTCGTTTACCAGCCTCTCCTGGAAGTGAGCTACGACCCCCTGCTCTCGTTTACCAGCCTCTCTTGGAAGGGAGCTACGACCCCCTGCTCTTGTTTACCAGCCTCTCCTGGAAGGGAGCTACAACCCCCTGACTGAAGGCTACAACCCTTATACGTTCTTCATGATTGAACCAGGAATTAATCATTATCTGATCTATAGATCTTGATAATATTCACAGGTGCGCCATAGATTCAGATATATCAGAGTTTATTCATACAGATATCTCTAAAAGAGATTTGTTTATTATCGACCCTTTCGCACGCACACCCTTCTTCATAATTCTCATCACCTTATATAGTTTTTTCTTTTAATAAAACCTTGGGTCAAAACCACGAACCGCTAAAGGTATTCCTGGATGGGGTCCAACAATCTACTATAGTCATGACCTCCCCAAAACATACAAAATTTCTTTTATAACACGAAACGACCCAAAAAGGAACTTTATCTCCGCCATATAAGTTTATGATTAATAAATCATTTATAATGGATTGGCGTGGTCATAATATTTAAAACTTAGCTCCGCCCCCCCACCTATATGGTTCACAAGCCAATCAAATTCCAATGAAATTTTAACCCAGACTTTAATCCTTGACCCCGGGCCCACATCGTAGTCAGCCATTTGCGATGTGCGATATGCAATGGCGCAATCAAACAAAAGTGCGCAAAGTTAACATTTGCGATTTGCGATGGGATCGCATCGCAAATTGGCTATCAAACGTAGGGAAAAACACTTTGTAATATGCGATGGTGCGATGGTGCGATGACGCGATGATCGCATATCACAATTATCCACATCAACAAGACATTTAAACATAAGAACTTGTGATCTTGCGATTTGCGCTAAAGTGGTGGGGACCACTTGTCCTCCCTTTTTAGAAATTTAAAGTATTTGGTTGTTTTATTCAAATTTCTTCTACAAGAGGACTTCGCCCATAACAAAAATTAATTCTCCTCTGCAATATTTAGCTGCGGCCCATCAATAATCTATTCTCTGTCTATTTTTCCAAGTCTTTACCTTTGTTCTCTGCAATTCTGCTATTCTTCTTTGTTGCCCATGCATTCTCCTTTGCCACATCCTTTACCATCAATGACAATATTCCAACAATCTTCCCCTTTTGCATTGATGGCAATACTCTTCCTCTCATGACCTTATAGACGCCCTTTGTTACTTTTCCTCCCCCTTTGACATCAATGGCAAAGAGTTTGAACCGATAGTGCCATGCTCCCCCTGAGATCATGCTGCATCTTCAAACATAATATGACCAACAATTCATCCTTCTCATATGACCAATTCTCCCCTTGAGCCTGTGCATTTAGAGATGCCTGACAACACTTCACAACCAATGTAGTCTTCTGTAATTAAGTAGAGATGATCCTCTGCATGGCAGAGACTACTCCCAGTTTCTGTCTGAGATATTTGAATGCTTCCTTGGGTAGAGGTTTGGTAAATATATCAGCAACTTGTTCTTTGGAGGAAACATATTCTAATTTCACCTTTTGCTCAAGCACTTGTTCTCGTAAGAAGTGATACTTGATGGGAATGTGCTTGGTCTTGGAATGCATAACAATATTCTTTGAGATACTGATGGCACTTGTATTATCACACATAATGGAGATAGGGGGTGAACATTTGATTTGAAAGTCTTGTAGGGTTTGCATCATCCAGAGAAGTTGAGTGCAACATGATGTTGCTGCCACATATTCTGATTCTGCTGTAGATAAGGCAATGGAGCTTTGCTTCTTGCTGAACCAAGATACTAACCGGGGCCCCATATAGAATGCACCACCACTAGTGCTTTTCCGATCATCAACACTTCTAGCCCAACCTGCATCGGTGTATGCATGAAGAGTAAGATCAACATTCTTTGGATACCATAGTCCAAAGTCTTGAGTTCCTTGTAGATATTTGAATATTCTTTTCACAACTTGAAGATGAGACTCCTTTGGATTAGCTTGGAATCTTCCAACAATCCCAACTGCATGCATGATGTCTGGTCTTGTCCCAGTGAGATAAAGTAGACTTCCTATCATAGATCTATATTCTGGTTGATTTACGGTGGGGGAATCATCATTAGAACTGAGATTGCATCCAGTTATCATTGGTGTACTTACAGGTTTGCAATCTTCCATGCCATACTTCTTCAGGATTTGCTTGAGATACTTTGCTTGTGATAAGAATATACCATCTGTTGCTTGTTGCACTTACAGGCCAAGAAAAAATGTTAGTACCTCGAGTAAAGACATTTCAAATTCTGGCTGCATATCAGAAGCAAATTTCTGACTCATAGACTCTTTATTACTTCCAAAAATGATATCATCGACATATACAACCACAATGAACAGTTTGTCATTTGCAGTTTTTGTGTACAAGTTGCTATCAGCAGACCCCTTTGAAAATCCTTGTTGATGAAGATATTTTTCAAGACGATAGTGCCATGCCCTTGGAGCTTGTTTGAGACCATATAGAGCCTTTTTAAGCCTACAAGCAAGTTTTTCATCATTTCCCAAAATGAATCCTTCTGGTTGTTCTATATAAACTTCTTCTTCTACATCACCATTGAGAAAAGCAGATTTAACATCCATTTGATAAACTTTGATTTGTTGGAAGCTTGAAAATGCAAGAAACATTCTTATGGCTTCAAGTCTGGCTACAGGAGCAAAGGTTTCCTCAAAGTCTATACCTTCTTTTTGAGCATACCCTTTGCACACAAGTCTAGCTTTATTTCTTATAACATCCCCATTCTCATTTAACTTGTTTTTGAATATCCATTTAGTTCCAATGACATTTTTGTCATGAGGCCTTGGTACTAACTCCCAAGTGTGATTCTTTTCAATTTGATCAAGCTCTTCGTTCATGGCTTGAATCCAACATTCATCTTTGCTAGCTTGACTGACACTGTGAGGTTCAACCATGGACAGAAATGCCAGATTGCTAGAAGATCCCACAAGAGTCCTTCTTGTTTGTACACCTAATTCCTTTTCTCCCAAAATTTGAGATTCTGGATGATTCTTTTGAACATATCTAGATGGAGCCTTTTCAGACAACTCTTCTTCAGGTTCTTCACTGGGTGTACTATTTGTATCATTATTGTTTGATGTAAAAGGATATGTGTCCTCATCATCTTCATCTGTTGTTTTCTTTTCTTCTTTTGGGGCTGCAGTAGACTCATCAATAACAACATCAATACATTCAACAATCTTTCGAAGTCTTTTATTGTAACAATTTGTATGCCTTACTCCTAGAGGAGTAACCAAGAAATATTCCCTCTTTAGCTCTGGGCTCAAACTTGCCAAGTTTTTCATCATTATTTTTGATAAAGCATTTGCTCCCAAAAATTCTAAAATGCTTTATAGTGGGAGGATTACCATACCAGAGTTCATATGGAGTTTTATCACTATTTACATGAACATGTGCTTTATTGAGAATGTTTGCTGTTGTATGTGCTGCTTCTCCCCAAAATGTGTTAGGTGTTCCGGAATCATCAAGCATAGCTCTAGCCATTTGTTGAATTGTTCTGTTCATTCTCTCTGCAACACCATTCTGTTGTGGAGTGCTAGCTACAGAGAACTGTCTTTTTATGCCGTGTTGTTCTCAGAATTCAAGAAATTATTTGGATGTATATTCTCCTCCTCGATCAGATCTAAGACACTTGATTTTTAATTCTAATTCATTCTCCACTAGAGCTTTGAAAATCTGAAATTTCTCAAATGCTTCATCTTTATGTTTAAGTAGCCCAATCCAACACATTCTAGAGAAATCATCAATGAATAAGATATAGTATTCTTCACCACGGGGTGAATTTTTCCTCATAGGTCCACATATGTCAGTATGAATGAGTTCAAGAGGCTTACTTGATGATCCTTCCTTGGCATTAAATTGTACACTTGTTTGCTTACCGAATTGGCAAGATTTGCATATGATATTTTCAGGTAGAGTAATATTGGGAAGATCATGAACAACTTTAAGTTTGCTTGATTTGTTGATTTGAGAGAAGCTCAGATGCCCCAACCTTCTATGCCATAGCCAATTTTCTGAATATTTACTCAAATAACATTGTTCTTTGGGGTTCTTCAATATATACAGGTTGTTTGGAGTTCTTTTTCCTTTTATAATTGCTTTACCTGTATCAAGATCGCGTACTACACATTCTTTTGAACTAAAGACAATGTCAGTTCCTTGATCACACATTTGACTTACACTTAACAAGTTATGCTTTAATCCATCCACATACATGACTTCATTAGCTTTTACCTTATCCTTTAGGAAAATAGACCCTTTACCTTTAATTACCGCAGGAGTGTCATTTCCAAATGTAACATTCTTCTCCTTTTCTAGAGCTCTATATGCAAGAAGTTTGTCTTTATCACCTGTCATGTGTTTTGAGCATCCACTATCAATGTACCATTGGTTCTCTTAATCTTCTACAAATAATGCTATGCCACAATTTTCAACCTATAACTCCTTCTTTTTCCATTCTTTGGATCTTGAAGGAACATGTTCTTTTGGTTGAACTTTGCTCCTACATTCAGATTCTTCATGGCCAAAGTTATTGCAATAAGTGCATTCAACTTCATTTTGAAGAGGAGAAAAGTTGTTATAAGTATTCTTCTTTGCTTCAATATCAATTGTTTTCTTTCTTGCTTCTCTTGTCATAATAGTTTTATATGCTACACATTGAACAACTTTATGACCAAAATTGTGACATGAGAAACACTGTCCATTGAAGAAGAAATTTCTGCGATCATAAGATCTTCTATATGAATTTATTTGTTGATTGGTGTTTCTTTGAAAGACATCCCTGTTAGTGTTCCTTGAATTGAAATGATCATGCTTTACCTGTAGGGATTCTTTATTTCCTTGCTGAGTGGCAGCTTGTTGTAAACCAGCTGTAACTGCTTTTAGATAATTTGGTGCTGCGACCTGAGAAGATTCTCTGATATATCCAAGACCTGTCTTTATAAGAGGAGAACGTTGTACCTTGATAATCTCATCTAAGGTTTGAGACCCTTTAGAAAATCTAAGATTCAGAGTCTTTATTTTCTCAAGATCTTTTCTTAGATCTACTACTTCACACTCTAATTTCTCATTGTGTTTCTCTTTATCTTCAAGCTGATTTTTCAGAGTTTCTATGATTATTTTTCTCTCTTCTAAGCAAATTTTGAGTTTATTGTTTTCATTAAGAAAATAATTGTCTTCTAGAGCATCCACAAGGGTATCCTTTTCTTCTCTAGATTCGTTTTCGAATGCCATGAGAAGTCTAAGATCTTGTTCACAATCTTCCTCACTATCAGATAACCCATCACTGTCTTCATGAGTATAGTAACTCTTTCTAGTGCTAAAACAATTCTTGTTCCTTCTTTCTACTTCCTTCCCCTTTTTATGTGTTTCTTTATAAGGACACTTATCAACATAATGACCAACTCTTCCACAATCAAAACATTTGAAAGGAAGCTTACCTCTGAATCGTCCTGTGCCAAGTTGAAGTTTCTTTACAAAGTTTATCTCATCTTCTTCTGAGATATATCCTGATCCTTCTTGTTTTTGTACTTCCTTCCCTTTTGTAGAAGTTATAAAGACTGCTTCTTTGACTTTAGATGGTCCTCCTCTTCTCATTTAATAAGCAGTTATTATGCCATGGAGTTGCACCACAGTAAGGTTTTGAAGATCCTGCTTTTCTTCAAGAGCAGAAACTTTTGACTCAAATCTTGTCGTTAGTGATCTTAAGACTTTCTCAACCAAAGTAGCTTCGGTTATTGTTTCTCCCAGATTTCTCATACGATTTACAATATCATCAAGACGTAAAAAGAAATTGGCAATGCTCTCCTCATTATTCATTTTTAGATTCTCATATTGAATTCTGAGAGTTTGGAGTTTAGCACTTTTTACCTTTGCATCACCTTCATAACTTAGAATGATTTGGTCCCATATCGCTTTTTCTGTATTCAGCTGCATGACTTTGACAAATTCTGATTCAGTTAGACTTCCCAATAGAGCATTGACCGCCTTTGCATTTGTTTCATAATTCTTTCTTTCCATCAGATCTATTGGTACTACAGCTGGATATTGATATCCTCCTTCAGCAATTGCCCATACCTCTGCTCCCAGAGACTGAAGATAGGATCTCATCCTTGTTTTCTAGAAGATTAAATTATTTCCGTTAAAGAGTGGAGGCCTGATAGATGCCGTTCCATCTTGATTGCTCATCTTGCTTGATCTTCCTTCTAGCGGCTAAGCTTTTTCAGAAGGACCTGCTTTGATACCAATTGTTGGGAAAAATACTGAGAGGGGGGGTGAATCAGTATTTAGGACTTACTCAACAATTTCTTTTTCATTCTCTAAAAACCCATACGTTACTTTGCTGAAGTCGACTAGCGTATACACGCAGATATCCTTCATAAAACTCACGTATATACAAAGATATTATTATGCCATTAATTCTTTACTTAGATCTATGCAACATTCATTCTTCTGATGATTAGATAACAGTAAGCATGTGCAGTAATAACAGAATAAACCATCACACATAAGCATCACACAAGAACACCAGGATTTAAGGTGGAAACCCAAGTCGGGAGAAAAACCACCGCTGCCATCGTCTCAGTATTCAATATTTATTATATAAAGAAAACATGTTACAACCATGTACTGGCGCAGACTCATACCAGCACGCAGGCACCCACCTGCAGAAGGCTACAACCTTCTCTCGTTTACCAGCCTCTCCTGGAAGGGAGCTACAACCCCCTGCTTTCGTTTACCAGCCTCTCCTGGAAGGGAGCTATGACCCCCTGCTCTCGTTTACCAGCCTCTCCTAGAAGGGAGCTACGGCCCCCTACTCTCGTTTACCAACCTCTCCTGGAAGGGAGCTACAACCCCCTGACTGAAGGCTGCTACCCTTATACGTTCTTCATGATTGAACCAGGAATTAATCATTATCTGATCTACAGATCTTGATCATATTCACAGGTGCGCCATAGATTCAGATATATCAGACTTTATTCATACAGATATCTCTAAAAGAGATTTGTTTATTATTGACCCTTTTGCATGCATGCCCTTCTTCATAATTCTCATCACCTTATATAGTTTTTGCTTTTAATAAAACCTTGGGTCAAAACCACAAACCGCTAAAGGTATTCCTGGACGGGGTCCAACAATCTACTATAGTCATGACCTCCCCAAAACATACAAAATTTCTTTTATAACACGAAACGACCCAAAAAGGAACTTGATCTCTGCCACATAAGTTTATGATTAATAAATCATTTATAATGGATTGGTATGGTCATAATCTTTAAAACTTAGCTCCGGCCCCCCACCTATATGGTTAACAAGCCAATCAAATTCCAATGAAATTTTAACCCGGACTTCAATCCTTGACCCCGGGCCCACATCGCAGTTAGCCATTTGCGATGTGCGATATGCAATGGTGCGATCAAACAAAAGTGCGCAAAGTTAACCTTTGCGATTTGCGATGGGATTGCATCGCAAATTGGCGATCAAACCTAGGGAGAAACACTTTGTAATATGCGATGGTGCGATCGTGCGATGGCGCGATGATTGCATTTCGCAATTATCCACATCAACAAGACATTTAAACACAACAACTTGCGATCTTGCGATTTGTGCTAAAGTGGTGGGGACCACTTGTCCTCCCTTTTTAGAAATTTAAAGTCTTTGGTTGTTTTATTCAAATTTCTTCTGCAAGAGGACTTCGCCCATAACAAAAATTAATTCTCCTCTGCAATATTTAGCTGCGGCCCATCAACAATCTGTTCTCTATCTATTTTTCCAAGTCTTTACCTTTGTTCTCTACAATTCTGCTGTTCTTCTTCATTTCCCATGCATTCTCCTTTTCCACATCCTTCGCCATCAATGACAATATTCCAACAAGTGGAAAGGTCTTGCTTCTCCACATGGGGGCCAAACATGACTACAAACCTTTCTACTTGTAGATTTAGACTGTCTTGTGATGAGGCAATATGAGACACATCCATGAAACTAGAAATGTGTTTTTTATATCTAGAATATTTCAATAATTCAGTTAAAGGAATAGATATCTTAACCTTGTCTAAATATTTTTGCAAATTGAAAACAAAGGGATTCCCATCTACCTTCATCGAATCAATTGGCTCTTCTTTTTTTCTCGATGTATTGGATTTTTTTACACTGTTATTTGCTTTGAATTTGCAACTTTAAACTTGGAATTGGTGGGGTGGGAGGTTTCTATCCTAGTTGGTGGATTAGGGTTGATAGGTTCTTCCCTTTATTAGTTGGTTTTTGGGGAGTATGTTGGATAATTTTTTCATTTTGATCTTATGTCCGGGATATTTACCTAGATCTCAAATCATATTTCCTATGTAATTTGATTGCATGGAATTAAAAAAATGCTTACAATAATCATGCATATATTCTTCATCCAAATATATATTGTGATCATCGTCCTCTCCTCATTGTGCTTCTATTTCATTTTACTCTCCTAAGAGAGTAGATTATTGGTTCTTGTGAACCTCAATAGCTTATTCAATATTTTATTCAGCATGATACTCTAAATACAGGGTAGGTTGTATTTGTTCTTGTTGATCCTTTCTTTAAGTTTGCAATATATGAAAAGGAGGTATCCTATATTGGGGATTGAATTTTCTGTTGGGACCTTGTTGGATCTATCGAGGATGATTTTTGTTTTCTAACTCTAGCTTCACCAGTCTATTTGAAAGGTTCCTAATCATCTTATTCATGTTGTCTAGCTTTTGCTCTTGGGCATCCCTTACTTGGCCAAAGGAGTGGTTTCTTCTTTTCCTCTTCTCCTATCACCATTTTTTCCCTTTACTTTCCACTTCCCCGCAGATGCAAAGTTTTCATCAACTTCCAAAGCATGAGTTTGAATTTAGTCCAGTGTGCAGGATTTCCTTTCACTGAGGGTAAAAACATGAAATGTGATTCAAAGTATCTAGCAAACACCACCTTATTTGTTGCCTCTGGAGGCTTAATCTTAGCAGGAAATTTTTTATGAAAATTATTAAATATTTTTATGGACTCTCTGACCTCTTCATTGTGTCTTTTCTTTACTTCATTGAACTCAATCAAGAAATACTCAGGGTCTTTCTTCTTTCCCCATTTTTGAATTAAAATGTTCTTCAATTCCTCCCAAGTGTTGATTGAGTTATTTGGTAGGTTCTTAAAACATTTTCTATCCTCTCCATCTAGGGACTGCACAAATAGACTTAGGACTATATCCAAGTTCTCTACATTCAAGTTTTCAACAAATTCATAGAAGACCTCAATGTGTTTTTGGGTTGTTACATTGTCTTTCATGGTGAATATAGGTAGGAGCTTAAGATAGTATTGGGGAATTCCATTCAAATGTTGTTTCATATTAAGTGGGGCATATTTGTTATGTAAAAAACTAGGGAAAATAATATGTTTCAAAGTAGGTTGAAAACTATTTGTTGAAGGGCCTGGATGAGAGGTTGGGTGAACCATGCTAGACAAGATTTAGTATGAGATAATAGTGGGGGTTTGAGATGGAATCGTAATAAGAATATATTTGAATTCATAAAATTTTGGGTAGGTATGATATGTAAAAGGACCAAAACTGATAGAGGTATCTTTAGAATTAGGTATCTAGAAGTAAAATTGAGGTGGAGGAAAATATTCTGCTGAAAAATCTATAACTATAGATGAGGCTTCAATATATTTTATCTCCACTTTTTGAGAGCTATAATTTAAGACCTTTAAAGTAAAAATAATAGGAATTGGAGTTCTTGGGGTTCTTTCCCTCTAGATTCTCTTGGAGACAATTCTTTCTGGGTCAATGAGTGATCCAGGTGGATATTGATGGCCACCCGCCTATTCCTTTTGGAGCCCCACCATTGTTTCTTTCATTTTTTTACTTTCCTTAATTGTAGCACAATTTACTATTTTTTGGAGTTTTTCAGGTTTTGAACTTCTAGAGTTGTTTTGAGGCCCTAACTAAAGTTCTTTTGGAAAATCGAAAAATTAAATAATTTGACTGATGTTTCCAGTCGAAAGTTGTATTCCTCAGATAGATCTTTCTAACAAGGTATTTTTCACGTCAAATGAATACCATATGCCAAAGCTACAACCTCGGGAAGTTGATATACAAATTTACCCCAACGGGGTCCACAATTTTGGTGATTCATCTCCTAGATTAGGTTTTTGGATGGTTATTTTTTTCCATTTTTTATCAATGATACATAGGCCTTTGAGCCTCATTATAGCATAGTCTAGAGGCATGTACCTGCCACATCTCTTCTTAGAGATAAGGTACCATTTCCCGAGCTAGTTTATTTCCATTTTATATGTAAGCATATTTCAGTTCTTTGTTATTAATGAAATGAAGTTATGTTTATGTTGCATCTCTGTGTCTATGTTTATATTTTTATTCTATTGTGTTCCTACATAAGTTTGGATCAACTCTTGTTCCTACATAAGTTCCCCAACGAGGTCAGGGTATAAGGAGTTAGGGCGTGATCTGGTTCAATCCTTACAATTTTAGCCTTGCAAACCCCATCGACCTCCCATGGAGGAAGAAAATAAAGATGAGGGAGCAGGAGATCCTTTCAAAATATTGCTTGAGGAGGCCCTCGAGAAACAAAGGAACGCGTTGATGGATAAATTTTCCCAGGTCCTTCAACAAATTATCTTAAACGACGCATCTTCATCTGGAAACCACTCTGGAGGCACCACTCCCTTTAAGGTACAAGTCAACCTTGACATTCCCATATTTGAAGGCCAGATAGATGAAAATTTCATAGATAAAGGGTTATTTTTTGGAAGGATAACATTATGTTCATGATTTTTCCAACAGGGAAAATATTACTTTTTCACTCTTGAAAGCCACCTCACACGTTAAGGACTGATAGGAAACCTACTGTGAGTGGAAGGATGAGGGGGAACCCTCACTATTCTTGACTGCACCCACTTGGAATTATTTCTGATACACCATGAAGGAGCAATAATACCCTGTTAGGAGCTATGATGACAATTACATACAGTGGACTATGCTATGGAAGAAGAGGGATCAAGATGTACATGAGTTGACTAATATTTTCCATACCCTATGCACAATGCTAAGTACCAAATATTTTGAGAAAATTTGGTGCTCAAGTACCACGGTTTGTTACACAAATAGATTCAATAGGAGATTGAGTTCTTTGACATCTCCTTGCTTGGTACAACATACCAATATGCTACCAAAATTGAGCAGAAATTCAAACAGAAGAAGCGAGACTTTGGATATACGAACCAAAAGAAGAACAAAGGTTCACCCAAGCCACAGAGCAAAGGATAAAGACTTATTGGGACCCCCCTAGGGAAACTCCTCAAAGACGCAAGCCAAGGGTGACGGGAAGGAAATGAAGGACACCAACAAGAGGTGTGAGTTCCATAAAATCCCCACTCACAATACAAATGAATGTCACGCAAAGCAAGTGATGGTGGCCAAGCTAAGAGACTCAGAGAGGGAGGAACCTCTTTCACTCATAGATGTTGGTTAAGGGTTCACCGCTACAATTAATTTTTGACAGTGGGAGCCAAAATAACCTAATTTCAAGAGAGGTGATGAAGTGGTTGGGCCTACCAACCACACCACA
This sequence comes from Pinus albicaulis, assembly GCA_034641835.2. Classification (NCBI taxonomy): domain Eukaryota; kingdom Viridiplantae; phylum Streptophyta; class Pinopsida; order Pinales; family Pinaceae; genus Pinus; species Pinus albicaulis. The sequence goes on along the minus strand of CM076570.1, from coordinate 1,345,704,366 downwards.
CCCACAACCATACAACATCGAGTGGCTTCACCAAGGATGAGATCTCTGCATCATCCAATAGTGCCACCTTCCCTATAACATTGAGTCGTTCATGTATGAGGTATTGTGTGATGCAGTTCCTCTTGAAGTTTCTGATGTATTATTAGGCCAACCATACTTCTGGAAGAGTCATGTCATGTATGAGTCTAGGCCTTGCACTATTATTATTTATTTGGGTAATAAGTTATACATGATAACAGAGATAGCCTCGCCCATTGCCATCTCTTTGATATGTGCTAAGAAATGCAGTAAGATCATCTCACAGACCATAATTTCTTTTTTCTTTCTGATTCTTCCTCAAAGCAAGGGGAATATTGTGGCCACATCAATGGCCCCTAGAAAAGGTTCCTCCATGTAGCAGAAGTAGGTGGTCATGGAAGAATACAAAGACATCTTCTCCTTACCCATAAGGGTACCCTCACACTTTCAAATCAAGCATTCAATTGAGATGAATCCCAGATCACCTCTACCTAATAGGTTGATATATCGTCGTTCCATTTTAGAAATTTGAGAGATCAAGCGGAGAATCCTAGAGTTACTGCAAAAAAGGCAAATTCGACCAAGTTCCTCACCTTTTGGGAGCTCGATTGTACTTGTACAATAGAAGGATGGGACTTGGAGGCTCTGCATTGATTATGGGGGAACTAAAAGAAATCATTGTTAGGAATAGGTATCCAATCCCATGGATTGATGGCCTTCTAGACCAACTCAAGGGGGCCAAGTCTTTCAGCATTATCGATCTGAAGTCTAGCTATCATCAGGTTCCAATAGAGCCCACATATGTCAGAAGAATGCCTTCAAATCCAAGGAATACCTTTTTGCATGTTTGGTTATTCCCTTCAGGTTGAGAAATTCCCATGCTACTCTTATGAGGCTAATGCATGACATATTGCGACCCTTCACTAAATCGTTCGTGGTTTTTTATCGGGATGAAATCCTCATATTTAGCAAGAGTTGGGAGGAACACTTGCAACACATTTGGCAGGTCGTTCACACCCTTCAACAACAAAAACTGTCTGCCAACATGGATAAATGCACCTTTTCCACGAGCCAGTTCCAATACTTGGGTTACATCATATATTAGTGAGGCGTGCATGTGGATCTGACTAACATCCACACCATCCGATATTGGCTAGCCCTGACCACTCTAAGACAGCTTTGTAGCTTTTTGGGACTAGAAATTTTTTATCAAAGGTTTGTATTGAGATTCTCCCATATCACTTGGTCTTTGATTCATATTACCAAGGGCGGAGCGAAAGAAAATTTTTCTTGGCCTGAGGTTCGAACAAAAGGTGTTGATTGAGTTGAAGCACCACTTCTGCTCTGCACCAGTACTCACATTACCAGACCTGCAACAACCATTTGAGATTGACACATATGCCTTTGATTATGCTAATGGTGCAGTCCTCACCTAGTACATACATCTAATGGCCTATCATAGTGAGACACTTTCTGATACAATATAGAAGTACCAAACCCATGATAAAGAGATGCATTCCATCGTTCAGGCTTGCCAACAATGGAATGTTACATTTTTGGGAAGGAGATAGTCATCCACACTGATCACTGACCTCTCCAATTTATACTGACACAAACGAAGTTGCAGAACGATCACCACCAAAAATGGTCAAAATATCAGTTACAATTACACTTGAACAATAAATACAAAAAAGGAAACACCAATCATGTTGTAGAATGCCTCATCCAACCCCATTACAGCTCTAACTACTGTTCTCAACTGTTGTGGCCACGAGACCTCTAGATGGGCACAACTATACAAAAATGATCTAGAGTTCACCTCCACATACTGGATGCTAGTAGATGGCTAGAAATTTTCTGATTTCCACCTCCAGGTCGCACTAGTATGCTACTTCCACCACCTTTGTGTTCCTTCATGAGAGCATGCTAAGATGATTTGGGAGGTGCACTACAGTTGGGTCGTAGGACACTTTTGTGTGGAGAAAATTGTCGTCATACTACAAAAGTACTTCTATTGGCCAAAACTTTGATAATATTTTTGGAAATATATCAGATCCTGGAATCCCTACGCCATCGCTAAGCCAACCATCAAGAGGCAAGGCATGTACACTCCTCTTCATAGTCCCAACAAGCCTTGGGAATCCATCTCCATGGACTATATGTCTGGCCTCCCTCCTACCAAGCATGGCAATGACTGTGTTTTTGTGGTCGTGGAAAAATTTTCTAAGATGGTTATATTGCTGGCCTGTAAGAAGAGTATCAAAGTAGGGGAGACTACCAAAGTATTCTTTGAATAAGTGTGGGTACATTTTAGGATCCTTTAGACCATTATATCGGATCAGGATAGAACTTTCCTGAGCACATTCTAGTCAAGCATCTGGACACTATAAGACACCAATCTCACCAAGTAGGTTGCATTCTATCCCCAGACTGATGGCCAGACAGAGGTCATCAATAGGATGATAGTGCACATACTCTGAATGTACAACTCCAAGCATCCACGAACTTGGGATGACAGGCTCCCCTATGTGAAACACAATTATATAAGATTTCTCCATAGCTCGACTAGTCGCATTCCACCTCAAATGGGTCCAGGATTTCAACCATTGTGTCTGATTAATTTTTCCATACCTCATGCCACTACATAGACAAAACCCACACATGTCCTAGTTGAGGATGATAAAGTAGCTATATTAATGGAATGCATCCAGCACATCCTTGAGCAGGTTCATGACATCTTGGAGAAGTCTAATGGAAAATACAAATAACGACATGATCAACATTGAGTGGCACACAAGTTTCAGGTGTGCGAAAAAGTTTGGTTTCATTTGTAGAAAGAATGCTTAACTAGAGCCCATCGGAAGCTCATACCACTCTCATATGGGCCTTACACCATCATAAAGGCTATGGGAAAAAATGATTTTTAGCTCAGCATTCCCCCATTCCTTGGCTCACACCCAGTGTTTAATGTGGACCACCTTCAACCATACTATCCACCATTACTAGACACGTCAAACATTGGAGAACAACTCACACCGACAGAGCTAAACCCATACTGCATGGAACATGCCACAACTGATCAAATCATGGACAAGATGATCAAGAACACTCACCAGCAGAAGATCCAACTGTATCATGTTGTCAAATTTGGTCAACTTTTGCACCAAGGCAAGTGGCTCACCAGGGACCAAGTTCAGTATAACTTTCCCCATCTCATTGAGGCACTCAATGCAATGGGGACCATTTCTTCCTAAGGCGGGAGTATTGATCCATGTGGATATTGGTGACCACTTGCCTATTCTAATTTAACCCCCACCATTGTTTCTTTTAGTTATTCAGTTTCCTTAATTGTAGCACAATTTACTATTTTTGGTAGTTTTTCGGGTTGTGAACTTCCAGAACCGTTTTGAGGCCCTAAACGACATTTTTTTGGAAAACATGAAAATGCAAGTCTTTGATTGAACTTTGTAGTCAAAATTTTTAGTCCTTGGATAGATATTTTTAATGATGTATTGTGCATTTCAAATGAAGATCTTATGCCAATGTTACAACCCCATGAAGTTGATGTACCAATTTACCCAAACGAGGCCCGCAATTTTGGCGATTCATCTCCTAGGGTTAGGTTTTTTGATGGTTAGGGTTCTCCATTGTTTCTCAGTGATAAGTAGGCCATTGAGTCTCATTATAACACAATTCAGACACATGTAGCCACCAAATTTCTTCTCAAGGATAAGCTACCATCTCCGGAGCTATTTTATTTCCATTATGTAGGTAAGAGTATTTCAGTTCGTTATTATTAAAGAAATGAAGTTATATTTATTTTGCATCTCTATGTCTATTAGTGTCCTATGATTTGACAGATTGGTAGACCAAATGACAGGGTAACATAAGACCAGTCTTTGGAGTCCTAGGACCTAGCCTTACTAGACTCAGAGAGGGCTCTCTCTGTTATGTGTGCAAAGATGTAAACTTGTTTTTTTTATATGGTTGATTTTAGGCTAGTTGTTAAGTGTAGGGTTTGATGTTTGTTTGGTTGGGTAAGATGATCAAGTATGATAGGTGGAGTGAGAGGTTTTCAGAACCATTAGGCTATGGAGTCTATGAAAGTCATGAAAAGAACCCACCTAGGGTTTGAACTTTAAAGCCACAAAAAGACTAAAATCAATTTGAAAGGTTGTTTGGGGACAAGGAAAGAATGTCATTTACCAATTCTTGGCTCTCTATAGACCTTTGGAGATCAAATGGAGGAAGAAATTTTTGATTAGGGGCAGATAATTTGTTGTTTGGAGGCCTTCTGCATTAGCGCAGCACCCTGCCCGAGCAGTCGGGTTGGCTCGTTAGCGCAGTGCTGGCAGGTCTTCCCATGGGTTAGCGCAACGCCAGGGTATGTGTAGTAGTGGTTGGTCACCAGGCAAGTCAGGCCAGCATTAGTGCAGCACCCAGGATTAGCGTAGTGCCTGGCCTCATTAGCGTAGTGTCATGTAATTTTGAATAGGTGTGTTGGGTATGTGTTATATTATTTCCACGACCAGCCCCACGTGCTATACATTGCGCCAGGCGCAGCAGGGGGGTCACAGGGGGGGCAGTAGCCCCCCCTGTCGAGGTCCAGGGCAGTGCCCCGGAAAAAAATTTTTTGGTATGCGGTCCCACTCATAGGCGGACCCACCCATGTTTTGTGCATGAGTTTGCACATGGTTTTGGGGTACGATGGTTTTAGGCCCCTGATATTTTTTAGATCAGGTCAAAGGAACTACGGTTATGTTCTAATCCAAGGTTAATGGATTGGGGTTTATGTATGCTTCGGCATGTATATATATGTGTTGTAACACTAAAGGAAAATAATGAAAAATCAAGCTGGTCGTCCCGATTTAGGATCGAGGGGAAAATCTCTATGTTTATCTGTTTTATGTTTTATGCTCTCGCTATTGTTTATTTTCTGTTATAAGATTCGTGTGTAGATAATTTCTGTTCAGGGTTAAAACCTACATTTGGTATCAAAGCCATTTCGGCTTCAAGGGGACACCTTTGCTGCTGAGGGTTTTTTGCTCGGGCCTGAGGTAGACCCCGTTTAGTGGAAGATCTGCGGAATCGATTCTTGCGGTGAAATAATATGGTGAGCTGCGAAAAGATAGAGATTGAGAAATTTAATGGTCAGTGCTTTGAGTTATGGAAGCTCAAGATGGAGGATCTGTTGGTGGATAAAGATCAGTGGATTGTGGTAGATCCAGGTACTAAACCAACGACAATGTCAGATGAAGACTAGAAGAAACTAGAACGAAAGGCTAAGAGCACAATACGGTTGTGTGTCTCAGATTCAGTATTGTTGAATGTATCTGGGGAAGCTATGGTGAAGAATTTTTGGGAAAAACTTGGGACTTTGTACCAATCTAAGTCTCTGGTGAATAAGTTGTTCCTGTGGAAAAAGTTGTATAACCTGAGGATGAGGATGGAGACTCGGTGATAGAGCATCTGAACGCCTTCAATACTGTGGTAAGTTAGCTATCATCTGTTGATATTAAAATCTCAAATGAAGATAAGTGCATCAGTTTGTTGTGTTCTCTACCAGACTCATGGGACAGTCTAGTTATTGCAATAGGTAGCAATACAACTACCTTGAATTTTGATGACATTGTCTCAGCCTTGCTGTCAGAGGAAATGAGACGGAGATATATGGAGGGTCAAAATGGAGATGCCTTATCTGTACGAGGAAGGTCCCAAAACAGAAACAAGAATAATGTTTCGAGTGGGAGATCTAAATCTAGAGGGAGATCTAAATCTCCTGGAAAGTTTGTAAAGGTATGCTGGAAATGCTGAAAGGAAGGGCACTACAAAAAGGAGTGCAGATCTAAAGCTCCTGAGAAAGGAAAGAAATCTGATGATGCTCCTTCTGCAGAGGCAAAAACCACCTCGGATGAAGGTGGGGATGTGTATTTGGCTTCTTCTTCAAATACACATGTAGATCATGAGTCATGGTTGATTGACTCAGGTGCATCTTTTCACTTCACTCCCCATAGGGAGTGGTTTTGTGAGTATGAGAAATATGATGGTGGTGATGTCTTCCTAGGGGATGATAGGAAGGCCAGAATCGTCGGACGTGGAAAGGTCAAGCTGAAGTTGCAAGGTGGAAGGATTAGAACACTTCCTGGTTTTTTGCATATTCCTGCATTGGCTAGAAATTTGATTTATGTAAGGAAGATGGATGATGCAGGTGTAAAAACAACGTTCGAGAAAGATGCCTGCAAGATGGTTCGGGGAGCACTAGTATTAATGCGGGGAGTTCGGATTGGAACTCTGTACAAGCTACAAGGTAGCACTGTTATTGATGGGTGTAACAATTCTATGGTTCCTGAAAGTGGAGCGGAAAGCCTAGCTGTCTCTGGAGAAAAGACCATGCTATGGCATCAAAGGCTTGGACATATTGGAGAGAAGGGCCTTCGGATACTGCATAGAAATGGTATGGTAGAAGGTATGTCTAATTTCTCTCTGGATTTCGATTTCTGTGAACATTGTGTATATGGGAAGTAGAATCGGGTGAGTTTTCCTTCTGGTGCTAAGAGGGTGAATAAGATATTAGAACTTGTGCACAGTGATATTTTTGGACCTGTTTCAGTTCCATCACTGGGAAATTTTGTGTACTATGTTTCATTCATAGATGACTTCTCAAGGAATACATGGATATATGTCTTGAGGAAGAAATCTGAAGTCTTTGAAAGATTTAAAGAATTTAAGGCTCTGTTAGAAAACCAGACAGAGAAGAAGATAAAGGTACTGCAGATAGATAATGGTGGGGAGTGTTAGCCCCCCTATGGAATTCTTGACAAGGAAGCTGGGGGCTAGATGATTGTGGAGCCTTCAAGGAATGCCTTCCCCCAGAAAATCCATTCTCCTTGAAGTCTCTAAGTGCTTTGCCTTGTATAAATCCTATCTGCTACCCCATTTCTAAAAGGCCTGCATTGCCCCTCATGCTCCTGCAAGACACCACTTTTTACCTCTTCCCTTTGATAAAACCCCTCTTCCCCTTTCTTATTTCCCCCATCAGTCCCATAAACCCCTCCAAAACCCCCTCCGAATTCTGCCCACGCCTTTTGTTTTCCCAAATCCCCCTCTGCCTCCCTATCGTTGCCTTCCCTGGGCCTAAAAATGCATTAAAAGTAAGTCAAAATGGTGTATTTAATGAATTTGGGTCCTAGCCTTTTCCCACTAAGCACTCGCACCCTGTCCGTCCATGTGAACCCGCGCTGTGACCTAAGCGCTATCCCCAAAGGCACTTCCCCTAAAAACCTTTGAAACTTTATAATAAGACTTTAATTTATAAAGTTCCCCCCACATTCATCTGCACCGTCCGTTTGATCGAAAAATCAATGGCGCTGAGCCCTTCCGATCAGTGGTCCCCACTCCCGTCCCTGCGCGCTGCTCAAAACCTCTTGGTTTTTCCGCACCACCATCCACGAAGTGGCGTTATTCTTCCATCGCCCAGCGATTCCACTAGGTGCCTGCCATGTGTCTTCAGTACGGTGGAAAAACAACCATCTTCCCACACGTTATTATTCAGCCCAAACCTTGCAGCAAAATCATCGTGCACCGTTGGATCTTGCGCGCCCCATCTCACGGTCACCCATCAACCGAGCTGCGCATGGGTTAAACCACCTCCTCCGTACCCTTAGTCCTCCGTCCGTCACCCCCGCCGTTGATTTCCTCTGCAACCAACGGTCCGGATCCTGTCCATCCTCCGATGACTAAGTCTACCAGCCACGTTGTAACTCCACGTGCATGCTCCGTACCCTTCGACCCTTCCGTCACTTATAATGTCCCATTCTCACTTTTTTTAATGATCTTCATGCGTTTTTCACTCTACAAACCGTCAACCACCTACCAGAGCGATTTTTTGTCGTTCCCTCTGCGATTTCTTCCGCCGTGTCACTAATTGCACACCTTTCTCATCCTCCACATCACCCGCCACCCCGTCCATTGCGTCCGTCACAACATTCATATTTTTGCAGGATTTGCAGCAGTTAATGACTACCATCATCGCCCAGTTTTCTATGTAGCGGCCAAGAAATGCAGAGAAGCCTTGTACCGTGGTTCATTTAAGGAAAAATGGCCAAGGAAGGTAAAGACAGGACGTCCATTAAAGAGAACAGGGTTGAAACTCTGTAGAAACTTTCTGGCACCATTAAAAGCCCGAACTAACTTGTCAGAGGCAGAAATGAAGCGGCAAAGTGATCAGGATAAAGCAAAGAAATTAAGGCACTCTAAAGAAGACTTGGAGCCTTGAAACAGTAAGTTTAAAAGACAAAGCAATAGTTTGCATATCCCAAAGATCAATCAAGAGGCCCTGAGCACGAGTATAAGGTAACATCAAGGTTATTCATCATTAGAATGTTTTTCTTCAAGTACAGGGCACCCATACAGTTTTCAATATGCACAATGTCCCTGAAGGAAATCCCGCCATGACAGCGGTTGAAAACCATCAGAGCATTTAAATGACAGATTTCTCAGTAGTTTGTGTTACTTTTTTTTAAATCATAAGTACAGCACTGCAGCCAAAATTTCCAAATCATATCCAGGGAAGATCAGTCCTGCATAAAGAGGTGACAGAAAATCAAATACTCAGCAGTCAAACAGAATGGGTTTCGGCCCTGCATTCATTTTGGGTTTAATGTTACATTTAGTGTTCACCTACCCCCTCAGTCGATCTTCTGTGTCTCTCCTAGTATAAAGCACAGAAAGAAACATTGTAATGGTTGCTGGTTGTTGATTGGATATCAGTAGAATGCAAGCGCTCTCCTCTCGAGACAAGTTCTCTGTGTAATATTGTAAGATATACTGAGATTTGATGTATTCAGGTTGAATGTTCAAGCTATGGGCAATGATGTACCTGATTGGTGTTGTTTTTAATATGACAAGCATGTTTCTTTGGATCCTGATCTAAAGCAGCTGGTGATGTTTTCCTTTCTCTGTATTTGTGATTGACTTGCTTTCATTTCATTATGTTTCTTTAGGCTTGCATCAGAAGTTTGGCATAAGACTTACCCTTGATAGGTACCTTATGCTGCTGTTCTCCCAGCCTTTATGTTTTCTGCTTATATGTGTGTCTGAATATTGATTTCAATTTATCTAACCAGTTTAGTGGATGCCATTTCCTGCTCTCTGATGTTTGGATTTATGGAATTTATGTTTGGATGTTCTTGTTAGGATTTATTTAGATGAGTTGAAGAACAATGGGAGGTCCAGGACCCTATCTCTGCCTCACTAGGATCTTTCCATCTTATTAAACCTTTCTCTGATCCCTTCTCTCAAACTTATCCCTGTTTTCCCTTGGAGTTGCCAAAGCAGACCTGGAGTTAAATGACCTTTGGTCTGATCTACAAGCAGCCCCTTTGTCCCTTGTTGAGAGCATCCTCCGAGTATGCCCAAGCAGGTCTGGAGTTAAATGACCTTTGACCTGATCTATAGGAAAAAATTTGGTTGTCTTTCCTTCTTTCACTTTCAGTCCTTAATGTTCCGTCTCATCAACCACCTTTAAGATCCAAATGCTCTAGATGACTAGCCCAACTGAAAGCATGCACATTGAACACAAGTAAATCCTTTCTTGACTCCATTGCCCAATGGCTTTGATGTTCCCTGAGTTATCTATCTTTTTCTAGTTTCCTCTTTGCTCACCCTTGTTTTATATTGGACCCTTCATTCCTGATTCCCAACAACCAAACACGAATTATCAAAAAAACAAACCCTGTGCCTATAACTAGCCTAAAATCATAACATCCGAGCTTCAAAGACATAAACCTTTGACTATCATAGAGAGATCCCTCTCTGGACCTAGGAGGGCTAGATCCTAAGGTCCCAAAGTGGTTCTATGTTGTCTCATCTTTTGATCTTGTCAACCTGGCCAAAACATGGGAACCCCAACATAATGGCGACTCCACTGGGGATCAGTAGGCCTACTGATTAACTTGGTTTCACATTAGACTCCACTGGAATACCAACCTTTGAAACAACCTCAACCACAGTAGAAGTAAAAAGTAGGGTTAAGCTGCTTGGCTTAGAAACAGTATTTTGGCTTTTAGAACCATCCACACAAGAGCTTATCCCAACCTTGACCCACCTAAAGTAGTTGACAACCTGGAGAGTATCCTCAAGGGAACTCCTACACCTAAAAGACCAACTAATTCCAGTCACATTCATAGAGCTAATTCTGCACCAGAAGACTTAATAGCTCTATCACTTTTTCTCTCTAACCTAGACCCACCGAGAAACTTACCTAGAGCTAGGTCATTCAGCTATTTAGACCAGCCAGACCCTGAGGTTCACAGCCCACCATCTAACAGTGGTCAAAACACTAGGGACAGAGAGACCCCTCCATCTACACCACTTGATTTCCACTTCCTTCAAAACTTGGGGCTCTCTCACCCTAGATTTTCTCAACAGACTTCTACTGGTCCCAATATCCCTGTCATCCATATACCAGCTGCTCAAGTTAACCCTTTACCCCATTATAATATCATCATGGTAGCTTGGTATGCACCTCTAGTTTTACCGCAGCCTATGTTGCCCTTACCCAATGATTATCAGTCAAAAATCCCACACTTTACTGCAAAAGAGTTCGTAACAGCTCAGCAACATGTAGATAAAATGGAGTATTCTTTTGATTACATGGATATTGACGATGACTCAATCAAAATGAGAATCTTTGCCCAAAGCCTAGGAGGTGATCCCAGATCTCCCAGCAGTATCCCAGACCTCTCGGCAGTATCCCAGATCTCCCTACATTATATCAAACCTTCATAAACAAATGGGAGACCAGGGCAAACCCTCGTCAACTCCTAGCCGAATACATGAGCCTGAAAAGAAATGTAGGAGAGAGTGTCCATGATTACACAACAAGATTTAATAGCATTTACAATGCTCTCCCTCCGCATATGAAACCTCCATAAGGTATGGCCTTAGCAAAATACCCTGATGGGTTTGATGCTGACATGGCCTATGAGCTCAGGGATAAAGAATACACCACATTGGAAGACATGCAGAAGGGGGCTGTAAACATAGAAGCCAATTTGATTGAGAAAAGAGCAAGACTGAGGTCTGAGAGGAGGGTAACCTATAGGGATGACAATGTAGCTCCCACATACGATCCAAACTACGACAAGATGTCTAAAAATGTGGAAAGACTACAACAGATGATGGAAAAAATGGTTGTCACAGTTAGCAATCAGAACAGAAACCAGAACCAAAATCAGAACCAAAACTTTAGGAGGAACAACAATTCTCCCAATAGACAAAAAGAATCAGATCAACAAGTTATTCCCCCATTCCAAAACATTTTAGATGAAGATGAGGGAATCATAGAAGATTATGAAGGGAATACTATAAACATGTTTGAAACAGAAGACTCGGTTCTTAACTGTGATTCAGGGGAAGACCAACCCTCACCTTCATACTGGGATGAGGAATGGTTAGAAACTGAAGATTACATATTAGGATTTGAAAATTCCATGTTATAGGTCAGAGAACAATATGAACTTAGGAGCAATAAAATCCAAGACACTTCAAAAGTCAAAACTCCTGAGGTGACCATCAAGAAAAGACCTGATAAATCCTCTAAAGCATCTGCTGCAAATAACAAAAAAGCAGCTGGAAGTTCTGGTAAACACAAAGAAGGAGACAATCAAGACACTGAAAAACAAAGCCAACCAACCAGCAGTACTAGCACTTCAGTTAGTGCTCCTTATAAAATGATTCCCAACCTTGTACATAGTAAGATATCACAAACTGATTTAGCTACTAAGGCAGTGGCTAATAAAACAGAGTTAAGCACTCTAAAGACATAGTCCACTTTCGATTTAGAGAGTGAGATTGCCAAAATCAAAATCTCTGTACCATTATCTGAACTGGCCACTCAGGATGTATATAAAGGCCAAATTTTGAAAGCACTAAACCTAGGGGAAAATAATGATATCGTGAATTTGAATGATGATCAACCTACCCTCTTTTTTGGTCCGAAGATTGAGGGAAAGTTTCAGGAAGGGGTAGTTCCACCTTTCTATGTCAGTCTCAACGTTCATGACAAGATCCTTCACAATGCCATGCATGACTCTCGAGCATCACACAATCTAATGCCTAAGGTAGTGATGGAAAGGTTAGGCCTAGAAATCACCAGACCATACAAAGACTTATACTCATTTGACTCTAGTAGAGTAAAATGCCTAGGACTAATCAAGGACTTATGTGTGAGTTTGACCCAGATTCCTGCCAAATGTATGGTCATGGATGTGGTGGTGGCAGATGTGCCACCTAACTATGGCATGCTATTGTCTAGATCATGGGGAGCCAAACCGCAAGGAACAATGCAGATGGATGGCTCATATGCCACTATCCCTATATTTGGCCAACACAAAAGACTGTATAGAGAGTCTCAGATGAAATTCCTAGTCAGTAGCCCTGAGAAGCCTGAAAATTTGCCATTATACTCTGTACACACAGACCTAGATTCTTTCATTCTTTATAACGACCAATCCTTGGGAGAGCCAGAAACGTGACGCAGAGATACAAACGATAACATAGAGCCCATGGACTTTAACATAATGGCTACTCTGGAGGATTATGATGAAGAATACCATGGGCAGGATAATGGAAACGAAACTCAGAATGAATCAGGAACACAATGCAGTCAGCCTATTAGTCACACCCTTCAAACTAACACGCCACGTGAAGAACAAGGTAACCTACAACCTAGTACAGACTCCTCAACACAGCATGATGGCGAACCCCTGTGGGAAATGAACTTTTATGGGTCCTATACTAGGCAAAATGCTGGGGCAGGGGTGTGGCTACGTAACACATAAAATAATCATATAGAGAGCCATGTTGTGAATCTGCATTTCAAATGCACAAGTAATATTGCAGAATATGAGGCTCTCATCCTGGGTCTGAACCTATTGAAGAAATTAGGAGCCCATAGGATAGCTATGCGTGGATATTCTGAGTTAGTGATCAAACAAGTGAATGGTGAGTATTCAACAAAACACCCCAGGCTTAGGGTATACAGGAATGACACTTTGGATTTTCTGAAAACATTTGTTGAGTATGAACTAGCGTTTGTTCCTAGGGGTCAAAATGCAATTGCAAATGTATTAGCTTGTCTAGCTAGTTCATATCCCAAGACTCCCTCTGACCAAACAATCATCATTCAGACCAAATTCAGGCCTGTAGTGCCAGATAATAAAAAATATTGGCAGGTCTTTGAAGGAGATAAATAGATCGAAGATTTCCTAGTGGGTAGGAATGAGTTTGAATTTTCTGATTCTGACTCAGAATATGATGACAGCTGCCCAAGTGAGAATTCCCCAGAAGAACAAGAAACACCCTGTAACATAGAAATAAACACCTTTTCCGAAGAAACTGGAAATACAACCGAAAAATGTGAAAACACATATATGGAGGAAATGGAGGTGCTGCAGACCAAAGATAAGAATATACCCAGAGGCCTGGCACCCTTAGAGGACCTTTTTGACTTTGACGACGTAGAAAAAAGGCCCACTATAGAGCATGCAGACTCAGATATCGAAGAATGCAACATAGGTACTGAAGATAAACCCAAAATGATCAAACTAGTTAAGTCTTTACCTGCAGACATGAAGAAAAGATACATTGACCTATTTAGGGAATTCATTGATGTGTTTGCATGGAGCTATGAAGACTTAAAGGCCTATGACACCAACATCATACAACACAAGATACCCTTGAAGGAAAATCAGAAGCCTTTCAGACAGAAACTCCGTAGGATTAATCCAAAACAATTCCCTGCAGTTGAGAAAGAGATTAAAAAGATGTATGATGCAGGCATTATAGTCCCTGTAAGGTCTTTTGACTGGGTGTCAAACTTAGTGGCTATAAGAAAGAAAACAGGGGAGATCATATTGTGCATAGACTTCAGAAACCTCAATAGAGCCTCCCTGAAAGACAACTACCCTTTGCCTAGAATGGAATATATCCTACAGAAGGTAGTGGGCTCTAAGAGAATCTCCCTGCTTGATGGTTTTTCAGGATACAACCAAGTTCTGGTACTCCCAGAAGACCAACTCAAAATAGCTTTTACCACTCCATGGGGCATCTTCATGTACATGAAAATGCCCTTTGGACTGATGAATGCTGGAGCTACCTTCCAGAGAGCGATGGATATTGCTTTCTCAAAAGAGATAGGACACTTCATAGTTATCTACTTAGACAACTTGACTGTCTTTTCTAAAACTGAAGAAGAGAATCTCAAACATCTGAGGAAATTTTTCTAAAAATGCAGAAGGTACGGCCTGTCCTTAAATCCTAAGAAAACTATGTTCTGACTACAAGAAGGTAAACTTCTTGGTCACATTATTTCTGAGAAAGGGATTAGGATAGACCCTCAGAGAGTTGAGGGAATACTCCAAATGACACATCCAAGAAACATCAAGGAGTTATAGTCCTTCATTGGGAAGATCAATTTCCTTAGGAGGTTCATTCCCAATCTTGCTGAGCACCTTAGGAAAATGACTGAAATGCTAAAGAAAGGTGCAGGAGTGAAGTGGACTGTTGAAGCCAAGAAATATTTTGAGTCAGTAAAACTTGCACTCATGCAGGCCCCTGTACTTATCAGCCCAGACTTCTCAAAAGATTTTCTGATCTTTTCCTTTGCCTCCCAACACACAGTAGCCGCAGTCTTGCTGCAAAGGAATTCAGAGGGGCATGAACAGCCAATTGCCTTCTTTAGCAAAGCCTTGAGGGATGCACCCTTAAAGTACAACATTACGCAAAAGCAGGCCTATGCCCTGATTAAGGCCTTGAGAGAATTTAGGGTGTACATTCTGCATTCTCACACCATATACTATGTTCCAAATGTAGTGGTGAAAGATATCTTGTCCCAAGACCCTGATGGGAAAAGGGGCAAATGGATTGCTACAATATTGGAATATGACCTTGAAATAAAACCCACCAAGCTGATCAAAGGTTAAGGCCTGGCCCAGTTAATGGCTGAATCAAACTTGCAGGCCCTTGACATTAACATGATAAATTCCTTAGATGAGCAAGAAGGATTGCCCCATCCGACTGTTGAGGAGCAGTTTCAAAATTCTCCTTGGTATACTGATATCCTTTACATGCTCACCAACCTCAATGCCCCTCCAGAATTGTCCAAGACCAAGGCCAGATTCATAAAACTCAAAGCTAGAAACTACTACATTCTGAATGAGAATTTATACTGGAAAAATCCAAATGGCCTATTGCTGAAATGTTTGTCTGAAACTGAAGCTGAAAGAATCAAACAAGAATTCCATGCTGGAGAGTGTGGAGGCCACCTGAGTTAGAAATCCAATGCAAATAAAATACTCAGGGCTAGTTACTATTGGCCTACACTCTTCAGTGATGTCCATAAAATGATAACTACCTGTCATAAATGCCAAATCTTTGAAGCCAGAAAAAAGCTCCTTCCCCTCCCTTTACAACCTATCACCGTAGAAGGTCCCTTCATGCAATGGGGCCTAGACTTTATTGGGGAAATTCACCCTTCTTCTTCTGGGCAACACAAATGGATCCTAACTGCTACATATTACTTCACCAAATGGATAGAAGCCATACCCACTAGGAATGCCACTAATTCTGTCATCATTAGGTTCCTAGAAGATTTCATCCTATCTCGGTTTGGCTGTCCAAGGAAAATAATCACTGACAATGCTGCTGCTTTCGGATCCAAAAGAATGGTTGATTTCTATCACAGGTATGGAATAACACTTGGACATTCAACTACCTATTACCCCCAGGGTAATGGCCTAGCTGAATCATCAAATAAAAGCCTGGTCACTATCATTAAGAAGCTGCTGGAAGAGAACAAAAATTCATGGCATAAAAAGTTGATACATGCTTTGTGGGCTGACAGGCTCACCACAAAGAAATCTATAGGCATGTCACCATTCCAGCTGGTTTATGGAACTGAGGCAGTTTTTCCTACAAGCCTTGGAGTTCCAGTGATCAAACTTGTCTAGGAGATCCAATCAGAGGAAGACCGCATGATAAGGAGAATAAATGAAACAATCCATCTTCAGCAAACAAGGGAGCAGGTATATAGTAGAGCTGTCAGAATTCAGGAAAACATTAAGAGGTAGTTCGACAAAAGAACCAAAGCTTCAAATTTCAGAGTTGGTGACAAGGTTCTTAGATGGGATTCCAGAAGGGAGGATAAAGGTAAACATGGCAAATTTGACAGCTTGTGGCAAGGCCCATATATCATCCAAGCAACTGTGGGTCCTAATGCATCTTTCTTACAAGAACTTGATGGTACAGAGCTGTTTGGGGGTCCTGTCAATGGCAGGATGCTCAAACACTACTTCTACTAATTTTCATTTCCAGTTCCATTTCCATTGTACATACCATTGTAGTTTTACTTTCAAAGAAAATAGAGAAAATGTTTCGAAAAACAGAAGGAAGGAGGAAGGTTCAGACATGCCCAAGACATGAACCTCAGACGTGCAAAAGAGGTGACTCTAATATGCTCAAAACCTGAGTCACAAAGAAATAAGGATATTCCAAATTGCAGATCTCAAGCCTTCAAGGTTTTGTTTCAATCCACAGTAAGCCAGACAGTTTAATCCTGGCTTGGCTGTCTTTCAATTTCCTGTTTTAGAATGTAGGTGAAGAAATCTGTTGGACAGTCTAATCCCAGCAGATGTTATATTAGGTAGAGAAGCATATGAGGCCAACTATTTAATCTGGTCTCCTGGAGCAATAAGGATTGAAGTAGAATAGGTTTGTTTTTTGTTTGAAAATAAATCATGTGAAGGGTCTGCTAGCTCAAATGCACCCTAAAGAAGAAAAAATGCTAGGACTGTAGTTTGGGTAGGTAGATTGGTTGGGAAATATTTCTGCTGATGTTTCTATCATATTGTGGCAGCTAAAATTGAAGAAAAAGGGATGTGCGAAGCAACAGGCATCTGGCTTGCTCCAAAGATCATTTCTGGTTTCTTGACTCTTTCAAGAAGAAGCCATCCCCATGTGGAGCCACTGTTAGCCCCCCTATGGAATTCTTGACAAGCAAGCTGGAGGCTAGATGGTTGTGGAGCTTCAAGGAATGCCTTCCCCCAGAAAATCCATTCTCCTTGAAGTCTCTGAGTGCTTTGCCTTGTATAAATCCTATATGCTGCCCCATTTCTAAAAGGCATGCATTGCCCCTCATGCTCCTGCAAGACACCACTTTTTACCTCTTCCCTTTGACAAAACCCCTCTTCCCCTTTCTTATTTCCCCCATCAGTCCCATAAACCCCTCCAAAACCCCCTCTGAATTCTGCCCACACCTTTTGTTTTCCCAAATCCCCCTCTGCCTCCCTATCGTTGCCTTCCTCAGGCCTAAAAATGCATTAAAAGTAAGTCAAAATGGTGTATTTTATGAATTTGGGTCATAGCCTTTTCCCACTAAGTTCCCGCACCCTGTTTGTCCATGTGACCCCGCGCCATGACCTACGCACTATCCCCAAAGGCGCTTCCCCTAAAAACCTTTGAAACTTTATAATAAGACTTTAATTTATAAAGTTCCCCTCGCATTCATCTCCACCATCCGTTTGCTCGACAAATCAACGTCACGAAGCCCTTCCGATCAATGGTCCCCACTCCCGTCCCCGCGCGCTGCTCAAAACTGCTTGGTTTTTCTGCACCACCATCCATGAAGTGGCGGTATTCTTCCATCGCCCAACGATTCCACTGGGTGTTTTCCATGTGTCTTCGGTACGGTGGAAAAACCACCATCTTCCCGCGAGTTATTATTCAGCCCAAACCTTGTAGCGAAATCATCATGAACCGTTGGATGTCGCGTGCCCCATCTGACAGTCACCCATCAACCGAGCTGCGCATCGGTTAAACCACCTCCTCCGTACCCTTAGTCCTCCATCCGTCGCCCCCGCCGTTGATTTCCTCCGCAATCAATGGTCCAGATCTGTCCATCCTTCAATGACTAAGTCCACCTGCCACGTTGTAACTCCACGTGCATGCTAAGCACCCTTCGACCCTTCCGTCGCTTATAATGTCCAATTCTCACGTTTTTTAATGATCTTCATGCGTTTTTCACTCTGCAGACCGTCAACCACCTACCAGAGAAATTTTTCGCCGTTCCCTCTGCAATTTCTTCCGCCGTGTCACTAATTGCACACCTTTCCCATCCTCCACATCACCCGCCACCCTGTCTATTGCGTCCATCATAGCCTTCATATTTTTGCAGGATTTGCAGCAGTTAATGACCGCCATCATCGCCCAGTTTTCTATGCAGCGGCCAAGAAATGCAGAGAAGCCTTGTACCTTGGTTCATTTAAGGAAAAATGGCCAGGGAAGGTAAAGACAGGACGTCCATTAAAGAGAACAGGGTTGAAACTCTGTAGAAACTTTCCGGCACTATTAAAAGCCCGAACTAACTTGTCAGAGGCAGAAATGAAGCGGCAAAGTGATCAGGATGAAGCAAAGAAATTAAGGCACTCTAAAGAAGATCTGGAGCCTTGAAACAACAAGTTTAAAAGACAAAGCATCAGTTTGCAGATCCTGAAGATCAATCAAGAGGCCCTGAGCACGAGTATAAGGTAACATCAAGGTTATTCATCAGCAGAATGTTTTTCTTCAAGTAAAGGGCACCCATACAGTTTTCAATATGAATAATGTCCCTGAAGGAAATCCCGCCATGACAGCAGTTCAAAACCATCGGAGCATTTAAATGACAGATTTCTCAGTAGTTTGTGTTACTTTTGTTTAAATCATAAGTACAGCACCGCAGCCAAAATGTCCAAATCATATCCAGAGAAGATCAGTCTTGCATAAAGAGGTGATAGAAAATCAAATACTGAGCAGTCAAACAGAATGGGTTTCGGCCCTGCATTCATTTTGGGTTTAATGTTACATTTAGTGTTCACCTACCCCCTCAGTCGATCTTCTGTGTCTCTCCTACTATAAAGCACAGAAAGAAACATTGTAATGGTTGTTGGTTGTTGATTGGATATCATTAGACTACAAGCGGTCTCCTCTCGAGACAAGTTCTCTGTGTAATATTGTAAGATAGACTGAGATTTGATGTATTCAGGTTGAATGTTCAAGCTATGGGCAATGATGTACCTGATTGGTGTTGTTTTTAATATGACAAGCATGTTTCTTTGGATCCTGATCTAAAGCAGCTGGTGATGTTTTCCTTTCTCTGTATTTGTGATTGACTTGCTTTCATTTCATTATGTTTCTTCAGGCTTGCATCAGAAGTTTGGCATAAGACTTACCCTTGATAGGTACCTTATGCTGCTGCTCTCCCAGCCTTTATGTTTTCTACTTATATGTGTGTCTGAATATTGATTTCGATTTATCTAACTAGTGTAGTGGATGCCATTGCCTGCTCTTTGATGTCTGGATTTATGGAATTTATGTTTGGATGTTCTTGTTAGGATTTAGTTAGATGAGTTGAAGAACACTGGGAGGTCTAGGACCCTATCTCTGCCTCACTGGGATCTTTCCATCTTATTAAACCTTTCTCTGATCCCTTCTGTCAAAATTATCCTTGTTTTCCCTTGGAGTTGCCAAAGCAGACCTGGATTTAAATGACCTCTAGTCTGATCTACAAACAGCCCCTTTGTCCCTCATTGAGAGCATCCTCCGAGTATGCCCAAGCAGGTCTGGAGTTAAATGACCTCTGACCTGATCTATAGGCAGAAATTTGGTTGTCTTTCCTTCTTTCACTTTCAGTCCTTAATGTTCCATCTCATCAACCACCTTTAATATCCAAATGCTCTAGATGACTAGCCCAACTGAAAGCTTGCATATTGAACACACGTAAATCCTTTCTAGACTCCATTTCCCAATGGATTTGATGTTCCCTGAGTTATCTATCTTTGTCTAGTTTCCTCTTTGATCACCCTTGTTTTATATTGGACCCTTCATTCCTGATTCCCAACAACCAAACACGAATTATCAAACAAACAAACCCCGTGCCTATAACTAGCCTAAAGTCATAACATTCGAGCTTCAAAGACATAAACCTTTGACTATCATAGAGATATCCCTCTTTGGACCTAAGAGGGCTAGATCCTAAGGTCCCAAAGTGGTTCTATGTTGTCTCATCTTTTGATCTTGTCAACCTAGCCAAAACATGGGAACCCCAACAGGGAGTTTTGCAAGAAGTAATTTGAAGAGTTTTGTAAGAAGTGTGGTATAGCAAGACAGAAGACTACTCCATACACACCTCAGCAAAATGGAGTTGCAGAAAGAATGAATAGAACATTGATGGAAAAGGCAAGAAGCATGCTCAGTGGTACCGGGTTAGGACAAGAATTCTGGGTAGAGGCAGTGGAGACTGCATGTTACTTAGTTAATAGATCACCTTCATCAAAGTTGGAGGATAAGACTCCACATGAGGTATGGACTGGTAAGAAACCCTCTCTTTCACATCTAAGGGTATTTGGATGTGATGCATATGTACATGTTCCAAAGGAGAAAAGGACCAAGTTGGATAATAAATCTGAAAGGTGCATCTTTATTGGGTATAAGGATGGTTTAAAGGGTTACAAGCTTTGGAACCCAGAAGCAAGGAAGGTTGTGTACAGCCGAGATGTGGTGTTTAGAGAAGTGAAAGATGTTGTTAAACATGAAGTCCTACCAAAGGAACCTGAGAAGATAGAGTTTGAGCTAAAGGAGGATGAATCAGACTCTACAACAGAAGAAGACTCAGAAGATGAAGAGCCACAAACTCCAGCTTTGAGAAGATCAGTTCGGGAAATAAGGCAACCAGAAAGGTATAGTCCATCTGCTTTCTGTTCAGGTTTTTCCTTAACTATAACTAATGATGAACCCAGAACTGTGAGGGAGGCAGTAGATTCAGAGGATGGAAAACTCTGGAAGGAGGCCATGGTTGATGAAATGGCATCCTTGCACAAAAACGATGCATGGGATTTGGTGGAGTTGTCGGCTGGAAGGAAGCCCATTGGGAGCAAATGGGTGTTTAAGAAGAAGATGAATGTAGAAGGCAAGGTGGAGAAATACAAAGCTCGGTTGGTAGCGAAAGGTTATTCCCAGGTGCCGGGAATTGATTTTGGTGATATTTTTCTCCTGTTGCCAAAGTTACTTCTATTAGATTACTTTTATCTGTTGCTGCTGCATTTGATTTTGAGATAGAACAGATGGATGTGAAGACAAAATTTCTTCACGGGGATCTAGAATAAGAGATCTACATGAAGAAACTAGAAGGCTTTATGGTGAAGGGTAAGAAAGAACTAGTATGCAGGTTGAAGAAGTCTCTGTATGGGTTAAAACAGTCACCAAGGATGTGGTATCAGAAATTTGATACCTATATACGGGGACTTGGCTTCACCAGAAGCAAGGAGGATCACTGTGTTTATTTTAAATTAATTGGGGACTGTGTTATTTATTTGGTCTTGTATGTGGATGATATGTTGTTGATTGGAAATGACAAAGAAATTATCCAAGATTTGAAGACCCAACTGTTCTCCAAATTCGACATGAAGGATATTGGTGCTGCAAACTATATTTTAGGCATGGAAATTAAGAGAGATCGGGCAAAGAGGAAGCTCTGGTTAAACTAGAGGAAGTATGTCGAGACTATATTGCAGAGGTTCAATATGCAGGATAGTAAACTGGTGAATGTTCCTATTCCTGTAGGTGTAAAGCTGTCTGCTGAACAGTGTCCCAAGACACAAGAGGAAGAGGAGTATATGTCCCATGTTCCATATGCAAGTGCAGTGGGTAGCTTGATGTATGCAATGGTCTATACTAGACCAGACATTGCACATGCAGTGGGAGTATTGAGCAGGTTTATGTCAAACCCAGGGAAGGAGCATTGGACGACAGTGAAGCGGGTTTTCAGATATTTACATGGCACTAGTGATTATGGCTTGTGCTACCAAGGAAGACCAGGATTGGAAAGAATGTTGGACATTCGTGGTTTTGTTGATGCGGACTGGGCTGGAGATCTGGACCAAAGAAGATCTACAAGTGGGTATGTGTTTAGCCTATTTGGAGGCGCAGTCAGTTGGATGAGTAAAAGACAGTCTGTAGTGGCTCTTTCAACTACAGAGGCAGAATACATAGCAGCCACTCATGCAAGCAAGGAAGCAGTTTGGTTGCAGAGATTGTGTTCAAGTATGGGGTTGGTACAACAAGCTATAAGGAAATACTGTGATAGCCAAAGTGCAATTTTCTGGGCTAAGAACCTTGCTTATCATTCAAAGACAAAGCACATTGATGTTCAATATCACTTTGTTAGAGATATGGTTGAAGCTAAAAGGGTGTTGCTGGTAAAGGTGGACACTTTGAAGAATGTTACAGATGCATTGATGAAGTCTATAAGCACACAGAAGTTCTCTTGGTGTAGAGAAACAATGGGTGTTGAAGAATTGGCCCAATGACTAAGCTCTCCTGTGGCCCCCTTTGGAAAGAAAATAACAAGTGGGAGAATGTTGGGTATGTGTTATATTCTTTCCACGACTAGCCCCATGCGTTGTACGTTGCGCCGGGCGTAGCAGGGGGGTCACAGGGGGGGCGGCAGCCCCCCCCTATCGGGGTCCGGGGCAGCACCCCGGTAAAAAAAATTTTGGTATGCGGTCCCACTCATAGGCAGACCCACCCATGTTTTGTGCATGAGTTTGCACATGGTTTTGGGGTACGATGGTTTTCGGCCCCTGGTATTTTGTAGATCCGGTCAAAGGAACTACAGTTATGTTCTAATCCAAGGTTAATGGATTTGGGTTTATGTATGCTTCGGCATGTATATATATGTGTTGTAACACTAAAAGGAAAATAATGAAAATCAAGTTGGTTGTCTCGATTTGGGATCCAGGGGAAAATCTTTGTGTTTATCTGTTTTATGTTTTATGCTCTCGCTATTATTTATTTTCTGTTATAAGATTCGTGTGTAGATAATTTCTGTTCAGGGTTAAAACCTACAAGGCAGAGGACCGATTAGCGTAGCACCAGCCTGTATTTATGTGGCGCCACTAATTTGTGTAGCACCAGGAAAAACTTGCCCATAAACGGTCAGAAAACTCTATTTTTTCTCCTGAAGCCTTCTTCTCTCCACCAAGTGCTAATATGAGTTTGAAATGAAAACTAAAGCACATAAAAAATCCCTTGGAAAAATAAATCAAACTTACAAACCGACTTTACTATGTTTGCCTTGGGTCACTTTAGCATTTCACTAATGTCCCCTTGACTTTTTGGTAGGGGCCTATGACTTTCTTATGTGATTTTCTTTGGGTAATGGTGTACTTCAGGATGAAGAGGCCCCTCCCTTTTTTAGCTTTGGAACTCTAGGAGCTTTCCAAACTATCCCTTTTGAAAAACTAAAACCATATTTTTACCCTTTTTGGCCTTCTTAATTTCAATTGACCTAAAACATGAGTTTCTCATCTTTTACTGATATTTTCATAGTGATGTGTCTTTTGTGGCAAAGGTTATAAAGTTATACCATTTTATGTCTTCCCTTAGCCACTTCTGATTTCTGCAGGTGCCTATAGTACACTTTCCTTTGATCCCTTTGTCACTATTTGTATCTTTATCACCTTTAGTTACCTAACAGGAATTTCACGTTCTGGCATGATTTTCCATTTTGACACCTTACCTCATGCTTTCCTTATCTTGACCATTTTTAAGACCTTTGATTCTTCTTGAAAACTCAGGTCCCCTAACACTGATACTCTTTACAATTTCTCCCTTTGGTGCAGTGAAGTAGTATTGCCTTGATAAACTCTAAAGGCCACCTTGAATAGCCTTTGAAGGCTTTTTTCTGTCATGATGGAGGTCCATCATCTTTATTTCACTTGTTTTCCTATCTTACCAAACCTTCAAGTTTTAGGACTATTAGAGAAGAATAAGTAGTGTTTTCTTCTAAGTTCTCTATAGCCCTTTCAAGTTCATTCATTTCTGTTCAGTTCACCTCACCTTTTTCCCTTTTTCATTTCTAATCTCTAAAAAATATTCAATGTGTGCTTGGTTGTGTTATTATGCCTTCTGTACTTGTGGCATTTGTACTGGTTCCTTGCTTGGAAACATTTTTTTTCAATCAATCCCACACCCTGAATCTCATTGTATATAAGCTTGTTGCCTTTCCTTGCTGTGGATGTCTTCTAGTGATGATTCACTCTCTTACCTTACCTCTTCCTATGATGATGGCCATCTTAATATTTCTTGCAAAAATGTGAACAAGGGCAATTGTCGCTTGCAAAATTTGTGCTTTGGCCAAGGAGGCCTTCCTTGAAGGATTTTGATAAAATTTGGATAAAAGTATTTGACCTTCTTCTTCTTTCAATGCAGCCTCTTGACACAGGAAAAATAGAGATGTTTAGAACATCAAAACAACCTTGTGACCTATGAAACCCTAGGTGACCTAGTGGAAGGCTCTGTGGACTTAGCCTTTGACTAAAAACTTAGTTTTGGGCCTTCAATTTTAAACAACAGAGTTTTTGATGCTTTGATGTATTGAAGATCCAAAATCCAATGTACTTGATTTATCTAAAGAGCCTACAGAGATAGTTTTGAGACCATCAATGCTTGGTGTATCCAAGAAACAAAAGAGGAAGCAGGTTGGTTAGTGATCCTAAGTGTCAGGTGGAGGAAAGTAAGAAAGCCAAAAAAAGAGTACTAAGGTCAAAGATGACAAAAATAGAAAAAATGAGTGACATGAGCCCATGATGGAACTTCTGGGATCGGTGAGCTGAGCATGACCTGATGGGATGATAAGATAGTGAAAGTTTATCCTAAGGATAATGAAGGCAGTGAGATTTTTATAACGTACAATATTCATGAATTTTGTTTCTAGAAATCTAGGATAAGCATTTAGTCATCTATAAAAAGAAAAAAATTACTGATGACTAACAGTGGCCCCACTTGGGGAGGGCAACTCCTTTTCAGGAGTTGTCTAGAATTTCAGATTTCTGGTTTAATGGAGACCAGTGCCTCATCCATCGGGCATATTTTTACCTCTTTTCATTTTATGATGCTTTCTTGAAGCTGTGATCCTAATAATCTGAAAAGACATGATTAACATAAACATCTTCTCTACCTACCCATCCTACTTACCTAAAATTTTCTCTTCCTTTGGTGCACCTGAAATGGAAAACCCTTTGACATTTTATTTTTAAAGAAAAAAACTATCTAATAGTACCCTTATTACTTCCAAGGGTTCAGATTATGCTAGTGAACCCTTTTATTCTCTACCTAGACTACTCAACTGTCAAGATTAATCTATTTGACAGGATTCATTTACTAAGCTATTGACATGAAATTGAAAACATGGTTCAAACCAAGATTAGGCAATCTGATTTACCATGGACTGTGGCATTAGAAGACGCTGCACACAAGTGTTATTTTTGTACAAGAAAAACTTAGGAAACATAAGGGTTGTGATCAATCATGTGTTAAGCATCCCTATTTTCCTCTTTGGTTCAGATTTGAGCATGTGGAACCAGTATCTTTCATTCCTAATCTATTTTCTTTTGAGAATTAAAGCTTATATGATTTGACAAGCATTCTTTCACTAACCTATCAACAATAAATTGAAAACATGTTCAGCCATTATTAGGCTAGATGTCTGAACAAGACTTCTTTATGAACCAGTAGTGGTATTTAGGTTTACACACTTTCAACATAACTATTTTTTGGGTATGGGGTTGTACCTCTTTTTCATTATTTCTATGTTTTTGAGTTTTTTCTCTCTTTTTGGTCAAAACAATCTAAAACTAAAGGTAGAAAGATTCTCATGGTGCTAAGCTTATTTGCTTGCCTATCTATCCTAATCTAACCTATACATGATATACATTCAGCTGGTGAACTCTCTCTTCCAATACAACCAATCAAGCAGATGATTCCTTGAGGGATCTTGGGTTAGCTCCTTGAGTATGTCAGAAAAACAAAAGGGCCACTCCCATCTTATTTGCTTTTGAATAGTGGTACCTAAAATTCTCTTTAAACCTTGCATCAAACTTCTCTTAACATATTTCACTTCCTGTTCAAACGTCTCTAATAAATCAGCAAAGGGATCTTGAAACAATACCTGAATGCGAGGATTTGGAAAATAATCTTGATCCAGGACTACTTCTTCCTCCACTTGACTAAGCTTGGGATTCTTTTGGGAAAGAAAACCTTCCTCTTCCTTATGATCACCTGAACTGGTAGACTCATCATATATTGTAGTGTTGTACTCTTGCAATCCTGATATTCCTTGTCTGAGTGGAATGAACTATGTGTGAAGGCCATCATGTTGATGAGCAAGAGCACTCTTTGGCAAAAAATCTTATTGAGAAAGATGTGCAAAAACTATTATGTGATTATCCATTTCTAAGCCTTCATCTACAATCTAAAATTCAAGGGAACTTGGTGGTTGCAGATCTGGAGCTAAGCATGATTCCATGTTCCAAATGATCTCCTCAACCATTTTATGGGAAGGCTTCTTATTGATAGTTTTCTCAAGAAGTTCATCATCCTCCTCAACCTCAACATCAAAGCTGAAATACTACTGATTTCCAATTATGTGAAAGTCATTTCTGATGGACTTGAGTGTGGTAGAGCAAAGAGTTAGAGACTCTTCACTTACTTCTAAACTTTCAAGGCTTTCCTCATCAGTGTCATAGGTGACCTGTCTTGGCTGATTACTTCTTTCAATCTGATGATAGTGAACTTCATCCCACAAATCAATTGTTGATGGCTCTGCAAGGTTAGCTTCTGTTTGGAGAACATCATTATCATCAGATTGATTAAAATTTGGGGAATCATCATAAATAATCTGATCAATCAAACATATTGGATTACTAGTTTGTTCTTCTTTGAATTGATCTACAAGTTCACTTTCTGGCTTATGGTAGATAAGACTAGCAAGAGAATGAACTGAAATGTTTTGTTCATATGAGGGCTTAGAGGTTGTCTACATGTTTAGAAGCTGGTTTATTTCTTCGTTAGTTGAAAAAGGAGGCATTTTTCTTTCTCTTTGGAAATAACTACAACATTCCTCTTTCACTTGTGAAAGCTGATTAAGAGGTTGAATGTCTTCTTGAGCCTCACCTATAAGCGATGATGAATCATTACTTGTGCCTTTAGAGAGATTCTATGGGTTTTCTTTCATTCCTTGATTGATTTCATCCTCAACTAACTTTTTCGTGATAGTTAGCATGAGATTCATGAGTTGCCTCTGATAGATTCTTAGCATGCCAATTCCCTTTTATAATCTAAAATGAGTTAAAGCATAAGGGTAGAGATTCTAAATGTGTTATCTCCTCCTTTATTTCAGATTTTGTGAGTTCAAGATGGCTTATTGATTCTTTAGAGCACTCCTCTCTGTTTCTGTTTACAACTTGCTTGTAATGCTCTCTTAATAGTGAAGCACCAGATGTAGGAAAGTAACTAGTACCTACTTGACAACCTTCTTCATTCTATTCTTTGCAATCTTGCTCATCATGCATATTTTGTTCATTGTTCTTGTCTTGTATTGACTGAGTTTGTTCTTATAGTGACTGAGTTTGTTTTTGTAGTGGTTGATTTTGTTCTTGCCAAGGAAAAGGTATAGGTTGTTTTGAATAAGCAGCACCAACCTTAACCTTGTACCTTTCCTCTTGCCTACCAAGTATATGCAACAATTTGCTGAATGTATATATCAACATCTCTAGTTTTTCCACTCTGTTTATACTTGGATCCATGTTTGTAAATTAGAAAGGGGTCACTGTATCTTTTCAACCAGTCTAGAGTTCTTTACTAGTGGAGTCTTTAGGTCTATTAAGAGTTGTTGAGTCGACAGGTGGATGATTTCAACTTTTCTGTCCACCATCAGCATGATTAGGATTGCTTAATGCATTCCTAGGGAAGTTTATAAGAACTAGTGGAGCAGTAGGCCTACTGGAGGTTAGTGGAGTTGCCAGGTGGATGTTTTTTGCTATTTTAAGGATGTATGTTTATGGTCCACCACCAATAAGTGACAAAAAACCAATCTAGGAATGTTTTGGGCTTTTATGAGTTCCTTTATGTAGCCCTAAGGTTTGTATGAGTATCCTATATCTGAGTCATCAATTTTCTAGGATGGTGAGACAAAAAGAGTCTACTCTTGGCTATCAGTTGATTTTCTAAGCTTAATTGAGGGTTAAATGAGTCTATAAGAGCTTCTTAGGCTACTATGTACTTGGTTCCACCGTGATCACCATTATGTTAGTGTGGCGATGAGGTGGCGGATTCAATGGATTTTCTAAGTCAACTTGAGGGTCTAAAGAGTCTTAAGAGGTATTCAGGCAACTATATACTCAGAAGGTCCCACCGTGATCTCCATTATGTTAGTGTCCCATGATTTGGTAGATTGGTAGACCAAATGACAGGGTAACATCAAAACAGTCTTTAGAGTCCTAGGACCTAGCCTTCCTAGACTCAGAGAGGGCTCTCTCTATTATGTTTGAAAATATGTAAAATTGTTTGCTTTTAGATGGTTGATTTTAGGCTAGTTGTTAAGTGTAGGGTTTGTTGTTTGTTTGGTTGGGTAAGATGATCAAATAGGATAGGTGGAGTGAGAGGTTGTAAAACCATTGGGTTATGGAGTCTATGAAATTCATGAAAATCTCAACAATGAGTCTGAGTGCATCACAAGGCCAATCTAGCAACGTTAATGGATCTTTTCAAGGTTATTTGTGAAGTGAGATGGACATTAAGTTGGTGAATAAGGTAGGGCAAAGGGCAATGAAGAATCCTTTGTCAAATACCCATTAACAAGAAGATCTTAAATACTGATAAGGAAAAGATACTAATCATGAGGTAGGGCTAACCATTAACTCAATGACAGTACTTAAACAAATAAACATTCAAGACAAATGATTCCAATGAAATATAGAAGGCGAGAAACTCATTTTACTTCTAGTGATTTCTCCTTTAAGCTTAAGAAAACATTTCAAGATGACAAATAATTTTAATCCATGAAGAGGGAACTCCTAAACATCATAAATCAAACTACAAAGAACTTTGAGGCAAACTACTAGGCATGGAAAAAGGGCAAGATCAAAACAAGACCTCTTTGGCTTAATTTAACAATAAGTAGATCAAAAAGAGGTTTCAAGATAGAGTTTAGATAACATCAAATAATGCTAGATTGGAGGTTTCTGTTGTGTATTTTTTCATATGTAAAACTCAGATTATCCACAATCATCATTTTTTAGTCCACGTTTCGACTCTAAATCAAGAGTCATCTTCAAGACAACCTGCAAAGAAGAGAACAAATCATGGGTCAATAAATAGTGGAAAGAGGGAGATGAAAAGGGCCGACCAGTTTTTTAATTTTTTTTTAAATTACTTAACTATTTATTTATTTTTTTCCATTCCATAAAGATATTTTTAAATTTATCACTATTAATGTTTTATTTTTTGTCTAAGGATATCCTACCTAATTTAGATATATTGAAATTAATTAAAAGGAAACTTTTATTATATTGTTAATCCTAATTTTTATAGAAATAAATAATTTTACTATCATAAGTGTATAATGGATAAATATAAAATATTTATAATTTTATTGTAATATTGAGGATTAATATAATATTTATTTCATTAAAATTAATTTTTTATTTTATTTTATATTATTTGTATTAATTATAAAAGTAAGGGTTATCAATAAATAAGGAAGGTTGTTACTAACCCTAAGGGACAATGCTAGGTTTATTTTAATAAATATATTTTAGATATTAAGAGAAGGGGAGCCCTATATCATAATGGAAATAAGAATGTTCCTAAATATTATGAGAAATTGAGCAGATTATTATTATTATTAGGATTATAAGGGTTTATTACTTAGGTAATGTAGCCACTCTAAGAAGTTAAATTTTATAAAGGATGCAAAGACAAGAGGGGAGAGTTAAAGGTGGGATGAGGAGGTTAGAAAATGAAAAGAGCTTTGGAAAGACAAAAGGTTGACGGGACAAAGGGGGTCCAGGAATGGATATAGGAGGGGAAAGGAGACAGGAAGATGGGGGGTAAGGGAAAGGTGAGAGGGGGGAGTATATAAAAGGGCTATGTCTGGGAAGCGAGAAAGGACAATGATGAGCGAGAGGAAAGACAATGTATCAACAACCAAATTAGAGGGGAGGAAAGGTTTATTTGCAGGAAAAAATGTGAATCCAATTCCTGCTAATCTCTAAGCCTCCATCTCTATTGAGGTTGTGAGGATGTTTAATGATTTCCAGGGCTTCACGCACTTTACGCTTAAAGTGATACTTCTCATTAGCAATGACTGCTGCATCCTCCAGGTATATGTGGTGATGTTTCTTATTGGAGTGTTCTGCTAAAGCCAAGGTTTTGGTTCTTCCTAGTCTAATGTCCGCACCATGTTCTTTAAATCTTATTTTAATGGTCATGCCTATTTCACCAATATAGCAATCTCCACATGAACAATTAATTTTGTAAACCCCTTTTTGTTGGACGTGATCAGGGTCATCCTTGACTAATTTCATCCTCTGTCTGATAGTCATTAGAGGTTTGAAGGATATTCTAATGTCTTTCTTGGCTAGAACTTTGGCCATCTTATCTCTAACCCCTTGGATATAGGTGAGATATGCTTTTGTTGTTGTAGAATTATCAATTAGAATTATTTTGTTTCCAGATATAGCTCTTTGAATAGCTCTATTGATGTCTTTATTACTGTATCCGAAGTTCACAAATGATCTTCTTAGATGCTCTATTTATTCCTCAATGTGAGAATCAACTGATATTCTAAAAGCCCTTGTAAAAAGAGTCAATAGGACCCCCATTTTTTGGGTAGGGTAGCAGTGTGAATTAGCATGCAAGTAATTGTCAGTATGCGATTTCTTCCTGAACACTTTGTGCCCAAGGGTTCCGTCTTCATTTCTTAGTGAAGAGTTGTACAAAATCAAAGCTAACAAATAAGCAGGGCTTTCCATAAAACATATTTGGAAACTAGAATATTAATCCATTAATAAAACAAACAAGCTTAGGTGGGCCTAAGGAGTAGTTAAGAGTTCCTTAAGCTGACCCAGCAGAGGAAAACATAAAGACAGTAGCAATCAGGAGGACTGAGGTGTCTCAAACAACATTTCTCAACCTATACTTTTCTGTTCTACTCCAACAAAGAAGGATGAAACACAATGATAACAAGAAAACATGGACAAATTAGAAACACATCACCATTAACCAAGCTTAGGGATCCTACAAGCAAGCTTCTCCATCATCAATCAAAGCAAGTCATCCACAAGTTCCACAACACCAAATTGTTCTTCAACCTCAAAATACCATGTATTGCTCTCAAAACTCATCAAATTCCAACATTTACAATGAAGCCCTCATGCTCTATTTAACTCATCAAAAGAGGGAAAAAACCATAGATAGGGTTGTAAAATGTCAAAATCACCCATAAATGTCATAAATTCCCAAGAGACCATGCAAGGCCCAAGGCATAAAATATCCCATGAAATAAATGTCAAAATAACTTCTAGCACCTAATTCTAGAGTGATTTGCCTTAAAAAAAACTAAAATATTATTTTACAATAAATGAGTGTGTTTTTTTGACTTTTTCCCAAAAACACACTACACAGTCCATTTGCGTAGCACCACTTTTAGCAGAAAATAGGCTCTTTTGCAACCAAGGTTTGGACCACTTCCTGATGTCGGAGTTTGCTCCATGATGGCTCGTTAGAAATCCTAATGAGTCTACTTTCCAAAAATTCTTTTACTTTCCTGATCCAAAACCTGTCCAAAATGCCAAAATCCTAACACTGCTATTAGCACAGTGCCAGGCCTAAAATAGAGGCAGAAAGGTGAAAAATAAGTGGTTTTTTGACCTTTTGAGGGGTCAAAACTGCTCCAATGACTCCAAAACTTGGTGAGAATAATGCGTTAGCCATGAGAAGTCCAAAAATTCTGAGTTTTCCTTTTGAAGATGCTCCATAGATTAGCATAGCGCCAATGCCACTGCGCTAATAGGCCTCCAAAATCACAAAAATAAAAAAATTGTCCAAATTTCCTCAAAATTGGTGGAGATCTTCTTCAAGGTGTTTGTGAGACCTGGGGAGAAGCTGATGCCAAAAATCCAAGGTTTTCATGACCTTTTTCCTCTTTTAGTTTTTTGATTTCAGTGAGGGCTTCCTTGAGTTTTTTCCTTGCAACTTGGTTCCTCCGGGCGTAATGCTTAATCATTTTTCTTTGTAGCTCTAAGCCCTCATTTGCCTTCTTTATCTTGGCCTCTAGGTGTATGTTTGCCTCTTCATAAGCCATGAATCCTGATCATGTTCAACTTACATGGCAAGGATTTCATTGAGAGGAAGTTGTTCTGCTAGGGCTGATTCTTCTTCTCTTTGTTTTGCCAATGCTTTCCTCAACCCCATGGTTCTAGGTCTCCTCCTAGTTTGGCCTTCTTCATCCTCACTCTCCTCATAAGTGCCCATGTACTCTTCTAGTTTTACCTCTATTCCTTGGGATTCTTTCCGATATTTGAGTGCTCTAGCCTCATAGATGGCCTGTTGGGCACTCATTTGCTTGTTTTCCATCTGATAGAAGTGGATGACATCCTTCGCCCTTTCTAACTCAACTTCTAGGTCTTTTATTTGTGAATTCATGTCTTGGAGGAGGGATTTTGAAATCCTTGTTTCATTTTCTTCATCACTGTCTATATGGATAAGTTCAAACTCCCTTTCTATTTCAAGATCCTCCTCTTCCACCTTTACCTATTTCTTACCTTTGTCAATTTGCTGAGTTGAGGTGGATGGCATGGCCCCTTTCCCTTTAGAGGCAACAAACACATTCCTTGACCCTCTTTTGTATGTGTATGCAAGAGGTGTGATGGTGGTTATGGTAGTGTCCTCATCATGGTTGTGACCTTTGGAGCTGTCATCAGCTTCTTCATTTTCACTATGATCTTCATCGGTCATCATATGCTCTCTTTCATTACTGCCCATTTGATCCTCAGCACCATCATCATACTTACCTTCTTCACTGATTTTTGCACTGTCACCTTGCTCTTCATTTAGACTATCAGCCTCTAAATTTTCTTCACTTTGGTTTTTTTTATCATTAGGACTCATTTTCTCTTCATCCCCTACATCATCATTAATGTTATCATCATTGAGGGGCTAATTTTTGTCATGACTATCATGACTGTTTTCATGACAGTCATGACTATCTTCTTTGTAGTCTTGTCCCTTACTGCCTGCACTATCAATGTCATCTTCTTTGTCATTGTCTTCTTCTTCATTTTTTGTTCCTGCCTCTTCATTTCCCTCTTCATGTCCTTTTATTTCTTCTTTACCATCTGCTGCTTCTTCATGTTTATCATTTTGTTCCATATTTCCACTGTTTTCATAATGAATTTGCTCACTGTCATGCTCACTGCACTTTTCTTCATCATTATTCTCTTCCTCTATTTCCATGTCTTCCACCTCTTGATCACTATCTATTGGCTCATCCGCATGTTCATCATTTGTTTCCATGTAATCTTCCTCATAATGATCCTCTTGGTTTTCAACATTATCATCAAACTCATCTTCACTTTGGACTATTTTATTGTCACCTTCACCCTGATCTTCATGTGATTCTTCATTGCCACTTCCTTCTTCACCCTATGCATCAAGATAAGGAGAGGAAGGGAGGTTTCCTTGAGGTGAGGGCACTTGTGCATATGAGGAGGGGAAATTTGGTTGATGAGGAGGCTGTGGGTTTGAAAAAACTTCATGGGCTATGAACACATCCAAAGGTATACCCTGATGCTCAAATTGATGTAATACCACCATCCTCATCAAGGAATGGTGAAACAAGCTGTGCATTTGTTGGGAGTGATTCCTCCTCCAGACAAGAGACATCTTTTGAATGCCCTTATAGAGGTAGCAGGGAAATTTGAGCATCTTAACCCTTGTGAAATGGATGAGGAGTCTGACATGGTAGGAGTAGAGCCTGGAGTATCTCCCCTCACAGGTGAAGTACTTCATGATAACCATCATCAAGGGTACAAATATGTGTTTGAGTTATGAGAAATGGAAAATTCTCTTGCTTGCTCCTCTATATCTAGTTTTGATGAAAGGCTCAAAAGAGTCCTTGTCCAAGTTGGTCTTTTAAACCTCTTTTCACCAATAGCAAGGATACTTGTGGCATCAGAGATGGTATCTGATAAGATCTCAAAATATACCCTTGCAAGGTTTGAGTATTTTTTGTGCAAGTTGAGAATGAGAAGCCTTGTAAGCTTTGGGTGGAATCTCACTTGTTTGAACTTCTCACAAAATTGGAAGCACCCTGCATTCTAAAAACATGATAGGATCCTGGGAGAGGAGTTGATGGCCACTATGCTCTGAGGTTCCACTCTGTTCACTTTCCCTCCCTTATGTTTTGGTCTCAAAGGCCTTTGACCTCTTTCACCACTGTCAATGTTGTTTTCTACTCTTGACATGGTGCTAGGAGATGTTGGTTGACAAACTAGGGTTTGGTGAAGCAAGATGAAGATGGTGATGAAGTCAAATTGTTGTGAATGAGGGATGTGGAGGTTAGGGTTCTTAGGATTGAGTTGCTTTGGAGCTTAAGGAGGCTTTTCTCAAAAGTGTATTGTAGCCATCCTAACTTACTTACCCTCACATGACATCAAAATGGTCTTAAGGAGGTTTAAGAACAAAGGCTTATTTGCATGGAAGACCTAGGGTTTAGCCACCTAGTGTTTGAACTTCAACGCCACAAAAAGACTAAAATCAATTTGAAAGTTTGTTTGGGGACAAGGAAATAATGTCACTTACCAATTCTTGGCTCTCTGTAGACCTTTACAGATCAAATGGAGGATGATATTTGTGACTAAGGGTAGAAAATTTGTTGTTCGAAGGCCTTCTGTATTAGCACAGTGCCCTGCTCGACTAGTCGGGTCGGCCTGTTAGCGCAGTGCTGAGAGGCATGCACGTGGGTTATCACAGCACCGTGCATGTGAAGCAGTGGTCAGTCTCCGAGTGAGATGGGCCAGCATTAGCACAGTGCCCAGGTTTAGCATAGCACTGGGACCGATTAGCGCAACACCGTGTAATTTTGAATGGGTGGAGGACCGATTAGTGTAGCACCATCCCGTATTTGTGTAGCGCCAGGAAAAACTTGCCCAGAAATGGTCAGAAAACTCTATTTTTTCTCCTGAAGCCTTCTTCTCTTCACCAAGTGCTAATATGAGTTTGAAATGAAAACTGAAGCACCTTTATATCCCTTGGAAAAATAAATCAAACTTACAAACCCACTTTACTATGTTTGCCTTGGGTCACTTTACCATTTTCACTAATGTCTCCTTGACTTTTTGGAAGGTGCCTTTGACTTTATTATGTGATTTTCTTTGGGTAATGGTCTACCGCAGGATGAAGAGGCCCCTCCCTTTTTTAGCTATGAAACTCTGGGGGTTGTCCCAACTGTCCGTTTTGAAAAAATGAAACCATAGTTTTACCCTTTTTGACCTTCTTAAGTGCAATTGACCTAAAACATGAGTTTCTCATATTTTACTGATATTTTGTCAGCGATGTGTCTTTTGTGGCAAAGGTTAGCAAGTTATAGAATTTTATGTCTTTCCTTAGCCACTTCTGATTTCTACAGGTGCCTATAGTACACTTGCATTTGATCCCTTTGTCATTGTTTGTATCTTTATCACCTTTAGTTACCTAATAGGGATTCCATGTTCTGGCATGATTTTCCATTTTGACACCTTACCTCATGCTTTTCTTATCTTGACCATTTTGAAGACCTTTGACTGTTCTTGAAAACTTAGGTCCCCTCACACTAATACTCTTTACAATTTCTCCCTTTAGTGCAGTGAAGCAATAATTCCTTGATAAACTCTAAAGGCCACCTTGAATACCCTTTGAAGGCTTTCTACTGTCATGATGGAGGTTCATCTTATTTATTTCACCTGTTTTCCTATCTTGCCAAATCTTTAGGTCTTAGGGATATTAGAGAAGAATAAGT
This sequence comes from Pinus albicaulis, assembly GCA_034641835.2. NCBI lineage: Eukaryota > Viridiplantae > Streptophyta > Pinopsida > Pinales > Pinaceae > Pinus > Pinus albicaulis. The sequence goes on along the minus strand of CM076570.1, from coordinate 1,345,668,419 downwards.
AGTCTTGTCTTCTAAGTTTTATATAGCCCTTTCAAGCTCATTCATTTATGTTTAGTTCACCTCACCTTTTTCCCTTTTTCATTTATAATTTCTAAAAAATCTTCAATGTGTGCTTGGTTGTGTTATTATGCCGTCTATCCTTGTGGCCTTTGTACTGGTTCCTTACTTGGCAACATTGTTTGTCAATCAATCCCACACCCTGAATCTCATTATATATAAGCCTGTTGTCTTTCCTTACTGTGGATGTATTCTAGTGATGATTCACCCTCTTACCTTACCTCTTCTTATGCTGATGGCGATCTTAATCATTCTTACATAAATGTGAACAAGGGCTGTTGTCCTTTGCAGAATTTGTGCTTTGGCCGAGGAGGCCTTCCTTGAAGGATTTTGATCAGATTTGGAAAAAAGTATTTTACCTTATTCTTCTTTGAATGCAGCCTCTTGACAAAGGAAAAACAAATATTTTTAGAACATCAAAACAACCCTATGACCTATGAAACCCTAGGTGACCTAGTGGAAGGCTCTGTGGACTTGGCCTTTGGCTGAAAACTTAGTTTTAGGCCTTCATGTATAAAAAAATAGAGTTCTTGATATTTTGATGTATTGAAGATCCAAAATCCAATGTACTTGATTTATCTAAAGAGCCTATAGAGATAGTTTTGAGACCATTAATGCTTGGTGTATCCAGGAAACAGAAGAGTAAGCAGGTTGGTTAGTGATCCTAAGTGTCAGGTCGAGGAAAGTAAGCAAGACAAAAACAGAGTACTGAGGTCAAAGGTGACAAAACATAGATGAAATGAGTGACATGAACCCATGATGGGTCTTCTGGGATTGGTGAGCTAAGCATGACCTCATGGGATGATAAGATAGTGAAAATTTATCCTAAGGATAATGAAGGGAGTGAGATTTCTAGAACTCACAATATTCATGAATTTTGTTTCTAGAAATCTAGGATAAGCATTTAGTCATCTATACAAAGCAAAAATTACTAATAACTAAAAATGTCTATGTTTATATTTGTATTCTATTGCATTCCTACATAAATCTGGATCAATAAGAGGAGAATTTTTCTATCGCAAGGTATAAGAATGAGTATGAGGCCTCCTGAAAGCCAGAATTATAGTATAAGGAATATGCTTGATGAGAGCTATCAACCCACACTTCCTTCACTCACCATACAAAATGAATGTGAAAAAATCATACTCAGGGAGATATATTCTAATTCATTCCCTGGGAATGACACTAGAAGATGTTTTCACTCCTAGAGACAACCCCTGGGTTGAGGAGAAGGGTCAGTGCCTCTGACATCTTAGAGTCTCTTCTAGATGAATCATTATTTCTCAAGAGTCCAAAATATAAAAGGTTTTGAATTTGATTCAATAATTATACTCAAAGACCAAACACATTACATACATTGAAAAAAATTTCTTCCAAAGAAGTAAATTCCAGCCATGGTAGCCTACACACAAATGGTTAAGCTTCTTTAGCTATTGTAGTATAGGTGATGGAAGAGATAAAGAAATAAATATGGTGCAGAGGGCTAGAAATAGAACCCTATACTCTAAACTTCAACAGAATAATGTATAGACAAAGGAATTTAAATTAGAAACCATGGCGCACATTTTAAAACTTTCAATCTTACATCTACTAGTACCATGTACCATAGCACAACATAGATAAATATTACATACAAGATTGAGTTCCAACAATTACAATTACACAATTTCTAAGAGGAAAGAAACACATATTAAAATTATAAACATAGAGAGGAACACGTACTTCACATATCAATTCTTGGAATCACCAAAAGCTTCTTCATTTTTCTTTCAGAAAAGCATACATGCCATCAAGACTCAAAAATTTCAAACTTGTAGAATATTTTCGTTTGTAGAATAGAGAAATGAACCCTTACAAATGAGTTCTTCTTCCTTTATATACTAAGAGTCCTAACAAAAATAGCTAAAAAAATATATCCTAGTGCGATATCTATCTAAACTAATCATTTGTGCGAGCGTGACAAAGGCCTAACTATTCTAATCATTACATAACAACTTGATTCTTTCTTGAAAACAAAACATATACAAAATCCAAAAATCAAAGACATATGATATGATTTCAAATCAAAAAATATCCTCAATGTTGGCTCGCTTGATCCTTTGAAGTGGACCCATGCTCCACTATCCATCTTTTCCATGATTTTTGAATACTAAAGAGTATCACCAACTAGTGTCTAACTGCTAAAGATAGTCTCCCATAATGGTTGAAACATCTGAGTGGGGATATAGGTAAGTGATTTCAAAACCAACAAATTAGTGTAGGGATTGAAAATAAAGTGTCAATTTACTTCGAGATCAATTTTTCTTAGCTGGTTAAACTTCTCTATGAACTCAACCCCCTATCCAAGCAAATTCCTAAGCAGGGACTCCACATATGGCAGGGAATATTCAGGAAAACTAGATATGAGATTCAAGTCAAGTAAGGAATCATTAATGGATTCCACGAGGGCATTTGACATCTCTAATGCATCACTGATGATATTTTTAATCGATCGTATTAAGACTTCCCATCCTTTAAGGACAAATTATTTATGAATTGCATCAATTTTAGGAAATTCAAATTTCCTCCCCTTAGCACTATCTTTCCTTTCAAACATTTCATTTAGGTCCTTCTTAACTTCATTAAAATATGAAATCATCTCCAATAGCTCATCAATCAGAGCATTTTATAGCCTGAATTTTTCTTGAATCAAATTCAACTTGTAAAAAACAATCGTTGTTTTCTCTGTAGTTGTACATTTAAGATGTGGGCCTCCTGCTTGAAATCCTTCGGCCGAAGGGTTCCCCCATGTAATTTATTTACCGTCTACTTGGATTCTTGGAGTTGTTTATCCTTAGCCTTAATTTCCTCTTCATGTTGACTTTAAAGGGAATTCATTAGAGAAATTTTGAGGTGTAAAATGGGCCTCCTGAGAAAAATATACAACCAAAATAAACTTTATAAAAAACAATAGGATTCAAGATGATGATGTCAACCATGGGGGATGATTCACCATTTTTGGAGTAAAAAAGTAAAAAGATTAAAAAATTAAAAAATAATAAAACTACTTTTTCAACTCCTATTTTCAACTTACCTCCATAAGGTTTTTCTCACATTTCGAGGAGGAATACTCATTGGATGAAAAATTTAATTCCTCATCCAAGGAGTACCCATGTTGCATACTTTCGATGGACCCCACTACATGAGAAATGAGAAATACATGAAAAAATGTGATTAATCATGTTTTTTCATGTATTTCTCATTTCTCATGTAGTGGGGTCCATCGAAAGTATGCAACATGGGTACTCCTTGGATGAGGAATTAAATTATGCATCCAATGAGTGTTTCCGCTCAAAATTTGAGTAAATCAATAGGGAGATTAGTTGAAAAAATAGTCTATTTTTTTCCCTCTAAAATTTGATGATGTAATATAATCTTATTTTATTATTTTCACTATTATTTTCTAATTTCTTTAAGAGGCCCATTTTAGACGTCAAAATTTGCCTAATGGAACTATTTTTGCAGATAGACCTCTGTAATCTCCTTTTGATATAGTTGGGATTGCCATTTTACTCATAGTTACTCCTCCTTATTGATGAGCTCTTGTTCTAGGGAGGAAATATTCCCATCCCTTTCCCTCAACAATTATTGAACTTCCATGGATTTTTCCATTGTGGGCGAATCATATGCACTTGTGATTGGAGTTAATTTTCCATGTTCCTCATTAGGGGTAGCTTAACTACCTTTCTAGAGGACTTCCATGGGAGAAACGTGTGAGGTTTTCCCTAGAACTAAGACCTAACACTCATATATCTTTTTGTTCTTCCTCCCTCTCTTCACCACTACCCTATGTACTTGAATTTAAAAAATATCTAGTGGGGGAATCACTTCAATTTCAAGGAATATCTCTGAAGTTCGATTAACTGGGATAATATCTACTTGAAGTCAAGTAACTAATTATGTCTTCTAAGCTATAGATTGTTATAGCTTGATGTGCTACTAAGAATATGGAATGGGTTTTGCTACTAGAAAATAGTTTCTCCCTTTAAGACCTCTTTCCCTATTTCCCCTTTCTTATATTGCTTTAGGAGATGACCAAACTGGTCCCTTTCTAACTCCATGTTTGGGTCTATTGTATGCATCTATTCTCCATGACCTAAAGAAATAGTTGCTACTACTTGTTGATGTGGAGGGGGGACCACCGTTTGGGAGAAACTCCCTTGCTGATTATATGCCAAGGTATCCTTTAAATATATATGTCCTTGCAGAGGGATCTATAATAAATTTAGTGGTATAGGAGCTCGTCTTACGTCTCTGAAGGCAAGGAACTTCTCTCACTCTTGGAATGATAACTCTTCATTCACCCTTTTTAGAACAGACCCATAAGAAGCTCCCTCAATGAACAAGTCATCAAACTTATTTTCTTCATGGAGTAATCTTCTAACACCAAATTTTAGGGCCACTTTATTTGCTACTCCATTTGGATCATAGGATCTAGTCGGAATGGTGGCTAAATTTAATAATTCAATAGGCTAGAGATTTTTTTTTAGAATTTTCATAATTGGCCAGAGAGAAAATCTGAAAAGGAAGGGGAAATTGAGGCCAAAATTTCTTACTAGATTCTTTCAATACTCTCGTAATTCCATGGACAATTGTTTGGTATGATACCTCTCCACATTGCAGCTTGTTCAAAACATAGAGTGGTAAGACTTGTAGGGGTGCACGGCTACCTAAGAATCCGATATAGGTGAATGAATATTCACCAAACCAATTCCCATTCCCCCTAATATGTAATATTCCCAAATGGGAAAAGTAGGAATATAGAACAAAATGTTGGAAATAGAAGTGTAAACATCACATCAAAGCATGAGACCAATATGGAGCTTCTTTATACATCATAAAAGCAGAAAAAATGTATAGTATAATGGGCCACAAACCATAAAACAAGATACAACAAGCCTCCAATAAAGAAATCCCTCAAGAATGAGGTACTGCTACTATATAAAAATGCCGGAAGACTGCTACAACGCAGTCGTAGGTGCAATTATACAACAAATGAATACACATAATATATATTTATGTTATATGCCTCAATAGATAATCTATAATGAAGATCAATGCTCTATACAACCTCCAACAAGAACCCAAAAAGGGTCTCCGGGAAAAACACCCAATAATACAAAATGAGCTGCAGCGCTAGGGCTAAAAGTATGCTACAAAAAAATAACTGAAGAGTTATGGCTGAAGCTGATATAAAAATAAGTATGCTCTCCTCCAATAGATCCTCTGGATTAAAGGCTGACCCCATCACTGAAGAAATCACTCCCCAAATCACCTACTGAAAATACCCCTGCAATTCCTCCCTAAAATAACATAGATCTAGACTAATAATGCGTTCTAGGGGATAAAAACACTATGGCCTAGTGCAAAATATATCAATGATGCTCGAGGGCCTTCTTGACTAGCCTCCCAAGAGAAATGAACCTTCCTCCAATGAGATCTAGCTCAGAAATCACCCAAATCAACCCTCTAGAACTTCTTCCCTGCAACAGAACACAACCTCAACAGGAACTGCGTTGTACACTAAGACTGAATCTTTGGCCTTGTTATCACCAAAAAAATGAAACATAATTTGACAAGGTTAATTAGGTTCATGTGTAAAAAAAAATTAGGTTGTAGGATTCATTTTTATGCTTGGTCAAGGGAAACATTAAATTTTTATTGTTTAAAGTTTACCCTAAGGTCTAAACCCACTTATTTTAAATTCCCTCATGTCACATCATTCATCATTTTCTGACTTATTTCAATTTCCAAGGTTTTTTAAACCAAAAGTGTCAAATTAGCCAAGAAACCACAGTTTTGTAGAAAATACACTGTGAAAAGTCACTTTTTGCTACGAAATTGCTGATAGTTTCATAGAGAAAACAATCAAATTTACACTAAGAATGCTACGAAAGTGTGGTCTCTTGTATGTCTTGTTGGTCTAGCTGTTAGGTGTTAGAAATAGTTGGGAAAGGGTGATTTAGATGATTTTCGAGTCATGGACCAATAAAATCAAGGTACTTGCTCAGGTCTGCAGTCGTCATGGCCAGTTTAGGTAATGTATAAGTCATGATTGAGTGATGAGAGGACATTAAAACTTCAAATCCTTTCCTAATTCAGTCATTCTAATTTCTTATTCCTCCCTGCATAATATTTGAGCTTTGGAGAGCTATTGTACTAAGCCAAAGCTGTGGCTGGTACTTTTTCAAAGGTTTACTTTGAAAATCATCAAACAAGGATGAAAATTCATCAAGCGAGGCTGAACATCATCAAGCAAGGCTATGAAAATCTTAGCGAAACCATGGAAGAGAAAAGAAGTACTAGCAAGGGTGGACAGTGCCTGAGATACGAACCAGCAGGCGTGAATTTGATCTATGAAGAACCAACAATAGTAGAAGCTTTCAGAAGATGCAAGTTTCATGTTCCAAGCAAGAAAGCCTATGACAAGGCATGCTAGGAAGCTATTAGAGAGTAGTAAAGAATTTCAACCACCCACTGATATAGCTCAGCCATCTCAAGAGGTTATTGACCTATCATCACCTCTAGAGAAAGATACAGTCAGCAAATCAAAGAAGGGAAAATAGAAGGTGATGGAAAAAATAGAGTTGCAGCTCCTTGAAGAAAAATTGAAAGTGGCTAATCATGAAATTGTTTTTATGAAAAGGGAAGAAAAGAAACACAGTGTTGAGAAGACTCAATTTGAAAAGATGACGCCAATTTGGGAAGAACAGGTTAACACTATCTCTAAGACTTTGGAAAACACACAACGACTCATTAAATAGACAATTCCAGCAAGGAAAGAGGCCAAACATGTCAGGAGGATGAGAAAATAGTTGAAAGCCACCAATAGAAGGTTGAAAGACCATGTTAAAGACCTTCAAGAGCAACTTGAATTGATTCATGAAGAGTTAGAGAAAAAAGGGCTTAAAATGACTATGATTGAAGAGCCAATAGCTCAACCAATTGCAAATGAGAGAAAAATGCCTTAAGGAGCATAAGGTGAGTTGGATTATGGTTGTTTAAGGTTAATTACATGATTAGAGACAATTTTTTGGCACTTACATGGTTCAATTTTTAAAATTACACAAAAATCTGCATTTTCAGCACTTTTCAACAGTTTCGTAGCATGCCTGGGCTTGAAAGGTAGCAAAAAGCTACGAAACCACTATAGCTACTCTTTTTACTTTTTGAACCAGTTTTGGATAAAATAAAGAGGTGAAATTGGTGTGGGAGATGTGTTTAATGATGTTGAAGACCATGCCAAAGGAAATAATCAAGAATATTTAGGTTAAAGGCATGTTTAGCAGCGCTACGAAAGTACGCTACGAAACTACCTTACATTTGTAGCGTGTTGTATTTCAGCCCTTTTTGCAGGTTTTGAAGAATATTTGGACATATGGAGATTATTGAAGGTTAAATAACATGAAAAGAAATTATTAAGCACTCAAGGAACATGAATTCAACATAAACTAACAGCCAAAGTATTCATGGAAGAAGAAGACTATTTTCCTTATGTTTCCTAGTTTTTAGGAGGTCAGTTAAGTGGTCATAAAGTGATGAATCTCATCATATAAATTTGAACATGTGACAACATACCTGTCAAATAATGTAATTTATTTAGTAGATAGGGTTGTTAAAGGAAATATGGAGTAGTTTGAGTCATATTAGGAATAGGACTATCAAGTAGGATAGGTGTCTGTTTGTCATTAAGTCGATGTTTTATGGTTATGCAAGGTGTCATTAGGAAAAAATTCGATGAATCTAGCCAGGAGGCAGATCGTCTCATGATGTAACATGTCTATTAAAGGCCATTGGGTCGAATTTGTCAAGGGTTGGAGACTTTTGTAAAAATTGTAGCTTATTGTAAATTGACTGTTTCCGCAATACAGAGATTTGTTACTTGACCAACCTAGGATTTTGAATGAGTTTTTAGTGCTTTCCTATCTTATCTATACCTTTTATGTATCTCATTTTTAGCAGTGTTCATTTATAATACTCATAATTAATTCTTACAATGCTCTTACTTCCTTTATAGGTGAATTGATTGTGTATTTTCCTCTTTCATGTGTGTGTGTCCTACTACTAAAAATTCAGACATGCCTTAGCTTCCATTTCAAGTGAACTAACTGAATTACTGAAATGATTGAATCCATAAGCCCAATGTTTACATTCTGATATGATTTTCAACCTACACTCATCATAAGCAAGTTATTTCCTAAATAGAGTTAGCCATCTATAGAGGCTGAAGAGAAAATCCTCATGTGTTGTTTCTAGTAAATTCTCCTTGAGCTTGGATGCTCTAAATAAGAAGATCCTGCCATGATAGTAGATGACCTCATCTCTAACTGAATATCCTTCCTCTTGTAGTTGGTCATCAAGTATCATGCAAGTAAAAGTATCCTTGGAATAATCCAAAACAGCTGGGATTTCCAATATGGATCTACCCTCCAAAGTGACAGCGTTTATGATCTATCATATAAAACATCTATCATGTGGCTGCTCCCTTCTTTGACATCTCATATGCCAAATTCACATACTGGAAGGATGCTATCCTCCCTCTGCTGCTCCTTTCTCAATGCAAGATCTAAGATGAAAGTGGGTAATCATGATGTTGGGAGAATGCCTCCCCCCTCCTTGTGTCTACCCAAGAATCTCAGCATTGTACCATGACCTCCCAATGCTCCCACTACTTTTGTATCTATGAGTAGTTATCCATGTTATGAGACAATTCTCATCAAATTATGATCAGGTGGCCTCCAAGGTGGTTTTCCACATAACCATTAATGTCTCATGGGCCAAAGTCATGTGCATAATAGATTGGATTGTTAGGTCCTTTCTTCCACTGGGAAAATCCATATCTGTTTTCTGTGTGTAAGTTGTTTGTGAGCGATATGTGTGCATGCCTCTAATCATCTGAATTTTTCCACTCCTTTTATCCACCCATTCCATCTACAAGGTCTCCCAATCTATGGTGACCTTCCCCAAAATAATCAACCACTACACACCCAATATCACATTGGTGTCAGTTATGTCAACCACAAAGAAGTGATCGGTCAATGTATATGCCCCCATGGTGACAGATAAAGATGTAACATAATGCATGCACTGCATAGTTCTAGCTTTGGGACCAAAATAAAAAATCCCTCAAAATCATTAGTGGGTATTGACCTCCTCTGCACTAGTTGGGCATTAATAAAATTGTGGGTAGCCCCACTATCAATCAAAACTAAAACCCTCTGATCTAAGATGGAACCTTAAACCCTCAAGGTCAAGTACTTGGATACTCCTCTCAATGATGCAAGAGCCACTCCAATTGGATAAAAAGCTCCATTCCCACCTCCTGGTGGTGGTGGATCATCTCCTAATATTCCAATGTTGTGACCTCATTCTGGTTCTTCTTCCTTATCCTCCTCATCATATGAAAAGACTTCTATATAGTGTGCCTTTCCTGCTGCACATCTATGTCTGGGTGCCCATGATTCTTGGCATGTGAATCAAAGCTCTCTTCTCCTCAAATCTCTTCAGACATCATCAGTAAGAGGTACTTTTCTTTGGCTCTCCTTTGAAAAATGAGCCTTCTCATATTTTCCCTTTGTAGATCTCTAACCCATTCAATGGAATCTTGTAGGATAGTGGGTTTGGTGGATTTAACCAACCCATGAAGAGGTTCTGCTATCCCCTCAATAAACATATAGACCCTTCTTGTTGCAGATAAATCAAGAACCATAACAGAAAGTTTTAGAAATTCAGAAATATAAGTTTCTGGATTACCTGATTGTTTGAGCTTTGCTAGCCTCGTGAAAGTTTCCTCTGGATCTCTTCAATCAAACCTCTCCACCAACCTCCTTTTGAAATCTGAATATCAGTCACATTGGCATGACCTAATGTAGACAACCCATGAAACCACCAATCATGTGCCTCACCCTCAAGGTGCAGAGCTGCTATCTTGATGGCCTCCATCTCCGATACTTGGTTCAGCTAGAAGTAGATGTCTATCTTCTCTACCCATGATTTGGCAGTGAATTTATATGACCCATCAAATTTGGGTAAGAAAAATCTGCCCATAGTTCAGTGTAGATCATGATTCTGAATGAATCCTCCACCTTTATTGTGATGCCTGGGTCTCCTATTGTCCTTGATCTAAAAAAATTCTTGAAAACTAAAGTGATCCTTGAATCTCTAAGATTCAGACTCATACTCCATGAAACAGTCTTCAATATTTTCATGTTCCTAAAACCCTCCATTTCCCACTACTAAGAATGTAGGCATTGTAGAGCGTTGCGAAACTTGTTGCTAATTCACTGGTTGATCACTCCAGTGATGATAAATGTTGGAGCCTTCACCATATAGAAACCATTTAGGGGATTCCTTGTTTCTATACATCCTCATCTCCTTTATTTCTCTAGCAATGTCTTGCATAGTTCGAAGATGTAATGTTCCAGATCTGGAATTTCTACAACAATGAGAATACCCTAAGGTATTCCAGAGTTGGAGATGCAGCAATATGCCCTATAAAAGATTTATAATAACATATCCTTCAATTAAATGATCATGCAGCAGCTTATAACTCACTTTGGACTCAAAAGAGTGGGGAAAAGAGGTGATTTTGGCCCTAAAATGAGTGTATTCAGGTATCTACGTAAAAATAAGGTGGGATGAATATTGGATATGATAAATTAGGTTATTAGGGACCTATTATCCGAATTTCATCTCAAAAAAATAATTATATCTATGTTAAACAGTTCCTCCTTCCCCAACTAGGCTTAAGAACCCTGATTTCCCATGGCTTAGATTATGCAGAAAATTTTTGAAGCATTGATAGCTTAATTTTTGAGGGTTTTAACTGAAATAATGCTATAAAATCAGTATGTAAACTTATAATATGACTCATATTATTTAATTTAAGAAAAACAGAGATTTACATAAAGAAGGCCTCAAAATGAGGTGCTGCAACCATGGAATGAGACATAAGAGCTAGACAGCATGATTTTTAGGAGGCTGAAGCTTATTATTATTTAGTTACAGATCTGCAACAAATTTTTACATGAAAATATAGATCTATAACAAATCAGAAAGCCAAATAGGCTCTTTATTACACTCCCCTTGGAGATCTCAACAAATGATCAACAACAGTGGGTAGATATGAGATCTACGTCACAGTTCTGCAGAAGTATTTAGAAATTATGCAGTAAATACATCAGAAAATGAATCATATCTGAAGGGTACATGGATTGTTTGTCCAATCCATGGATCACCACAGTGAAAGGAAGGATCCTTTCCACTAGAGATCTCTCCTCCAGGATAACTCCAAAACCCCTGCAACTCTGCTCCTCAAGAATTACACAGTTCAGGGAGAGGAACTGTGATGTTTATAATAATATACACTTTTCCCTAATGCCAAGATCTAATATTGAAGCACAAGCTGTGGATGCACTCTTCTAGGAGGTTAAAAGACACACTCATTGAGAAGAGGTTCCAATATAAGATAGATCTTGCAGATCTAGAGTTCCACTTGCTGCAGCTCACTTAGAAAATGAAACCCTCACTGGATTTATGCTACCAAAGAGAGATGGAGCTTGGCCATATGCCAAATAGTAGAGAAGAAGCACAGACTCTCCAAGAGCTACTCAATGGAAGGATGGAGAATTCCCCAATAGGAGATCCTCACTAGTCTCTTGCTAAACAACCTAGAGAACTAGAATTTGTATAAGCAGACAAATTCTTGATGATAAAATACATTCAACAACCTTTTACTTGAGTCCTTCTCCTTACTTTTATAATATGAGGATGTGCAAAACCCTAAACCACCTCAAATGAATTAACCCCTTTCACATGGGATCCCCCCTCTAGAATTGTGTTGGGTCTTCAAAGTGGTTCAATGAATCTAGTCTGCTTAGTGATTTGGTCCTATTGACCCAGTCAAATGGCTCAATCCTGTTCACACACAAGTGGATTTTACTAAGAAAGCCCTGATTTGTCTCTGTTCACATGGGGCATTGATTTATTTTTATGTTTTAGGAGTTTTTCATGTCCTCCTTTACATTTTATTCATCAATAAAAAAAAAAAAAAAAAACATGAAATATTCCTATTAGCTTGGGCTAATTAGGAACATTACAGTTCTCCTCTCCAAAATTGTTGCTTGTCCTCAAGCAACTACAAGGTGAGTGCTGCAAAGTCTCCTCCTTGGTGACACCAACATAAGATAAGCTTCCTCCATAAGCCAACTATTCACCAATCCATCCATGTATTGCTCCTCCTAGGTTCTCATGAGATGCAAATAGCTCATCCAATAAGGAGACAATAGATCATATGAAACAAACATGGTTTGCCCCCATGCTCTCCCTGAAACAAGAAAACATAAAGTACATGGAGAGTATCCATCCCATGAGGCACATGCCATCCTTCCTCCTTCCTCCATACATCCCCATAAAATTATAAGTACAGTATCAAGACAGGGAATCAAAAAAATGTGCTTGAAAACATAAAATTGCACATATGGAGGTGGGTCATAGTCCCACATATGCAACCAATGCAAGGAATCCCCTGCTTGCATCAAATGTAGATATGGTAAGTGGTTTTCCCACCACTTACTTGCTTCCCACACCACATCACCATGGCTGAAAGTGTGATATGTGTTTGGTGCTTTGGGGAAGCACCCATCATTTTGCAAAATATCCCTTTTCCTCTCAAGGGAGTGGCCCAATTCAAAAAATTTTGGCACCCAATATTGGCCAAGAGGGTCACATGATATAATACTCCTCCTTGGAGTCATGGCCTACAAAAACATGGTGTAAGAGTACATGAAATCAGAATATAAAACATATGTAACATGATCATGTTTTTCACCTACAATCCTCCTCCCATCAATGGAGTGATGCATGGATCTATTCTCTTCCTCAAAAGAAGGAAGAGTGAGCTGATTTGAATCTTCCTTTTTGACCCCTTCCATGCCAAGGTTGTGATGTGGAAAGTTTCCCTTCCCATGCTGCTTCAAATCATAGCATAATAAGTGGCCATCCCACCACCTACTTGCTGCAATAATCTTCTTCAAAGCTTTAAAATAGTGGAGGATAATAGGTGTTGGCTGAATATGATTCAAACAACACATTTCATGCTCCAAATTCTCCCATGTGAGAGACTTCTCTTCGTGACACAAATTCAATACATGGCCCTTTGTAAAAATAAAAAAGATATAAAATGCAGTAGTCATGTAGTGTTTTATCCTTTTCTTGAAGTATGAACAAATATAGGAGATTCCATTCCCCATGAGAACATTCACCCAATGTGTCATCCCTCCTTTCATGTTTGGAGCATCAATATAATGATATGAACAAGTCTCCTTATGCCAACTTATGAGAAGGTTACAATTTCTCCCAAGCCCAAGTACATAAATGATTTTGAAATACATTCTAAACAGAAATACATGTACATACATTGTAGGAAAAATTAAATGTATGGAATTCATTGTGTAGTGTCCATTCTTCCTCCTTTTCAACCCAAGCAACCATGCCTTCTTCTTATGTAACCTTTTATAGAAATCCAAGGCATGAGACAAGAAAATCAGAAATTTTGGGGAGCACCCACACTCACCCAATAGAAACCAGTGCAGGTTATCTCCTTCCTGCTTCAGTTCTAGATGTGGTAAGTGGTTCATATGACACTTACTTGCTTCTCTTATCTTTTCACCATGGCTGAAAGTGAAATGTATATTTGGTGCCTTAGGGAAACACCCATCATGTTGTAACACCTCCCTTAGCCCATCAAGGGAGTGGCCATATTTGAAAATAATCTTGGCCCATAGTTGGCCATGAAGCTTTTAAGGTAAAACACTCCCTTTGGGAGTTATGGCCTACAAATGTAAAGTAAGAGAATACATGGAATCATGACATAAGATGTGATTTACATAAGCATGCTTCTTACCCAAAGTCTCCAATGTTGTGTTGGCATCCCTCTTATAAATAGATGACATGGATGCACAAGGTTGAGGGAACACTTCGCTCTTTTGCTCATCATGGGAACTCCTTGGTGGAATTCCTTAAAGTAAGGAGACATCAAGGCATAGATCATGGAAGGATGTATGGACTGATGTGTCCTTGCTTTGCTTGAATAGATCACTTTGCCTTCTTCTTGCATTATTATACTGAAATAAAGAGGGGTAAATGTTTCTTACCATGTGAAGCTTTCCCTCCTCTTTACCTTCTGCAATCTTCAGGGTCTCATCCTTCGATAGTGATGACACATGCTACCCATGAATGGTGCCATAATCTTCATATAATGAGACCTATTTAATGAGAGATGACTGAATACATGAGTGGAGAATAAACTCCATGCTTCCACTATGCAATCCAATCACCTTCCTAGGTGTTTCAAACTTCCGCAATGGATAGGAATGAGGCTGGCCCTCTTTCCCATCTCCTCTTTGTGTCCTCAAGGTTTTACACCTTCTACATTCCAAGGGCTTTTGAAATGCAGCCCCTTTGAGATCTTCAAGAAAATACCTCTCATCTATGTCCTTCCAAAACCATTGAGGTTTTGGATCTTCTGCAGGTAGAAGTTTCTCTTTGAGCTGGGGAGTGCTCATTGAGAAAGAGGCATCTATAAAGGAGAAAAGGTTTCTCACTTCAAGATGTCTACCATTCATCAGTTCTTCCTCCATTGCTTCATGAAATAAGTTTCCATTTGAATGCCCCCATGAGGAATGGTGCCTCCTTTCTTCCTTACTGCTCTTGCACAGCGCAGTGCAACTTTGCTGCTCTAAATCAGCAGCATACAGAAATGTAGATCTATTCATACAATGTGCTGAAATGACAACAGATGAATTTTTAATCACACCTTGGTGGGATGTAGAAGCAAGAGCTTCTTTTGAAACTATGTAGTCTTCCTCCATTACTGAAGGTTGCTCCTCCAAGGTTGTGCCAGCACTGGTACAAGTCTCTACCCTTTCAATCTCCTTGAGATCTTCTTCAATACCCTTCATGGTTAGGAAAAGGAGCAAGGAGATCTCCTCTTCTGTCATTCTTCCAAGTAGTCGAGCCATGCTCTTGTTTTTTCTATACAATGCATCTTATTTGTGAGGGTAGGAAGTGCATGGATCTTCCTCTCCTTCTTGAAGCCTTCTGTAGGTTTCACTGCAACTTTCTTCTCCTTGAAACTCTCTAGGAGTTTCATTTTCTTCTTCTTTCTCCTTTGTCTTTCCACCCTCTTTGAAGAGGCTCTTCATGGATCTAGAATATGATGAGGTAAAACTAATTGTCTTTAGAATTCTAACCTTTCTCCTTTCTCTACAGAACTTTGGCTTGAAGCCACAGGTTGAGCCAAAGATCTTGCTCTAATACCATTGTAATGTTCCAGATCTGGAATTTCTACAACAATCAGAATACCCTAAGGTATTCCATAGTTGGATATGTAGAAACATGCCTTATAAAAGATGTAAAATAACATATCCTTCAATTAAATTATCATGCAACAGCTTATAACTCACTTTGGACTCAAAAGGGTGGGGAAAAGAGGTGATTTTGGCCTTAAAATGAGTGTATTCAGGTATCTGCATACAAATAAGGTGGGATGAAAGTTGTATATGATACATTAGGTTATGATGGACCTATGCTCTAAATTTCAGCTCAAAAAAATAATTCTAGCTATGTTAAACAATTCCTCCTTCGCCAACTAGGCTTAAACACCCTGATTTGCCATGGCTTAGATTATGCAGAAATTTTTTGAAGCATTGATAGCATAATTTTTTAGGGTTTTAATTGAAATAATGTTGTATCATCAGTATGGAAACTTATAATATGACTCAGATGATTTACTTTAAGAAAAACAGAGATTTACATAATGAAAGGCCTCAAAATGAGGTGCTGCAACCATGGAATGAGATAGAAGAGATGGAAAGCGTGATTTTTTGGAGGCTAAAGCTTATGATTATTCAGCTTCAGATCTGCAACAAATTTTTACATGAAAATATAGATCTATAACAGATCAGAAATCCAAATAGGCTCTTTATTACACTCCCCTTGGGGATCTCAGCAAATGATCAACAACAATGAGTAGATCTGAGATCTAAGTCACTGTTCTGTAGCATTACTCAGAAATTCTGTAGTAAATACATCAGAAAATGAATCATATATGAAGGGTACATAGATTGGTTTGCCAATCCATGGACCACCACTGTGAAAGGAAGGATCCTTTCCACTAGAGATCTCTCCTCCAGGAGAACATCAAAACCCCTACAACTCTGCTCCTCAAGAATTACGTAGCTCAGGGAGAGGAACTATGCTGTTTATAATAATATACACTTTGGCCTGATTCCAAGATTTGATACTGAAGCACAAGCTGTGGATGCACTCTTTAGGAGGTTAAAAGACACACTCACTGAGAAGAGGTTCCAATATAAGCTAGATTTTACAGATCTAGAGTTACACTTGTTGCAGCTCACTTAGACAATGAAACCCTCACTGGATTTATGCTACCAAAGAGAGATGGAGCTTGGCCATATGCCAAATAGTGTAGAAGAAGCACAAACCCTCCAAGAGTTACTCAATGGAAGGATGGAGAATTCCCTAATAAGAGATCCTCACTAGTCTCTTGCTAAATAGCCCAAAGAACTAGAATTTCTCTAACTAGAAATTTTTTTTAAGATTAAATACATTCAAAAAACTTTTCCTTGAGTCCTTCTCCTTCCTTTTATAAGATGAGGATGTGCAAAGCCCTAAACCACCTCAAATGAATTAACCCCTTTCACATGGGATTCACCTTCTAGAACTGCGTTGGGTCTTCAAAGTGGCTCAATGAATCTGGTATGCTTAGTGATTTGGTCCTATTGACCCGGTCAAATGGCTCAATCTTGTTCACACACAAGTGGCTTTTATTAAGAAAGCCTCAATTTGTCTATGTTCACATGGGGCATCGATTTATTTTTATGTTTTAGGAGTTTTTCATGTCCTCCTTTACATTTTATTCATCAATAAATAAAATTAAAACAAAATGAAATACTCCTATTAGCTTGGGCTAATTAGGAACATTACAAAAGAAGAAGCTTTGTGTACTCCTTCTCCTCATCTCCTTCTAATAAAAGGGTTTTACCCTTGTCTTCCTTATCATATGTATAATCATACTTTCGGTTTCTTCTTCTGAGATGCCTCTTCTCTCTATCTGTGAGAGGATCTACTTCTTATGATGACATATTGGCTTAAGATGCACAGGCCAACCCAAGATTATGCTCTGATACCACTGTAATATTCCCAATTGGGAAAAGCAGGATTATAGAACAAAATGCTGGGAATAGCAGCGTAAACATCACATCAAGGAATGATACCAATATGGAGCTTATTTATACATCATATAGCAGTAAACATGTATAATATAATGGGCCGCAAACCATAAAACAAGATACAACAAGCCTCCAATAAATAAATCCCTCAAGAATGAGGCGTTGCAATTATATCAAAATGCAGGAAGACTGCTACATCGCAATCATAGGTGCACTGCTATAGAAAATGAATACACAAAATATATATGGTTGTTATATGCCTCAATAGATAATCTGCAATGAAGATCAAGGCACTATACAACCTCCAACTAGAACCCAAAAAGGGTCTTCGGGAAAAACACCCAATAATATAATATGAGCTGCAGCCCTAGGGTTGAGAGTATGCTGCAACAATGTAATATTCCCATATGGGAAATGCAGCAATAATAAATAGTTATGCAGATAAATAACGTAGATCATCTAAGTAAGAGTAGGAGGCCAATATGGAGACTCTTTATCTACATTTACATCAAAAAAATATATGCACAAGATAGGCCATGAGATGTACAATAGGAAATATAATACTTTTATGGAAGAAAATCCTCAAAAAGAGGTGCTGCAACCATGTATTAAGACTGAAAAGATCTTGAAAGTGTTATTTTATTGGGTACAACTGCTGTAGATTACACTTCAGATCTAGAGCAGATCTGTGTATTAAATTTAGATCTATATCAATTCCATACACTAGATAGGCTCTTCTTCAAATTCCCCATGGGGTTTTCAGCAAAACATGAAATACAAGGAGTAGATCTGAGATCTAATGTTGTAGATCTGAGATCTAATGCTACAAATCTACAAAAATATTTAGAAATTCATGAACATTCAGATCTGATCTGATATACATAATATGGTGATCCCCTCCAATGGATCTCAAATGTGAAGGGCAGATCCCCAAAACATGAAAACCACTCCTCCAAAAAGTGTGCCAAAATACCCTGCAATAGTACCCACACAAATAACGCAGTTCTAGAAGCAAGACTGTGTTGTAAGCTTTAGAACATGTTTCACCTCATGCCAAGATCTGAAAATGTAGCTCCAATAATCTAATACTCTCTTTCCAATGGGATAGAAGCCTTCCCCACTAAAAAGGAGCACTAGAATGGTCTAGATCTTAGTAGATCTAGCCTCCACTTGCTGCAGCTTTCAAAGACAACCAAACCCTCAACAAGATATCCGTCGTAGTTGGAAGAAGAAGTTTGGCCTTTAGCCAGATAGTGGACAAGAAATGCAATGCTCTTCCAAGAGGTCTGTCAAGGAAAGAGGTGGGATTCCCGATCAAGAACACCCAATGCTAAACAACACTATTCTCAGCTAAACAACAAGAGAATGAGATATGTGTAAACATACAATATACTCTAAAAATAAAATACCATCAAAAACCTTCTCATGCTTCCATCCTCTACGTTTTATAAGTTGAGAGCTTTCAAAACACTAAACCACCTCAATGAAACAACTCCTTTCACATGAGCCATCTCCATCTAAAACTGCGTTGTGCCTCATTGATGACCACTCCTCTAGGACAGTGTTGTAGATTTGGTCATGGTTGACCCAGTAAAAAATTTCATCCCATTTGACACCTAAGGGTGCCTTCTTACTTAGCTAAGATATAGCCATTTTCACATTTGGCATTGATTTATTTACTGTTTAGGAGTTTTATGATCATCCTTTACAAATTTATTCATGAAAGAGAAAAATAAAATAAAATTGAATATTCCCATTAACTTAGGACTAATTGGGAATATTACAAACAAAATAACTGAAGAGTTATGGTTGAATCTGATATGAAAATAAGTATACTCTCCTCCAATAGATCCTATGGATGAAATATTGGCCCCTTCACTGAAGAAATCACTCCCCAAATCACCTATCGCAAATACCCCTACAACTCATCCCTAAAATAACACAGATCCAGACTGATACTGTGTTGTAGGGGATGAAAAAACTATAGCCTAGTTCGAAATATATCAATGATGCTCCAGGGCCATCTTGACTAGCCTCCCAAGAGAAAGGAACCTTCCTCCAATGAGATCTAGCTAAGAAATCACCCAAATCAACCCTCCACAACTTCTGCCCCGCAACACAACACAAACTCAATAGGAATTGTGTTCTACATTAAGGCTGAAGCTTTGGCATAATGCCTTAATGTGGAATGATAGTGCAATACTCTTCCTATGAGGTCACTCAAGGATATAGGTGGGATTCCCGCTTGGGAACACCCTATGCTAAACAGCACTGCAATCTTAGCTAAACAGTTGAAGAGAGAAAAAAGTCTAAACAGACCATAATATCAAAATATCATAACATAACATAATGAACTATGGTTGTCATCATCTTCCTTATATAAGTTGTGAGCTTTCTTACCATTGTCCCTACTCATTAAAGCCACTCTCTCCATGCAAGAGATCTCCCTCCAAAACTGTGTTGTCCCTCAATAAATGTCTACTCCTCCATAACAACGTTGTTGATTTGGTCAAGGTTGACCCAGTCTTCATGTTCCTGCCACTTTTCACATAGAAGGGTGCTTAATTAAGTTGCCAATATATTCTCCTTTCATATTACCAGTGATTTTATGCCTACTAAGGATATTTATGGGTCTCCATACCCTCTTATTCAACAAATTAAGAAGAAAAAGCAAAAATTAATATTCCAACTAGCTCATGGCTAATTGGGAATATTACATAATATCTTCCACAACTTGCTGAGACATTATGGGGGGATTATATTGAAATATAATTTCATAAATTGAAATAATAACATTGCGACAAATTTGATATAAATTACCAAAATAATCGGTCTCTGTTGGTCGGCTTAATTGTCGGATTAAACGTCTCAATATTAATTATCAATCCAGGAGTCGTAAATGCGAGTTGTACTACGTATTGGCTCAGCTTAATGGTCAGAGTATAAATATTCCTTTGTAATGATAAACTAGGTGCTGAAATGAAACACACATTTGTTGGAAAATAAACAATCTTGAAAAGGAAACCTACTTAACAAATTTCATTCACTGCCAACTCCATACTGCAATTAAGCTATAATGAAATTCAAGGCAATTCTCAATCATTCTCGCACTTGAATTCTACTTTTTGAATCTCCTACGATAACTTAAAAAAAGCTAATCTATTAACTCTTCTCACTAACTTGAAACTAAACTGGAGATAACCAAAAGAACACACATTATCCTAATAATAAATTCAAACTTTAAACTAAATAGAACTACTTTTTATAACAAGTTCAAGATTCCAAATTAAGAAAAGACAATCCTAACTATTTCTAAAATAAAATTACTTTGCTTCATATAAAATAACACTTAAAATATTCTATTAAAAATTGCATTACAAATAATCTATGATAAACCTTCTATTTAAAGACTTTAATCTAGGTGAAACAAATTATTCAAAAACAAAATCACTCTTCGAAAGCATGCAACTCATAATGAAAACTAAATCAAAATCATGTCACTCAATAATGAAAACTAAATCACTGCTACCTGCACAATCAAACCTTCATTCAAACTTGCTCTTACAAGGAAATGATTACACTACGAAAACAAGAAAGAATCTAATTAAAAAGAGATCTAAAACAAGACAAATTCTAGTAAAAAAGATCTAATTATTGGGTGAAGTCATGGGTAAACAAATCAAATGCGCATTTAAATCTTGCACATATTCAAATAAATTACGTAATGCAAAAAAAACTCAAACTCAAAGCATTAAATTCTGTTCTAATTCTCATCCAACTAAAAAAAAAAAATCATTATATTCCTATATCTTAGATTCTCCAATTGTAAATATAAATAAATGTGATCCAAATTGATAAGAGAGCATGGCTCTATGTTAAAATGTGAATCGGGTTATAAAACAAATCAGAGATCTCGAAAATAGGAGAGAAATCCTTAAATTATATAATCTAGCTACCTCACTATTTGATGAAGCTTATCTCCAGAGGTGGTGAGCCCTCCCACGCCTGGAGTAAGCCTACTTACTACAATAAAAAAAGAGATTCAAAACATCAAAGACATAATTTGAAATAGATCATGGCAACAATGCTGCTGCTTACAGCTTGTATATTTAAAACAACATCCAGAAATTGATTTCTACAAATCACAGGATAAATGATAATTCCATTTCGTTACACAGCAGTCCCTATCTCTATTACATTGCTCTTGCAAATTAAATTCTAGATCTACATCCCCCTTACATCTTCTCTGCAACTTATATGCCTGTCTATATCTGATAAATAAAATTAATTCCATAGTGCGCAGCCCCACATTTTATAGTGGCAGAGCTACTCTAATTAAGAGTCAATTGTTGCATAGGATACAAAATTAGGATTTAGGTTAATAAAATTTGGGGAAAATCAGAACGAGAAGATTTCCTTCCCAATTTTAGTTTGATTTGGGTCGATCCAGCTCATGGAAAATTTTAGGGGCTAATATTCGCATGTGGGCTAATTTTCCATGGTTTTTCCAAAAAAAAGATTCGCCAATTTCCATTTTTTTATAAAAATGATTTGCCCAAATTTTATAATATAAAATTATTTTACGTTAAAAATCGCCAAAATTATATAGATAATATATATAATATCATTATAAATTTGAATAATTTTACAAATACATCAATAAACATTTTATAGTTTTCACATTAGGGACTAGTGAGATTCACCAATTTTTTAAACTTCAAGGTAATTTTCCATCCTTAAAATTATCCCTGATCCAGATTCTTGAAGAATGTGATCTCACGCACTGCTGGAAGATGTATCGCATAGCTAGATGGTATCAGTTAAATGAAATGTTAATAAAATCGAATGCAAGAAAGCTCATTTCCGTGCCTTGACCTTCTTCTGTTCTCTCGCAACCTTTTCTTCCTCACACTTCTTCGCAGCATCCGCATGTTGCTGTATGATTAGAGTTAAGGATTCCAAATATTTCCTGGCCTATTCTGTTTTTCCTTATTCCTGTAACCTCATATATCTAAGCCACACATCATCTGTCACCACGCATACAGCAGATGAGGTCGACATCTACAAGCCTTCATTCATGTGCGTTCTAGGCTCCAAGGGTTACAGAGTTGTATTTTTTGACTGCAAACCAAAATTCACTATTTTACAAGTATTAATATGGCCAATCGTTTTGAATCGATCATCTCCTAATATTGGTTGAAGATGAAGAGGGTTTGAGAGTTTCAAGTCTAGGTCCTTGTCTTCAAAAGATGTACTTATTCGCATGGGGAAATCAAAAGATGCATCCGCTTCTAAACTGAGTGTAAATATGTATTCAATAAATATGTTGTACAAGCTTCCTGTCATATAAATCTTCATAAAGACCATCTTTTGCCTCTTGAATTTCCACCTACCAATTTATACCAAGACCGTTGAGTTAAGAAGCTACACCATTAAAGGAAACAACGCCCTTAGCTTCTGATGCATCTTGTGCAAGAATAAATACTCCACGAGAAAGATGAATATGCTACCAAACCTCTCACTATTTCTCTTATGCTCTCTATGTCGTTGGTGAATTCCTTCTGGCACCATGTTGCAGAGTGACGCAACATTGCAAAGGCAAATCTGTGATGTTTTACCACTACCTTTTCGACCATAAAAAAAGAACTCCCCTTTTTAGATAGCGAAATATAGACAGAATGATGGGTTTCACCATAAAATTCTTTGAAAATGAATGTTGGTGTGATCCTTGTCGAGTGTTCCTTCAAAGCTAGTGATTTGCAAGAGAAAAACATTCTTGTGACAACGGAGGTGTGATGAATCGAAATCATGACATATTTAAACATTCTCAACAAAATAACATTCATCATTTTCTCAACATTCTCAAAGTTGAAGCATGATCCACCATCCATGAATCATAAGTCCAGCTTTGCCAAGGATAGAGAATCTGCTACCACCTACCATCAAGAAGGAAATTATTAATGAGACTATTACACAAAACATTTATTCAATTTAATTAATAATAATAATTTATAATTTAATTTTAAATGCCTCTAATTAAAAATATAATGGATAAACAATGATTAAAATAGTAGGTACAATCATGTATCTATTCGATAAAAAACCATAAAAATTTGGACAAAGATGCAGCTCAACAACCCCCCACGCTGAACTTCTTACATGTCCTCATGCAAGAAAACCTTTAAGACAGTGAAATAAGGCAGGGAAAATGTCAGCAATGGTTTTAGCAAGTAAGGATGAAGATGCCTGATATTGTAATGCATTCATTAACCCACAACATTACTATTACATTACTAGCTAAAACCATGTGAAATGATAAAACAAGATCAGGTACCGAAAGTAAACATTTATGGAGAAAATAGTGTAGCACATACCTGTTACCTTATCTCAAATGAATTCCATATTTTT
Source organism: Pinus albicaulis (assembly GCA_034641835.2). NCBI lineage: Eukaryota > Viridiplantae > Streptophyta > Pinopsida > Pinales > Pinaceae > Pinus > Pinus albicaulis. Next base: position 1,345,644,663 of record CM076570.1, on the reverse strand, counting down.
TTATGCCCAAAGTCTTTTGATGAAAATCAGATTTTACTGAAGAGGTGCAATTTCAAAAATACTAACACAATATTCCTGCACCTACGATAATAATCTTGTACCTAGGTTATGTAGCACATATTTAGAGGCAACTACAATCAATACACATTGTCGGAAACCAACACTTTGTGAGTAATCGTCATCAAGTAATTCATCACTTTGAATACCATGAAAATTAAGGTGAGTTATGATACCATTCAGCAACCTCTTTATTTGAACACTCTAAATTATGTTGTCATCCAGATTCAAAAGTAAATTTCCTCTTAATCTAGTACAAATAATTACCTTCACTAAGGGTACCACTTCTTTAAAAATTCTTGGTTTTTGAAAAATAGAACTCAAATCATCATGTTCAAATCATATTTAAGCCATTGTCCAAGAAAAAGGACGAGTATTAGGGAAAGAGAAGGATAACCAAGCAAATCATAGTATGCATTTAACTTTAATACCACAGACACGGCCCTGCTGCCTGCAGGTGTCCATAACCTCGATAGGGATGTCTTTTAACCTAGTGAAATGTCGGTATCCCACTTACTAGATACAGATTCAGAGTTAGCTTATTTTCCTCTTTAGATGAAGGCCACTGTCCTGGCTTGGTAACCAGCTGATGGCAGTGCCACTCACAAGAAGTAACACGGATGAACATGCCAGCTCGTGATGAGACTTCTTGTCTTCTAGCTTTTTGGCTGAAAGCCATTACTCTGGCTTGGTGACTAGTAGTAGTAATGTCATGCATGTTAGGTCTCATGATCATGGTAAGTCGGCTCCTCACGAGACCTCCTATCCTTCCGTAAATCTTTGTAAGTTCTGATTATGATTAACCTTAAAGGTTACATAATAAGTGGGGAGACAGATCTACTCCTTAAGAATATAGGATGGCGTGAAAATTTTTTAATGACTAATCAATGATGGCTAATTCCTCTACCCTAATGACTTATTAAAGATATCCCAGACAATGACTGAAAGATTCCTTGAATTAAAAATGCTAATGTTCTCATGAATAGCTCATTATGATCTTTACAAGAATGGTCCACCATAAGGGGTTTTCCAATAGTACCTTCTAAGGGAAACTGAAAATATATATCCGAGATGACAACTTATTAGAGTGATTAATCATGGTTACTTTTGCAAAATCATGAGGTATTAGAGTGAATTGTACTCAACAAGATTTGTCACAAATGTGTGTGTTAGCAACTAATGTGGATCAAAAGTAGTTTTAACAGGCATGCCTTAAAATTCAAAAACCCTAATAGCATTATAACAACTTTATTTATTTATTCTCCTACCCTACTTTACCCTAAGAGGTGAAAGACTCCCGTTTAAGTATAGGAGTACTTCCAATGAAGCCATGTGCGTAACAAAATGCTGGTGATACTCATAGTTAGTTTTAAAGAATAGAATTCAAGACATACGAAAGCATGAGAAACCACTTGCTTCAATTGATATGGTACCAAGAGTTTCCGAATGTTGAGAAAATAAGATGGCTTGATGACTGCTCGAAACCAGGATTCAATGGAGTCCACATATTTATGATTTTCCAACTGATGCAAGTATTCCACATTTTGATAGTCACTCTCCTGGAGGCATAAAGAATCTGGTGAAAGACAAAAGATAAATCACTCAATTTCAGGCTCAAATATCTTCTTTTTAAATTGACAAGAATGGTTGAGAGAAATTCTAGGGTTTTGAGTTTCAACAACATTTTTAGAACAATTTCCAGTGAAAGATTGCTCCTCTGGTGGTCTTTGAATTACATCTTCCCAAGTTGAATGTTCTATGGTAATGGGGGAAGTTTTTGAATTCATTCCTTTCCAAACATGGAAGATGTAGCATTTTGTTCAATATGGGAATCAACAAAAAGGATAGGTGGCTCAAACTGTTGTGCAACCTCATGGTTTATATTAGGGTTTGAAATATGGTTTGGTGTAGGGTTTTGGTTAAGGCTTGGACTATGATTCAGATTTGGATTGGGGTTAGGCTTTGAATTAGGGTTAGGTCTTAGTTTTAAATTAGGACTAGGTTTAGGTGTAGGTTGTGGATTAGGGTATGGACTAGGGTTAGGGTATGGATGAGGGTTAGGGTGTGGATTAGGGTTTTGATTAGGAATAAGTTATGTATTAGGGTTAGGGTATGGATTAGGGTTTGGATTAGGACTAGGATATGGATTAGGGTTAGGGTATGGATGAGGGTTAGGGTAAGGATTAGGGTTTGGATTAGGATTAGGATATGGATTAGGGTTAGGGTATGGATGAGGGTTAGGGTAAGGTTGCACATATGACTGGGACCATGGAGGGGGATAACTTAAAGGTGTATTGGAAAGAAATTGTGGTTGTTGTGGGTGCTCATATGATTGAATTTGCATGGGCGATTTCCCTAGAGATAAGGATCCCAACGGTTCTTGAGGCCATGGAGATATCTAGCTTGAGGATGAGGGATAAGGCAAGGGCCACTGCAGCCACAAAGTAGGATATTCAGTTAGAGGAGGATTAAATGTTTTCCATGGAAATTTAGGATTATAAACATGCTGAGGAACCTGCTCAGGAAAATAATCATTATTCCAAGTATCAAATGGTGTTGGGTTTTGAGTTATACCTAGTAGTTGGTTCGATTCCTTACTTGATTCCCTAAGTACCTTTCGTAATCGTGGTAGTGATAGCCAAAATACAACTCCTTGACAATGGCGCCAAAATGTTGGTTGGCTTAATTGTCAGATTAAACCTCTCAATATTAATTATCAATCTGGGAGTCGTAAACGTGAGTTTTACTGCATATTGGCTCAAATTAATGGTTAGAGTATAAATATTCCTTTGTAATGATAAAATAGGTGCTAAAATGAAACACACATTTGCTGGCAAATAAACAATCTTGAAAAGGAAACCTACTTAACCAATTTCATTCACTGCCAACTCCATACTGCAATTAAGCTATAATGAAATTCAAGGAAATCCTCAATCATTCTCGCACTCGAATTCTACTTTTTAAATCTCCTATGATAACTTAAAAAAACTAATCTATTAACTCTTCTCACTAACTTGAAACTAAACTGGAGATAACCGAAAGAACACATTATCCTAATAATAAATTAAAACTTTAAACTAACTAGAACTACTTTTTATAAGAAATTCAAGATTCCAAATTAACAAAATACAATCCTAACTATTTCTAAAAGAAAACTACATTGCTTCATATAAAATAACACTTAAAATATTCTATTAAAAATCGCATTACAAATAATCTATGATAAACCTTCCATTTAAACATTTTAATCTAGGTGAAACAAAGTATTCAAAAAAAAACTCACTCTTCGAAAGCATGCAACTCATAATGAAAACTAAATCAAAATCATGTCACTCAATAATGAAAACTAAATCACTGCTACCTGCACAATCAAATCTGCATTCAAACTTGCTCTTACAAGGAAATGATTACACTACGAAAACAAGAAAGAACCTAATTAAAAAGAGATCTAAAACAAGACAAATTCTAATCAAAAGATATCTAATTATTGAGTGAAGTCATGGGTAAACAAATCAAATGCACATTTAAATCCTGCAAATATTCAAAGAAATTATGTAATGCAAACCAAATTCAAACTCAAAGCATTAAATTCTACTCTAATTTTGATCCAACTCAAAAAAAATCATTATACTCCTATATCTTAGATTCTCCAATTGTAAATATAAATAAATGTGATCCAAATCGATAAGAGAGCATGGCTCCTTGTTAAAATGTGAATCGGGTTATAAAATGAATCAAAGATCTTTAACATAGGAGAGTGATCCTTAAATTATATAATCTAGCTACCTCACTTTTTGATGAAGCTTATCTCCAGAGGTGGTGGGCCCTACCACACCTGGAGTAAGCCTACTTACTGCAATAAAAAAAGATATTCAAAACATCAAAGACAAAAAACAAAATAGTTAATGGAGAAAACGCTGCTGCTTATGGTTTGTATATTTAAAACAACATCTGGAAATAGATTTATACAAATCACAGGCTAAATGATATTTCCACTTCGTTACACAGCAGTCCCTATCTCTATTACATTGCTCCTGCAAATTAAATGCTAGTTCTACATCTCCCTTAAATCTTCTCTGCAATTTCGATGCCTGTCTATATCTTGGAAATAAAATTAATTCCTTAGTGCGCAGCCCCAGATTTTATAGTGGCAGAGCTGCTCTAATTAAGAGTTGATTGTTGCATAGGATACAAAATTAGGATTCAGGTTAATACAATTTGGGAAAAATCAGAACAAGAAGATTTCCTTCCCAATTTTAGTTTGAGTTGGGTTGATCCAGCTTCTGGAAGAATGTGATCTCATGCACTATTGGCAGAGGTATCACATAGCTAGCTGGTATCAGTTAAAGTCAAAATTAATAAAATCCAAAGCAAGAAAGCTCATTTCCATGCCTCGACCTTTTTTGTTCTCTAGCAGCCTTTTCTTCCTCATGCTTCTGCGCAACATCCACATGTTGCTGTCTGATTAGAGTTAAGTGTTCCAAATATTTACTGGGTTGTTTTGTTTTGCCTTGCTCCTACAACCTCATATATCTAAGCCACACATCATCTGTCACCACGCATACAACAGATGAGGCTGACATCTACAAACCATCATTCATGTGCATTCTTGGCTCCAAGGGTTACAGAGTTGTATTCTTTGACTACAAACCAAACTTCACTGATTTACAAGTATAAATATGGCCAATCGTTTTAAATCAAACATCTCTTAAGATTGGCTAAAGAAGAAGAGTGTTTGAGAGTTTCAAGTCCAGGTATTTGTCTTCAAAACATGTATTTATTCACGTGGGGCAATCAAAATATGTAGCCGCTTCTAAATTGAGTGTAAATATGTAGTTAGTAAATATGTTTTACAGGCTTCCCGGCATATAAATCTTAGTAAAGACCATCTTCAACCTCTTGAATTTCCACCAATCAATTTATACCAAGATTACTGCATTAAGTAGCTACACCATTAAAGGCAATAATGCCCTTAGCTTTTGATGCATCTTGTGTGATAATAAATAGTCCACGAGAAATATGAATATGTTGCCAAACCTATCACTGTTGCTCTTATGTTGTCTATGTCGTTGGTGAATTCCTTCTGGCACCATGTTGCAAAGTGACCGTACGTTGCAAAGGCAAATATGTAATGTTTTACCACTGCCTGTTCGACCATAAGAAAAGAACGCCCCTTTTTGTATAGCGAAATATAGACAGAATGATGGGTTTCACCATAAACTTCTTCGAAAGCAAATGTTGGTGTGATCCTTGTCGAATGTTCCTTCAAAGCTAGTGATTTGCAAGAGAAAAACATACTTGTGAGAATGAAGGTGCGATGAATCGAACTCATGACATATTTAAACATTCTCAACAAAATAGCATTCATCATTTGCTCAACAATCTCAAAGTTGAAGCACGATCCACCATCCATGAATCATAAGTCTGGTTCCTACCATCAAGAAGGAATTTATTAATGAGGCTATTACACAAAACACACATTCATTTTAATTAATAACAAGAATTTATAATTTAATTGTAAATGCCTCTAATTAACAATATAATGGATAAACAATCATTAAAATACTAGGTACAATCATGTATCTATTCGATAAAAAACCATAAAAATTTGGACAAAGATGTAGTTCAACAGTCTCCTAGAGTACATCGTGGTAAATTATGATTGGCATGAGATCAGATGTAGTCCACTTCCATCTCATGGCTAGGAAATCAAGGGAATAATAGAGGAAGTTCATGCCATAAGCTGACATATGGAACAAAGGGATTTTGTTCTCTTAGACACTTTGGGAAGAGTGAAAGGATAAATTTTTTTTGGACATATTATTGGATAAGATAGTGGCCCAGTCGAAGATGTACCCTTCAGAGGCCCCATCAATTAGAGGGACCCAATATTGACGGAAATTAGAGAGGTTTGGAAATTCATGTAGCCTGTAGAGCATGACAACTACTTGACTAAAATAAGAAGTCAGTGTATCTATGGAGTATTTACTATCTTGCTTCTTGTGCTTGTTCAATTTACTCCTCCAGTATTTAATGGAACTAGTAGGATCCTCATTATTTTTATAGAAGTCCACATACTCTTTTCTATAGACATATTGAGGGTTTGTAAATTGGTACATCTCCTGGAATGCCTTTGCCATGTAAAATCCAATTGTTGTTCCTTTTTTAGTGTGGAACTTACTCTTAGTGATATCCACTGTTTCAATAACCCATCTAACCATATATTTGTAGGGAAATATCTGAAGTCTCATCCCAATTCTATGCAAGAACGAGCTAGGCATGTCCTGTGGGGTTGCCTCGAATACTGTTCTGACAACCGCCTAGAGAATTTCATCTTCAAAATAGTTGTAAATTGCCTCCCACAAGGAATTCCCTAAATCCATGCTACATATAATGTTTGAAAATATTCCTACCTTGGGAAAATTCATCGATGGTTTCTCTAATGGGTCATCGGTTTGCTGCATAAATGCTTTCGAATTCTCCTTGGATTTCTTCATTTCTTCCTAATGAGGGTCATGGAGGCTTTCTTGGTAAGTTGAGATAATATAACACTGTGAGTGCATGATGGTTTTCACTTTGGTTGGAAGTTGATCGAAGGTAGATCCAAAAATATGGAATGGCTTGACATAGAACGACTTTAAATGGACAATTTAAAGTGCAACATTAAGAGCACAGGGTGCAACAAGAGATTCACAAGGATTTGAGGCAAGAAAAGTGAGGGTATGGTGCAAGGAAGACACGTGGCAAAGTTGGATTGGGTGGAGGACAAGGGAGGAGGGTGATATATCAATTCAATATCATGCCCGCTTCCCATTCTCACCTGATAACGGTCCCAATAACTAACATGGTCTCCGCACTGGCCTGATAGGTGGTAGGCCCATTTTATTTTCCCTTAATATGATTCCGATTTCTGCGGGAACCCAATAGAAGACACATATAACCATAAATACAAAAATTCAGTGGAAATAACACTTCATTACATTAATATCAAAGAACTTAAATTTGTTTACAGACAGAATGGAAATAAACTAGCTACGACGCCAGTAGCTTATCTCTAAGAAGAGATGTCATGGATACAGGGCTTTGAACTATGTTACAATGAGGCACGAGGGCCTATTTATTATTGAGAAACAATGGAAAACCCTAAACATCCAAAAACCTAATCCTAGGAGATGAAGCGCCAAAACTATGGGCCCCGTTTGGCTAAATTGGTACATCAACTTCCTAGGGATGTAACATTGGCATACGATCTCCATTAGATGTACAAAATACCTCGTTAGAAAGATCTGTATGAGGAATACAAATTTTGAGTAAGGAACATCAGTCTATGACCCATATTTCATCTGATTTTCCCCAAAAATGTCATTTAGGGCCTCAAAATGGCTCTAGAAGTTAAAGACCCGAAAAACTACTAAATATAGTAAATTTTGCTATAATTAAGGAAACCAAAAAAATGAAAGAAACAATCGTGGACCCCAAGTGGAATAGGTGGGTGTCCACCAATATCCACCTGGATCATTCCTCCCCCCTTAGGAAGAAATGTTCCCCATTGCGTTGAGTTTCTCCATGAGACGAGGAAACTTCTGCTGAACTTGGTCCCTAGTGAACCACTTGCCTTGGTGCAGGAGTTGTCCAAATTTGACAACCTGATACAGTTGGATCTTCTGTTGGAAAGTGTTCTTGATTAGCATGTACATGATACAATCTTTGGTGGCCTGTTCAATGCAGTTTGGGTTTAACTTTGTTGGTGTGAGTTGTTCTACAATGTTGGAGGTGTCCAGTAGAGATGGGAAGTAGGGCTGAAGGTGGTCCACATTGAATACTAGGTGCAAACCAAGGAATGGTGGAATACTAAGCTCAAAGGCATTGTTCCCTACAACCTTGGTGATGGTATATGACCCATATCATAGCAGGCGAATATTGCAGTGGAGTCTAGTGAGGCGCTCCTTCTGCAAATGTAGCCGCACTTTTTCTTCCACCTGGAAGTTGTGTGGCTACCGATGTTGATCATGTCAATTCTTGTACTTAGCATTGGCTCTTTTGGCTCAAGGGGTCCTGACCCAGGTTAAGAGGTTAAGATTTTCCGACAAAACCCTATAGTACTGGTCCTTTCGGCAATGACCTACTTGTGCAGGCCAAAGTCTCACCCGAAGCAGTATCGGAGGGTGTTGGAACCAGGTTTCCACATCCTGAGAGAGAGTAGGTAATTAAAAGTAGATATGTGTTCTCAGCTTATCAAGTTCACACAGAGTAAGTGGATCCACAAGCTTTTCATAGTATATTCAGTTGATAACCAAAACAGAGCTATTATCATTCACAGATCTAGTCAATATCTTCACATCCACATGCGCAATAGAAATTACCAGCACATAATATCATAAAAGCTGCTTACAGATATATTTGAAGCATAAAAAAATAACACAGATGTATTCACAACTTAAACAAATACCATAGATTCACATCAACATTGAATACAATAGATCCATATATCACATAGATACTTTAACAATACTTCGCATTCATTACTATTCAGATCCACTTACAACCAAAACCATTCTGCGCACATAGCCTAGTGGGGTCTGCACACAGCAGGACTGAGGATCTCCATGCACATAGCTAACAGGAGTCCTTACCCAAAACAAGCCAAAACAAATCTAACAGTTCATATGTAGCATCATTCTTAATTCTTGCCTACCTCTAGACCCAAAATATTCATCTATTTATATCGACTTAGCATACGCTATCCTGTGGTCCACAAACAATGGTTTTCAGACTCTAAGTCTACCCTTTGAACCATTACAATGCGTTCGGGGCTTTGACCCACCCCAAAGCCCCTGTGTTAGACTAAAAAATATACAAAATTCGCAGCTGAGGGATACCTGTTCCAACAGTCCCCCAACACAATATTTTGACTCGTCCTAAGTCACTGTGGTTGTGGGTTCTCCATTGTCACCTGCAGCTGCTTGATTTCATCCACGAGTGGGGGCAACACTTCTTCACTTTGCGCAGAATCATTTTGGACTATCTCAACCAAATTCTGCGAAGTTGGGCCTTCTGTAGCAGCATTAACACTCTCCAGCATCTAGTTCAGTTGTTTGACTACAATGTCGACATCCTGGGATAGCTTGAGGGCCTCATCTGCCCATGGCTTAAGGTGATAACTCAAAGTCTTCTTCCAATGTCGGAGATCTTCCATGTCGTCCCTGATCGCATGGCTGGTGTGCAGTAGGGCCAATCGTTGAGCGGGGACCAGAGTGGTCAATGTAGCTTCCATTTGGTCGAACTCTTCTTCCTTCTGTCGCAGTGATTGGTTGATTTCATGCAGGAGAGGGTCGTGTTGCACCTTGGTCCACAGCTGCATCGATGTTTCAAACAATTCTACACCCTAAGCAATTTGACCTGTAATAACATTTGTGTCCTTTGTAACCAGCGCAACTCACTGGGATCTTAACACTGGTGGTGTCTCTATCTACAACTTGGCCTGTAAGTCTGCAATATGCTGTTCCATCTATGTCTTGACCATATGGATCTCGATCCTGGAGGCCTTTAGCGCTGCAGCTAACCCCTCAATCTTGGCTTAGGGGGTAGCATTAGCTGGGATATCTTCGGTAACGTCTATGCATAGCCCACTAATTAGGTGCTCCAGCTCTGTCTACTGCACGACAACGAGGGTACAGGCAGCCTGTGCCTGGGATGCCTCAGCAGTTTTTTCTTTGATTATATTCTCAACCATATTGAGTTGCTTATGTACTTGACAGTCTCTGTGTTGAATCTCTTCAAATAAGGACTCGTGAAGGAGCTTCAAATGAGGCAGGCAGGCGACATCCAGCTGTACCTCTGTGTAGGCCTATACTTGCACTCCTAAGTTGTGTGGACTCAGTATGAGGGCTGTACCAGGGAGAGGGAAAAGGCAAACTTTTGGCGTACTAATCACTGCGCTGCTTGTTGCTGGGGCTGATCGGACCATACTTGTCTACAAGGTGTCAGTCTTTAACTACAGATCTTGGAGCTCAGCCTAGAGGGTGTTGACCGCGGCTCTCTGCTGCTCTTCCATAGCCATCAATTTGTCTTTTGCATCCAAAGTGACCGCATCTGTGATCTGCTCGAGGTCCCCTTCTGTCAGCGTAACGCCTGGGTTGCATTTTGGTCATTGAGCTCGGTACTTCTTCCATGGCCCTTTAGCAGGGTCACCAGTCCTCTTCGTACCTCGGGGGGAATCAGCAACTTCGGCATCCAAACTTTCTGCTCCCAAATCAGGCTGCGAATCCTTCTATGATGTTTGTTCGGTGCCCTTCCCAGTATTATTATCCTGCTGTGAAGCCATCTATAGTGTCGGTTCAACGCCCTTCCCAGTTTTCTTACCTTGTCATCCAATCTCCTTAGCAGTGGTGGGTTGGGTGACCCTAGTTGTGCTCATTCTTTTAATGCCCTTCATGCCTAATTTGAAGCCAAGCTTCTAGTGTGGAGGCCATGTCGCAATGAAATGGTAAATTTCTTCAAAAACAACCATGTAGGGGAGTGAGACTCACGCCGAATCCTTGCGGCCTCTTATTTGTACATTATGCATGGTTACCTAGAATGCTATGATGCTTTTGTAATTATCATAAACTATTAGCGACAAGCGCGACCGAGAATTGATTGCTACTGCAAGCCCTCTCTGAAATAGGACCTAGAAGACTTGATTGTCATCAATGTGATGTGTGTCCTTTGAGTCCCATATATTTACATATCTCACCCCTTCGTACATATATGTGGTGAGCTTCGGGAGGACCGAGTCCTCAGGGGCTTCCCATGCTACCAACGTGATGAGAAGCAGCAGTCAGGAGTAGTAGAATGCTCAACCATGATCCTGGGCTTCATGTACATTCTCTAGAAATTCTTTGCACAAGAACTATGACCAATTGAAACAGACCCCTTTTTCACATCGTCTTGCCAGCTGAATCACATATATGGGACAGTGGCAACCTGGCATTTCTGCATCAGCTTGCATGCCAGCAATAAGGTACCCATCTGCCACTAGGGTCGTTGACGGTGATAATCATGAATCCTAGAGTATTCTGCTCCACATGGTAATCTTCGCGCACTTTTTTGTCTATCTTTAGTTCATAATTTTTGCTAATGTGCAACATAGGGTCTAGCCCTTCCATGGGGAGACTAGAGATTAGATGAATAATCACAGCATCAATGGGGATGCGATCTTGGATCCACAAGCAGCCATCATGGACCGAGGCAAGCAGCTGGTGGAAAAGTCGGCCCATGATGTTGTAATGGAAAAAATGAGGCATCCTCAACAGGTATAATAGCCCAGAACCAACCAACCCACATGCCCATGGCATGGGGATGATTTTGATCCTGTCATCTTCCAATACCATTTCTAGATATAGTTCTGGTGCCAATTGGGGGAAGGCCACCAAATTTTCCAGGTCGTAGTCATCAAATTTTACCTCATGGAGCTTGCCAAAGGGTTCTCCAATGATGGGGACCTCACCTAGAGTCAACGGAATCTGTAAATAGGTGTGCAAGCCATCAATATTCTTAGGCATTTCAGTCGAAGGCCTGCAAGGCTGAACATAAGGGGGCAACCAATTGATCGGTTCAACGATCTAGGCCTCTTCTTGAGCCGACAGAGATCTCTTCAAGGGGTTGGGAAAACATGCCTGGGGCATCATTCACGGGGAATTCACATTTTGCTGGGAGGTGTGGGGCTTCACCCCAGCCCATTTCACAAGTTTCCCCAACCCCTGTGCTTTTTCTTTCCCTTTCTTCTTTGCCTGGCTTGGCATGGATATAACCTCTTCAACTTCTTGTTCAACTTCCATTACTTCCTTGAATTATTTCACCGTTGAGGTCATGGGCTGAGACGATTCAGCGGGATTGGATGTAGTCATTCTGGCACAAAAAATGAACTCAGGGTGGCTACTATCTTAGGGGGAAGCACGCTCAGACATTAACAAGGCGCGATAGTCACGGATTCGTACAGAACGCCAAGTGCTCAAGATCCATGGAACCCTCTTCTGAGCTATCCTTCTACTTTTATAGCCTTGGAGAAACCAAAGGTTGGGAGAACCTTATCCAGAACTTACCATCAAGTAAATGGATAAAAATATTTGGAAATCACCTCATTTATTATCGGTCGCCTGCTCCTTTCAACGGTAAAATTTTCTTTTTATCCAGTTTTACTATTCCAACAGCTAGTTTTCACACCTCCTGTGCACCTAGTGCACCCCTGTGTTCCCAGCGTACCTCCTACACTTTGAACACACCCCTGCGCTCCCAACTCACCTCTCCAAGCCTCCAAACAGGTAACCGCTCCTTGCGCGTACCATAGTCCTTCCTGCACTTACCATAGTCCTTCCTCCATTAGTCATTTCTTTTACCATATATGGACCAAGCCATTGCTGATGGAACTTCCTTGGGTGTTTCACAAACTGGCTATTGTACAACAGGACCAATTCACCCTCCGCAAATTCCTTTTTCCAAATATGTCGATCATGCCATGCCTTATCTCGAGCCTTCTAGACTTGCTGATGGAAATTAGCCATGAAACGATCTTCCTTGAAAGCCACAAGCTGCGCTAAACACTCCTTCACTAAATCAGGTTCTGCCATGTTTATAAAGGCTGTGATGCACAGACTAGGAACAATATACTCCATGGGCATAATGGCCTCCTTGCCATAGACCATCTTAAAAGGTGTTTTCCCTGTCAACTTCTTGCAGGTGGTTCGATAGGCCCAAAGAATAGACTGGATGTGCACATCCCAGTTTCTACGATCGACGTTACAAACCTTAGTCAGTGCCTGCTCCAAGATTTTAATAAAAGCTTCTACCGCTCCATTTTCCTGTGGATGATACGGTGTGACTTTCACATGGTGGATCCAAAATTTTTCAGTCAAGGCATGTATCATTTCATTAACAAAGTGCGTACCTCTATCTCTCATTAAGATCTTTAGACAACCAAACCTGGTCAGAATCTACTCAAAAATGAAGTGCGCAGTGGTATCTGCAGTGCAATCCTTCATAGCTTGTGCTTTGGCCCATCTGGTTACATAATCAGTGGTAGTTATGATGTAGCACGCACCTGTCCTCTTTCCTAGCAGGTTGATAGCCCCCACAAAATCAATGGCCCACTTTTCAAACACTTGCAGGGCCAACTGCGGTTGCAGGGCCATTTAATCTCTACGTGATGGCCTTCCTATCCATTGGCACATATCGCAGGATTTCCAATAGTTATGAGAGTCACTATGCAATGTGGGCCACCATAGCCAAGCTCTCAAGGTCTTCTGCGTCATTGATTTCCCTGCGTAGTGACCTCCTGCCACACTCTCGTGAGCTTCTGCTAATATAGCATGCCTTTCATGCTCCAAAACAAATCTTCGTAGCACTTTTTCAGCTTCTGATTTATATAGATGGCCTACGATGATGCTAAAATCTACTGCACGGGTTACCAACTCTTTCTTTTGTTGTACCGAATACTCCGCAAGTGCCATCCCCGTAGTCAGGAACTGACTGATGTCAGCGAAGTGCACATCAAATACCTTAATAGAGAACAGGTACACATCAAGCAATCCCTCTTCTAGGTTGGTCGGTTCTTTGCCACTTTCTATTCGAGACAAGTGGTCCAGCCCAGCATTCAACTTCCCCGGCTTGACAATGATCTCAAAGTCATATTCCTGAAACAATAGTAGCCATTAGCAGATTTCCCCCCCAACACAGGCGTATTCACCAAGTACTTCAAAGCCGAGTGACCTGTAAACATTTTGAAGTGCCCTCCTACTAGATAATGCTAGTATTTTTGCAATGTGTAGACCATGGCCAATCCCTCCCACTCTGTAGTGGAGTAGTTGCGCTCCGCACCAGAAAGTTTCCTACTAGTGAATGCAACAAGATGATCAATATCTTTGTCTCCAGGCCGCATAAGGATAGCTCCTAGGGTGATCCCTAATGCATCTACGTGAACATGGAACACCTTCGCCCAGTCAGGAAAGATGAAAATAGGCACAGATACCATCTTTTCCTTGAGTAGCTCGAAGCTCTTTTGACATTCATCGTCCCAAGAAAAAGAAACATCCTTCTTAAGAAATTTTTCCATAGGTGTTGTGATCAGCGCATACCCTTGAATGAACTTCCTGTATTAGCCTATGTGTCTGATAATCATGTGCAGCTATTTCTCAGTTGTAGGTACTGCCAGGTTTATGATAACTACGACTTTGGAAGGATCAACCATCAATCCTTATCGACAAACTATGTGACCGAGCAACATCCCGAAGGGTATGCAGAATATGCACTTCTTCATATTCAGGGAAATCTGGTGCTTTCTATAGGTATCCAACATCATGTGCAGGTTCGAGACATGCTTCTTCACCAATCCGAAGATGGTCCAGTCAGAAAAATAAACCTCCAAAAACTTGTGTATGAACTCTTTGAACACTGCGAACACTACCCGCGAAAAGATGGCAGGGGCATTCTTGAGCCCAAACGGCATGAAAATGTACTGAAAAGATCCCCATTCAGTGGTGAATGTAGTTTTGTTGTGATCTTCAGGTGAAATTATGATCTAATGGTACCCTGAGAACGCATATGTGCACAAATATGCTTCCTGTCCCCCCATGATGTCAAGGATTTCATCTCAGAATGGTGTAGGGAAGGGATCATGTACACAGGCATCATTCAATCTGTGCAGGTCAACACAAATATGAATTTCTCCCTTATTCTTTTTCTAATGAACCACCGTCGGACTTACCTAGTCTAATTGTTCGACTGGTTAGATGATACCTACGACGAGAATTTTGTCAATTTCTTCCTTGACTATTTTTTTGTACTTGGGGTCATCCGATAAGGCCGCTACTTCACAGGGTGCACATCTGTTTTTAAAGTGATGCGCATGACTCCTAGGTCCCCTATAATCCCTTTGAGTTCTGAAATTTTTTTCGGGAATAAGTCCTGATATTCTGTGAGAAGTTCTGCAACTTTTCCTACCGTATCATCATCCTAGTAGTCCCTAACTTTAGCCAGCTTAGGTTTCTCCTCTGTTCCAATGTTGACTTCTCGCAGCTTAAAAGGCTTAGTGACATCGACAGTCTGTAGTGGGGGTCTAGCAACTACGCACTCTCCCTCCGAATCTAGGATAGAGACATTTTGTGGATCGTCATCACACTCTTGTATTTCTAAATTGTGGCAGTTGACAATATCTTGCATCTGCATTTCGCATGTTAGTGCCCCAAGTGTTGCGTAAGGGCATGATTCATCAAATACGAAGACATCTATATCCTACAGAGCTTCGTTGAGCTCCTCCATTCCACCTACCAACCCAAATCTCCCTACAAGTTCATCCTTCAATGTTTCCCAATGGCAGGTGCTTTGGTGTAGCTCTGCATCTAAATACCATACTGTGGGGATTGGCCCCAAGGCATGAATAAAAAGGTGAACCCATTCTTCCGTAGTTCGTTCACACCATTTCCTCACCCAAGAAAACAAGTGTTGGTGTGGGTCCCCTGGGCCAAAGAAAGTCTTTACGCACAGGTGAACCGAACGTTCAAATCGCAGGACCATCATATCTCGACACTCTTCCCAATCCTAGAACATCCCTTTATCCTTGTCCCACCACCTCACAGGTGTTGCACGCATGGTTATATTAAGAGCCCATAGCCTCTATTCCCTTGGGACTTTAGCTTCAAATGCTCGCAAAAATTCATTAATACTACCAAAACCATCAAAGTAGGGAAGTTCTCTTACCTCTGAGGAGATGCATCAAAAGTTCTTTGTGATTCTAAGACATTGCATGGCAGATACATCATGTAACTAATTCTGCCAATTTTCCATCTCCCCGTCGGATTCAGAGAAACATTCGTTGTCCTTTTCCCAACAAAGCATACCGTCAGCTATAGGATTGATCCAATCTTCGTCCTGAGCAGTTAACTTATAGATATGATACACATCCTCTTCTTCACACACTGGTTCTGTATACCATTCTCCTTCTGTAGGGTTTGTTAGGGTCCTATAATAATAGGGTTCATAAATTTTGAATTGACTTTGATAGTCTTGTAAATATGTACACACCTTTCTTTCTGCAAGTTGTTTTCCCATATTTTGAAAAATGAAAAATAAATAAAAAAAGAAAAGAGGGTAAAAATTCCTAAAATAAATATCAAAGGACTTAGAAAAAATGGACCCCAAAAGAAAAAAGAAACAAAATAAGACATCAAAGTGAGCAAGTCAAAATGCCACTGCTATTTACTTTTACTGCAAGAAAAATGACTATATGCAGAGTGTCGATAAATGCCATAATCCATGATCAGTTAAACAATTTAATCTTAACTTTTCATGCTTTCAATTTCATGTTTTAGATAGAGAATAAAGATATGTCACATAGTTTAAACTTGACAAATCAGTGGATAGGTAGAGAATAATGAGGAGCTCAATAGTTTAATTAGAGCCCTCGGATGAAATAAGGTTAGACTTAGATAGTTTTATGCTTTGAAAGAAAAATGTTTTAGGGTTGCAAGCCTAAATGCACCCATGAAAATGAAGTAAAAAATGTTAGAAATAAAGATGGGTAGGTAGAAAGCAGTTGGACAAGCATGTAATAAAGCATCATCAGAAAAAAATTACTAATTTCCCTTCCCCTACAAATATTCAGCATTCTAAACTATCAGTTAAAAAGGCTCAGAGAATTTCTCTAACTTTTGTTGGGACCAGACCCAAGGCTCTATGACTGATTAGTTAAAAATATTGAATTGCTACACAAAAACCATATTTATTAGCATTTATCCTTCATTCATAATCATAATCCCTTTTTCTAAGTAAAAACCCATTTCACTTATCAAAGTAAAAACCCTAAATAGCTAATTTCATTTCCTTTCAAAAAATCATTCAAAAACCCATAAAATGAATTTATTCTAAGTTAAAGTGTGAAAAAATAAAACAAAGACAAGCTATCCTTCATTTGCAATTTACTTAGTGTTAAAAAAAGTATTTTATTCATTATAGACATTATCACTTTTCATATTAATTTCTAATTTATTTGTTAACTCCCTAAACTATTTACTCCCGTATAATATTAACCCTTATACATAAAATAACCCGCAAACCCTCTATTTTACGGTTAAACCAATGTTTAAATACTGCATTTGCGCAATATTAAATCCCGCCCTTATCCCATTGGTTTAAAACATATCAATAAAACAAATACCCTGGCCCCTATGGTTTTTGAACAACTACCAAATGTTGAAAAAACTATATAATAAAGCCTGCACCCATATGTATGATTGAAATGTAATATTCCCAATTAGGGACTGTTAGCAAGACATGACTAAAAAACGCATTTTTCAGGAATGTGTGCTACAGGCTTGCAAACCAGCCCTTGGATCCCTTAGATCTGAATATCTAAGACCTGAATCCAAGAGGGGATGAAAAACAAATCCTTCTAGGTGGGTTAAACAAGTCTCCTACACCTAGTACAGCTGGAAAATGCCCAAAAATGGGACTGCAACACTATGCAACAAGACTGCTTCAGAAATAACGCAGTTTATCTATAGAAAAAGTAGGAGGCAAATAAAATGTTCTTCAATAGTATTTACAACAGCAAAATAGATGTATAATGAGGCCCATGAGATACATAGTTGGAAATACAAGACATAAACAATATAAATCCCCTCAAAAGAGGTATTGCAACCAC
This sequence comes from Pinus albicaulis, assembly GCA_034641835.2. NCBI lineage: Eukaryota > Viridiplantae > Streptophyta > Pinopsida > Pinales > Pinaceae > Pinus > Pinus albicaulis. Next base: position 1,345,626,932 of record CM076570.1, on the reverse strand, counting down.
ACGAATGGACTGAAGCTGCCTTGACAGCGTTATTTTATTAGGTTACGAACTTTTGTTGGTTACATATCAGATCTATAGCAGATCTGTGCATAAAAAGTCAGATCTATATCAAATCCATGCACTAGAAAGGCTCCTCTTTCAGATCCCCTTGGAAATTTGGGGTTTACACCAAGCATAAGCAGTAGATCTGAGATCTAAGGCAGCTGATCTGCAGAATGATTTAGAATTTCTAAAGAAAATACATCAGTATTCAGATCAGATCTGAATGGAACATGGATTAGATCTGCAATCCATGTATCACCATAGTGAAGGGAAGATTCCCAACACTAGAGATCTCTCCAAATGGTGCACTCAAACTCCCTGCAACACCACCTACAAGAATAATGCAGATCATGCATAGACACTGTGCTGTAGGGTATAGATAGTTGTTGGCCACATGCCAAGATCAAGAAATGATGCTCAATCAGTCCAATAAACTTCCTCCAATAGAGAAAAAGGCTCCTCCACTGAAAAAGGGCATTGAAATGTCTTAGATCTGAATAGATCTAATCTCCACTTGCTACAACTTGCAAAGACAACCAAACCCTCAACAGGATCTGAGTTGTAGTTGAAAGGAGAAGCTTGGCCTCAAGCCTGATAGTGGACTATGCGATACAAGACTCTCCTTAGAGATACTCAATGGGAAGAGGTGGAGTTCCTAAACAGGAGATCCCAATGCTAAACGGCATTTGCAATCTAGGCTAAACAACCAAAGAAAGATATATGGTCTAAACAAACAATATATCAAAATATGATATCATTCAACAACCCCTATATGCTGCCATCCCCTTCCTCATATATATTAAGAGCTTGTAAACCCTAAACCACCTTCAATGAGATATTCTCTTTCACACAAACCATCTCCTTCTAGAACTGCACTGTGCATCAAGGAGGTTCACTATATCTAGACAACGTTGTTGATTTGGTCTTGTTGACCCAGTTAGATGGCTCAATCCCTTTCACACATAAGTGTGTCTTATTAAGGTAGCCTAGATTTAGCCTTGTTCACACGGGGCATTTATTTATTTTGTTGTTTTAGGATTTTTTATTGTCCTCCCTTACACATTTATTCATGAAGAAAGAAAAGTAAAAAAATTTGAATATTCCTATTAGCTTGGGCTAATTAGGAATATTACAGTCCTCCCCTCCAAAATGTTGCTTGTCCTCAAGCAACTTGCAATGACTTTGCAAAATCTCCAATGGAATTGTCTCCTCCCAAGAATATAAGTTTTCCTTTGGTGAATGAACCAAATAGTTGTCATCATGAAGAAGTGGGAGATACAGAGAAAGAACCATGTGTTGTCCATTGGCCTTCTGAAGGCTTGAGAGATGGTAAGTATTGGGTGCTTCAACCCCCATGAGAGATTCCAATATCCATGCTATCATCCAAACAAAGTGAGCCATCCTTGGTAGCTCATAGAAATAATCACCAATCCCCTCCTTATGCAATTTATAGGGGCTACATGGCTAGAAATGAGAGATAATAATGTCCAAATTATGCTGTCTCTCCCTCCATTTATGATAAATGTGGAGCTGTTGATCCTGGGCTGAAATAATATAGTCCTCATGAAGCCAAAAGAGACTTGGAACCTCATGATTCCCTTCATTGATTCTAGGTACCCTCCTTGCCCAATCTTCCATGCATATAGTGAATGGAGTATCATCACCATATGTGCTCCAAAAGAAACATGGACTAAGTGTCATATGATATATTGGATGGTGACAATAGTCCCTCCATTGAGACCAACATTGTTCTTCCTCTTGCTGCCTCAAAACATAATGCAATAAGTGGTCATCCAACCACCTTCTTGCTGTCATAAGCTTCTCCAAATCTTGAAAATAGTAGAGGATGAGTGGTGTTGGCTGAATATGATTCAAGAAACACATGTCTTGCCACAAATTCTCCCATATGAGAGACTTCTCCCAAAGACATAAGTCAAACATATGGCCTTTTCCATATAGAAACAAAAGATAAAGTGTTACAATTGTAAATTATGTTATCCTCCTCTTGAAGTATGCATGAATATGGGAAGTTTCATTTCCCATGGAAACACCCAAAAAATGTGTCATCCATCCTATCATTTCCCCAACAAAGATCAGAGCATCATCATCATCATGTGGGACCAAAATCAGCAATACATAAACAATAAAATGAAATGATAGAAGTGGATCATAGTCCCATAGGTGGAACCAGCGCAGTGCATCTCCTTCCTGCATCAAATCTAGATGTGGTAAGTGGGTCTCCCACCACTTACTTGCTGCCCATAACATATCTCCATGGCTGAAAGTGGGAGATATATTTGGTGCCTTAGGAAAGCACCAATCATGCTGCAAAATCTCCCTTTGTTCACCAAAGGAGTGGCCATATTCAGAAATAGTTTTGGCCCAAAGTTGGCCATGAAGTTTATAAGGTATAACATTCCTCTTTGGATTCATGGCCTGCATATACATAGTAAAATAATGCATACAATCAGAAAATAATATATGATTTACATAAGTATGCTTTTCATCAATAGTCCTCCTCAAACAAATGGAGTGGTGCATAGATCTATCCCCTTCCTCAAAAAGAGAAAGAGAGGGTTGAATTAAATCTTCCATAGAGTTATATTGCTGCTCCATCTCCATATGGTACATGCATATTTGATAATGCTTATATAAATCTTCTTCGAAGCCTTCCCACGTGAATCCATTCAAGATAATATGGTGTGTTCTAATGAAGTCAGTGGGACTAGAAAGAAAAATCTCATAGGCTGCATATAGTAGTTTTTCTTTGAGCCTTGATTCTCTAGTCAAATAGATGTGATTATGAAATTTAATGACCCCATAAAGAACTCTATACCTCCTATCTTTCATTTTCCCATCAAGAACCTTACATGTGAAGAGGTTCTTGGAATATTCTACCAATATTTGGGACTCCCAATATGGATCTAGACTTCCCAACAATGACAGCATTGCAGAGTTTTGAAATGAAGTAACTGTCACATCATGGTTCTCCTCCTTGACGTGTTGAATGCCAAATTCACATGTTGGAGTGTCTTAGCTCCACCTTTGCTGCCTCTCTTGCAGTTGATCTTGCTCAAGACAAGATTGAAGTTCATGGAAGTCAACCTCCTTTTGGAAGGTCTCTTTCTTCCAAAACTTCCATAGTTTGGCCCATGCATACAAGAGTGTTGGTACCCTCTTGTCATCTTCATAAATATTCTTGGTGTATAGATATCATTTTCTGCCCCAAGAATATGGAGTGGCCATTTGACATCATGCTAATTTCGTTATAGATTTTTGAATTCTTCTTTTCCAACGCAAATAGATGAGTAGAAGATAGCAAAGGCAATTTCAGAAATTTGTTTAGCCCTCCTTGGAGACCATGAATAGATCTCAACGTTGTGGTAGCTGCCCTCAAAGCTCCTTCCTTAGCCAAATATGTCATTTCTGCACATAGTTGAGAGAACAATTTATTCTTCTTCCAATCAGGGGGTCTCCCTGGTGGGATGCCTCCATGTAAAGAGACATCAAGATCTGAAGTAGACTGTATTAATGAGTGGACTAATTTGTCCCTCTCCTTGCTGCATACATCAGTCTCCTCCTCATGAATATAAACCCCTTGAAATAAACAAGGGTGCATGCTCCTCATCAGTGGATGTTGATCCATCCTTCCTCCTCTTGCTTAGAGCAAGGTGTTATTGCTCAACAAGACTGTCTCATGATGCTCCTCAGGAACCATTTACAAAGATGGAAAAGCTCCTTCCCTTGAAGTAATAACTCCATGTCCATCCCCATGTGGTGATGGTTCTTCTTTGAAGTGACAACATTGTTATTTCCTTCTTGTTCCTTCTCCTCATAAATATTTGAAAGCACCTCATTATCAATGAGAGACCTTAGATCTTGGTCTTCCCTTGAAAGAGGAATCTCCATGACTTCCTTTTGAGAATAAATCTCTTTATGTAATGGGGATCTTGCCCTTGACAAAGCATCACATAGATTTTTATCCCCCTCAACAGAAATATGAAGTGGAGTGATCTTAACAGATCTTTCCAACTCATGCAAGGGTTTTGCATGCTCATGCTTTGCTAGCTTAATCAAAGTTGTTTCAATTTTCTTTACATCAAATGTCTTCACCATTCTCCTAGTGAATCTTTCATAGCTAGATATATTTGCATTCTTCAATGAAAGAGATTCAAAGAACCACCAAGCATAAGCTTTACCTTTAAGATGCAGCGTTGCTACCTTAAGGGCTTCCTTTTTTGGAACTTGATGTAGATCCAAATATGATTCTATCTAACTTATCCATGCTTCAGTTGTGCATGTGGATGATCCATAAAAATTTGGCAGAAAGAATCTACCTCTTCTCCTTCTATTGTACTTGCTGGATCTCCTTTCCTCCTTGAGCTGGCAAAACTCTAGGAAGCTTAAGTGCTCCTCGATTTTCCAAGAATGGGATTCATACTCCTGAAGATAATCACCCAAAGTCTCCTCCTTTGGTGCATCTTCCTCCTTCATCTGTCTTGCAACAAATCTAGGCATAGAATAAAATTCTGGATCTGATTTTGTAGTTGAGTTCTTGCACATATAAGATGAAGAACTAGGGATTTATTCATGTACAGATCTTCCTAAGGGACCTACAGGTCTTACCCTCTTCATTCTCTCTGATAAAGTGTTTTGTCTCTTGCTTTTCGTGTCTTCAATGTAATCAATATTCTTCTTTTGTATTTCCCTTTCTTGAAAAGACATATTGGTTTCTCAGTAAACACATGTTGTGCCAAGATGATGCTTTGATACCACTACAATATTCCTAATTAGGGACTGTTAGCAACACATGCCTGAAAAATGCATTTTTCAGGAATGTGTGCTACAGGCTTGCAAGCCAACCCTTGGATCCCTTAGATCTGAATATCTAAGACCTGAATCCAAGGGGGGATAAAAAAAAATCCTTCTAAGTGGGTTAAATAGGTCTCCCACACCTAGTACAGCTAGAAAATGCCCAAAAATGGGACTGCAACACTATGCAACAAGACTGCTTCAGAAATAACGTAGTTTATCTACAGCAAAAGAAGGAGGCCAATAAAATGTTCTTCAATAGTATTTACAACAGCAAAACAAATGTATAATGAGGCCCATGAGATACATAGCTATAAATACAAGACATAAATAGTAGAAATCCCGTCAAAAGAGGTATTGCAATCACATGAATGGACTGAAGTTGCCTTGACAGTGTTATTTTATTACAATGAAAACTGTTTTTGGTTACATATCATATATAGAGCAGATCTATGCATAAAAATTTAGATCCATATCATATCCATGCACTAGAAAGGCTACTCTTTCAGATCCCCTTGGAATTTTGGTGTTTACACCAAGCATAAGCAGTAGATCTGAGATCTAAGGCAGCTGATTTATAGAATGATTTAGAATTTCTCAAGCAAATACATCAATATTCAGATCATCTCTGAAAGGAACATGGATTAGATCTGCAATCCACAGATCACCACAATGAAGGGAAAATTCCCAACACTAGAGAGCTCTCCAAATGGTGCACCTAAACTCCCCGTAACACCACCTATAAGAATAACACAGATTAGGCATAGAAACTATGCTATAGGGTATAGATAGTTGTTGGCCACATGCCAAGACCAAGAAATGATGCTCAATCACTCCAATACACTTCCTCCAATAGAGAGGAAGGCTCCTCCACTGAAAAAAGGCACTGAAATGTCTTAGATCTGAATAGATCTAATCTCCACTTGCTGCAGCTTGCAAAGACAAGCAAACCCTCAACAAGATCTGAGTTGTAGTTGAAAGGAGAAGCTTGGCCTCAAGCATGATAGTGGACTATGCAATACAAGACTCTCCCATGAGCTACTGAATGGGATGAGGTGGAATTCCTAAACAGGATATCCCAGTGCTAAACAACATTTGCAATCTAGGCTAAAGAGCCAAAGAAAGCTATATCACCTAAACAAACAATATATCAAAATACGATATCATTCAACAACCCCTACATGCTGCCATCCCCTTCCTTATATAGATTAAGAGCTTGTAAACCCTAAACCGCCTTCAATGAGATCTTCTTTTTCACATAAACCATCTCCTTCTAGAACTGCGTTGTGCATCAAGGAGGTTCATTGTATCCAGACAATGTTGTTGATTTGGTCTTGTTGACCTAGTCAAATGGCTCAATCCCTTTCACACCTAAGTGTGTCTTATTAAGGTAGCCTAGATTTAGCCTTGTTCACATGGGGAATCGATTTATTTTGTTGTTTTAGAAGTTTTTATTGTCCTCCCTTACACATTTATTCATGAAGCAAGAAAAGTAAAAAAATTTGAATATTCCTATTAGCTTGGGCTAATTAAGAATATTACATAAAACGTTGCATGATTGTTTTAATTTAACATATAAACCTTATACCCACTGCCTATTATAAAGCCTAAGGTTTAAAACTTTGTTTGAACGCCTATTCATAAATTTTAAACCTCCCCGTCGCATTAATAAACCTTGGCCCCACTACCAAATCCTGATGCACCTTTCGCAATCGAACCCCAAGATCCAACAGCAGAAAATCCATATTGCAAATAAACTTGCGCGATATTACCCATCTCAAATTTCTGCGAAATGGGTGGTATTATGATTTCCTCTCTCCTCCACGTGGTTGATTTTCATTAGATCGTGTAGGTTTACTCCAAAACAACTTACCACTGAAATAGCATGCGATAACCACTTATGGTTTTGACTCTTTGAGCTCAAAAATCACCTTCTCGCCTGATATGACCACCATTAATTGTCGTCGCCTGTGAGCCCTAATATGCATAATAAAAGTTGGAAATGCATTCGTTTACTATCTTTTCTACGCACAACCTCTGTTTAAGCCACCCCAACTGTAAAACAAGAAATTTCCGCCATTTTTATGCCAAAATATTGTAAATTTTAGGTTGTACCCCTTGGAGATTGCAGAGGAGCTTTTAGTTTCTCTAGAGATCAGAAAGAAGTCGTTCAACCCATTCAAAGACCTTGGAAACTACTTCGAAACCATGTATCTACGAATAATGGGTTTTCTTCCAAAATATGAGCCTGTTTTTAGTGTTTAAAAGATCTTTAAAAAGACAATTCCAATTAGAGCTTAAAATCATCCATAGAACCCTATCAAAAGTCCAAAAAATAGGCCAAACCCTGTCAAAATTTCCTAAAAATCCCTGTTTATGCTGCACCCTATTTTAAAACACCAAGTTGAGCCCAGAAACCTTCTGAAGTTATCCTAAGCCTCTGTGCCCAATATCAAATGGCTCTTTAGTCCAATCATAACCTAGGAAACCCTTGTTTCTTGTTTAAAACCAGTAAAAGTCTATAAAATCCTATTGAAGAATCCACATTTGGAAGAAAAATCCCAAAGAAAAGGCCATACTTTTCCTATTTTATCCAATAAACCTCTGCTTAAGTAAGAATACTTCTGCAAATTGTCTAAACTTGCAAAAGTAGCCAAAATGCCTAAAAAGTAGAGCTCTAGCAATCCTGAAGGTTCCAAATTGCAAAAATCAACTCCAGCCATGACTTCTAAGACTGCTATTATTGTAAATCCTTTACAACCCCCTGTCATAGATATTGACCACATTCCATTAGTTGATGTTTATTACAAAATATCAGACCCAATTGTTGAGTTTAATATGCTATATGTTCATAAATGGAGCTATGAGAAATCTCTAGATAATGAAGGAGAAGTCCAGATTTGGGAATCACACTTGCCCAAATATGTTTTCCCATTAGCTCATCCATGTCAAGAGGTCATTAGATTATGTTAGCAGTATTATGTGCCTGATTAAAGATCTATAGTAAATCCCAACAAAGAAGTGTTTTGAAACATTACTGTTGAATCCATCAATCAAATGTTACAGCTCAAGCCTGACCCTCAAGCAGTCCCTTTATCCAAAGAGGCCCTTACCAAGTTTTACATTGGCCTTGACTTCCCTAAGAGATTTCAAATATTCCAAATATTCATGCCCTTGCATGTAGAAATTCCTAAAATCAATCCCCCATATTCTACTGTCAAGTTTCCACAAGGGTCCACACATTGAATTTCCATGTTATCTTTCATCCTAGGGTATTTCACTGATGAATCCATTTTAGGTTTCCTATCCAATTTTACCCCAGGACAACCCCCATTTGTTATATTTTATTATGCTGGGTATATTGCAGATAATATCCATGACCAATTGATCAAGTTTCCAACTAAAGGAATGTTCAGATACACTTTCTTCCTCTTCCACATGTTTTTATATTTTCAAGTAGATATCTTTCTAGTAACTCTTTAGAAATTTGATATTGAAGAAAATCCTCTTTCAGTTATTTTCTGGACCTCTTTGCTCAGGAAAGAGTGTACAAATTTCACTTATGCATAGTTTTCAAAATTATTCATACATCTAGTGATCAAAATGTTAACAAAAATAGAACAGCCAAGGATAAATGAAGAGATGAAGAAGATATTACAGTTATCAGAGAAAAATAAAGTTGGTGATTAGTACTTGTATGAAAAACATACTGAGATTAGATTTTTTGGGTCAAATTTGTTACCTTACAAGTTACCCAAACATGTTTCAATGAGGGTCTTTGCCTTGGAGTATATCAGGAAAATTCTAAACTCTGATTCTATAAATTTCATTGCAGCCAAGAAGAAAACACAGTTTAAATTGAAGAATCAAATAGGGCCATTCATTTGCAATCATAGAGATGCAGAAGCAGAAGTAGCTAAAGAGCTATTGGAGTATCGATTTGAAGAGAGCTTTTCCTAGAATTATGATCCCTAAGGAATTCTAAGTAAAATGAGTGTCAAATGTAAGTTAACACCCTTCATTCATGAGCAAAAACTAGAGATAGAAAAATATGCCAATATGACTAAGTGGACTGAAAATACTTTAACAGATGCAGTAAAGAAAAGTGATACTAGTCACACTTTACAAGTTGCAGATCAAACAGAGACATCCACCAAGAGAGTAAGGGAAGAAGGTTCATTTTTTTCTGAAGCCACTACTGAAACTAGGTTCAAATTGACATATAATAAAAATCCTAAGTTAAATGCAGTAGGGACAGAGAAGGTAACAATTGATATAGATGATACAGATACACCAGAGACAAATTTTGATACTGCTACATCCATCATCAATGAGATAGTTATTGAGAATCAGAATGAAGAACAGGTTGAAAATTCCAATGCAAAAATAGTAGAAAAACAACATAACATGGAAGCATCATCCTCATAGACAGTAGAGGAAAAGGATCTAGATATCAAGGAAAAGTAAAAAAAGATAAGGTCAAAGAATGAATAGATGAAAATTGAGATTTACTCTCAATATCTCAAGCAAAATCCAAATATTCAAAACAGGATTTTATCAACCTTTGATTATTCCAATAAAAAGTTGATCATGTCATTATTACAACCTACATTAAAGGTACCAAAAACAGTTGCAGACTACAAAAAGGCTGACATAGAATTGCCAACATAAAGCATACATCCACTTGATCAAATATAATTTCATAGACAAAGCTTAGAGACGTTGTATTCTACTATTACAACCGAAGCTATGAATGTTCATAAACTTGAGAACACTATTACAAACATGAAATACTATATGAAAGTGGACAAAGCTGCATTATATGCTAAGGATCTCATAGTCAAATCGTTAGAAGAATTGGTAATTAAAGTGGGATATGACCCTACAAATGTCAATGCAACAAAATTGTTACTAAAGAAAAATAATGAGGACATTGAAGCATTAAGGAAACAACTTAAACTTCCTTCAAGTGAACATCCCCAGTCCAAAGAAATCATATAAGAACAGAATGAAAAAGACGACATGATGAACATCATATTTCAACTTACAAGACAGATCAAAGAAATGGAGATTCATATGGACAAACTTGTCCATGAAAATGAAACAATAAAAGCACAGGATCCACCTACAGTTATCCCTATGGTCACTACAGTTGTGCCTTCAAATCTAGTTGAAGAGTTGGCTCCTAAAGTTCCACTGGCTACTGCAATGCTAGTGACATCATCTACAACAACAACAGAATCATCTGCTACAACAACTCACCGTACAGATGAGGCCAGCAAGCTAGTAAAAGCTATGGAAGAAATGTCACTTCAAATAAGTGAAATAAATCGATTGAAAAAGGTGATTGAAGAGCTTGAAAATTCATAGAAATTGGCTCAAAGCAATGCTAAGACTCATGAACAAAGAGCTAATAGGTTAAACGAAGAGCTGAAGAATATACAAAAGGAATTGACTTTAAAGGAACCAGTATCGTATGTGAAAAATCATCTTGGAACAAGATCATTGAAGCCATCCATGATGTGTGGCCTTCAATTCAAATAATATTTGAACAAAGAGATTTACTTCTAGCAGCGCAAGAAAAAATTCAGAAAACTAAAAATGAACTGGCTGACAAACCAGAGAAGCTTTAAATATGATCACATTCTGTAACAGCAAGAATAGACAAGAGTTAGAAGAGCATCAAATTACTGACAAGACTAAAACAATCCTAGAAATTAGGAAAGTTACTACAAAGAAGAGCCTGGTGAAGCAACTAGAAGAAAAATGTGAGAATATGAATACTACCAGAAGCAGGTTTATGGTCAAATTTGCAAATTTGAGGAAAAAAGGACTACCTGACATTTTGGTGTTAAATGAGAAACTTATGCCTCAGAATGAATATGATAAAAGGATCAGAGAATATGCAAAAGAGTGGGTACGTAAGATACCAGGACAAGGAACCCCCACTGGAAAAGTCTTGCTTAAAAGTTTTGAAGATTTATTCTATCTGCAGCATGAGAGAAGACATTTCTTTGTCATCAAGCCAACTTTTTCTAGATACACTGAAGCAGACGAAAACTTCAAGAAAATAAAGAAGATACAAATTCCTAAAAATGAATATTGGCAGTCACTGACAGATTTACTATGAAAGGTAAAAGGTTGGCAGATGAAAAGAGAAAAAAACCATTTGTTGATTAATAGTCAAAACAAATTTTTTACAGTAGTAAACATATTTTACAATGTTTAAAGAGTATCCGAGTTTAAAATATTATCATAGATTAAAGAGAATCAGTGAAAGAGTATCAGACAAGGCATATCATATTTCAAAACAAACTTAAAATACCTAAATCCAGCAAGGAGGACACCAAGGCAGCCAGATGCACCTCATCCTAAAGCAGTTTCTATTTTATTTGGATAGATAGCACAACTTGCTGATTTGTTAAGCATCTATCTCTATTTTATTGTAAATATATTTCTTATTTCCCTTACATAATTCCTAGAAGCATTCTAGGATATTTTGTAAACAATTATGTATATATACTTAATATTTTGAAGTATTTTTGGTGTGGAATAAATTGTTGGAGATTTATATAGGCATTTTTGTTGGACTTGAAGGCATTTTGTGTTTCAAATTTTGAGTAGCAAACTGGATTGAACCAACTAGCATCATATTTCAGGATTCATGTGATGAGCTATTTGGAGTGAAGTATTTTCCTACTTGTCATTGTTATCTTTCTTTGTTACATGCATGCATATATGTGTTCTAAATTTGAATGTATAACTAGGAGTATTGCTACAAGATTTGTTAAAAGCACTCTGTCTTTAACTAATTATCATTTCTATGTTTTCTGCTGATTTCTAGTGTAGGGAGCCCTTAATTGTTCCCTATCTAATTTGACCTCCGCCTACTACTTCCCTTTTCTGGATCAAAGGATTCTTAATTTCCCTTTATCCCGATCATACCATCTCACCAAACAACTTTCCAGGATCTTCAAGGGTTATCTATCTTTCCCTGAAAACATTTGACTTTTTGGCCTTGATCCCAGTTCTGTTTGCTTGACTTTAACTCCTTAGCCCAATGGACAATTATATTTCCCACTATCCATCTCTTCAAGTGTTTTTTCCCACCAAATCAATTAAAACCAAACCAATTTCACATCATAACTAGCCTAATATTTATAAATCAAAACAAATTTAAATTTTATAGAGAGCGCTCTCTGAACCCTAGGAAGGCTAGATCCTAGAGTTTGAAAGTTGGTCTATGGTTACCTCTAGTTTTCTTGACTAAAAGCCAAAAATCTCACAACTAAAGATTTACTAGAGTGATAACATATTGGCAACTCCGCTGGGGAACTAACCAATCCTCAGTCATAAAATGAGTCTTAAAGGAAATCATTTTATTCATCCTTTTACTTTAAGATTTCTTTTATAAGTTGTGAGTATTAAAAACCTATAATTCTGGCTTCTAGGAAAATTTACTATACCAGGTCTAACCCGTATCCTAAACCTGTTGTTATAGTAGACAACCCAGACCGAATTGGCAAAAAGAAAAAACAGATAGAAGATTTAGAAGCTGAAGTGTCATTAATAAGATTCAATTCATTACCACAAGAGTTAGGAAGTTTGCAAGATATAGATTTTGATCTGAAATTTGAACATTCTTTATTTAGAAGAAAATATGAAAGTAATTTAAATAATGTTGTTTTAGACCTTGTTTTTATTTCATTCTTGGAAACAAACAGAAAAAACATTATAGTAGAATCTAGATTAAAGAAAGTTGAACATCAGACTAAAATTGAAGAAATTAATGCTACTATTCTCAAAGATATTGATGAAGTTATTGAATTAGCTCAATTGTTAGCATATACAACTAAGCTTTCAGTTTCACAGTTATATACCACCATAATACCAGCTGTAGATTCATCTCTTGATGCTGCTACATCATATATAGTTTCCAATACCAATCCATATACAGATCCATTTATCCATAGAATACCTTTACAACCTAGAGTACTATTTCCATCATCCACTCCATCTACTACATCCACTATTTCACCTTCTATTTTTTCAAACACATCATTCTCATTCCCTAGTATTTCTACATATATTCCAGTTTCACTTCCTAGTACCTCAACTATAGCTTTTAGTTCATCAGCTACCACTTCCAATTCAGCCCCAAGAACTTTTGATTTATCTCCAAGCCAATCTAGACTTCAAGCTATGGCTGCTAGGTATGCTCCCCTTGTCCTTCCAGCACAGCTTCATGACATGCCTCAAGACTACCAAAGTAAGGCACCATAGTTTTATGCTACTGCTCATTACACAACACAACAACACATTAATAAAATGACAGATTACTTTGAACTCCATGAGATAGATGAATCAGATGTACAAATGAGGTTGTCTGCACGAACATTAGCTTGGGAAGTTAAAAAATGGTTTAAAGGTCTTGTCGCTGGTAGTGTAACTGATTTATCTATGTTTCATAGATTGTTTTTAAATAGATGGGAAAAGAAAAATAATCCTCTCCAAATATTTTCTAAATTTGATGCAATGAAAAGAGCTCCCAATGAATCAGTACAAGACTACTGCACTAGATATAATAGTGTTTACAACTCAATCCCTGCAAATCTCAAACCCACTCTTGATTCTATCTTTCTCAAATTCCCTAATGGATTTGACACAGACATGGCTTATCAGGTGAGGGAAAGAAATGCAAAAACATTGGAAAGAATGCGAACAAATGTTGTAGGTGTAGAAGTTAACATTTTAGCTAGAAAAAATAGATTAAGGAACGAGAGAAGAGTAACCATAAAAGAAGAAACCTCTAATTCAGACACAAAAATAGATATGTTGGCTAAAAATATAGAAAGGATGATGGATGGATTAGACAACATAGAAATAAGACCTCAATGGGATAATCAACTACAAAACAGAAATCCAAATTTTAGAAAAAATACAAATTTAGGAAAAATGAAAGAATCAGCCCCAGACCAGACAATAAGACCTCCCTTTCAAGAGAACTATGTTGAGAGTTCTCAAAACAATGATGATGGTGAGGATACCATCAATTTAATGGGAATAGATGATAATAAAACTATCTTTCTCACCCAGGAAGATCAAGAGTTATTTGAACTCCAACAACTCCAATTAGATTCAGGGGGATCCTTTGATTACAAACAACATTATGACTTTGCCATTAACGAAGTACACAGTCAGTATAACCTAATAAGTAAGAAAAAAAATGAGTCTTCTACTAAGAAAACTTCCCAAACACAGAATAAGGAAATAATAGAAGCTCCCAAAACAAAATTTCTACAAATTATCCCTAGGGAACATAAGCGAAACTCCAGTTCTTCCCAAAAGATTTCCAGTCCTAAGATTTCTCCAAGCCCGAAGATTGTTGATATAACTGATGAAGTTACTCAAGCTACAAAGGATTCACAAAAAATTGCTGCTGCTAAAGTATCTAATTCAGATAAAACAACAAACTTAGATCCTGAAGTACCAAATGCTGATCCTAAATCAACAGATCCAAAAGCTACAACTGCAAAAAATACTTCTGATAATTCCAAAACTGAGAAGACATCTACTGCTTCACAAACCATTCCTGAAAAGAGAACAAAGAGTAGTAGGACACAAGAAACTCAAACTGAAAGAGAGAAGATAACTGTATAAAAACAAGATAAACCAAGCCAAACTATAGTTACCAAAGAATAATTGATTCAAATAAGTAAATCACAACCTAAATTCAACATGCAATCTGAAATTGCAAAGATAAAAATACCAATTCCTCTGACAAAATTGGTAAAACATGATTTGTATAGATCAACTATTACTAAAACATTAAAAATGAATGATGGAGAATATTCCATAAACTTGAATGATGATCAACCAGAGTTGATTTTTGGCCCAGATGTGAATGTTAAACATTTAGATGGAGCAATTCCTCCATTTTACATTAGCTTAATCATTCATGATCAAATTTTACACAATGCCATGTTAGATTCAGGAGCTTCCCATAATCTAATGCCCAAATCCATAATGGAAACTCTGAATTTAGAAATCACAATGCCCTACAAAGATTTGTTTTCATTTGACTCAAACAAAGTTAAATGCCTAGGTTTAATTAAAGATTTGTGTGTAAGACTAGTTCAGTATCCTGGTAAGAGTATATTAATGGACATTGTAGTAGCTGATATCCCACCTAATTATGGAATGTTACTATCTCACTCATGGGGAGAAAAGTTACAGGGTTCTCTACAATTGGACATGTCTTATGCTACTATATCAGTATTTGGTCAGCCCAAGAAATTATATAGAGAAACTTCGATGAATTATATGGTTAGTAGTGCTGAAAGATCAATAAACTACCCAATTTATACTACACCCACTCACCTTCATTCTTTCATCTTGTGTAACTCTGAAACTGATGAAATTAAAACTGAACTAAGAGAGACAAAGAAAACACCAAACAATGATAATATCTTTCATGAATCTTTATGGCATTTAGACTTTGATGGTTCAGTAAATAATTTAGAAGCAGGAGCAAGAGTATGGATAACTAATATAGAGAAAAATCACGCAGACGACCATGCTTTCAGATTTAATTTCAAATGCACCAACAATATGGCTGAGTATGAAGCACTCATATTAGGAATCCAGATAATAAGGAACTTAGGAGGTAAAAGAATAGCAATAATGGGAGATTCTGAGTTGATTGTAAAACAAATTAATGGAGAATATTCAATTTACAATCCTAGACTAGGCCGATACAGAGAGACTGTATTAGATTTGATTAATGATTTATTGGAATGTGATTTTTCTGCAATACCTAGAAAGCACAATTTACAAGCACACTCATTAGAAAATTTTGCTAATACTTGTAATTTACCTTTTCAGCCTAACCACATGTATACTGAAGAAGTGAAACATAAACCAGTAATTTGAGACAACCTCAAATATTGGAAAATTTTCGCACAGGACCAACAAATTTACCATTTTATGAATAATGAAGGTGAATTTTAGAACTGTAAAATAGACACTGATTGTACCTTAGATCAAGATTTAGACAATGAAATTGATTTTAATAATGTAGATGTAAATAAAGGAAATTTTTCCAGACCTACTAGATTTAGTCAATCAAATATAGATAAGTTAGAGAAAGTAGAAATTGATGAAATAATTGATGAAGAATCTAATATACTAAATCTCAAGGACAATTTTTTACCCAAAGGTTTAACTCCTTTAGAGGATCTTTTTGACTCAAATTATGTAGCTAAAAAACCCAAAATGGAGCCAGTTAGATCTGATATAGAAGAATGTAATATTGGTACAGAGTTAAAACCCAAAATGATCAAACTTTCCAAAAACTTACCTCAACAAGAAAAGGAAAAATACATTTCTCTTTTAAAGGAATATCAAGATGTTTTTTCTTGGATTTATGAGGATCTCAAATCCTATGACACCAACATAATTCAACATAAAATTCCAATAAAAGAAGATCAAAAGCCTTTTAAACAAAATTTGAGAAGAATTAACCCTGTTTTATTTCCTTTGATAGAAAAATAAGTGAAAAGAATGTGATGCACAGATAATTGCACCAATCAGCTACTCTGATTAGGTTTCCAACCTAGTTCCAACAAGAAAGAAATTAGGAGAGATTAGATTATGTGCTGACTTTAGGAATCTAAACAAAGTGTCATTAAAATATAATTGCCCTTTACCTAAAATGGATCACATACGACAAAGGGTAGTTGGCTCTTCTAGGATTTCACTTTTAGATGGCTTTTCAGGATACAACCAGATTTTAGTCCAAAAATAAGATCAAGCCAAAACAACCTTTACTACTACTTGGGGCACTTTTATGTGTGTAAAAATGCCTTTTGGCTTAATGAATGCAAGGGTAACCTTTCAAAGAGCTGTGGATATAGCCTGTGCAAAGGAAATACATGATTTCTTAGTAATTTACTTAGATGAAATTACTATGTTTTCTAAAACTGATAATGAACACTTAGATCATCTGAGACAAGTTTTTATTAAATGCAAGAAGTTTGGCATCTCTTTACACCCTAAGAAAAGTTGATTTGAATTAGAAGAAGGAAATTTACTTGGACACATAATTTATAAAGAAGGAATCAGAATAGATCCTGCTAGGATATAAGCAATTCTTAACATCAGTCCACCAAGATACATCAAAGAGTTCTAAGCCTTTCTAGGTAAGATTAATTTTTTAAGAAGATTCATGTCCAGTTTAGATGAGATAATTAGAGAACTAAATAACATTCTTAAAAAATATTCAGTTCTTAAATGGACTATTGAGGCCAAAATGTCATTTGAATCCATCAAACAGGCATTAACCAAAGCACCAGTCCTTATAAGTCCTAACTTTGAAAAGGATTTCATCATTTTTTCATTTTCTTCAAAACACACCATTGTTGCAGTTTTACTGGAGAAAAATGACCCAAGTTTTTAACAGCCCATAGCTTTCTTTAGAAATACCCTTAGAGATGCCCCTTTGAAGTACAATATCATGGAGAAACAAGCCTTAGCTTTGGTAAAGGCCATTAAAGACTTCAGAGTTTACATTCTCTATTCGCACATCATTGCCTATTTCCCAAATGTTGTATTAAAAGACATTCTTACTCAAGAGGGTCCTGATGGAAGAAGAGGTAAGTGGATTGCCACAATTATATAATATTACATAGAGATAAAACCCACAAAACTCATCAACGGTCAAGGATTAGCCAGACTTATGGTTGAATCTAATTGTAATGCCCTAGACATAAATTGTATTGCCCAAGTAGATGATCAGGAAGAGATGGCAACTCCAAAGATCAGTGAAGCCTTTTCAGACTCACCTTGGTATACAGATATCATATTTGTACTACTAAACTTACAAGATCCTCCTGGATTGTCAAGAGCCAAAGCCAGATTCTTAAAAATAAAGGCAGTAAGATTTTGTATTTTAGACAATGTACTTTTTTGGAGAGATCATGGTGGTATTTTATAAAATTGTTTGTTAAAAGAAGAATCTGACAAAATACTTGAATAAATTCCTGCAGGTGACTGTGGAGGACATATTTATTGGAAAACTAATCCAGAAAAGATCCCGAGCGCTGGTTTTTACTGGCCTACTTTGTTTGTTGATGTCAAAAAGTATGTGACTTCCAGTCACAAATGCCAGATATTTGAAGGTAAGAAAAAGCTATTACCCCTGCCCTTAAAGCCCATCTCTACTAAAATTCCATTTCAACAATGGGGTCTTGACTTCACTGGAGAAATTCACCCCCCATCATCAGCCCAACACAAGTGGATTCTAATAGCCACTGACTATTTTACCAAGTGGATTGAAGCCATACCTTGTAGGCAAGCCACAAATACTGTCATTATCTCCTTCCTAGAAAGTAACATTCTTTCAAGATTTGGATGTCCCCAAAAGATAATTACTGATAATGCATCAATATTCAAATCTAAAAAAATGATTAACTTTTTCCATAAATACCATATTACCCTAGGCCACTCTACTGCATATTGTTGGTCGCTTTAATTGTTTTTACAATTCAAGCTCCACATAAATTGTCAACCTGAGGAAGTCTGTTTATTCCAAAGACAACCACGCACTGGATATGCTCAGTTTCAAAAGCAAAAACAATGTTGTAGTAAAAATCCACACAATTATTAATCATACAAATCTAATTATTCACACCCTGTTTAATCAAAGCTGCGGTTACTTATGTTATAGCAGAAGTAATTCCTATATTGCAGTTAAGAATCCAAATAAAGGGAAATAAATCTGCAGGAAAGGAAACCAATCAACCATAACAGGGAACAGGACCCTATTCCTTTATATAGGAACTTCAGCACCTTCTACCTGACACTAATTACTCTGTAGAAAAGATAAGCTCAAGAGAACATGACCCTATTCCCATGAACAGGAACCTTCAGCACCTGTCTCCTATTTCTAATCACACTGCAGGAAAAGAAAGGCAATCAATGGAAATAGGACCCTATTCCTTTGTACAGGAATCTTCTGCACCTGCTTCCCAGCATCAATCATACATTCAAGCAATTAACAGAAATAGATCTCTTAACTTCTTAAGAATGAATGTACTAAACACATGCAGCGTTAAAGGAAACATAATGTTCAATAAACTACAGAACTGTGTAACTGGTGTTTCAACAAACAGAATCAAAGTAAAGTGCGAATGTCATAAAGAAATCTAACAAACTACAGGAACAGTCAGGCGAATCTTGTGCGGAAGGCAGGCCCTTTCCTTCTCACAAGATTCCCCAGGGAAAGGATTAAATTGAAGCACTCAAAAGGAAATTTTATTCATCTGTCAAAAGAAATGATACATTACAAATGGATTCTAGCTCCTGTCCTCTCAAACACAATGTTCTCCTGTAGTTTCGAGCTCTCCCTAATGATGATGTCTCCTCTTTTTAAAGAGGAGACATATCTTACAATTACAGTAGAGAAAATCTATATTTATCCCTAAATCTGTTCTTCTTTCTTAAAACAGGGCTATTCTGTTCTTCCATAAAAAGATATTGTTACAACATATACAAAAAGAGTACTGTATTCAGAATAATCCATGTAACCACGTCTTCATGTTGTTGCCATTGTTCCAAGAAATACTCTTCCATAATCGCAAATTACGGATAGTGACGGAATTTGCGTGCCTGCTGGTTGTTTCAGCGACGGAGTCGACTGTTTCAGCAACGGAGTCGACTGTTTCAACAACGAAGTTTGACTGTTTCAGCAATGGCCAATTGTTCCAGCACAGCACATAATTTATCTGCGATCTTTTAGACTTATGTTAGCAACAATCTACTTCGATTAATGATGAAATATAAGAGTAATATGGAATTATATGTAAACAGATTAAATATATAATAAAGAAGAGGATTTTATATACCTTTGGATAAAGTGAATGAAACTGATGATGGAATCCTTTTTAAACATGGTTATAAAGGTAAGGTGGTGTCAAAATATATAGTAAAAATGATACATAGTGAGGTCCTAACATCCCCCCAGCTGAAAGGGTTGCATGTCCTCATGCAACTCCTAGTCTGAGTCAGAGTCTGAGTACTGACTCTGTGCATGCAAGTTGCTCAAGCAGTAGGTGGAGAAGGTAGCTTCTGTCGGAGCTCGGAATCCTCGATTGTTCTGTAATTGCTGCCATGCTACAGCCTCATCTCTGTCAGCCAATTGGTAGTGACACTGGTATTTTTCTGCAGGCATCCATAGAATTGGAAAATGAAAATGGTAACCAATCCAGTTTGCTCCACAATGCCGAATGCATCTGATGTAATTAGGTACCCTGGAGAGTGCAGCTTGAAGATTATCAGGGCTGAAAGGGTGGTATTCTTGTCTTTCCTTACATGACTGCTGCCAAAACATAGTGTTGGCATTCAATGCAGCAGCCTCCTTTACTCTGATTAGCTGTAGACACTTTAAAAGTGTTGAAGCCTGCAGTTGTTGTATGTACCTGTGCATTCCTGGCTTCTGCAAGAATTGGTGATATTGTGCTACAAACATGGCATGATTTAGAGGTTCCGGTCTAATCCAAAGGAGCCTATTCTCCTCATTATGCCTACTTGCAATAAACGTAGTTTTCCAGGTGAACTGATTGGCCAGGAATGAAACGAATGCCCTTATTTGTACATCACCTACAATTGGAGTGAGATTGACTTTTCTATTCTCAGGTATGGCCTCGTTATGGAGATAAAGTTCACACAACAAATGTTGGTCACTTTCAGGGGCCTCAGCAAAAGTCTTAACAAATTGTTCCGCAGTAAGTAATTCATGAGGTCTGCCATCCTTTATTGCCTTCAATTGAAAATAAACCAAACGTTCAGAGAGGAAGAGAGAATAATTCACGGAGGGTTTTCGGGTAGCCATCAATTTTTGCACTAATGAAAACATCAAAAACAACTTTTCCTTGGATTCCTTGACTTCTTTCTTGGAATCCATGAGCTGTTGCAATGTCTGTTCCCGAATATCCCAGTTGGCATACATGTGATTCTGCCATGCCAACTTATGCTGCTGCAATATTTTATCTTGATCTACAACATATTGTTTCTTCCAGTTGTTCATAAGTTCTAATTGTTTCCATGGCAGGGTCTGTGTCCCGGCATTAGAAGTACTGGGTTGGGGCATTGTCTGAGTGGCTGAGCTAACTAACTCAGGGCTAGATATCTGTGGTTGGGGCATTGTCTGAGTGGCTGAGCTGACTAGCTCAGGGCTAGATATCTGTGGTTGGGGCATTGTCTGAGTGGCTGAGCTGACTAGCACAGGGCGAGATATCTGTGGTTTAGTTTCTTTTTCCAGACTTTTTGAGAGCCCTACTGGTTCTTGTGGAGCAGTAGGGCATTCTTCTTTAATTGCAGCTGATGTAGATGCCTCAGATACCTGAATTTTGACTACTTTATATCCTGCCTGTTGGTAAATATTACCACACTCATGGCACATGTATTCTCTGCATGGATCCTTATTTTGTGCTGATGCTGTGTGTGCTAGCATGTAGATATTCAATTCTCTATCAAAGGCTTCTCGTGCCATGATTAATTCATTCTTATAGGCCTCTAGTTCTGACTTCAAAAACTCATTTTCCTCCAATAAAGATGCCATAGTGTGTGAACCCTGTGTGCTGGTTGATTCTGCTGGGGTTTCCTGCTGATCCGTAGCTGTAGCTGGTTCTTGTGGAGTAGCTATAGCTGGTTTCCCTGTATTATCATGCTTGGTGTATGATTCTTGTACCACAGTGGCTGGTTCTTGTGTTTCAGCCTCTGGGTAAGTGACTGGTTCTTGTGTGGCAGTCACTGTTTGAGCCATAAACGATGTCATGTTATCTCGGGGCACTGGTTCTTGTGTGGCAGTGCCACCGGACGAGACGGGTTGGGGAATTTGGAATGGTGGTGAGGATTGAAGTTTTAACAGGATAGTGGCGGGGTCAGGGGAAATGGGAGTAACTCCTGTTTCAACAGTCATTTTCATTTTCCTTTTTGGTAGGAAAGCAGAGAAGTCACTGTCTTTCTTTTTCTTTGTAGGAAAAGATTCTTTTTTGGGGGAAGGGCTTTCGGAAGAAGTGAAAATTTGGAATGTGGCCCTTGTTCGTCGTTTTGAGACAGAGACTGTTGGGGTTCGTCTCTTTCTTTTATGAGTAGGTGAAGATGGGGGTGTTGGAGAGTCATTGATAGGGATAGGAATAGTGGGAAGGGGTGACTCTACTAAGTGGGATGAACTTGGGGGTAGGTCAATTGGCTCTGAGGATGAAATTACTGGGGAGTCTGGAATATCGTCCAGTTTCCCTTCATAAGGACTCTCAGGAGTTTCTTGTTGGGGAATTTCGGCTTGCTGGGGAATTTCGGCCTGCTGGGGAATGAGGATTGGATTATTCAGAGGGGGGTTTTGCTGAGAAAAACCCCTCTGAATTAATAATTGACATAACCGATGATGGGTAAGGGATAAAAATGGGAATTTAACCCATCTGCAATAATATGACATGTTTTTTAAACAACCAAGCAGATAATAGGGAATATTAACTAATCGACCATGCCTCAAATGATTCATCAAAACGAAGTCGTGTTGATAGACTACCTGGTAACGCCCTTCGCATGTCAAGTAGTGCTTGATGAATTCAGCTACTGTTGGCCATGGTCGAGGAAGTGAATGCAGACTTATACCGTGGCCTTTAAGTTCAACCGGTTCTTCTGGAAGAAGAAAATCTTGCTGTGCATTTAAAATAACTTGCTTCCTACTGAACCAGCGAGCCCCTATAACTGGAAAACCTGAAACTTGAGCTATGTCCTCCTCTGTGACTGAAATTTGGACCCTTTGAATGACTGAATAATTCCCCTGAAGATTCTGTGCGAACTCTAAAACTTGCTGCTGATCAAATTCTCCTAACATTTCGAAGTATGTTGTCCATCCTGCTTGTTGAAAGATTTGATAGACCTTCGGGAACAATTGAAGAAGAGTTATCGAACCAGGCTCGTGTCTAATAGCCGACCCTCCCATAGCTACTAGCTTGAGTCACATGCAGAGGCACAGAGAACAGAAACACAAGCTTTGGTCAAGCTAATTGTTGCAACAGAGGATATGGAGTCTCAATGACGGCGGAAATGGATATGAAGAATGACGGAGGATTGGATGATGTGAAATGATGATTCAGATTTCGAAATTCCCTCCCCCCCTTACGTATGGTGCAATGATGTTTAGGCGTGTGGAGATTATAATCATTATGAGCAAGATCCTCTCTTTAAAATATTATTTAACTACATTACATAAAACCCGCATACCTTATATTTTTACCTTTGTCTTTAAAATTCGAAGTATAGAGTGCTTCATAATGGCTTGATATTAATGGAAGAATTTGTAGATTTCTCTGAAATGTAGAACAAGAGCATATCAGGATCCGCTCAGTACTGAGTAATTTTCACCCAAAGGATATGAAGAGTAAAAGTGGAGAACTAAAAAGCTTGTGTAGCAGAGGAAAGAAATGATGTTTTAGTGATGAAAAGATAAATGACAGGTTGCTGAAACTGGTGTTTCAGCAAAGGGGAAAATCAGGAAAATGGGATATAATGACTTGGGTTTAAAACAAGTGGGGGAAGTATTTGATAAGGGATAATTTCAGCAGTAAGGGATGGGAAATACTAGCTAAAGGATGATATTTCAGGAATGGTAGAAGTGGGAAAAATGGGAAAAAGGGAAATAATGTAGAAATGGGATAAAAGGGATATTGCTAGGAAATGGGTTGAATGAAGGGAACAAGCTTCTGTGATTGAAGCTTCAGATCTTCTTATGGTGAATCTGTCCTCCTTAATCATCTTTTCCAGAATCTGTAAAATTCAATTGTAATATGCCAACCCTTGACAGGGATTATTAGTTTTAAATCTAATCTAATGCTAAAAATACAGTGTAGAAAATTAAATGTTGTGAGGAGCAGAAGACTCCCCTAGAAAAAGGTAATGTGTATCAGTCATGCAAGCAGTCTTGAAATCCTCTTTAGAAACAGGGCGGTGGTACAAACGAAGCCTATGACCATTGACTAGTAGGGGTGTTTTAGAATCATCAATTGTTAGAAGTCTTACTGTTCCTTTAGAAAAAACAACATCTACTTCATATGGTCCAAGCCAACGTGTACATAGCTTACCCTGAAAATTTTCAAACCGAGAGTCATACAACAAGGCGCAATTACCTTTTTGGAACTGCTTTTGTTTGATAATTTTATCATGCCACTTCATTCTCTGTTGTTGAATCATGGTTGTTTGGTGAATGGCATCTAATCTCTTTTCATCCAATTCAAGAAGCTGCTGCAACCTAGCTGTCTGTACATCATTCAAATCAAGATTAACAGCTAAAGCAGTTCTTAGAGTTTTAATTTCAAATTCCACAGGAAAAATAGCATTTTTACCATAAACCAATTCATAGGGAGAAAAACTTGTAGTGTTTCTCCAAGTAGTTCTATAAGCCCATAGTGCTTCAGGGAGCCTTTGAGACCAATCCTTTCGGTTGTCCTTCACTGTTTTAGTTAGAATGGCTTCTAATACTTTATTTGTGCTTTCCACCTGCCCATTGGCCTGGGGGTGGTATGGTGTAGTCATTCTATGATGAATATGATATTTATGAAGGGTAGACTTAAAACCATGAGAATTGAATGGAGGTCCTCCATCTGTAACTAGCTCTCTAGGAATCCCAAATCTAGTGAAGATTTCTTCAAATAAGAAAGCTAGGAAAGCCTCTTCATTGGCTCTAATAAGTGCTTTGGCCTCCACCCATTTAGTCATATAGTCTGTAGAGACTAATATATAAGTTCTTTGATTGGATGGAGGATTAATGGGTCCTATGAAATCCGAGGCCCATCTTTCAAATGGTTCAGAAATTACCTGGGGGTTTAATGTCATTTGATCTCTATGATTGGGTTGACCCATTCTCTGGCAGCTGTCACAAACCCTCACATATTTCTTTGCATCCTTAAATAATGAGGGCCAATAGTAACCTATCCTCAAAATTTTGTGTGCTGTTCTTTTATCAGCAAAATGCCCTCCAGAAGGGCCATCATGACAAGCTTTCAGTATGTCATACACTTCATCTTCCCTAATGCATTTTCAGATTTCCTGATCAAGCCATGTGTAGAAAAGACACCCACTTATCTAGCTATACCTGGCACTTTGTTGAACAATTCTTCTCTTTTCTCTGTATGACAGGTGTGATGGTAATTTTCCTGCAACCAAATAATTGGCAATATCTGCATACCATGGAGAGTGAGCAGAAACTGCAAACAAATACTCATCAGGAAAAGAATCATCTACTAGAATATCATTATCAGTTTTTAACCGTGAAAGGAAATCAGCCACCACATTTTCTTTACCAGGCCGATCTACAATTGTGATATCAAATTCCTGCAGTAATAATAGCCATCTGGTAACTCTAGCATTTGTAACAGATTTGTTCATTAAATACTTAATAGCTGAGTGATCAGTGTGGACAAAAGTAGAATAACTAGTGATATAGTGTCGGAATTTATTAATGGCATAAATTACTGCAAGAAACTCCTTTTCGGTAACTGTATAATTAAGCTCAGCAGGGGTCATATTCTTACTGATAAAATAGATAGCATAAGGAAGATGATTCTCCTCTTGTCCCAAGACAACTCCAATTGCAGTGTCTGAAGCATCAGAAGATATATGAAAAGGGAGGGCCCAATCAAGTCCCCTCAAAATAGGAGCAGTAGATAACTGATGCTTGAGTTCTACAAAGGCTTTCTGACAAGAATTAGTCCACTTAAATTCAGCATTTTTCATAAGCAACACAAATAATGGAGAAGCTATCTTAGAAAAATCTTTAATAAATCTTCTGTAGTATCTAGCATGTCCTAGAAAACTTCTCACATCAGTTTGTGTTTTAGGAACAGAAAGATTCTGAATGACCAATATTTTAGATGGATCTACCTGAATACCTTGATATGAAATAAAATGTCCAAGAACTACTCCTTCACTCATCATCATATGACATTTTTCAGTACTTAGGGAGAGGTGAGCTTGTATACATCATTTAAGTACCTTCTCAAGATTTTGTAATGCATCTTCAAAAGACACACCGTAAGGAGTAAAATCATCCATAAATATTTCCATAGAGTCATTCAGAATATCAGAAAAGATTCCTATAACAGCCCTCTGAAAAGTTGTTGGTGCATTACATAGCCCAAATGGAAGAACTCTATAAGCAAAAGTTCCCCAAGGGCTAGTGAAAGTGGTCTTGTCCTGGTCTTGGGGTGCAATTCTAATCTGATTATACCCACTAAATCCATCTAGAAAAGAAAAGAATTTCTTCCCTGCCAGACTATCCAACACCTGATCAATGAAGGGTAAAGGAAAGTGATCTTTTTTAGTAGCTTTGTTCAAGGCTCTGTAGTCAACACATACTCTCCATTTCCCGTTTTTCTTAGGGACAATTACCAATGGGGAAACCCATTCACTGTCAGATATGGGGTATATAAATCCTGCATTAAGCAATTTCTGAAGTTCTTCTTTAACAATTTCTCATAAATTAGGGTTCATTCGTCTTTGGGGTTGACAGACTGGTCGGCATCCCTCTTTAATATAAATTCAGTGAGTACATAGTTCAGAAGAGATCCCTTTCATATCTGTGTAATCCCATGCAAATGCTTCCTTATTTTCATGCAATAACTTCATTAACTGCTGTGTTTCAGCAACTGTTAGATCAAGATTTATGTTTAATGTCTTGCCAGGTTCAATTTCAATTGTTATGCTTTTAGATGAGATGGTGGTTAATGTCTGAGATAAGTCTTCAGATTCAATCTTTTCTTGGGTATCTGTTTCAAAAATTGCAGTCAATTGATTGTGTGTTTCAGCAATTACAGAAGAAGGTTCACAAATAAAATTATTAATTATTTCATCCTCTGTATTGTCTTTAAGAGTTAAGGCTTGTCCAATAGTTAGAATGGGCCGAATAGCATTATCATCATAATCCATCCACATAGAATCTTCATTATTAATTATGGGTGTAGCATGAGGATAAAGAGTAAGCTGTTTGGTTTCATAACCATTAGAAATTGTCATTGAACCAGATCTGCAACTGATAAAGGCATCAGCTGTGGCCAGCCATGGCCTCCCCAAAATTAAAGGATGTCCCCCCAGCTTTGTTTTAGTCTGCAATACAACAAAATCAGCTGGGTAATTCCAGGATTCAACTGAGATCAGTAGATCTTCAACAACTCCTTCAGGTTTAATTGTAGAACGGTCAGCCAACTCTAGAATGGTAGGTGTATCTCTGATTGTGTTATTCAGCTGTAAAAATTGTGAAGTTTCATGAGTCATTATGTTTATTGCAGCACCTAAATCTACCAGAACTTGAGGAATCATTGTTTTACCAATTTGAACTGTCACGGTAGGATGGCCGGGGTCACCATATTTCATAGGAGGGGTTTTTCCGGACATTAATGCAGATAAATCACCCATCACATGTATTGTAAGGGGATCTTTAGTTTTCCTACCAGGTTTCTTAACACAAATATCCCTTATTGTTCTGGCATAAATTGGTACATCTCTTAATGCCTGTAAAAGTGGAATTTTAACATACAAATTTTGCAATTCCCCTAAAAGATTAAAAGCAGGTGTTTCAGGCGTTCTAGTTAAAACCAAACGCTCGAGGAATGGTGGTTCTATTATTTCAATACTTTTGTTAGAGGATGGTTGTGCTTTCTTGTGTTTCTCAGTTTCCTCTTTATCAGAATCAGAAGAAGTTATGTCATCAATAATAGGCTCTACTATTTTCTCGGATCTTAAATGAATATCATTACATTGCATAGTAGGAAATATAGACTAATTCTGAATATCAATGACTTGCACAACTTTATTATTGGGGTTAGGATTTGGTTGCACAGGTAGCTGGGGTCTCATTTGGTTATTTGGCGGAGCATTTGATGGCAGAGGAAGTGGTTGTTGGAATTGAGGCAATTGATTTGGATACGGGAGCTGTTGGCTTCTCCAATTTGAATTCCAAGGGTTAAAAGAAGATGGCTGCTGTGGGGGCCAAGGAGTCCAAATTGTAGGATCAACAAAGGGAGGGTTTGATTGTTGCATTGGTGGGAAATTCATTTGATTAAAGGGTGGGTATTGCATTTGATTAAAGGGAGGGTAATTTGTTTGACCGAAAGCAGAATAATTATTCCAACGATTAAATTACATACTAGAGTTCATACCTTGTCCTTTTGGTTGCCATTGTCTTCTTTTGAGTTGGCAAGTAAACTGCTTCAGCTTCTTCTTCCGTTGGCTGCAATGCTGCCTTTATTCCTGGTAGAGATGGACATTGTTTTGTTTCATGATCTTTCTCACAAAGGGTGCAGATTGGTATTTTGTCCAATGGGAACTCCCTTAGTGGATGTTTGTCTCTGCACTTCGGGCAAAAGATATCCAGATTTGCTTCTGCTTCAGCCTGCTTCTTCTTAACCTTCAAAGTGTCAATTTGTGAAGCAAAAGAACTTAACATCTCAGTTTTAAATTCTTCAAGTAAATTACCTATTTCAGCTCTTGTTGCTCCCCCACTGGCTGATTTCTGCACTCTTGAATAGGTGGGATCTCTATTACTTACTCGGTTCCTTGCAGCTCCCCTTGAACACCTCTTACAAAGTTCAACAATCTCATCATATGATTCTTTAGATATATCTCCCTTGCCAAGCATATTTAACATGTCTAAACAATCATCCCTTAAACCTCTAAGTAATATTGTTTTGCGAATTTCCTTACTTATATTTGGATGATCAGATCTCTGTATATTGTACTGCAGCCTTTCTACATAGTCCTCCAGATTCTCATCCAGCTTTTGTGCCATATTGAATAGTTCATCCTTCTTTTCTCTCGTTCGACAGTAGTCTTGATATTTAAGCAGAAATTTATGTTTCATCTGCTCCCATGTTGTGATTACCTGACTCCCAAGGCTCATGAACCATCTTAAAGCATTTCCTTTTAATGTTGCTGGAAACAGTTTCAACTTTTGAGCGTTAGTAACATAATCATAACTTCTGCATAATATATCAAATTCAAAAAGAAATTCATCCGGATCTTCAGAGGATAAACCATGGAAGTTAGGTAAAGCTGAAAATGGAATGTTTTTCATAGGAGTTGTTCCTATAGGGAGATCACTGATAGGAAATCCCAAGGTAGAGAGAGAATTTTCATCCTTTCCTTCTCCTTCAGGATCTACACGTCCTCCACCAAAGAAGTCTTCATTGTTTCCTTCCATTGTCTGTTCTCCTACTGCACTTGCTTGATCGTCAAGATCTTCTACTGGCTCTTCAATGTTTTCCACTGGTCGTCCAACACTCTCTATTATTTCCTCAATGTGCTCTGCTGATTTTCTAGCACTTCCTTCTGACTCTCCAGCACTGACTGCTAGTTCTTTAATCACTGGCTCCCCTATCTTTTCAGGACCCACAACTTCCTCTATTTTGTAGTCTGATTGAGGGGAGTGCTGAAGTTTTGGTCTTCGAGAAATTAATCTCTGTGATGATTCAGCCTTTGATACAATCTCGTCAATGAAAGTCTTTCTTCCTCCCCTTCCTTTGCCTTTTCCACCTGTGGGGTTAGTTTTCTTCTGGTTTCCGCGTCCTCTCATACAATTTGCACATCTAGAAAGAAAATATTAATGCTTTTGAAATCTATAATTTCCTTCCCCAGCAATGGCGCCAAAATTTTGGTCGCTTTAATTGTTTTTACAATTCAAGCTCCACATAAATTGTCAACCTGAGGAAGTCTGTTTATTCCAAAGACAACCACGCACTGGATATGCTCAATTTCAAAAGAAAAAACAATGTTGTAGTAAAAATCCACACAATTATTAATCATACAAATCTAATTATTCACACCCTGTTTAATCAAAGCTGCAGTTACTTATGTTATAGCAGAAGTAATTCCTATATTGCAGTTAAGAATCCAAATAAAGGGAAATAAATTTGCAGGAAAGGAAACCAATCAACCATAATAGGGAACAAGACCCTATTCCTTTATATAGGAACTTCAGCACCTGCTTCCTGACACTAATTACTCTGTAGAAAAGATAAGCTCAAGAGAACAGGACCCTATTCCCATGAACAGGAACCTTCAGCACCTGTCTCCTGTTTCTAATCACACTACAGGAAAAGAAAGGCAATCAATGGAAACAGGACCCTATTCCTTTGTACAGGAATCTTCTGCACCTGCTTCCCAGCATCAATCATACATTCAAGAAATTAACAGAAATATATCTCTTAACTTCTTAAGAATGAATGTACTAAACACATGCAGCGTTAAAGGAAACATAATGTTCAATAAACTACAGAACTGTGTAACTGGTGTTTCAGCAAACAGAATCAAAGTAAAGTGCGAATGTCATAAATAAATCTAACAAACTACAGGAACAGTCGGGTGAATCTTGTGAGGAAGGCGGGCCCTTTCCTTCTCACAAGATTCCCTAGGGAAAGGATTAAATTGAAGCACTCAAAAGGAAATTTTATTCATCTGTCAAAAGAAATGATACATTACAAACTGATCTAAACATAATCTCTCAACAAATGTTCTCATTAGTTTTGAGCTCCTAATGATGATGTCTCCTCTTTTAAATGGGAGACATCTCTTACAATTCTGATAGAACAAATCTATATTTATCCCTAAATCTGTTCTTCTTTCTTAAAACTGACTGTCATTTCTTCCACCAAAGATATTATTTCATAGGATACAAAGAGTACTATCTTCGGAATAATCAGTGTAACCCGTCTTCTTCTGACACCATTGTTCGAAATACACTTCCAGAATCGCAAATTACGGATAGTGACGGAATTTAACGTGCACATGTGGAAGGGAAGGCAACGAATTAAATTTGTTTTGTATGAGTGTTGTTCAAATAATCGAAGTTGATTATTTCGGCCATGACGATTGTTCCAGCACAACACATAATTTATCTTGTCATCTTTTAGACTTTTATGTATAACAGTCATAGTCATGATGAAATATAAGAGTAATATATAGAATTATATGTAAACGAGTTAAATATATAATAAAGAAGAGGATTTTATATACCTTTGGATAAAGTGAATGAAAATGATGATGGAATCCTTTTTAAACATGGTTATAAAGGTAAGGTGGTGTCAAAATATATAGTAAAAATGATACATAGTGAGGTCCTAACACATATTACCCTCAAGGTAATGGTCTAGCTGAATCCTCAAATAAGTGCCTTGTAAACATCATAAAAAAAATACTAAAATATAATAAAAAGACTTGGAACAGAAAGTTAGTCAATTCCTTATGGGCAGATAGACTTACTACTAATAAATAAATTGGTACATCCCCTTACCAGCTCATCTATGGGATG
This sequence comes from Pinus albicaulis, assembly GCA_034641835.2. Lineage (NCBI taxonomy): Eukaryota > Viridiplantae > Streptophyta > Pinopsida > Pinales > Pinaceae > Pinus > Pinus albicaulis. Next base: position 1,345,595,716 of record CM076570.1, on the reverse strand, counting down.
GATGTTGTTTTTCCATCTTCCTTAGGACTACCAGTGATGAAAATTATCCAAAAGTCACAAGTTGAAAAAAATGATATTCAAAGAGGGATCAATCAAACTATTCACTTACAGCAAATAAGGGAAGAATTTTATATCAAGTCTTAAGTTATCTAGGATAAGATAAAGAATTTTTTTGAAAAAAAGAGTAAAGAAGATGATTTCTACATTAGAGGTAAAGTGTTAAAATGGAATTGAAGAAGGGAAGACAAAGGGAAACATGGAAATTTTGATTTTCTATGGAGAGGACCTTCTGTTATTTATGGTTACAGAGGTAACAATGCTTTATTTATGAGAGAAATGGATGGGTCAGAGATGTTAGATGGAGCAGTAAATAGCAGAATGTTGAAACACAACTACACCCCTGAGATAACAAATAGTTAATTTCATTTACTTTTATCATTGTACATATACATTGAATATTTTCAGATTGGATTGGATGTTTCCTAACAAATTTGAAGCCCGGAGAGAAGGCCCTAAGCTTTGGGAGGTGAAATATCATAAGTATGAATAATTGCAGAAATCCAAAGATACTTACAGGGTCATTTTAGTCAATTTTCAAAGGCCACTAGTATTAAAGTTCTTAACATTTCACCAAGAAATGCCATCCCCAAGTGGAGCCACTGTTAGGGTCCTATAATAATAGGGTTCATAAATTTTGAATTGACTTTGATAGTCTTGTAAATATGTACATACCTTGCTTTCTGCAATTTGTTTTCCCATATTTTGGAAAATGAAAAATAAATAAAAAATGAAAAGAGGGTAAAAAGTCCTAAAAGAAATATCAAAGGACTTAGAAAAAATGGACCACAAAAGAAAAAAGAAACAAAATAAGAAATGAAAGTGAGCAAGTCAAAATGCCACTACTATTTACTTTTATTGCAAGAATAATGATTATGTGCAGTGTTAATAAATGGCATAATCCATGACGAGTTAAACAATTTAATCTTAACTTTTCATGCTTTCAATTTCATGTTTTAGATAGAGAATAAAGATATGTCAAACAGTTTAAACTTGACAAATCAGTAGATAGTTAGAGAATAATGAGGAGCTCAACAGTTTAATCTGAGCCCTTAGATGAAATAATGTTAGACTTAGATAGTTTTATGCTTTGAAATAAAAATATTTTAGGGTTGCAAGCCTAAATCCACCCATGAAAATGAAGTAAAAAATGTTAGAAATAAAAATAGGTAGGTAGAAAGAGTTTGAACAAGCATGTAATAAAGCATCATCGGGCAAAAATTACTAATTTCCCTTCCCCTACAAATATTCAGTATTCTAAACTATCAGTTAAAAAGGCTTAGAGCATTTCTCTAACCTGACCCAAAGCTCTATGTCTGATTAGTTAAAAATATTGAATTCCTACACAAAACCCATATTTATCAACATTTATCCTTCATTCATAATCATAATCCCTTTTTCTAAGTAAAAACCCATTTCACTTATTAAAAGAAAAACCCTAAATAGCTAATTTCATTTCCTTTCAAAAAATCATTTAAAAACCCATAAAATGCATTTATCCTGAGTTAAAGTGTGAAAAAATACAATAAAGACAAGCTATGCTTTATTTGCACTTTACTTAGAGTTAAAACATGTATTTTATTCATTATAGACATTATCCCTTTTCATATTAATTTCTAATTTATTTATTAACTCCCTAAACTATTCCCTCCCGTATAGTATTAAACCCTTATACATAAAATAACCAAAAAATCCTCTATTTTACGTTTAAACCAATGTTTAAATACCCCATGTGCGCAATATTAAATCCCGCCCTTATCCCATTGGTTTAAAACATTTCAATAAAACAAATACCCCACCCCCTATGGTATTTGAACAACTGTCAAATGTTGAAAAAACTATATAATAAAACCCGCACTCATATGTATGATTGAAACGTTTCATAAATGTTTTAATTTAACATATAAGCCTTATATCTGATGCCTATTATAAAGCCTAAGGTTTAAAAATTTGTTTAAACGCCTATTCATAAAGTTTAAACCTCCCCATCGCATTAATAAAACCACATCCCCACTACCAAATCCCGATGCACCTTTCGAAATCAATCTGGGTCATTCGCAATCGAACCCCAAGATCCAATGACGGAAACTCCATATCACAAATAAAATTGCGCAATATTCCCCATCTCAAATCTGCAGGAAATGGGTGGTATTATGATTTCCTCTCTCCTCCATGTGGTCGATTTTCATTGGATCATGTAGGTTTACTCCAAAACAACTTTCCACCGAAATGGCACGCGACAACCACTTGTGGTTTTGACCCTTTGAGCCCGAAAACTACCTTCCCACCTAATATGACCGCCATTAATTTCCGTTGCCTGTGAGCCCTAATATGCATAATAAAAGTTGGAAATGCATTCGTTTCCTATCTTTTCTGCACGTAACCTCTGTTTAAGCAACCCCAACTGTAAAAAAAGAAATTTCGGCCATTTTTATGCCAAAAGACTGTAAATTTTAGCATGTACCCCTTGCATATTGCATAGGAGATTTGCGTTGCTCCAGAGATCAGAAAGAAGCCCTTCAACCCATTCAAATACCTCAGAAACTACTTCGAAACCCTGTACCTATGAATAACAGGTTTTCATCCAAAATTTGAGCCTGTTTTTAGTGTTTAAAAGATCTTTAAAAAAAATTTCTAGTCAAAGCTTAAAATCATCCATAGAACCCTATCAAAAGTCCAAAAAAGAGGCCAAACCCTGTCAAAATTTCCTAAAAATCCCTGTTTATGCTGCGCCCTATTTTAAAACACCAAATTGAGCCCAGAAACCTTCTGAAGTTATCCTAAGCCTCTGTGCACAATCTCAAAAGTCTCTTTAGTCTAATCATTCACTGAAAAACTCAGGAAACCCTTATTTCTTGTTTAAAACCAGTAAAATTCTATAAAATCCTATTGAAGAATCCACATTTGGAAGAAAAAGCCCAAAGAAAAGACCATAATTTTCTTATTTAATCCACGAAACCTCTGGTAAAGTAAGAATACTTCAACAAACTGTCTAAACTTGCAGAAGTAGCCAAAATGACTAAACAACAGAACTCTAGCAATCTTGAAAGTTCCAAATTGTCAAAATCAATTCTAGCCATGACTTCTAATATTGATATTATTGTAAATCCTTTACAACCCCCTGTCTTAGACATTGAGCTCATTCCATTAGCTGATGTTGATTAGAAAATAGCAGACCCAATTGTTGAGTTGAATCTGCTAGATATTCATAACTGGAGCTATGAGAAATCCCTAGATAATGAAGGAGAAGTCTAGATTTTGGAATCACACTTGCACAAATATGTTGTCCCACTAGCTCATCCATGTCAAGAGATCATTAGACTATGTCATCAATATTATGTGCTTGATCAAAGAGCTATAGTAAATCCCAACAAAGAAGTGCTTTGAACCATTACTGCTAAAGCCATCAATCAAATGTTACAGCTCAAGCCTAACCCTCAAGCAGTCCCTTTATCCATAGAGGCCCTTACCAAGCTGTACATTGGCCTTGAATTCCCTAAGAGATTCCAAATATTCCAAATCTTCATGCCCTTACATGTATAAATTCCTCAAATCAATCCCCCATATTTTACTCCCAAGTTTCGAGAAGGGTCCATACATGTAATTTCCATGTTATCTTTCATCCTAGGGTATTTCAGTGATGAACACACTGATGAATGCATTTTAGGTTTCCTATCCACTTTTACCCCAGGACAACCCCCATCTGTTATATTTTATTATGCTGGGTATATTGCAGATAATATCCATGACCAATTGATCAAGTTTCCAACTGAAGGAGTGTTCAGATACACTTCCTTCCTCTTCCACATGTTTTTATATTTTCAAACAGATAGCTTTCCAGTAACTCTTCAGAAATTTGATATTGAAGCAAATCCTCTTTCAGTTATTTTTTGGACCTCTTTTCTCAGGAAGGAGTGTACAAATTTCACTTATGCATAGTTTTCAAAATTATTCATACATCCAGTGATCAAAATGTTAACAAAAATAGAACAGCCAAGGATAAATGAAGAGATGAAGAAGATATTACAGTTATCAGAGCAAAATAAAGTTGGTGATTGGTACTTGTATGAAAAACATACTGAGATTAGAGTTGTTGGGTCATATTTGTTACCTTACAAGTTACCCAAACATGTTTCAATGAGGGTCTTTGCCTTGGAGTATATCAGGAAAATCCTAAACTCTGATTCTATAAATTTCATTGCAGCCAAGAAGAAAACACAGTTTAAATTGAAGAATCAAATAGGGCCATTCATTTGCAATCATAGAGATGCAAAAGCAGAAGCAACTAAAGAGCTATTGGAGTATATATTTGAAGAGATCTTTTCCTGGAATTATGATCCCTAAGGAATTCTAAGTAAAATGAGTGTCAAATGTAAGTTAACACCCTTCATTCATGAGCAAAAACTAGAGATAGAAAAATATGCCAATATGACTGAGTGGACTGAAAATACTTTAACATATGCAGTAAAGAAAAGTGATACTAGTCACACTTTACAAGCTGCAAATCAAACAGAGACATCCACCAAGAGAGTAAGGTAAGAAGGTTCATATGTTGATGAAGCCACTACTGAAACTAGGTTCAAATTGAGATATAATAAAAATCCTAAGTTAAATGCAGTAGGGACAGAGAAGGTAACAATTGATATAGATGATACAGATACACTAGAGACAAATGTTGATACTGCTACATCCATCATCAATGAGATAGTTACTGAGAATTAGAATGAATAATAGGTTGACAATTCCAATGCACAAATAGTAGAAAAACAGCAGAACATGGAAGCTTCATCCTCATAGACAGCAGAGGAAAGGTATCTAGATATCAAGGAAAAGTACAAACAGATAAAGTCAAAGAATGAAAAGATGAAAAATGAGATTTACTAACAATATCTCAAGCAAACTCCAAATATTCAAAATAGGCTTTTATCAGCCTTTGATTATTCCAATAAAAAGTTGATCATATCATTATTACAGCCTACAGTGAAGGTACCAAAAATAGTTGCAGACTACAAAAAGACTGACATAGAAGTGCCAACAAAAAGCATACATCCACTTGATCAAATAGAGTTTCATAGATAAAGCTCAGAGATGTTGTATTCTATTGTTACAACCAAAGCTATGAATGATCATAAGCTTGAGAACACTATTACAAACATGAAAGACCAAATTAAAGTGGACAAAGCCTCATTATATGCTAAGGATCTCAGAATCAAATCCTTAGAAGAATTGGTAATTAAAGTGGGATATGACCCTGCAAATGTCAATGCAGCAGAATTGTTACTAAAGAAAAAGAATGAGGACATTGCAGCATTGAGGAAACAACTTAAACTTCCTTCAAGTGAACATCCCCAGGTCCAAGAAATCATACAAGAACAGAATGAAAAAGATCACATGATGAACATCATCTTTCAACTTATAGGAAAAATGAAATAAATGGAGATTTAGATGGAAAAAATTGTCCCTGAAAAGGAAACAGTAAAATCATAGGAGCCACCTACCGTTATCCCTATGGTCACTTCAGCCATGCCTTCAAATCTAGCTAAATATTTGGCACCCAAATTTCAATTGGTTACTGCAGTGCCAGTGACATCATCTACAACAACAGTAACAAAATCATTTGATACAATAGCTCACCCTACATATGAGGCCAGCAAGCTAGTAAAAGCTATGGAAGAAGTGTCACTCCAGACAAGTGAAACCAATAGATCGAAAAAGGAGATTGAAGACCTTGAAAATTCAAAGAAATTGGCTCAAATCAATGCTCAGACTCATGAGCAAGGAGCTAATAGGTTAAATGAAGAGCTAAAGAATCTACAAAAGGAATTGACTTTAAAGGAACCAATATCATATGTGAAAAACAATCTTTGGAACAAGATCATTGAAGCCATCCATGATGTGTGGCCTTCAATTCAAGTAATCTTTGAACAATGAGATTTACTTCTAGCAGAAATTCAAAAAACTAAAAATGAACTGGCTGAAAAATGAGAGAAAGCTTTAAAGCTGATCACATTCCTTAACAGCAAGAACAAACAAGAGTTAGAAGAGCTTCAAATGACTAACAATACTAAAACAATCCTAGAAATTAGGAAATTTACTACAAAGAAGAACTTGATGAAGCAACTAGAAGAAAAATGTGAGAATATGAATACTGCCATGACTAGGTTCATGGTCAAATTTGCAAATTTGAGGCAAAAAGGACTGCCTAATATTTTGGTGTTAAATGAAAAATTACGCCTTAGAATGACTATGATAAAAAGATAATAGAATATGCAAAAGAGCAGGTAAGTAAGACACCAGGACAAGGAAACCCCATTGGAAAAGTCTTACTTAGAAGTTTTGAAGATTTATTCTATTTGCAGCATGAGATAAGACATTTATTTGTCATCAAGCCAACTTTTGCTAGATACACTTAAGAAGATGAAAAATTTAGGAAATTAAAGAAGATACAAATTCCTAAAAATGAATATTGGCAGTCACTAACAGATTTACTGTGAAAGATAAAAGGTTGGCAGATGGAAAGAGAAAAAACGGTTTGCCGATTTACAGTCAAAACAGATTTTTTACAACAGTAAACATGTTTTATAGTGTTTGAAGAGTATCTGAGTTTAAAAAATTATCAAAGATTAAAGAGAATCAGTGAAAGAGTATTAGACAAGGCGGATCAGATTTCAAAACAAACTTGAGATATCTAATAAGGAGGACACTAAGGCAACCAGCTACACCTCATCCTAAAGCAGTTTCTATTTTATTTTGATAGATAGGACAACTTGTTGATTTGTTAAGGAGTTATCTCTATTTTATTGTAAAGATATTTTTTATTTTCCTTAGATAATTCCTAGAAGCATGCTAGGATATTTTGTAAACAATTATGTATATATACTTCATCCTTTGAAGTATTTTTGGTGTGGAATAAATTGCTGGAGATTTCAATAGTCATTTTTGTTGGGCTTGAAGGCTTTTTATGTTTCAAATTTTGAGTAGCAGACTGGATCAAACCAACTAGCACCATATTTTAGAATTCATGTGATGAGCTATTTGGATTGAAGCATTTTCCTACTTCTCATTGTTATCTTTCTTTGTTACATGCATCCATATATGTGTTCTAAATTTGAATGTATAACTAAGAGTATTACATGATTTGTTAAAAGCACCCTATCTTTAACTAGTTATCATTTTTATGTTTTCCGCTAATTTCCAGTGTAGGGAATGCTTAATTTCTCCCTCTCTCATTTGACCTCTGCCTACTACTTCCCTTTTCCGAATCAAAGGATTCTTAATTTCCCTTTATCCCAATCATACCATCTCACAAAACAACTTTCCAAGATCTTCAAGGGTTATCTATATTTCCCTAAAAATGTTTGACTTGTTGGCCTTTGATCCCAGTTCTATTTGCTTGACTTTGACTCCTTAGTCCAATGGAAAAATATATTTCCCACTATCCATCTCTTCAGGTGATTTTCCCACCAAATCAATCAAAACCAATCTAATTGCGTATCATAACTAGCCTAATATTTATAAATCAAAACAATGTTAAATTTTATAGAGAGAGCCCTCTCTGAACCCTAGGAATCCTAGATCCTAGAGTTTGAAAGTTGGTCTCTGATTACCTCTATTTTCTTGACTAAAAACTAAAAATCTCACAACTAAAGATTTACTAGAGTGATAATAGGGTCTAGGGGAACTATCACCCACGTACCTTCATTTTCAAACACCATGCTTCTTTTCTTTATGTTGATGATGCCTCCCATATCTATGGCCCAATCCAATCCTACGAGCATAGGATAGGGGTCCACATCTTCCACAATCTAAATTACCTCAAATTCATCCTAGACGTTAACACCTGCAATATCTACCACAATCTTGGACAACCTCCCCAATGGTGTGATCTTCTGTTGGTTGGCCATGCGCAGTTGGATAGTAGACTATTCCAACTTTGGTTCTCCCATTTGCTGCCAAGTTTGCTTGGGCAATACGTTCGCGTCTGATCCCAGGTCTAGAATAACATGATCCATTTCATAGTCACCAATCTGCGCTGTTAGCTACATTTCCCTACCAGTGTGTTTCTTATGCTTATACAGTTTGTGCACATCTTTCACTTCTGGGGGCGGGTTAGGTCTCTCTGTGCAAATCTCTATTAATGCTTGTATATTCTCTACTACCTTCTGGTTGCGTAGCAACTTCATACGTGCATGTAGAAATGGTTTAACTTCATCATCTATTCTTAGGTTTGCTGGAGCTTTTGAAATAGGCACCTCATCCTTAGTGAAGTCTTTGCAGGCTGCGATGAAGGTTTCCTTTTTCTTCTGTAGGTCCAATTTTTCCTTCTTGCTAGCTGCTTTCCGGATAAAAGGTTCAACTTCAGCTTTCTCTTCAGCCTCTCCTGTAGCCATACTGCTGTGCGTTATGACATTAATACTTGGTCCTTCATCACGCGGTTATGCTTTAACCCTATGTACATTCTCTGTAGGTGTCTGATGTTTTTCCTTCATTTTTGCTATCAGAATTGGAGAGTGTTGTGTAACCAGCTCCAAAAAGAGAAGAAAAGAGATATCCACGCCTTAGAAATAAGCCACTTCGAGGGGGAAACCTCCAATACATTACATGAATGAACAATTCTTGGATGATACAATTCACAAAACCTCCTTTCTATATAGGAGTCCATGGGGCCATAATGTAATCCTAGTGGGCCACAATGTAATCCTAGCCGACCTAACAATAATAATTTAAGGGCACAATAATAACAAAATGGGGGTTACAAGGGTACACTAATAACAATAAGGGGTTTACACTAACAATAATAAGGGCTATACTAGTGATATAGGGACCTAACATGCCCCTCTCCTTCAAAAAAAGTGTTGTCCTCAACACTTGAGTAGCTCCGGGTGCTTCCGTATAAAATTCTCATCCTCCCATGTAGAATCTTCAGTAGGTAAGTTCTTCCACTTGATGAGATACTCTGAAATTGATCGATTCCGTAGTTGTCGAGTTCTTTTTTCCATGACTGCTTCAGGTTCCAATATGATTTTCCTTCCCCATCAAGTTCTGGCAATACTGTTTGAACTGGAAGATTTTCACCTATAACCTTCTTTAAGCATGAAACATGGAAAACTGGATGTACTCGCGAAGAAGCAGGAAGCTCCAATTTGTATGCCATAGTACCAATCTTTTGCAACACCTTGTAAGGACCATAGTACTTTGGCGATAATTTATTATCCTTCTTTGCTTGCTTCAGGGACATTTGTTTGTATGGTTGTAGCCGTAAAAATACCCAATCTCCTACATCAAAACTTCTCTCGCTACGATGTTGATCTGCCTGTTGTTTCATTCGATTTTGTGCCAAATTCAGGTTATCCTTTAAGAGTTGGAGAACTTCTTGCTGATGCTCGATGTGATCTTCCACTGCCTGAACCTTCGAATTTTCCCTTAAAGATGATGTGATCGATGGTGGATGATATCCATAAAGTGCCATAAATGGGGTCATTTTTGCTGCAGTATGGAAGGAAGTGTTATACCACCATTCAGCGAGAGGTAACCACTTGACCCATTGTGTTTGTTTATCAGATACAAAACAACGAAGACATCCTTCCAAACATTTATTTACTATCTCAGTTTGACCATCAGATTGAGGATGATAAGATATGCTATGAGCTAATTGAGTACCCAAACAAGAAAATAACTCCGTCCAAAAATTTCCAGTAAAAATGGGATCTCTGTCACTCACAATAACCCTTGGGCTTCCATGTAGCTTTTTAATTTTGTCCATAAATGTAGTAGCAACTGTACTTGCTTTAAATGGATGAGATAATGCACAAAAGTGTGCATACTTGGTAAGTCTATCAACTACCACCATGATGACACTCTTTCCTTCGGACTTAGGTAAACCCGTGATAAAATCCATTGAAATCTCCTCCCAACGTTGACTTGGAATGGATAAAGGTTGTAGAAGTCCCGGGGTCTTAATTGTCTCAACTTTATTCTGCTGGCAAACCAAACATTCCGCCACAAACTTTTGAATATCAGATTTAAGGCCATCCCAAAAAAATTCTTTCTTCACCCCGTGGTAAGTTTTTAAAAATCCTGAGTGTCCTCCTAAAGGAGAAGTGTGCAATTCCAGAAGAATCTTTTGTTTTAGTTGGGAATTCTTACAAAGATATAAGCGCTCTTTGTACCATAAGGAATCATTTTTCCAACTAAATGTATCAGATGTACTAGGATCTTGCTGCAACTTTTGAATGAGTGTCCATACATCTTTGTCCTTGTTCCATTCATCTCTTGCTTCAGTTATCCAATCTGGTTGGATAATAGAAATGGCACAAAGCAATGCTTCCACCTCTTCATTCATTCTTGAGAGTGCATCTGCAACAACATTCAGCTTTCCTTTTTTGTAGATTATTTCAAAGTCATAACCCAACATCTTTGTGACCCATTTTTGCTGTTCTTCTGATGATAGTCTTTGTTCCAAAAAATGTTTAAGACTATCATGATCAGTTTTTACCTTGAAGTGTCTTCCCATTAGGTAAGTTCGCCATTTCTTTAGTGCATGCAGTATTGCTAACATTTCCTTCTCATAAATAGGTTTCTGTGAATACTTTCCTTTGATTGGACGACTTTCAAAAGTAATGGGTCTTCCTTCCTGCATTAAAACTGCACCAATTCCATTTCCTGAGGCATCACATTCCACAATAAAGGTTTTTGTAAAGTCCGGTGTAGCTAAGACCGGTGCTAGGCACATTGCCTCTTTAAGACGTTCAAAGGCCTTAGTTGCTTCAGGAGTCCATGAAAATGCATCTTTCTTCAATAATGTTGTTAGAGGTGCTGCTATTCTCCCATAATTTTTAACAAACTTGCGATAATACCCTGTTAACCCGAGAAATCCTCGCAACTGCTTTATGGTTGTGGGAACTTTCCATTCCTTAATGGCTTTAATTTTGTTAGGGTCTACTTTAACACCCTCGTGAGATACAATGTGACCCAGATATTCCACCTCTTGTACTCCAAAGAAACATTTGGATTTTTTTACATATAATTGTTTCTCCTGCAATAGTTTGAGCACCCTGTCAACATGTTCAACATGATCCTTCCAAGACCTGCTGTAGATTAGTGTATCATCAAAAAATACTAGCACAAATTTTCTAAGGAAGGGTTTGAAAATGGAATTCATCAACCCTTGAAATGTAGAAGGTGCATTGGTAAGGCCAGAAGGCATGACCAAAAATTCATAATGACCCTCATGAGTTTGAAATGTTGTTTTTGGAATATCTTCAGTCTTCATTCTAATTTGATGATATCCCGAACGAAGATCCAACTTGGTAAAATAAATTGCTCCATGTAATTCATCCAATAATTCATCAATCACAGGAATGGGAAATTTATCTTTAATGGTGAGCTTATTGAGCTCCCTATAACCCGGACACATTCACCATGATCCATCCTTCTTGTGTACCAATACTACAGGAGCAGAGAAAGAACTTTGACTAGGTTGAATTATACCCACTTCTAACATTTCTGCAATCATACGTTCAATTTCGCTCTTTTGGAAGTAAGGATATCTATAAGGCCTGATGTTTGGAGGAACACTTCCTGGAATCAAATGAATAGCATGATCATGATCACGAATAGGTGAGAGTCCTTTGGGAGTTTCAAAAACCTTGGAATGATTGTCCAAGACTTGTTGGAGATGTGCAGAAATAGATGATTTTGATGTTGGAACTTCTAGTGAGCATAATTGTGCAATTACGCCTCGCTATTCTTTCTTTAGAAGCTTTGTCATGACATTAGAGCTTATTATCCTTCTTGGCTTCCCCGCAATACCTCGTAATTCGACTTCCTTTCCTTCTGAAAAAAATTTCAAGAAAAGTTCTTGAAAATTAAAAGCTACCGTCCCCAAAGATTGTAACCATTGTACTCCTAGTACAACATCAGCACCTCCCATAGGAATGGCAAGCATTGGACTAGTTAATACATATTCCCCCATGGTTATCTTGATATTATGGCATTTTCCAGAGCAATTTATAGTTCCTCCATTTGCAACCATCACTTGACATTCTGGTGCTGGGTATAGGAAACAATTTAATTCCTTGGCTACCTTATAATGAATAAAATTATGGGTGCTACCGGAATCAATCAACACTATTACCCTTTTCTTCTTTATATGTCCTTCTATCTTGAGAGTTTGAGGAGTGGTAATTCCTGCCAGTGCATTACACGATATGGTCGGATTCATTTCTTCCTCTTCTAGGGGTGGTTCCCGGTGTATATCCTCTTCTTGTTCATTTTCTTCTTCTTCTTCACAATCTATGTAAAATAATTTCTTCTCAGCACACTTATGACCTTTAGTGTATTTGCTATCACAACTTTAGCAAAGCCCTTTTGCTCTTTTTTCTTCCAATTGTTGTGGTGTCAACCTTGTAGGTTGTGGAAATCTAGGCGTAGCAACACTTCCTTCTTTATAGAATTGAGTGGTAAGCTTCCTTGTCGCCATAATTTTACATTCAACTTTTCTTGCCAACCTGAATGCCTTCTCCAATGAATCAGGTTCCAAAACGCGAACTTCATGTTGGATGTTATCCTTTAAAGTGCCTAGGAAGAGATCAATCCTGTGTTCCTCTGTAAGATCAGTTACCCTTATATTCAATTTTTGGAAGTCCTCAATGTGCCGCCCCACTAAACCCTTTTGTTTGAGATTTATCAATTGGGTAAATAAGGTGTTGCTCTTTGTATCCTCATAATGTGCTATCATTTCCTCCGTAAAAATTGACCAAGTGACAATTTTTTTACGGGAGCAAAGCCATTGATACCATACAAATGTATTTTTTTCTAAATGTAAAGTTGCAATGCGTACCTTTTGTGTGTTTTGCACGTTATGAAGATCAAAATATTGCTCCATCTGTAGTATCCATGTTACAGGATCCTTTCCATCAAACTTCCTCATATCCATTTTTGGAATATGGTGGTTCTTCCCGCCAACATTCGAGTTTATTAAATCATGATTAACATTTATTTTGTTCTCATCAGGAGGTTCTTCTCCTATATTTCCGCCATTAGGAATCATTTCTGGTTTTAAGCTTGTCATCAAGCCTTCCATGTATGCTTTTAGATCACTCTTCATGTTTTCCATGTTGTCTTTCATGTCATCCATCTTAGCTTCCACGCCATCCATTTTAGATTCCAAACCATTCATCTTAGTTTCCATGCCTTTCTTCAAAACTTCCATCTCATTTTTTGTTGTTCTTTGCGAGAGCGAAATTTGTTGCACTTGCTCTTGCAATTTTGATATGTCATGTTGCCATTCTTCGTCTTCATGAGTCACAGTAGAGCCTTATAAAGGCTTAATGGGAGTTGAATTCTTTTTAGGGGCCATTTTAGAATCCAATAATGATATCTATTCTACAATATTCCCTTGGAATCAATTCAACTTGATTCTTCAAACAAGACTTATGCAATTGGAAAAAAATACACACCTTTTACTTGCTTTTTAGGAGCTCTGTATTGAAATTGAATTATATCTGTAATTGAGAATCTTCAATATATAAAATTCACTACTGTAGTAGCCTTCTGAACTGTCTTTCAAATTCCACAGATATGATCTGATTTGGATTCTTCAAGACAAAGTTATTTCCAATCTCCCACAATGACCCAACTTTGGACTGGTTCAGTAGAGAGAACTTGTACGGCTTGCCACGTGTCACTGTTTTGTCCTTCGTCTCTGAAATTGATAGCCAAGAAACTGCGGTCTGTGTACTTGCAACCAAGTTTTACGGCACTCCAATCCAATGCCCAGAGAGAGAGTTATTGAACTTTTCCCACGATCACCTCTTTGAGATGAAATTCAGGAGCCTGAAAAAGCACTACCTTCCACAGATCATATCTCCAAAAATATTGCGAACCAAGCTCTGAAATTTTTTGACGACTTTCTTCAGGATTTCAGCTTCGCACCATATGAATTTCAGATTCTGAACCTTCGTAGAAAATTTTTTATAGCGCAAATGCCACGATGACCTGTTTAGGAGCCTGAAAAAATACCTGACTTCCACAAATCATATCTCCGAAATTATTGCGAACCAAACTCTGAAATTTTTATACAAGCTTCCTCAGGATTTTTTCTTCGCACCCTAAAAATTTCAGCTTCTGAAACTTCGTAGGAAAAAAGTTATAGCGAAAATGCCACGATGACCTGTTTGGAGCAGCGAAACCCTAGAATCCAAAGCTCTGATACCAAATGTTGTGTAACCAGCTCCAAAAAAGAGAAGAAAAGAGATATAAACGCCTTAGAAATGAGCCACTTCGAGGGGGCAACCTCCAATACATTACATAAATGAACAATTCTTGGATGATACAATTTACACAACCTCCTTTCTATATATAGGAGTCCATGGGGCCATAATGTAATCCTAGTGGGCCACAATGTAATCCTAGCCGACCTAACAATAATAATTTAAGGGCACAATAATAACAAAATGGGGGTTACAAGGGTACAACAATAACAATAAGGGGTTTACACTAACAATAATAAGGGGCTATACTAGTGATATAGGGACCTAACAGAGAGTCTTCAATAATGTTGTCCAGTTTCCTACAATAACGACAAGATTGTCACACAGGGTTTGGACAATGCCTCACAAAGTGCCCTATCTCCCCATAGTTGTAACACATCAATTTTCCTCTTCCCTGACCTACGCCTCCACCCCTTCCCCCTCCCCTGCCCCTAGCTGGGGAGCCTCCTCTACTTGAGGGAGATAGTGGTGAAGAAGGGTCACCCTAAACCCTATATAGGTTTCCTCGATCTATCATCAAATAATAGGTCTGACAGTTATGCTCATCATGCCCCACAAAGGAGAAAAATCGACACCATTGCTGATTTAATTCTGGGACATATGCACCAGGACGGGGACAGTGGTTCTTATCATGTATCCCTGTGACATTATAGTAAGTGCACCATAACGTTGGACCACTGGGTCCCACAGCCTCCTTAGGACATAATGGGCTAGGTCCTCGAGCCTACATGTAATATTCCAACAAGGGACACTGATCCTTGGTATGACCGGACACCCTGCATCTTATGCACCATATGTCTGGACTAGCCTCTTTTGCTCGTTCCTTTCGCAGGTTCTATATTTCACTGTGCATTGCCTTCAACTGTCCATGGATATGCTGTACCCCAAACTAAGCATCATCCCTCGACACAACTTCTAGCTTCATAGCAATCTCTAAGGCCTTATCTTGCACAACCCATAGGTCCATGCAGGTGAGGCAAAAGCATAACGATAAACCATTCCTTGTGCTGCCTATCATCATACTGAAATTCCCCATCTCTGATAACCTTCTTTATCCATTGATCAGCTTCCCATACTGATTCAGTGGGTCCCTGTCTAAATTCTTTCAAGTCGACCATTATTTGAGAGTAGGACTTAGGCTTCCGAAACTGCTATTTTAACATTGTCTTAATGTCCGGAATAGATGGATCCATGTGCAGTCCTATGTATCCTATGTACCAATCGAATGCCCTTCCTTCAAAGGTGAGTGATAACTGCGCTCTTTTAACAGCATTGCTAGTGACATTATGTGCATCCCATACTGATTCTGCGATAGACCAAAATCATTCCATATCTTCATCCCCTACGCCCTTGAAGGTAGGTAGATTCATGTGCAAGGCCATATCGTCTTCTGGTGGCAGTGGAGGTATGGGTGAGTTTTTACCCCTATGCTAAATTGACAGTGGTATAGTTGAAGGGCTATGCACTGTCGATTCTCTTACTGGACTGTAGACATTTCTATCTCCTTCTTGATTAGCTCGGTAGTACTTACCACTTCGTGTTGTTCTTTCGCCCAAATCAGAGGTCATTCACTTGGTATGGCTGCACAGAAAGCCTTTTTTCACATAGAAAAATTTTGATTAATAAGGGCAGTGTTTTCAAAAACTTTCCCCAGAAACCCTCGAAGAACCTCTAATCTACCTCAAAATAGGATATGAACTGATCGACTACGAATTCTATTACAAATCCTCCCAGCACACTGCCCACCCAGTGATGGTATTGTCAGTTCTTTCCAACTGCTAGATCAACTCTAGAGTCCACTGTGTGACCTGCTCGTCCTTCCAACACGTCTAGAAATCCGCGAGCCTTGCCAGCCACTCCTACAGCTTGTGCACAAAGGTTACAAAGAAAATTTCATAGACTTCAGTGAAGATGTACTTATTCTTCCACTTCCCAGCCGTCAACTTTGTGTTGCAATTCTCCTTTACAACAAATTCCTGAACATGTTTTTCGAACCAATCTTCAATTTACACCCTCTCAAGTCTCCAATGTTCCCTTGGCATTACCCAATTTCTCTCTCAAAATGCTCCCGGTCCTAGCAATGAAACCATTTGTTGGCTCGAGGGGTCCTCACCCAAGTTTGGAGGTTAAGGTTTTCCAACAAACCCCTATACTATTGGCCCTTTCAACAATGACCTACTTGCACAGACCAAAGTCTCACCCGAAGCAGTATCGGAGGGTGCTGGAACCAGGTTTCCACACCTTGAGAGAGAGTAGGCAAGTCAAAGTAGATCTGTGTTCGCAACTTAATGGGTTTGCACAGAGTAAGTGGATTCACAAGATATTCATAGTATATTTAGTTATTAACCACAACAGAGCTATTATCATTCACAGATCTAGTCGATATCTTCGCATCCACATGCGTAACAACAATTACCAGCACAATATCATAAACGCAGCTTACAGATATATTCACAGCATAAACATATAATATAGATGTATTCACAACTTAAACAGATACCATAGATTCGTATCAACAGTGAACACAATAGATCCAGATATCACACAGATACTTTAACAATACTTCGCATTCATTACTATTCAGATCCACATACAACCAAAACCATCTCACGCACACAATAGGACTGAGGATCTCTATGCACATAGCCAGCGGGAGTCCTTACCCAAAACAAGACAAAACAAATCTTATAGTTCATACGTAGCATCAGTCTTAATTCTTGCGTACCTCTAGACCCAAAATATTCATCTATTTATATCGACTCAGCCTACGTTATCCTATGGGCCACAAATCATGGTTTTCGGACTCTAGGTCTACCCTTTGAACCATTACAATGTGTTTGGGGCTTTTATCCACCCCAAAACCCCTGTGTTAGACTAAAAAATATACAAAATTGTACAAAATTTGCAGCTGAGGGATCCTTGTTCCAACAGGCTCTGTCGTATATTTCGTGAACCTACTGGAGGATGTGATGAATGTGCTCAATGAATTTTTTTCTCTTTTTCAACTTCAGACTAGACATGAGCCAAATTGGCCTGAGTAGGCAGAAATGGCATGGCTACGTTAATGGGACATAGTGGTTGGAATCCTAGGCCCACCTAAAAGGGGTTGTGGTAGGTTGAGATATGGAGATCCCAGCTATAACTATGATGTACATAGGGAAGGATCTCATCCCATGTGTGTGGATTCTTTTAATTGTACATGCGCAAAATGTGCACAATCATCCTATTGACGACATTTGTCTAGCCATCAGTTTGGGGATGGAAAGTTGTGGACTTGGTGAGCTTGGTGTCCAACATTGACCAATGGCTGGACCAAAATGTGTTGAGGAACCTACTGTCCCGATCAGAGATGATGGGCTGTGGGATTGTAAAGTGCACCCACACACGTTCAAAGAAGAGTTTAGCAGTGGCTTCTACTATGATATTCTTCTTGCAGGCCGGCATAATGGACATCCTTGAGAATATGTCGATGACCATGAAAACATAGTCATTTCCATGCTTAGTAGAAGGAAGGCCCAACATGTAATCCATGGAGATGGATTCCCAAGGTAAACTAGGGGTAGGTATCTGAGTATAGAGGCCTTGATTCTTGATGGCCGGTTTGGCAATGATGCAAGAAATGCAGGATCTGATGTACTTCCCAACATCCTGTCGAAGGTTTGGCCAATAGAAATAATTTTGCAGTACTTCCACTATTTTCTCGACCCCGACACCCAGCGACTTTACTATAGTGTGCTTCCCAAATCATCTTGGCATGCTCTCTTGAAGGAACACAAAGGTGTCCCAGGTGACATAGTAGTGGATCCTGAAAGATTAGAACTTGCATACCCTCCAAGAGTGTATTGTATGTGTGGCCAAATTCCAGATCACTCTTGTAGAGAAGCAGCCAATCAGAAGTCTCGTGTCCACAAGAGTTAAGAACGGTGGTTAGCACCATGATCAGTGGTCGGCTCAAGCAGTCTGTAACATTATTGGTGCTACCCTTCTTATACTTGATGTTCAAATTAAATTGTTGTAGATTTGTGGACCACTTCTGATGGCGATCATTCTGAAACTTCCATTGTGTCTATATGAACTGCAAGGGTCGGTGGTCTGTGTGGATGACCGTTTCCTTTCCCAAAATGTAATGCTTCCATTGGGGGAAAACTTGCACAATGGAATACATTTCTTTGTCATAAGTGGGATACTTACAGACTGTGTCGTATAGTATCTCACTTTGATATGCCACTAGATGCCCCTGTTGAGTAAGAACTGCCCCAATAGCACAGTCAGAGGCATCTGTATTGATCTCAAATGGTTGCTACAAGTCTGTAATGTGAGCACTAGTGCAGTACAGAGGCAACGTTTCAATTCTATGAATGCCTTCTATTGAGGTTCCGACCAAAAGAATTTTTCTTTCGCTCCTCCCTTGGTGACTTGACTCAAGGTCTAGGTGATATGAGAGAATCCCAACATGAACCTGTGGTAGAAATTAGCAAGACCCAGAAAGGTGCGAAGCTATGTTAGAGTGGTTGGGGTCGGCCAATCCCGAATTACTTGGATCTTGGATGGATCCACAAGCACCCCCCATTCATCAATATTGTATCCCAGATACTGAACCTGGGTCATGCCAAAAGTGCACTTCTCCAAATTGGCATACAACTTGTGTTGTTGCAATATTTGGAGGACTGTCGGATGTGGTGGAAGTGCTCTTCCCAAGTCTGGATGAAGATCAAGATGTCATCCAAGTAAACTACTACAAATGAGTTGGTGAATGGCCATAAGATGTTGTCCATTAGCCTCATGAAGGTTGCAGTAGCATTTGTCAACCCAAAAGGCATGACCAACCATTCGAAAAGGCCCTCCTTGGATTTGAAGGAAATCTTCCACATCGGAGGGTTCGATTGGTAACTGGTGATACCCAGACTTCAAGTCGATCTTTCTAAAATATTTCACCCCTTTGAGATGATTTAGAAGGTCATCAATCCATGGGATCGGGTACCTATTCCAATAGTCAATACAAAGTCTCCAAGTCCCATCCTTCTTATGTATCAACACGATCGGGCTCCCACAGGGGGATGAACACGGCCAGATGTGACCTTTCTACAGTAGCTCTCGAATCTCCCTCTTGATTTCATCATTCTCCAGAACAGAGTGTCGATAGATTAGTCCATTGGGCAGTGGTAAACCTAGGTTCAAATCCATGGGGTGCTTGAACTAATAGTGCAGAGGCACCCCTGTGGATGAGGTGAAGATGTCCCTATTCTCCTCCACGACCTTGTCCATTTGTTGTTGTCATGCGAAGGAGCCCTATCTGGAGGTTGTGGCCATAATATTATTTTTTCCATGGGGGCAAATGATCAGAAAAACAAATTTCGCAGTTTTGGAAATGAGCTTACTGCGTTGTTTTGCAATTACAAAATAGATAGCCGCAAGTGGTGGTACCCCTCGTATCCTATACAACTTATCTCCCAAAGTAACAATAGCAACACGAGGTTGGGACTCATACATAACATGTCACTTCCACAAGTATGGTTGGCCAAATAATACATCAAAAACATCAAGAGGAGAAATGTCACATAATACCTCATCCATCAAGGGTTTGATGCTGTAGTGAATGCGGCACTGCTAACTGGTGCAAAGATACCTTCCTTAGTGAAGCCAACCGATGGTGTACAGGTGTGGGTGAGCTGTGGTGGACAGGCCCAACCACTTCACGAATTCTTTTGAAATGAGGTTCTTTTGGCTCCCACTGTCAATGATGAACTGTATCAGGGAACCCCTTACCCACATGTGGGAGTGGAAGAGATGCTCCTCCTCCTCTGGATATTCCAGTTCATCCTTCTAGATATTTGCAGTTGTAATGGTGGCGTTGAGATCCGCATCAATAATTTTCTTCCCTTTTTCATTCCCCTTGTCAGGTTCTGATTTAGATTCAGAGTATGCATATGATTCATAAGCCCTCATCTCGGCCACCAGTGACTACTTGGCCCGACACCCACTTGTGTTGTGAGTGGAGCTCTTATGGAACTCACACCACTTTCCCGTGTCCTTCTTTGGCTTCATGGTGTTGTTCTTTGCTTGTGGCTTTGGTAGGTTATCATGGGCTACCATGCCTTGGCTTTGTCCTTCGTTCTATAGTTTGGGGGAACCTTTCCTTTGCTTTTGATTCACAGATCCAATGTATCGCTTCTTCTGTTTGAATTTCTGCTCAATCTTGGCAGCATACCGGTATGCCGTAGCAAGCGAGGAGATGTCGAGGAACTCCATTTCCTTCAAAATGTATCTGTGCAGACAAGTGCAGTACTTCAACACCAAATTTTTCTCTGAATCTTTGATACCCAACTTTGTGCGCAGGGTATGGAATAGGTTCGTCAGCCCATGCACATCTTGATCCCTTTGTTGCCACAATGTAGTCCATTGTATTTACTTGTCCTCATAGCTCCCCATGGGATAATATTGTTCCTTAATGGCGTCTCAGAAATAATTCCAAGTGGGTACATATGAGAATATAGAGGGTTCTCCCTTGTCCTTTTTCTCACAGTAGGTTTTCCACCAGTCCTTGACATGGGAGTAGCTTTGAGGAGTGCAAAAATAATCTTCTCCGAGTCGGAAAAGTCATGAACTGAGAAATATCCTTCTAATAGATTCAACCATTTTTCTGTGGCATCTGCATCTATTTGGCCCTAAAATATGGGAATTTCAAAGCAGTTGCGCCTCCAGAGTGGCTTTTGGATGAAGATGTTCCATTGGTGGGCAGTCGTTGAAGGATCTGGGCAAAGTTATCCATCATCGCGTCCTTTGTTTTTTGAGGCCCTCCTTGAGCAATATTTTGATAGGATCTCCTTCTCCCTCATATTTCTTTTTGTTCGCCATGGACGGTCATCATGGTTTACGAGGCTGATCTTGCAAAGGTTCAACCAGTTCTGGCCCTAACTCCTTATAACCCGACCTCGTTGGGGACACGCAAAGAAGGATCGAGAAAGAGAAAACCACTTTGATACCGCTGATCTAGATTTATGCAGAAATGCAACAAAATACACATATAACCATAAATACAAAAATGAAATGGAAATAACACTTCATTTCATTAATATCAAATAACTGAAATTTGTTTACAGACATAATGGAAATAAACTAGCTACGGCACTGGTAGCATATCTCTGAGAAGAGATGTGGTGGCTATAGGCCTCTGAACTATGTTACAATTAGGCTCAAGGGCCTATTTATTATTGAGAAATAATGAAAACCCCTAAACATACAAAAAACTAACCCTAGGAGCTAAAGCGCCAAAACTATGGGCCCCATTTGGGTAAATTGGTACATCAACTTCTTGGGGATGTAACTTTTGCATACAATCGCCATTTGACGTGCTCAATACCTTGTTAGAAATATCTATCAGAGGACTACAACTTTTGAGTGAGAAACATCAAAGGAACTTTCATATTTCTCCCAGGTTTCCAAAAAAACATTGTTTAGGGCCTCAAAACGACTTTGGAAGTTCAGGACCCGAAAAACTGCTAAAAATAGTAAACTTTGCTATAATTAAGGAAACTGAAAAACTGAAAGAAACAATGGTGGGGCCCCAAGTGGAATAGGTGGGTGGCCACCAATATCCACCTAGATTAGAAGGGGTTCCTGGGAAGAGTTGGAGTTAAGGCTCATCCCCTCGGAATCAATAACAACTGTTGATCTATGCATGATGCTTTATTGAATCTCACTTTCGGGGGGGGACTGCTGGCTTAATTGCTGCGCTTATTTATCCATCAAAGTTCCTCTTGGGTCAGGTTTCTTCGATATAGGCAGTGATCCTCTCCACAGGTGGTTTCTCCTTAATCATTTGTATTTGAGAAATGGGGGAAGGCCCACTACCACTTGGCAACTCTTTCATCTTACTGATGTGTTGGAACCCGAATTCCTTGGTGCTCTGGTCCCCTGGTCCCTAGAAGCCCCACTCCTTTCAAAATACAGTTATAAAATGCTATAGGGATTTTGGCCTTCTGGGGTATACCATTTGAATGTCATCAATTTGAGACAGCCAATCCATGTGCCAACTTGTGATTGATCCATATTTCATCCATATCTAGGTCCATTGGGTACCTGAAAACTTCAAAACTTCCTACCACATGCCTACCTCCCAATTGGTAGTTGCTGAAGTCACCTTTTCCCAAGGACACATTGCCACCTATTTTGTAAAATGAGAGAGAGAAGGCCCCTCGGTCCTTTGCTGTGAGAGTAATTCCACTGTAAATAGTTAAATCCCAATGCCTTCCAGAATTGATTTAGCAAAAGGTTACAAGGTTATGGGGTCACGGGGTCTAGGCCTCCAATTTTTGCTACAGGGTTCCATTAGTAAATGACCCCAACTCTAATAGTTGATGAATCCCTGGTTTGTGGGCCTACATCTTCTCAAAATTGATTTAATAACAAGTCGTGGGATTTCGAGGTTTCTGGGATATTGAATTTTACGGGCTCAAATTTGATTTCCCTTCTATTTTAAGCCAGGAGGCCAACTTCAGACTTCTTTACATCATGGGAAATATCCTCTAAAGAAATTTCTGATTGAGTGGATATGATATGGTCTTTGAGCTCATCCGCTACTCTGAAACTGGCTCCAAAATCTAATATGATTTACACTTCAACTCCTTAGTTATATGAAGCTTAAACGAAACAAAATAGGAGGGTACAACACCAGGAATCACCCTATCTCTTTCTGGGAGCCAAAGGGTGATTCCAAGAATCACTCTCCATTGTGTTCGGGGCCCTTCACCACCCTTCTAGCCATGTCTTTGCCCTTTGGTCCCTAGCACAACGAAGGGTGATTCTCGGAATTACCCTTTGGACTGCGTCATGGTGGAGGGTGATTATGGGAATCACCCTCCGCCATGCTAGGGGCCAAAGGGTTGACACACGACTAGAGTGATGGCGACCCCTTCGCTCTGGTCATGCAACGAACCTTTGTTGCTCGACACAAAGGATTATATATATTTTTAATTTATATTTTTATATTTGGTTTATTATTTTTTAGTTTTTAATTTTGATTCTTTCATTTTAATTTTAATTTTTAAAATTAAAATTAAAATTGTTAAATTTAGTTTAATTTTGAATATTCTTTTATTTGTTATCATTTTTATTTTTATTATTTCAATTTAATTTATTTTTTATTGGCTATTTTTTTTTTTAAATTTATATTCTTAAACATACTTTTTAAAATATTATTATTATTTTTTTATGTTGTTTTGAATTTATATTGTTTTTTCCTTTTATTTATTTAAGTTATTGTTGGTTTTTTATTTAGTTACAATTTTATGTTTTTTTGGGTTAAATTTTTTTTTCTTTTTTTTTTAATATTATATTTTAACTTTTATTTATATTTTTATAATGTTTTTTAAGACATTACTATATTTTTTGGTTTTATTTTTATTTTTTTCAACTACTAAAATATTTAACTTTGTTTAAATTCCAAGTGTAATTTTCTTATGTGTATAATTTCCTATTTTAATAAAATACACACACACACACACACATATATAATTTAGGAAAATGACATTAAATAAGGTATTTGTAGATGTTTCTAAATTAGTGACAACAATTAAAACATCTAAAGTTGCAATTGGACCCTCTATGAATGCTACTCAACAAAACCAAACTAACACAATTGTAAAATTCAGGCAACTGACCCCTCAAAATTAGTGAATAATGTTAGAGAACAGAATATGACACCATATGAAAATGAAATGGATTTTTCATGGTATATTAAAGATATACGAAGCAATGACAAGGGATTAGTATTTCTAAATTGTGTTGAGCTTCGATATGGTGGAAATTATGAGGTAATTGGCAACGTTTGAGATATATATATTTGATGTCTGTTACAAATATTTTTTATGTTTTTGTAAAACTTCTATCTTTTCTTTTTTTTAATGTGTTTATACTAATTTACTTTATTATTTCTTGTGTACTTGAAAAATAGGTACAACACTAACATGTTGTCTACAAAAGGGAATAAATTGCATAGCCATTGGAAAAGACTCACTACAATATAATTTTATTCAACAAAGAATTAATGATATTAAAGTTCTTCCAAATGCAATGCAAAAATTTGTTTGAAAGAAGGAGGGTTTTACTGAATTAAGTGTGGCAAGAAAGGCAAAGGAATGTTAATCACCATCATATGGAATTATCGGAAAGGGATACTTTGAGAGATTTGCAAATATCAAATATCTAGGAGAGGAAAATGGCCAAATCGAAGCACAAAATACTATGAAGGAAGACAATACTGAAGCTCTAGAAGATGATGAACATGGATTGTATGATACTTTTAATTAAATTTAAGTTATGCTTGAAAATCAATCTCAATTTTGAGAACTATTCGTTAGTTATATTTGTAATCTTCTTCCTTTGAGAATTTATGATAAGAATAAGTATTGAATTATCGTTGTTATATATTGAATAATTTTATTATCTATTTTTCACTGAAATTTTTATGTGAATCATTATTTTTCGAAAAATCACATTGAAAATTGTTATTTTTTTGACATGACAATCTGAAACAATGTTATGTTTAAGTTTTTTTTTCTTTTTTTTTCTTTCAAGTTTTCCCATAAAAATTATTTATTTGACATTTCATTTTTAGCAAAAATGTCACAAAATGTGTATTTTTTTTTTATTATATCTATATTCAAGATGTCTATTTTTTTGTCAAATGTTTAATTTTTTTTTTTTTTAGTGATAATTATTTGATGTACATTGAAATATTAATTAAGATACATAAATATATATAAAATCCTAGCTTTAACATATTGACCCTTTTTTTTAACTATGCAAAAAAACGAAGTTTCCATTGTAAAAAAAACCTGAGAAGAAAAGAAAATATGAAAAACACTTAAAAAACAAAGATCTTACAGAAGAAGAAGAAGAATGCTTCAAAATTTGTTAAATAACCAATATTTAAAAAAGTAATTATCCATAATAAATACATAAGAAAATATAAAGTGTCAAATATAAGCCGCTTCAAAAAAATGAGTTAATGTTTCATCAATGCTTTTCAAAATCAGACGATTAATGAGAAATTGATACAGTTCCCGTTAAGTTGGTAACTTTGTTCTCATTGGTGCCAACTAGGAATGTCATATTTGTCCATAATATAATGTAGTTACATGTATTTCCATAACATGTAAAAATATCATTTAACATTCACAACACAACATCTGTACATATGAATATACTTATGTTATTAACGTAGATGCCTATAAACTAAAGGAGGGACTAAAACTCTCCAACCAACGATTTGCTATCTACATTGCAATATTTCTAGCAGTTTTCCAAACCCAAGATATATTAAGAGACTAAGGAATCAAGGGCTCATTGGAATTTACACCAAAATAACTCAACCATATCACATGGGAATCCAAAGCCACAATGTCTCCACTTGAAATCTGGTAGGAGTCCAAAGCACACAATGTTTCCACTAGATCAAACACTTCAGGTAATCCATAGCCCACATTGATCCTCCCAATAATCATTACAAAAATCCAGATGCCACATTGTCTACACTCAATTCACACTAGAGGAATCCAAAGTACACAGTACCTCCACGTGAAATTTGACAGGAATATTGCGCACAAAATGCCTCCACATATTACGCTTCTATAGAAGTCCAAATTCCACCCTTAGGGTCTCCACCTATAACAACACTAGAAAATTTCCTAGAATCCATAGCATCTCCACCTGTAACAACACTAGAAAATTTCCTAGAATCCATAACATCTCCACTTGATAAGTACGAATCTAGAGTTCAATGTGACTCCACTTCCTTACACAATCATAATATTTTTCTTTACACCACACTCCTCAACATGCTTTCATTCCTGCACATGCACTGAAATTTCTCTCTTTTTCTTTGGTAACTTCTCTTTCCATTCTCCTTATCCATATGAGAGTATCTTCTCCACTCTATATCCTTGTATATAATTGAGCATTGCTTCACGTACCCACCCAATGGATCTCATCCACCCTCTTTTTTCTTTTTTTATTTTTCCTTCTGTGTTGATCGCACCAACACATTTATTTAGATTAGGGACTATATGGCGTGTTCTTTGTTTAGGCATCGTATTCACTATTTTAGTGCTTGCACCATCAATGCCATACTTCTTCATGAACATAGGTGATAAAATGAATGCATTGGTTTAGGTTTAGAAGAAACGTATCCTCCTCAAACATCTATATCTGTGTCAACTCCTCTAGTGTAGTTATTGTGTTACATTTCCATTGTTGGAAATACTGAGGGGGGGTGGGGGGGGGGGGGGGGGGGTGAATCAGTATTCCTTTCAATTAGAGCATTAGTTAATTTTCAATTATTATCAGTGTTTGTACAATGATAGCGATAAACAAGAGGAACACAAATGCACACATTTTTTAAGGTGGAAACCCACTCCAGGAAAAAAACCACCTAATGCTTTTATAATAATTCTTTAATATTCAACTCCAATTGAAATAAAGCTCCAACTTCCTAGAATCTAGAAAAGCATTCTTCTCCAGCTCCCATTGGATGGACACTCCAATGCCCGAGATTCTTCAGTAGTCAAATGAACAGATGCCCCAACACCCAATGAGCTACAACTCACCCTAGCACCACCCTACCACCTTATAGAAGAATAAAAGAAGAATGGACACTCATACCAAGGAAAATGGTCCACTTTACAACGATATAGAATGATGTAGAAGAAGAAGATATACTAGACCATAACCCCAACTTTGACACAACCACCTAATGATGATCCTAGGCCTCCCAACACTGCCTTCTCAACCCTTGGCGGATAGATACTAGTACAATTTGTACAATAATGTATTCACAATGACTAAGTACAATGATACCTTTACAATGATTGTATACAATGCTACCCACTTGAAGACTTCATATGATGAACTTCTTGCTGCTGTTATGCACCTTGGTTGCTACTCTTGTCATGCTACCCTATGCTGCATCTTTCTTTGCTTTGCTGCCGTAGAAATTCTGGTCCTTTGCAACCCTTGACAACACATGATATAGCTTTTTCTTGCCTTCTAGGAGCTCGATATTGAATCTGGTGTATCTCTATTATTTCAGATCCTCAATATAAGATTTGCGGTCTTGTAGTAGTCCTCTGAGTCATCTTTCCAATGCCACAGGTCTGACCTATTTGGATTCTTCAAGAGAGAGTTATACCCAATCTCTCACAATGCCCTAATTATGGATTGTTTCAGTAGAGCGCACTTGTACAACATGCCACGTTTCACTGTTTCTATTTGGCTCTGAAATTGATAGAGAAAAAATTACAGACTGTGCACTATCTACCAATTTTTATGGAATTCCAATTAGATACTCAGACAAAGAGTTATGACGAATTTACCAAGGTCAATTCTTTGAGATGAATTTCAGGAGCCTGCAAAAACCCTGACTTCCACAAATCATATCTCCAAAAATATTGCGCACCTTCATCTGAAATTTTTATAGTAGCTTCCTCAGGATTTCAGCTTCACCTCATAACAATTTCAACTTCTAAACCTTCGTATAAAAAAAATTAGAGTGAAAATTCCATGATGACCTGTTTCAGATGGCGAAATCCCTTGCCTAAGGAGGAAAAGAAGATCACAATTTATATAAATGATTAAGTTGAGAGGGGCTTCAAAAATTGAATGTGGGAGGGATTTTAGGAGCTTAGAAAATATTAATTATGACTTTCCAATGACCCATGCCCCAACCCCATGGGGTTTTATCCCACTAACTGGGGGTACAAACTTAAACATGAATATCTCTCAAACCGTGAAGAATTACATGGCGTGCCATATATCAACAGAAATATCTTGACAAGTAGAAACCATAAAAATCATTATTGACCCAGAATATATTAATTTGGTAGGTCAAAATTCCCATGCAATATTGGGTTAGCCCTTGGTGCTGCTTGGGTTGACATCAATGACAACCGCTGATCAAAAATCTCCCTCTTTGGCATTTATATCAACACAAGTACTCCCCTTGTGATCATGACACCTCTTCCTACAACATTCTCTCCCCCTTTGATATCAATGGCAAAGGGTAACTCCCCCTAAAACGCAACCATTCTGTGGACCTGTACACACTTCCACTCCCCCTGACACACAACTATCCTGCAGACCTGTAATCTAATGAGAACTTGGGAGAATCCCAAGCTTTTGACGAAGATATTCAAATGCTTCACGAGGTAAAGGTTTAGTGAATATATCAAAAATTTGTTATTTTTTACAAACATACTCAAGTTTGATATTCTTTTCAGCGACTTGTTCTCTAACAAAATTATATTTGATCGAAATGTGTTTTGTTTTTGAATGCATGACAGGATTCTTGGAGATGCTAATGGCACTAGTGTTGTCACAGAATATGGGAATAGGCTCACTGAATTGTACTTGAAGATCTTGCAAAGTTTGTTTCATCCAAAGGACATGAGTGCAACATGATGGTGCTGTAATGTATTCTATTTCCGCTGTAGATAACGAGATTGAAGTTTGTTTTTTTCTCAACCATGATACGAGACAACCACCTAGATAGAATGCTGCTCTACTAGTACTCTTATGATCATCAACGCTTGCTGCCCAATCTACATCTGTAAAGGCTTGAATAATGATATTTTTACCCTTGGTATACCACAAGCCATATTCTTCTGTGCCCTTTAGATATCGAAGAATTATTTTGACGACAATAATATGTGATTCTTTTGGTGCTTCTTGGAATATTTCTACTTGTCCAATTGCTTGCATAACATCTGGCCAAGAGGCTGTTACATATAGAATAATAGCAATCATAGATTTGTACAACCTCAGATCCACATCCTTAGATGAGTCGTCTATGCTCAATTTGCAACCTGTTACCATCAGAGTAAGGACGGGTTTGCAATCTTCAATTTTGAAATTCTTGAGCATTTCCTTGATGTACTTGGCTTGACATATAAATATTCCTTTCTCTTGCTGATATATTTGAAGCCCTAAGAAGTATGTCAGCTCACCAGGTAAAGACATCTCAAACTCACTTTGCATCTTTGTAGAAAATTTCTTACTTAGTCGATCATCATTGCTACCAAATATTATATCATCCACATACACCTCGACGATTGTTAAATTATCTTTATCTATTTGTACATAAAGATTGCTATCAACAGTACCTTTCTTGAACCCTTGTTGACATAGATATCCATCAAGACAAGCATACCATGCTCTGGGAGCCTGCTTGAGACCATATAGAGCCTTCTTTAACCTGCAGACATAGTCTTCTTTTTGTGATAGTAGAAAACCTTCAAGTTGTTCGATGTAAACTTTTTCTTCTAATTCTCCATTCAGAAATGTTGACTTAACATCCATTTGGTAGACTTTGATTTTTCTTGAACATGCATAGGCGAGAAACATTTGGATGGCTTCCATTTTGGCAATTGGTGCAAATGTTTCATTGAAATCAATTCCTTCCACTTGTGCATAGCCTTTGCAAACTAATCTTGCTTTGTTTCTGGTAACTTGCCCATATTCATTCAATTTGGTCCTAAACACCCATTTAGTCCTAATGAAATTTTTATCTTTTGGTCATGGAACTAATTCCCAGGTGTTATTCTTCTCAATTTGATCCAATTCTTCATTCATAGCTGCTACCCAATGTTCATTCTGGCTGGCTTCCCCAAAAATACTAGGCTCAAAGGTTGCTAGAAAAGCAACGTGAGCTTGTTGTGATGAACGAAGTTGTCGACCTTCATTTATGTCACTAATGATTTGATTTGATGGATGGTTCTTTTAAATCCACTCTTTTTTTCTCCTTGGAGGGGCTTCTTGTTGTTGTTCTGGTATATCTTGATGATCATTGTTTACTTCTTCCTCGTTAATCGTTGCTTCTTGTCCTACAATTTTATCTGTCTTTTTCAGCCTCTATCTCAAGTTTCAAAGATTGTAGATCCTCATCATTACTCGCTAGAACACCATCTTCATCAAATGTAACATTTATGCTCTCCACTATCTGTTTTCATCTTAGATTATAGAATTTATAGGCTATTCTTTTGCGTGAGTAACCAACAAAGATACCTTCATCAAAACGTGATTCAAACTTACTCAAATTTTGATCTTCTCTTTTGATATAACATTTTCTTCCGAAGATTCTGAAATATTTTACATTAGCTAGTTTTCCTTTCCATAATTCATATGGAGTCTTGTTGCAATTATTTTTGAGAAGACTTCGGTTGATAATGAAGACTACCGTATCAATTGCTTGAACCTAGAATTTTTCATCCAATTTTGAGTCCTTCAACATTGTTACACCCATTTCCTGTACGGTTCTATTCTTTCTTTCAGCAACTCCATTTTTCTGAGGTGTTCGTGTTGTTGGAAATTGCCTTTTTATTCCATTTTCATCACAGTATTGCTGAAATAATTTGGAATTGAATTCTCCACCATTATCTGATCTTAAACACTTTACTTTCAAATCAGTTTCATTTTCAACCAACTCCTTGTAGATCTTAAAGCACTCAAATGCTTCAGCTTTTTTCTTTTGGAAACTAATAGCTGTCATCCTGGTATAGTCATCTATCATTAACATGAAATATAATTCTCCATCTAAGCCTTTTGTTCTCACAGGACTACATAGATCAGTATGTATCAATTCCAATGGATGTGATGCAAAGTGTTCTTTTCTTTTAAATTGGACTTTTCTCTGCTTGCCATGCCAACATGCCTCACATAGTGTGTTGGAAGGTTTTGAGATTTTTGGCATTTTTCGTGTTGCTTCTTTTTTTCTTATCCTAACAAGATTGTCAAAGTTTATGTGACCCATTTTTTTGTGCCATAACTAGCTTTCATCTTCTTTAGCTAGTAGACATGCTTTAGTTGCTTCATCCAAAACATATATGTCATTTGGAGCTTGACTTGCCGTAGCCACAATTTTACCATACCTGCCTTTCCTGATTTCACATTTTGTGGAGTTGAATAGCATTGTGTGTCCTTGATCACATATTTGTCCAACACTGAGCAGATTGTGATTCATGTTTTTTACCAATAGAACATTCTTGGCTATAACATATTTGCTTCCGAGAGTGACAGTACCTGATCCTATAACATTTGAAGATCCATCATTTCCAAGGGATATGGTTCCATCCTTCTTCTCTTTCAGAGATACAAATTTCCTTCTATCTCCAGTCATATGGGTTGAGCAACCACTGTCAACATACCACACATCTTTAATTTTTTGAGCCTTGAGAAAAAGAGCATGATTATCAATCTTCTTCTTCTTCCATGTTCGTTCATTCTGTGGCTTCGAAGATTCTTCTGGAGGATTTTCAAGTCTGCAGTCTCTGGCTACGTGTCCAAAGTTTTTACATTTGTAACATTCCATATTTTTTCTTAAATGTTCAAATCTATCGATGTTTCGCTGAGCCCTGGGGGGTTCATATTTGAAGAATCTCTTGGAATTGTATTGGTTCCTAGGGTACGTGCGACATTCTACAACTTTACGACCAAATTTTCCACATGAATAACAATAGCCATGAAAAATATGTTGGTACCTGGATGAAAAGATTCGTCGAGGAAGCGTCTTCCAAGGATGTGCTTGCAAATCTTGTCCAATGAAGTCTTCATGTATGTCAGATCTCATAGGTTCATTGTATTTTTTTGTAGAATGTCCTGCCTCTTCTTCTTTGTAACCGAGTCCAGTTCTATCATTCTTCCAATGCCCTTGAGCTATTGGCATATTTTTGGATATTTTTTCCCTTCTTCACTTCCTTACGCAGCAAGACTACTTCAGCTTCTAATGCTTCCCTTTCTTGGTTGATTTCTTTCAACTTATTTTGAAGTGACTCTTCAATACATTTGTGTTCTTCAACCTCAATTTTGAGACCTTGAACTTGTTCTTCAAGAGTATTGGAATGGATCTTCTCCTCATTGAGCTCTTCTATAAGCTTGATTGCCTCCTCATAAAATTCTTCTATGGTCAACCCTTCTTCTTCATTGTTCGATACTCATTGTTTATTGTGCTTGGCCATAAATAATACTTTCTCATTGGCTTCTTCTTTGCTGTCACTTTCTTCATCGGATGATGAGCTATCTTCTTTAGAGATAAAGTTTCTTTTGGATCCTTTCTTTTTGCCTTGCTTGTTGAATTTCTTAAAGCCTTTCTTTCTTTTTGAGTTTCCATCACTTTTGTTCGGACATTTTGCTACGAAATGCCCAACCTCACCACAACCAAAACATATCAATGGAAGTTTACCTTTGAATTTTCCCTTACAAAGTTTTATTTTTCTCGTAAAGTAAGCATATTCTTCATCTGAAAGACCTTCTCCATCATCTCCCTTTTCTTCACACTTGCAGGTGCATGTCATTTCAATTGAAGGTTTTTTGTCCTTATTAGTTTATTTAGATGCAATGAAAGCAGTTTCTAGATTTGAAGTACCCTTTTCTTCATCAAGTCTCATTTCATATGCTATGAGAACTCCATGTAATTCCTCCTTGCTGAGTTTGTCTAGATTTGCACTGTATTCTAAGACTGATACCTTTGGGTTGAATCTCCCTGGTAAAGTTCTAAGAATCTTCCGTATAATAGTCTTCTCGTCAACTGGATCTCCTAATCCTTTCAGAGTATTGGTTATTTCATCAACGTATTGGAAGTATGTAGCAATGTTGCAATCTTCTTTCATTCTGAGTTGCTCAAATTTTTCTCTATAGATTTGAAGCTTTGCTTCTTTGACATTTGAGTCACCTGCATATATATTCTCAAGCTTGTCCCATACATTTTTGGTAGTTTTACAACCCAACACCTTATGATAAGAAAATTCAATAAGTCCACTGATAATAATATTCTTTGCTTTTGTATCATTTACCAAATTCTTCTTACCTTGTTCATCCGCGGTTGATGTAAATCCATTTTGAACAGTGTCCCATACTTCGTAACCTTGCGCCAAGAGATAGACCTCCATTCTTCCTTTCTAGAGTGCATAATTATTTTCATTAAATAGAGGTACACCATTCTTGGTATGCTCCATGACCTCCTTCCAGCAGTTAAACTGCTATTGAAGGAACCAAGCTCCGATACCAATTGTCGGAAATACTGAGAGGGTGGGGGGGGTGAATAAGTATTCCTTTCAATTAAAGCATTAGTTAATCTTCAATTATTATTAGTGTTTGTACAATGATAGCAGCAAACAAGAGGAACACAAATGCACACAGTTTTTAAGGTGGAAACCCACTTCGGGACAAAAACCACCTAATTCTTTTCTAATAATTCTTTAATATTCAACTCCAATTAAAAATAAAGCTCCAACTTCCTAGAATCTAGAAAAGCATTCTTCTCCAGCTCCCACCGGATGGATGCTCCAACACCCGAGATTCTTCAGTAGTCAACTGAACGGATGCCCCAACACCCAATGAGCTACAACTCACCCTAGCACCACCCTACCACCCTATATAAGAATAAAAGAAGAATGGACTCCCGTACCAGGGAAAATGGTCCACTTTACAATGATATAGAATGATGTAGAAGAAGAATATATACTAGACCATAACCCCAACTTTCACACAACCACCTAATGATGATCCTAGACCTCCCAACACTGCCTCTTCAACCCTTGGCGGATAGATACTAGTACAATTTGTACAATAATTTATTTACAATGACTAAGTACAATAATACCTTTACAATGATTGTATGTAGTGCTACCCACTTGAAGACTTCATATGACGAACTTCTTGCTGCTGTTATGCACCTTGGTTGCTGCTCTTGTCATGCTACCCTCTGCTGCACCTTGCTTTGCTTTGTTTCCATAGAAATTCTGGTCCTTTGCAACCCTTGACAACACATGATCTAGCTTTTTCTTGCCTTCTAAGAGCTAGATATTGAATCTAGTGTATCTCTGTTATTTCAGATCCTCAATATCTAATTTTTGGTCTTGTAGTATTCCTCTGATTCGTATTTCCAATTCCATAGGTCTGACCTAATTTTGATTCTTCAAGAGAGATTTATACCCAACCTCTCACAATGCCGTAATTATAGACTATTTCAGTAGAGTGCACTTGTACGGCGTGCCACGTGTCACTGTTCCTTCATTTGGCTCTTAAATTTATAGAGAAAAAAGTATAGACTGTGCACTATCTGCCAAATTTTACAGAATTCCAATCTGATACTCAGAAAGAGAGTTACGCAGAATTTACCAAGGTCACTTCTTTGAGATAAATTTCAGGAGCCTGCAAACACCCTGACTTCCACAGATCATATCTCCAAAAATATTATGCACCTTGATCTAAAATTTTTACAGTAGCTTCCTTAGGATGTTGGATTTGCCTCATAAAAATTTTAGCATCTGACACTTCGTAGAAAAAAAGTTAGAGCGAAAATTCCACGATGACCTGTTTCTAATGGCAAAATCCCTTGCTGAAGGAGGAAAAGAAGATCACAATTTATATAAATTCTTAAGTTGAGAGGGGCTTTAACAAGTGAACGTTGGAGGGATTTTAGGAGCTCAAAAAATATTAATTATGACTTTTCAATTACCCATGCCCCAACCCCATGGGGTTTTAGCCCACTAACTAGGGGTACAAACTTCAAACATGAATATCTCTCAAACCGTGAAGAATTACATGGTGTGCCATATATCAACAGAAATATCTCGACAAGTAGAAACCATCAAAAGAATTATTGACCTAGAATATATTAATCTAGTAGATCAAAATTCCCATGCAATATTTGGTTATCCCCTAGTGCTTCTTGGGTTGACATCAATGATAACCACTGATCAACATCCACAATATTTACATGCATTACAATTCATGGTGACATTTACAAAAAGGGAAAAAAAATGGCTGTCACACTTGGTGTCCATGATCCAATCCACTATTGCTTGTTCAATGTAGTCAATATTGATTCCTTTGGTGGAAATTACTCAGTTTCCTTTAAGGTTTCCAATAGAGGTGGAAAATGTGGTCAAATCATGTCCACATTAAATAATGGGTGTAAGCCAAAGAAAGGAGGAATACTCAGTTAAAAACCATTTTCACCCACATCCTTTATGATTATGTAAGGCCCATATCAGTGTGATCCCAACTTCCCCTAGGGGACTATGAGGTACTCTTTCTATAAATTTAACCACATCATATCATCGAACTAAAACTTATGTGTCAATCATGTCATTGCTTCCACTTGGAATTGGATTTTTGTAGGATATCATAGACCTATTATTGTAGGTGTTGGATCCACACAACAATTATTTTTTCCATATATGCCTCAACCTAATGATTGGAGGAATATGTCAATGAAGATGCAATGGGCATAGCTACATCAATTGGGGCCAATGGATGGAAATTCGGGGACACCTAAAAAGGAATGTGGCTAATAAAGCTATGCAGAGATCCATTAGAGATGTGTTGAAAAAATGGAGCCCTTTTGTCCCATGTACACAAATTCTTGGATATGTACATGTGTTAGATATGCATATTAATCGTGTTAACCACTTCTTTATCCATTATAATGGGATGAAAGGCAATCAGTTTGGTCAACTTGGTATCCATGACAAAACATAGGCTACCCCAAAACGTGCTTAAGAACCTACTATCTTGATTTGAAAAAATGGTCCAATGTATCCAAAAATAACGTAAATTTACTCCAGGAAGATTTTAATAGTGGTTTCAACTATAATACTCTTATTTCATGCTGCCAAACTGGCCATTTTAGAGAACCAATGGACAACCACAAACATACAATCGTTACCATTCTTATTGGTTGGAATGCTTGGCATGTAATCCATGAACACTGACTCATAAGGATTATCTATGGTAGGTAGATGAGTGTACAACCATTGCATCTTAATGGTTTGTTTAGAAATGACACAAGAAGAGCACAATTTGATATACCTTAGGAAAGACTGATAAATATTTAGCTAGTACAAAGAATTTTGAAGTAATACTATTTGTTTTCCACACCAAAGTTCACTTCCAACTAACTATAATGAGCCTTCGAAATCAACTTGGCACACTCACTTAAAGAAACACAAAAGTGGCCTAGGTAGCACAAGATCCCTAGAGGTAGAAGTATAGAACTTGTTTTATAGCGATGAACATTTGGTACATTGTAGTGAAGTAAAAGTATTTATTATATAGTATGGCCACCTAATTGTCTCATGCTCAAAAGAGTTAAGAATAGTTGTTAACACCACAACCTATGGTTGATTCAAGTAGTATATGACATGATTGGTGCTACTTTTCTTATATTTGATGTTAAAGAGGAGTTATTATAGTTATGTGAACAATTTTTCATGGTGTTCATTTTATAACTTTCCTTGTATCTATATAAATTTCAAAGGACTATGATTAGTGTATATGATCACCTCCTTCCCTAGAATATAATACTTCCATTTTTATCTCCTTTTCATAGGTGGGGTTTCTACTTATTTTTATTAGAGAGTATTTTAATGTGATAGGAAAAAAAATTTACTTTCTGAGGCATCCGTGTCAATATCAAATTGTTGTTTCAGGTATGGAAGGGTGAGGATTCATGTAGATAAATAAAATGTTTTATATCTTCGCATTATTTTTGCTATGACTCAAAAAAGGAAAATTGTATTTTTTATCCACCCTTGTTCACTTGACTTAATCACCAAGCCATATGATGGAACCCAAACACAAAATTTGAGTAGAATTTAGCAAGGTCGTTGGCGCTAACCAATCCTAAATAAGATGGATCTTGGTTGGTTCACATGCATATGAGTTCATGCACAATGTATCCTAAATATTGAATTATCTGCATTCCAAATGAGAATTTCTCTATATTTGAATATAACTTGTGTTTCCCCAGTGTGCTAATGACCTACTAAATGTGTTGTAAATGTTCCACCTAGGTTCTTCTAGAGATGAGGATGTCATTAAAACAAACAACCACAAAATATTTTGTGAATATCTAGAAGTTATTATCCATCATCCTCATGAAATGATGTTAGAGAATTATTCAGCCCAAAGGGCATGAAAAATCACTAAAAATTACCTTGCTTATCTTTGAATATTTTCTTGCACACATAAATTTGTTTTATTAGAAACTAGTGGTATCCCAACTTCAAATAAATATTGTTAAAGAACTTGGCACCCTTAAGTTGTCCAAGAATGTCATCAATCCTAGGGATCAAACATCAATTCTAAATAATTAATTTTTTCATGGCTCTATAATCTATTGAAAGTCTCCATGTCCTATCCTTATTTTGTACCAACATAATTGGACTCCTACAAGTTGAGGAGATTGGTTGACTATGTCCCTTTTAGATGAGCTCATGAATCTGACATTTTATTTCCTCATTTTTCAATAGAGATAATCTATACATGGGCCATTAGGTAAAGGATAATTAGGTATCATGTCAATTAATTGTTTGACCTAACAGTGTAGAGGCACCCCCCCATAGGTGAAGTGAAGATATATTTATATGTATCTACAAGCTTCTCCACTTGATTTGGTTGTATAGAGGGGCATTGTGCAAAGGTTGTGGTGGTTTCAATGAACGTATTTCACCTTTTGAATAAACCATGAAGAGAAAAAGCTTTAAATCGTGAGAGATTACCATTTGGCATTGTTTTGTGAGATTATGAAATTGTAGTAGTTGACACTACTTTTGTTATCCTATAGAGGTAACCTACGAGAGTAATACTGATAGACAACATACATTTCCACATACAAGGTTGTCCTAAAATAAAATCACAAAATTCATGTGGGGAAACATCATAGAGTACATCATCTTTTAATTTCTCCATGTCATAGGAAAGGTTGCATTATTGGATCACATGGATTTCTCATCCATGGATAAGCCAAACAACGGTGTATGGTTGGGGTGTGGGATGATATGTAGCATCAATATCTTGATGACTTGAGATTATATTAGGTTCTTCTAACTCCCACTATCAATGATGAAATCTATGGGGTCCCATTCACCCAAATCTATGAACAAAAGAGTCACTAAAG
The DNA here is from genome assembly GCA_034641835.2 of Pinus albicaulis. Taxonomy (NCBI): domain Eukaryota; kingdom Viridiplantae; phylum Streptophyta; class Pinopsida; order Pinales; family Pinaceae; genus Pinus; species Pinus albicaulis. Next base: position 1,345,557,436 of record CM076570.1, on the reverse strand, counting down.
CTCTTCTAACACTTGTATTTAGATGTTTATGGTCATGATGGGATAAATTTGTTCCACATTGATGATAAACTTTGTTTTCACATAATATAGATAAAAATCAAATCCAGTGTACATTAATTTTTCTTTAAGCTCTAATGATAATAATGCGTTATGCTAGGTAACCCCCTACATGGGGTCGGAGGAAACGCCCTAGGAATATTTTTTTATGCAGACCCAAGGATGGGGGTAGACCCAAGAATTGTGGGTGGACCTACCCATTCTTTTTAATTAATGGTTTGGACATGATGCTTTTTTTCCCATGGTATTTTGTAGATACGGTCAAGGGAACTATGGTTATTTTCTAATCCAAGGTTGATAATTTAGGATTTATGAATGCTCCGAAATATATACAATATATTGTAAAATTGAAAGGAAAATAATGAAAAATAAATTTAGTTTTCCAGTTTGGTTTCCAGAAGAGAATCTATATGTATATTTTTGTTCTTGTCATTATATATTTTTATGTTTTAATAATATGTTTACAGGTAATTTCTATACAGGATTATAAACCACAATAAGGATAATAAATACTCCTTCTCGCTATAGCGTGGTGACCCAGAAATCATGATCCATAACTTCGTGGATTTTGGAGGGAAATTGGTTTGCCTCTCAAGGAGGATGTTCCCTAACAATTTTATATAAATAGAGGGATTGAGTAGCCTAGTAGAATAAGAAGGAATAATCTATATATTAGTAGCATAAGGTCATTAGCAGAAGTTTAGTACAGTTCTATCACTTTTTCCATGTACAATCAACTTTTTTATTAATGGAAATGATCTATGAATTCAATTTTTAGTTTTATTTTCTTCGTGGTTCCGAGCTCCATTGGTTTAGGACCCACCCTATAAGGTGCTCAAAACCCCTTTTAAAAATTACTATTTTTGCATTTTGTTTATTGTTGTATTCTATTTTCAAATATTATTTTTATGTATGGTTAGTTAGATGATTTATGAACAGTATTTCTTTAGAAAGCATATGAGAATTATATGACGGTATTGATAGTGGTTACGTATATCAATTTGCATTCATGTTCATGCATTTCATTTCACTTTGGTTGTTACTATTTATTTTCTTTCCATCATTCATTGTTTCCTTGTGTCTATATAGTCCCCTATTTTGCAACTATACAAAACCCTATAGTTGCATATTTTGTTGAATAAGCCTCAGTACCATTAATGTGATGATTTGAAAATGAGTTCTTTATCATTTCTTAGCACTTCCTTAGCTTATTTTGCTTTCAAACATCATATTTAGCACATTTTGTTGCTAGTTGTACCCTACCACAAACATTTCACATGGGGAAGGTCTTTCTAGAAAATATTGCAATTTATATAAAGCAATAGAACCTAATTTGAATTAAAATATAGGGATACCAAAGATAAAATGTTAAATTCTATCTTTAATGGTGTTTCATCTTTGAAATTTCCATTGGTGGAAGGTTCCTTGGCTATTGTCAGAATAGGAAAATTTTCCATCATCTCAGCCCTTTGTCATGAGTACTTCCTTCAGATCCCTTGCTCCATCATTTCTCTTTTCTTCCACCATGGGAGGCCACTTGGGTTGGAGACAATGATTTTTTCCAAGTGAAACTAGCTTGAGACCTAAATCAATACACCCTAGCCTTTTCAACGACATGCACATAGAAATAAAAAAAAGTATATTTGTCTGGTACCACTAATCTAGGTTGTACAACGAATGAAATGAAAATCATTAAAGGAAGGTGAAACACACATAAAGAAATAAAATATAAATCACAATAATATGGTGAAAACCCAACTTCTATCAGTAAGTCCAAGAACGAAATATTGTAGAATTCAAAAAACCTATAATGGTGGTATCCATCTATAAACAGAGAGAGATGGTGAATATACGTAATTGTGAAAGCTATTACAAGAGGCCAAAATAATGAACTTTTAACATAAATAAAGAATCATGGAGGTAAAAAACTCTAACACTAGAAAAATGATCTGAATCTGAATGTTAGTTTTGTTGTGCTAATTTCATCTTCATAATTATAAACAAATTGTTGATCATTTGCTTCATGTTCATAGGTTTATTGAGGTGTTTATGAGTGTTAAATAGGTAAATTTATTGAGTTTTATGTTAAATTCATGAGCATAATAACATTTAAACATAATGTTTAACATAAGTAATAAAACGTACATCAAACCATCAAAATGATCCATTAACACGGTTTTTTGATGAAGGAATTCACCACTCCTAGGCTACATCTCCTTGGTCCAGCTCCCACAGCTTGGGCCTCTATATTAGCTCAAAATGGAAAAAAGTGCTCTTTAAGTCCTCTACTGCTCCTAAAACCTGCACCAACATGCTCAAAATGACCAAATAATCTATAATAGACTATTTCCGAGCCAAAAATGATTGAAATTTTCTCTAATTATGCTTCATTCAATCTTTCCCTATGAATCTCATCCAAAAACTAGAGAGAGCTTCAGTTAGCGCTGCTCATTTTGGAGTCACCCCGCAAATGGAAGAATCCGCCAACTCCACCACTAAATTTAACTGGATTAATTAACTGTCAAGCATGGTTTAGCTTTGTGCTAAGTGTGGTTTAAATGTGCTAAGAGCATTTTGTTGAGCACTCCGTCATAGGTCACAATGCTAAGGTCATATGAAAGAGGGGATTGGCCCCCTTCCTCTACCCAGTGGTCAACCGTATTAACACAAGTAAAATCCATGAACATATACTGCTAAGTCATATGTTGTGGGCCACCAGTAAGTGGGTGCACTCTCTTGGGGGAGGTCGCGGGGTCGAGGCCCAACCTCCGCCCTTATGCCTTTATAAATTTCACCACACCATTATCATATGGTTTAAACCTTACGAAAATATTTTCACAATAAAAATATTTCGACCATGACATATAGTCCTCCGACCATATAATAAAAAAAATGTACCTCTATAAAAATGATTTCAACCTTAGGATATATATATAATTAAAATTCACCTTTCCAACTTTCCAGCAAATCCTACAGTGACACTTGTCACAGTGTGACTGGGAAAACTGAAGGAATATTCCCATACTATATATATATATATATATATATATATATATATATATATATATATATATATATATATATATATATATATATATATATATGTATGTATATATGTATGTATGTATATGTATGTATGTATATGTATGTATATATTTTACTAGACTGCCATGCCACCATTTTTTCCTTTTCTACAAAAAATTTAGTTGTTTAGGAAAATGAACAACTCACACTATCTTCCTCATCCAGAGTCATTTTTCCATGAAACAAATTGCGTTGAATTCTTAGTGACAAGGTCTTTGCTGTCGTTCAGGTTCCGATCGATTCCGAGAAGTTCCATTTTTTAGCTTTGACACTGAGAACTTGATCATTCCTCCCAACTATAAGCCTTTTGGAGGACAAAATCGTTTTGATTATTGAACATGTGGATGAGGGTACAACCCCCTCACTCTTCTAGTCTCAATCCACTGAAAATTTCCCTTTTTCATCAAATTGATATTTTCAAAAAAACTAAGATTTTTCCTTCGCTCTTGAGACCCCCTCTTGCTTTTGTAGACACCATCATGTTGGAATTTCCCTAAATTTTCAGAGCAGCAAGATGTCCTTGCAGAAACAAAATTGTTCCCACCTAGATGTTCAATCAAAGGAAACTTGAAAATTGTCTCACCTTGAGCACTGTCATCATGACGATTCTTAGCTCATCTTGCTTTGTACTTGCATTGACTTTTGAACAAGTATTTTCACCATTGCCATGTACCCTTTGGAAAACAAAAAAAACACTTTTGGAACCTATGCCTTCTTTGTCAAATTTCTTTGGTGCTTTCTCTTTGACCTTTTCTCTTTCTTGCACCGACATCTTGTTTCCAAAACTGCTCTACACTGATATTGACTGCTGCAAATCTTTTACATCTTGTTCACCTCCTTTCAAAAGCAACCTGTTAGAGTCATAAAACATCTCATTACAAGCATAAGAAACTTCAATGAAATAAACTTGTTCATTCGATGAATATTTTTGAAAGGTATCATTCAAAACATATCTATGCTTGATCATTAACAAAGTCAAATTTTGACTTGCATTCACTATTCTCTTGATTTCTCCTGCATGTATAAGAGACAAAATTGTCTTCTTCTTATGCGCTCTAAATATGTACTCAATTCCATATTTAAACAAGTGATACTTATTCTCATGGCAATGAAATATTGCTTTCCTATCAAAAGATAAGGACTACCCAAAAAAATACCTAAAATCTCAGGCGACACTACATCAAGTTCAACTTCATCAAGAAAGTTTGAATTGATTGCAAACCTTAGAATGCACCTCCTTGTTACCTGTAAGTTTTCATTCTTGCATATCCACCCTCAAGGAGAAGATCTTGGATGTATAATAGTTTTAAGGTTTAGGTCCTTAACTAAGTCTTTGGAAATCAAATTATCTTGAGAACCACTATCAAAGACTATGTCTATATTGGTATGTTTAGAAACGACTCTAATATGAAAGATTTCAATTCTTGTATCTTCATCTTAAGTTACATTGGACTAACTCGAAGAGCTAGATTTCACTATGTTCTTACCTTTCAAACCCATTTTTGTAACATTAGTTTCATCTCATGAATCTAAACCTAAGTCATGTTCAATGATTGCAACAGTTTTTCCCTTCTTTTTGGCTTTTAGTTTGTTTGGCTTCAACTCTGGATGAAGTTTCCAACAATGGTCTTCATCATGTCCATTCTTCGAAAAATGTTTACATGTGATTTTCTCTTTCTCTTTCTTGATAGAGCTATTTCTCTTTCCTCTTCCATTAAAATTTCCCTTTCTTCTACCCTCATACCCAAGGAAACTATCACTTTTCTTACCTACACTATCTTTCCCTCTTGCTTTTAAATGCGTAGCTTGAATGCAAATATCATCTAAGTTTGTGGGATTGAACATGAGAATAGTGTGCCTAAGGTAACTATGCAAACCCCAAATATACTTTAACAAATTTTCTTGAGAATACAAATTAATACCCAAAATAAGAGCTCTTCTCCTAAATTCATGAGTATAATCTTGCACACTTTTCCCTTTCAATTGTCTAAAATTTACCAGCCCATAATGGCTTTTTTCATGTAAGCTATAGGATATAATTTAATTTTAATGGAATCAATAAATTTTGACCAAGACATTGAGATCTTACAATGGTTTTTAATATATTCTTGATTCCTTGCTTCCCACCATACAAGTGTTGATCATACCATCCTCAAGGAAGCCAATTGAGTATTTATGTCATCTTCTTGAAGGTTATGAATTATGCAATAAACCTCCATATGATGAATCCAATTATCCAACTTCTCTACATTCACTTCACCATAATACATTGGAAGCTCAAATTTGACATCAATTTTGAGTAAGGAAGTTTTTCCTTTTGTGATTTTTGAGTGAGTATGGGTGGTTTCAGCTATGGAAGTGGAAGATGATGGTGATGGTGATGATGAGGATGATGTTGAATATGGTGGAGATGGAGGAGGATTTCATCCACTACGCTTTAAATCCATCTCTTAATCCTTTTTGTATTCTGAGAATCCCTCTCCATGTGGAGACTTAGAATTACCTTCAACCATCCTGGTGCTCTTCTCTTCAAAGAGGATCCTAACACTTTTAGATAGTTAATAGAAATCCTTCTTGTATGCTTCCTCTTCTGAAAGACCTTCAGTCTCTCCTACACTTGACATGATGGGTATGGATTCAAGTTCAGGTTCTGGTGAAACCTGTACCTCCTCAATCTCAGCTAGAGATAAAGCTTGAGGTGCGTCAAGTGCAGATGTGAGTGAAAATTTGGGTGTAGATGGTGGCCTTGTGGCTCTCCTTCTTCTGGTCCTAACCTCATGACTAGCAACCAATAGTTTCCCTTCTCCTCTCTGCAACTTCAACCTTGTAAGCATCACAAATTTGCAACCAGTAAAACCCTACTTGCACAAAACTCAAGAAAATATCATGAAAATAACCTTTGCAACCTAGCTCTAATACCACCTTGATCTAAATCTGAATGTTAGTTTTGTTGCGCTAATTTCATCTTCATAATTATAAACAAATTTCTAATCATTTGATTCATGTGAATAGGTTTCTTGAGGTGTTTGTGAATGTTAAACGGGTAAATGTATTCTGTTTTATGCTAAATTCATGAGCATAATAACATGAAAAAATAATGTTAAAAAACATCAATAAAATGTACAACAAGCCATAAAAATGATCCATTAACACAACCTTTTGATAGAGTTCACCCCTCCTGGGCTACATCTCCTTAGTCCAACTCCCATGGATTGCGCCTCTGTATAAACTCAAAATGGAAAAAAGTGTTGTTTACAATCCTCTACTGCTCGTAAAACTTGCTCCAACATGCTCATAATGTCCAAATCATCTAGGATAGACTCTTTCTAAGCCAAAAATGGTTGAAATTTTATCCAGTTATTATTCATTCAATTTTCCCCTAGGAATCTCCTCCAAAACTGGAGAGAACTCCAATTTTGGAGTCTCGTCACAAATGGTGAACTCTGCCAACTCTGTCGATAAATTAAACTAGATTAATTAACTACTAAGCAGGGTTTGGTTTTGTGATAAGTGTGGTTTAAATGGGCTAACCATGTTTTGTTGAGTGCTTTGTCATAGGTCATGATGCTAAGGTCATATGAATGAGGGGGCTAGCCCACAAGGTTGGACCACTTCCTCCACCCAACGGTCAACTGTATTAACATAAGTAAAAGTCGTGCACATATATTGTTAAGTCATATAATGTGAGCTACCCGTAAGTGGGTGTGCTCGCTTGGGGGAGGTTGTGGGGTTGAGTCCCGACCTCCACCCTTCTGCCCGTATAAATTTTGCCACACCATTATCATATGGTTTAAACCTTATGAAAATATTTTCGCCATAAAAATTAAAGGAATATTCCTAGTTTATATATTTTTTGCTGACTAGACTGCCATGGCACCATTTTTTCCTTTTCTGCAAAAAATTTAGCTATTTAGGAAAACGAACAACAGACCCTATCTTCCTCATACAAAGTCAATTTTCGATGAAACAAATTGCATCATATTCCTGGTGATGAGATCTTCGTTGTTGTTCAGGTTCTAATCAATTCTGAGCACTTACATTTTTTAGATTTGACACCGATCACCTGATAAAAAACAAAATGGAAAAAATTTTAGAGGCCTTAGGATGGTTAGTTAGCACATCAACTTCACAGGGGCACAAGTTTTACATACAATAAAAATTTGTGGCACGATAACTCATTGGAAAGAACTATCTAATGAATACAAATTTCAACTAGGACTGAAGCACGCCGTGGCAAACCATATCCTCGTGAATTGCCAAAAAACATCATTTAGGGCTTAAAAATGACCTTGGAATTTTGGGACCCAAAATTAATAAAAAAAATGCCAGGAATATGGAGAAATTTTAAGACAATGGAAAGGTGGATGGCCAAGAACATCCACCTATATCAATCTCCTTCTTTGACTCAAACCTAGTGATACCCTAAATTTAACTCCAACTTGGTGAAATATTTTTCTTGATCCAAATAATCCAACAGATAATCTATCCTAGGTAGGGGTTACTTATTCTTGAGCTATATTTTTATCAACACTCTATAGTAAATAAACATCTTCCAAGTCTCATCCTTCACTGGCACAATTATGGTGGGTGCCATAAGGTGAGGTACTCAGTCGAATGACACATTGTGTTAGGTCCCTATAGTACTATTGTATCCCCTTATTGTTATTGTTAGTGTAGCCCCATTATTTTTATTGTTGTGCCCATGTAGTCCCCATATTGTTATTTTTGTGCCCCATAGGTGTAGCCCCATTATTATTATTGTTGTGCCCATATGGTCCCCATATTGTTATATTGTGACCCCTTAGACTCCTATATATAGAAGGTAGGTTTTTGCATTTGTATCATCCAGGAATTTTTCATTTATGTAATGTAAAGGAGTTTACCCCCTCTAAGAGGCCGATTTATAAGTCGTTGATATAACTTTTCTTCTATTTTGTGAGATGGTTGTATACCATTTGGTATCAGAGCTTTGGATTCTAAGGTTTCGTTGCTGCAAACATGTCATATTGGAATTTTTTCTATAAATGTTTTACTACGAAGGTTCATAAGCTTAAAAGTTTACCACAATAATCTGAAATCTTAAGGAATTGCATGTAAACATTTTAGATCTTCGTTCGCTATATTTTTGGAGATATGATATAAGGAAGTTAGGGTTTTTTTAGGCTCTAGAATTTTATTTCAAATAGATGACCAAGGGAAAATCATGATAACTTTCGTTTCAGACATTAGATTTGAACTCTGTAAAAATTGGGTGAAATTACACACATATTTGTTTCTTTTTTTATCAATTTTAGGGCCTATGATAAAAATAGTGACATGTGGCATTCCATAGAAGTTCACTCTACTAAACCAGTCCATAATTAGGATATTGTGGGAGATTGGGCATAAATTTATCTTGAAGAATCCAAATTAGGTCCGACCTATGGCATTGGAAATAAGGCTCAAAAGGCTACCATAGGACCTAAGTTCAGGTCTTGGAGATCCAAAATCATAAAGTTACGATCGTTTCAAGGTCGAGATCCTAAAAGTAAGAAAAATGTGTGTATTTTTTAAAACAATTTGCTTAAATTTTGTTTGAAAAAACAGTTTGAAGTGATTCTAAGGGCATATTACAGAATATGTATATATATATATATATATATATATATTGGTTCGAAAATTCCCACAAAAAGAATTATACACTCATTAATCCCTCAAAGAACTCTACTATGAAGCATGAAGAGGAAGAATTGCAACATGATATATAATAATTACAAGACCAAGTGCAACAAATTTCGATCCTAGAAAGAGCAACCAAAGATGACATAGATAGTTTAAAAGTATAAATGGAAGCTAATATGGATGGTTTGAAGGATGAGATTAAATCTAATATGGATGGTATAGAACAAAAAATGAAAGGAAACATGGAAGATTTGAAGAACAGTTTAAAAGTAGATTTAACAGAGTTGCTACAAGAAATGCTTCCTAGTGACGAAAAGGTATTAGATGAAACTCATGATAAGAACCAAAAAAATGTTAATCATGATTCCATATCCTATAGCGTTGGATTGATGAACCACCATATTCAAAATATAGATATAAGGAAGTTTGATGGCAAGGATCTAATAACATGGATACTACAAATGGAGCAATACTTTGATCTCCATAATGTGAAACACACGCAATAGGTACGCATTGCAACTTTATATTTATAACAAAATCAGTTTGTGTGATATCAATGGCTTTTTTTGTGTAAAACACTTGTCACTTGGTTACTTTTTATGGAGGAAATGATAGCACATTATGAGGATACAAAGATCAACACCTTCTTTAGCCAACTGATAAATCTCAACCAAAAGGGTTCAATGATGGATCACATTGAGGACTTCCAAAAATTGAATATAAGGGTAAATGATATTCCGTAGGAGCATAGTATTGATGTCTTCATAGGGACTTTAAAGGATAACATCCAGCATGAGGTTCACCTTTGGGAACCTGATTCATTAGAGCATGCATTCAGGTTGGCAAGGAAAATTGAGAGAAAAATTATGATGAAAAGGAAGCCTACCAATCACAACTATAAAAATGGAAGTGTTGCTACTCCTAGCCTTCTACAACCTACAAGGTTAACACCACAACAATTGGAAGAAAAAATAGAAAAAGGTCTTTGTTACAATTGTGATAAAAAATACGCTAAAGGTCATAAGTGTGATGAGAAGAAATTAGTTTACATAGATTGTGAAGAGGAGGAAGAAAAGGAACAATAAACTTTAGAAGAAGAGGATATACACCAGGAAGCGAACTTAGAGAAATAAGAAATTAATATGACCATATCTTGTAATGCATTGGAAGGAATTACCACTTCTAAAACTCTCAAGATAGAAGGGCATATCAAGAAGAAAAAGTAATAGTGTTGATTGATTCAGGTAGTACCCATAATTTTATTCATTGTAAGATATACAAGGAATTGAATTTCTTCCTATATCCAGCACTAGAGTGTTAAGTGATGGTTGAAAATGGAGGAACTATAAATATCTCTAGAAAGTGCCATAATATTAGGCTAACCATTGGGTAATATGTATTGACTAGGCCAATGTTGATGTTGTACTAGGAGTTCAATGGTTACAATATTTGGGTGTGATAGATTTTAATTTACAAAAACATTTATTGAAAATTGTTTTGGGAAGGAAAGGAAGTTGAATTAAGGGGTATCGCAAGGAAACCAGGAAATATAATCAGCTCTAATAGCATGACAAAGCTTCTAAATAAAAAATAACAAGGCGTAATTGCAAAATTATGCTCACTAGAGTTTCAAACATAGAAATCATCTTTAAGATAAAATTCTAAAAAAGTTCTCCAACTCTTCAAGGATAATCTAACTTTGGTGCAAAATCAAATGAAATAGCAAGCATATCAAAAATGAAGCGAAAGAATTTTTGATGTAGGCGACTTGATATTTTTACAGCTACAACCATACAAGTAAATGTCCCTCAAGCAAGCATGAAGGATAATAAATTATCAACAAATTACTATAGTTCGTACAAGGTGTTGCAAAATATTGGTACTATGGAATAGAAATTGGAGCTTCCTGCATCTTCCCGAGTGGACCTAGTTTTCCATGTTTCATGCTTAAATATGGTTATAGATAACAAACTCCCAGTTCAAATAGTATTGTCAAAACTTGGCATGGAAGGAAAAATCATATTGTAACTTGAAGAAATCACAGAAAGAATAATTCAACAGCTACAAAATCAATCAATTTCAGAGTATATAATCAAGTGTAATAACTTATCCGTTGAATATTCCACATGGGAGGATGATAATTTTATACATAAGCTTCAAGAACTACTCAATGTTTGGGGACAACAATTTTTTTAAGGAGAGGGGCATGCTAGGTCCCTATAATACTAGTGTAGCCCCTTATTGTTATTGTTAGTGTAGCCCCATTATTTTTCTTGTTGTGCTCATGTAGTCGCTATATTGTTATTATTGTGCCCCATAGGTGTAGCCCCATTTTTGTTATTGTTGTGCCCATGTGGTCCTCATATTGTTATATTGAGACCCCTTAGACTCCTATATATAGAAGTTAGGTTTTTTCATTTGTATCATCCAAGAATTTTTCATTTGTGTAATGTAAAGGAGGTTTCCCTTTTGAAGAGGCTAATTTCTAAGTCATTGATCTATATTTTCATCTATTTTGTGAGCTTATTGCATAACTCATTGTTGTAGGATTTTCTACTATTAATTCCTCAGTTCATTATATTCTATTGTATATTTCCTATACAACTGAATGCTTGGCAATGGATACTTAAATAATAGTTGGATCTCATGGTCCACTTCCCTATTAGGTGGTATCCTTTGCGCTCCTCGAACACACCCATATATATCTGTAGTAAATATTACATTTTATTTTTCTATTCCTAAGTATATCTCACTAAGCATGACTTTATTCTCATTGACTTTACTAATTTTACCTTAAAAAAACAAAACATACACTTTCTATAACTGATGATTTTCTTATCCCGGTTGGAACTTACCAGTGAGTTCATTGACTTGTCCTTGTGTGAATCGATGATGATGGATTTTTCGTTATTGATGAGGTGGTACTTGTTGGATCACTACATGAAGATTGTATCCTACATGTAAATATAGGGACTCTAGAACACAATGCAACATACATCAAGTAGAACTACATACAATTCTACTTCATCAATAAAATGAACATTGATAGAAAATTTGATTCTACACTATTTTTTTACCTTTATTTTTTATTTCCTCTTGTACCATCCCATTGGATATGGGCTAGGGTGGCCATGAACATAAATCCAAGTTTCTTAACTAGATACTTCAACAATATTCAAATACGATATTGAGGTGAATAGAGCATCAATTATTGTTTTCTTGACCAATATCTTATATGGAAGAGTTGGTAATTTCCTTCCTATTTCTAAAAGCTACTTAGATTCACTCCATTCTACGAAGATGTGCAAACAATATTATCATCCACACACGCTAATTCCCCTTCCTAGAATATTTTTATGAATAATCCATATATATATATATATATAAGAGTCAGGTCTCTAAGGACATGACCATTCATTGAAAATACTTCATACTCACATAAATAATATATTTACCATAATTACTACCCACCATTATTTACAGGTTCTATTAAGGTCCTATAATAATAGGATTCATAATTTTGAATTGACTATGATTAGTCTTCTAATATGTACATACATTTTCTTTCTGCAAATTGTTTCCCCATATTAGAAAAATAAAAAATTGTAAAGAGGGTAAAAGTCCTAAAAGAAAAATAAAAGGACTGAAAGAGAGAAAGATAAAAGATAAAAAAAAATAGAAAAAAAGAACCCCAAACAAAAAAGAGATATAATAGAACATGAAAGTGATGCAAATTCAAATGTCACTACCTTTTACTTTACTTTGCAATATAAAGATTGTGTGCAGCTTGTCAAAGATTCCATAATCCATGAAAGTCAAACTATTTAATCTTGACCTTTCATGCTTTAAATTTTATGTTGATAGATAGAGAATAAATATCTAGCCAAACTGTTTAACCTTGGCAGATCAGTAGTTAGGTAGAGAATAATAAGGAGCTCAACATTTTAATCTGAGCCCTTGGAAGAAATAATGATAGAATTATTTAGTTTGTTGTTAAAATAAAAATGAATAAGGGTTTGCAAGCTCAAATGCACCCACAAAAATGAAGAAAAAATGTTAGGGTAGCTGATGGGTAGGTAAAAGAAGTTTTTAGAAGGCATGGATAGCAGAAAATTGGTCATTTCATTTACTAATTTCCCTTCAAAATCAGCTCCCTTGTAAAAATATTGTTTCCCCTTCATTCTACCTTTTCCCCATTAGTCACTCATTTCCCTACAAAAATCCCTTTTCCTAAGTTAAAATGCACATTTATCATTTGGAAAAGTAATATCCCTTTACTTAATAATTTCCTTCTTTCATAAAACCCCTAAAAATACACTATCCTAAGTCTAAATGATTAAAATAATAAATTCAAGCCCCACTGCTATAAACTCACCCTATATTATTTTAAAATCCCTTCTTAGTGTATTTTTACATTCCCCTGTATTTTACAATCCCGCACTTATTTGAAATTTTAGTGTACATTATTAACTTTAACTTTATATATTAGCTCCCGTAATACATTTATCTCGTATTAAAATAATTCCCGCATATGTATATCCCAACCCATATTTTACTTTAAAACATATAGTTTAGTTTCCCCCACATTTTGATTTATTTTGGACCCACTTATGGTTACCCCGCCTATTATAATATCCCACTTACCTTAACCCCATTGGCATGTATTAAATTTCGACCCTATCATATCGCATCATATTACCTCGGGCCCCACACCATCAAATCGTGATACTCCATTGCATCGTTACATCCGTCAAATCATCACTAACCAGATCTAACGTCCAGCACGCCTTGTCGCACATCCGATAGCCCGATCCTTAACCACACCCCAACCTTGTGATATCAGTGGTTTTCGGAGCTCCGCTTTTGGCTACATGGCCAAATTCTATTCGATCACATCAATCCAAACTTTACTTCTTACCACCTTTGTCCAGTGCGAAAACCACTTAGTGGTTTCTCCTAGCTGTTATCCAAACCACCTCGTCATTTGAAAATACCATGCATTTAATGTAAAAAGTGTTGATTAAAAATGCATATAGCCACCCTTTGTTAGCCCTTTTTACCACTTTCTGTTACAATTGTGTGTTGAAGAAGCATCACCGACCTATTTCTAAGCAACTTGATCACTATGTCGACCTTATTTCACCCTATTTTAAGCCTTTTTCACTAGAATTCAAGACCATTTTATGCCAAAGACATTGCAAAACCTGATGTGAAGCACTATAAAGACCAGGAGAACCTCAGAAAGCCTCTGCTGCTTCAGAAACCCTTTGCCAACTTACAAATCTTCTTTCTCTCCAGGTATTCTTCGGTGCTTAGGCAAAATACTTACAAGAAGAAAGTAAATCAATAATTAAACATGTCTAGGAGCCTCTGTAGACTAAAAGAAACCTCTTGTGCCTTCCTATACTTCTTCTGCAAATGCTAGGTGTCTTTTAAATAATTTCCTAGGTCTGGGATTGTTTTTATTAGATATATTGAATATTGGATCAATTGAACCTTTGCAGATCATAGATAAACCCATGTTTTATCCTAAATCCCTCCGCAAACTATTTTAATATATTTTAGAGGTGCTCCTAAAGACCTAAATTTGTGTTCCTAAGTCAAATATTAATCAATTGAAGAAATTTAACAAAACAATGGCTTCCAAAAGCATTATATCAGTCAATCCTCTGCAACCTCCAATTGTATATGTAAAACACACTCCTTTAGCTGATAAGGACTTTAAAATTAATGACACAGTCACAAAATTTAATCTTCTTGAGCTCCATTGCTGGAGCCTTGACAAATCCATAGATCAGCCAGATGAGGTTTTCATTTGGAAGTCTAATCTGCCAAAATATGTTGTACCACAGACTTTCCAATGCCCAGAAGACATCAGACTGTGTCAAAATTGTTATTTCCCTAATTAGAGAGCCATTGTAACCCCTAAAAAAAGAAATATTGTTTACCATTACAACAGATTCAATCAATCAAATGCTGCAGATCCAACCTAGACCAGATGAAACTCTTTTATCCATTGAAACCTTCATGCAGTTGTACCTGAATCTAGATTTCCCAAGAGATTCCATATTTTCCAAACTTTCATGCCTTCATCTATGGAAACTCCCAAGACAAATCATCCTTACCCATCTGCAGTATTTTCTAAGAGGACCATGCATATAATCACTATGTTGTCCAACATTCTGGGTTATTTTTCAGATGAGCATGTTGATGTTGCAGTATTAGGTTTCCTGTCTACTTTCATAGTTGGTCAGCCTCCTGCTACCATTTTTATTTTTTCATAGTACCTTGCTGACTCAATTCATGAACAGCTGGTTAAGATTCTTGAAGAAGGTGTTTTCAAATACTCATCTATTTTATTCCACATGTTTTTGTACTTTCAGTCTGAGAAATTTGCCATTGACTTTCAAAAGCTTGATGTTGAAGGTAATCCACAGTCAGTCATATTTTGGACTCCAATTATCAGGAAAGATTCCACACAGCCCACCTACAAAGAGTTCACTGACTCTTTCATTTATCCTATTTTCAACATGTTGAACTGTAGCATGCAACCTAGAGTCAATGAGGAGATTAAAACGGGCTTGTAACTGTCAGAGAAAAGAAGGACAGGAGATTGGTACTTGTATCAGAACCATACAGAGATAAGAGTATATGGGTCAAATATCATACCATATAGAATGCAAAAATACCTCCCCATGAGGTTATTTTCCCTTGAATACATAAGGCATATTCTTAATTCTAATGCAACTAATTTCCTAGTAGCTAAAAAGAAGACACAGTTCAAAATAAAGAATTGGGTTGGCCCTTTCATTTGTAACAGTAGAGATGCAGGTCCAGAGGCTGAAAAGTATTTGCAGGAGTGTAAATTTAGTATAATTTTTCTGTGGTATTATGATCCTCTAGGAGTAATAAGTAAATTGAGAGTTAAATGAAAATTAACTCCTTATGTACATGAGAAAAAACTAGACATAGAGAAATAATCCAATCAATCTGAATGGTTGGAGAAAACTTTGAAAGAGTTGGAGAAACCATCAAAAACAAGTGAAATCATGCAGACTCTAGCCCAAGAATATATGAATTCCAAAAGAGTTATAGAGGAAGGATCATATTCAGTACAAACTAAAACTGAAACTATTTTCAAATTAATTTACAGGAACAAGCCAAAACTAAACCCTGTGGAAGAGAAAAAGGAAATTGTTGTAATTGATACTAATGTAGTAGTAAAAGATATTGCTCCTCCTCCTGAAGTTTCTGAAGAGACACATCAACCTTCTACTTCAAACACTCAGCTGATTCAAAATAAAATAGTGTTGAATTATCTTATTCTAGTAAACCAACAGATAAAGAAATGGACAATATACATAGGTACAAATAAATAAAGATCAGAAATGAAGCCTTGAAAACTGATACATACACACAATATTGGAAACAGTCACTTAGTGACCAAAGCATATTGCTTTCTGATTTTGACTACAGGACTAGGAAAGTGCATATGACCTTCCTGTAGCCTAAAGTCCCAAAACATCAGCAGATTACATAAAATCGTCATATGAAGTTCAAGAAGATGACCTTCATCCCAGTGATCAGATAGAATTTCACAAGCAGCCTGGTGAAATGCTTTATTCAACCCTGAAAAGCAAGTCCATGAGTGTGTAGAAGTTGTAGAACACTCTTGGAAACATCAAAGATTAGCTCAATTTTGAAAATGCATCCTCCCAGGCTAAGGATAATAGAATCAAATCACTGGAAGATTTGAAGATTTGGTTATTGAGGTAGGATATGATCCTAATAATGTCAAAGTTGCAGATGAGCTAATAAAGAATAAAAATGTAGACATTGCTACATTAAAGAAGAAACTTAAAATACCTCCTAATGAACATCCTCAAGAAAAGGAAGTTTTACAAGATACAAGTCAAAAATATGAGATGATGAAGCTCATTCTGCAATTAGCTACCCAAATCAAAGAAATGAAAATTTAAATGGACAAGTTAGTCTAGGAAAAATATCCAACAAAGAAGCAACTCCTATCACTATTATCCATGTAGTCACTATTGTTGTTCCTTACAAATTGGTAGAATCATTGGCTCCTTCAGTTCCAATGGCCATAACACTTCCTGTCACATCAACTACTACTTCAGCGACTGAGTCACCTTCAGCAACAGTACAACCTATAGATGAGGCAAGTAAATTGGTAAAAGTAATCAGGAAATGTCAATTTAGAACAATCAAATCAACTAACTTGAAGAAAAACTTAAAAGTCTGGATGATGGGAAGAATATAGTACAGATTATGTACAAGAATGAAGAATAGAAAGCTAACAGGTTGAATGAGAAAGTGAAAAAGTTAGAAAAGGATCTAACACTGAAAGAACCAATGGCACAAACGAAAAAAAAAACTATGGGCCAATATCATTGAATCTGTCAATGATATTTGGACATCTATTCAGGTTATTTATGAACAAAAATATCTCATCAAAGCAGCAGGGAAATCCATCCAAAATATCAAATAAGAACTGGGTAAGAAGCCAGAACAAGGTCTTGAAATCATCAAATTTCTTGATTCCAAAAATAAGCAGGAGTTAGAAGAGATTGGAATTAATGATAGGAAAAAAACCATCCTAGAAGTAAGGAGGGTAATTGATCAAAAGAATTTTCTGATACAGTTAGAAGAGAAATGCCAAAATATGGAAGTTGCCATCACAAGATTCATGATGAAGTTTGACACTCTCAGACAAAAAGGCCCTCCAAATCCTCTGGTTATTAATGAAAAATTAATGAAGCAGGATGATTATGGTAAAAATATGAGAGAAGTGGCTAAGGAGCAAGCCAAAAACTCAGCCATCCAAGATATTCCAACAGGGAAAGTTCTTTACAAGAGCTTTGAGAATCTGTTTTACCTGCAACATGAGGTAAAACACCTATTTGTCAATAAGCCTACATTTTCAAAATATATAAAGGAAGATGAAATTTTTAGAAGGATGATGAAGATCAAATTAATAGAAGCTAAAGACTGGGAAAAATTAACTGATTTACTATGAAAGTAGTAAAGGTTAAAAGAGATAAAAAGAGCAGGCTGTTTTTACAATTTCAGCAAGCAGTAACAATTTTGTAGTGAAAACAAAGATAATCAAAATGTATTAGAGTTTAAAGCGTATTAGTAAAATTTAGAGTGAAATTCAAATCAGAAATTACAGAGCATATTTCTAGCGTAAAGGACACTCTACTGCAGTGTTCATTGAGCAAAAATCAAAGACAAATCAGTAGCAAAATATCAAAAATTGAACAACAAATCAATACAAACAGGGACAACTTGCATTAGTTAGATAGCTGTGACTATCTTCTTGCGTAAAGATATTTAATTTCCATGAATAATTCCTAAGTTTGTTTTAGGATTTTTTGTATAAATACTTCTCATTTTAAGGTATTGGGTGTGTATGACTTGATAAAAATTTCCATAGTTTTACTATTTTGGAACTTGAGGGTGATCGTACCAATTTCAAGTCAGTAGACTGGGTTAAAGCAATAAAGAGATTATATTATAGGATTCGTGTGTGGGGCCATTACAATGAAGTAATTTCAACTTGTTCAATTGTTTCTTTCTGAGGTTTTCACCAATACTTGTATGTTTTTCTAAATCTAAATGATATATTAGGAATTTTATTTTAGAATATGTTTAATTACACTTTGTCTTTAACTGTTTATCATTTACATGTTTTCCACTGATATCTAGATTAGGGAATTCTTAATTTCTCTCTAGTTTCGATTGAACTCTTTCTTTTCAATCATTATACAGATTTGAGAACTGTTAATTTCTCTCTTACCCCGATTGAAACCATTTTCACTATCTGCCTAAGGATCTAAAGTTACCCAATTATCTTTCCATGTGAATACTTCCCTTTAGAACCTTGATCCAAATCTGTTGCTTGACACTTTGACTCCATTATCCCAATGGTAAGTAGATCTACATCTATCAATCTCAGTAAGTGATTCCACCACCAAACCAAACCAAATTAAAAATCAAATCCCAAGTAATCCTACATAACTAGCCTAAAATCAACTTAAATCAACAAAGATAAATCATATAGAGAGAGCTCTCTCTAAGAATTAGGAAGGATAGATCCTAAAGCTTAAAAGTAGCTTTGTGGTTACCTCTATTATTATTTAAGGCAAAATAAAAAATATCACAACCTTTTGAGAATTATTGGAGTGATAACATACTGGCGACCATACTAGGGAACTAACCAGTCCTCAGTGTTTAAAATTAATCTTAAAGGAAATACTTTAGTCAATAGTTTCACCTTAAGATTTTTTTAAATATTTGTGAGTAAATTTTTCAATAAAAACTACAATTATGGCTTCCAGAAGAATCTACTATACTAGGTCTAATCCAAATCCAGAACCTGCCATGATAGTAGATAATCCTGATAGAATTTTAAATAAAAACAAAAAGGTAGAAAGTTTAGGTAATAAAAATTCATTGATAAAATAAAGTTCTCTTCCAAATAAATGATCAAGTTTCCAAAACATTGAATTTGATTTAGCTTTTGAGCAAAATTTGTTTACAACTAAATTAGACAATGACATGTATGATAGTGTAATAGATCCTGAATTTATTTCATTCATTGAAAGTAAAAAGGAAACTGTTTCAGTTGATTCAGATGAAAAATCCCTAGAAGTCTATGATAAACTTGATGCTTTAACTACATCTTTTATTAAATAAATCGATGAAACTTATCTTCAACATTCAGTTGAATTGACTGCTTTATCTGCCTATACCCCTAAGCCTTATACCAGTCATCTAGAATCTGTAGGTTCATCCTTGTTTACTACCACTTAAACTATCATTTCCACCACACTTCATTCCAGAGATTCATTTTTTCCCAAGCTTCCACTCCAACCTAGAGTTTTATTTCCATCCCCAAATAGTTCAAGTTCATCCCCTAGCATTTATACTGCATTTTCCAATACTTCAACTTCATTTCCAAGCTATTCTTCTAGCATCCCAACTACATCTTCAAGTGTTCCTACCTCATTTGCAAGTACTTCAAGCTCTTCATCAAGTACTTCAAACTTACCTCCTAGCCAAGCTAGAATCATATCCATGGCTGCTAGATATGCACCTTTGGTTCTACAAGCCCCTCTACATAACATGCCCCAAGATTACCAAAGTAAGATTTTTCAATTTGATGGTATTAGTCAGTACACTACCCAACAACATATCAATAAAATTACTGATTACTTTGAACTGCATGAAATAGATGAAGTCAATTTTCAGATGAGACTTTTTTCTTAAACGTTAGTTGGTGATGTTAAAAAATGGTTCAAAGGTTTACCTGATGGTAGTATAGCCGATTTAGCTTCTTTCCATAGGATGTTTCTTAATATATGGGAAAAGAAAAATAATCCTTTAAAAATTTTATCTGTATTTGAAAACATAAAAAGAGCACCTAATGAAATAGTTTAGGACTATTGTACAAAATATAACAATATTTATAATGGAATCCCTGCCAACATCAAACCTCCTCCAGATTCTACACTGATCAAATTTTCTGATGGATTTGACACAGATATGGGATATCAACTAAGAGAGAGGAATCCTGAAACCTTAGAGTAGATGCAAATTAATGCTGTAAGTGTAGATGAAAATATGTTATCCAAGAAAGCTAGATTAAGAAATGAAAGAAGAGTTACAATAGAGGAGGAATCATCAGCCTCACACCTTAAAATAGATAACTTAGAAAAACATTAGAAAGAATGATGGATAGGTTAGATAATATGGAAAGGAAGCCACAGTGGGATAATCAACAACAAGGTCCTCGGATAAGAAATCCCAATTTCAGGAAGAACACCAACACTGGTAAATCTAGAGAATCAGCACTTGATCAAACAATAAGACCACCTTTCCAAGAGAACTATGATGAAAGTTCTCACCAAAATGAAAATGATGAAGATACTCAGATTAATCTAATAGGCATTAATGATGATAATACCATTATTCTTACATAAGAAGAACATGAATTATATGAACTACAATAATTACAATTAGAATCTAGGGAATATTTTGATTACAAGCAAGGTTATGAATATGCAATTAATGAAGTTCATAAGCAATATAACCTTAGGAGAAAGAATAATGTAGAAGCACCAACTAAGAAATATGCCCAAATTCAGAATAAGAAAAAAGTGGAAGCTCCTACAAACAAAGTACTGCAAATTATTCCTAGAGAACCCAACAAAACTCTAGTGCAAATCAGAAAATTTCTAGTCCAAAAATTGCACCAAGTCCTGAAACTGTTGACATCACAGATATTGTTGTTAAAAAAACAACTGATCTTCAAAAATTTGTTGCTGCTAAAAAAAAAAATTTTATTAAAACAACAATTTCTGATCCAAACACATCTACTGTTGATCCTAAAAAATCAGCTGACCTTGAAACCTTTGTAGCTACAAAAACAAAAGTTGATCCTAAAAAATCAGTGGCTACAAAAACAGTGGTTGTCAAAACCACAACTGCCACCCAAACTATCCCTGAAAAGGAGATTGAAAACATCAAAACTGTGGAAACACGAACTGAAAAACCAATTGTAGGAAAAGAAGAGAAACATACTCAAACTATAGTTAGTAGAGAAGAGATTATTGAGTTAGGTAAAACATAAATTCCATTCAATATCCAAAATGAAATTGCCAAACTGAAAATACCAATTCCTTTAACATAATTGGTAAAACATGATTTATATAAATCACATATCACTGACACACTAAACATTAATGAAGGAGAAGATTTTGTAAATCTTAATGATGATCAACCAGAAGTAATACTTGGTCCTAAGGTAAATGGAAAACACCAACAAGGAGGAGTTACTCCTTTCTACATTAGCCTAACTGTTCATGATCAAATATTACATAATGCTATGCTAGATTCAGGAGCTTCACACAACTTGATGCCAAAAGCATTCATGGAAACCTTGAATTTAGACATCACTAGACCATATAAGGATATTTTCTCATTTGATTCTAGTAAAGTGAAATGTCAAGGCCTAATCAAAGATTTATGTGTCACTTTAGTTCAATACCCAGGAAAAAGCATAGTCATGGATATTGTAGTAGTTGATATCCCTCCTCAGTATGGAATGCTATTATCTTGCTCATGGGGAGAAAAACTGCAGGGATCTCTAAAATTAGAGATGTCTTATGCCACTATATCAGTTTTTGGTCAACCCAAGAAAATTTACAGATAGACATTAATGAAGTACATGGTTAGTAGTGTTGAAAGACCTCGATACTACCCAATTTACTCTACACCTAATGATATGTACTCTTTCATTTTATGTAATTCTGATACTGGTATAGAGAGCAACACAAAATTGAAATAGAAAAAGAAAGAACCAGACAATGATAATATCTTTCATGAATCAATGTGGCACCTAGATTTTAATGGATCGGTAAAAAAAATTAGGTGCAGAAGCAGGAGTTTGGATACATAACATGGAACATAACCATTCTGAAGGTCATGCCTTTAGTTTAAACTCCAAATGTACAAACAACATGGCAGAGTATGAAGCTTAGAATTTAGGACTGCAGATTGTTAGAAATTTAGGAGGCAAAAAATTTTCTATCGTGGGAGACTTTGATTTAGTTATTAAATAGATTAAAGGATATTATTTTGTATATAATCCAAGATTAAGCCAATATAGAGAAACAATTTTAGATCTAATCAAAGAATTGCTTGAATGTGACTTTGCTGTAATTCCTAGAAAACAGAATCTGTAGGCACACAGTTTAGCAACTTTTGCTAGTACCTGTAATTTGCCTTTTCATCCAAATCATCAATATACAACAGAAGTAAAACACAGGCCTACAATACCAAACAATCTTAAATATTGGAAAACATTTTCACATGATGAACAAATATATCATTTAATGAAAGCTGAAGGAGAATTTCAAAATTGTAACATAGACACAGATTGTACAATAGATGATACTTTAGATAGTGAAATAGATGTAAATAATTTAGATTTGATTGAACGCACTAAATTTACACAAGTATAAATAGACAAATTAGAGAAAGTATAAATATAAGAATTAATAGATGATGATTCAGAGTTTTTAAATTTGAAGAATAAATTTTTACCTGAGGGATTAGCCCCATTAGAAGATCTTTCTGATTCAAATGATGTTGCAAAAAAACGAAAAATGGAACCACTAAGATCAGATATAGAAGAGTGTAATATAGGAATACAATTAAAACCTAAGCTTATCAAACTTTCCAAAGCTTTACCTTCAGAAGAAAAACTAAAATACATAGCTTTGTTCAAAGAATTTTAGGATGTATTTGCATGGAGTCATGAGGACTTAAAATCTTATGATACTAGCATAATACAACACAAAATACCTATTAAAGAGGATAAAAAAACTTTCAAACAGAAGCTTAGCAGAATAAATCTTGTTCTTTTACCTTTGATTGAAAAAGAGGTTAAGAGGATATATGAAGAAAATATAATTGCACCTATCAGATATTCTGATTGGGTTTTAAATTTAGTTCCCACTAGGAAGAAGACAGTGGAGATCGGACTTTTTATTGATTTCCAGAATTTAAACAAGGTGTCCCTAAAATACAACTATCCCCTCCCTAAAATGGATCATATTTTACAAAGGGTAGTTGGATCTGTTGACGGGAAAATCTGTTCGGCCAACAGCAGGGGATCTCCCTGGTATAAAGTCCCAACTAGACTCTAAACCATTTGGAATAGGGATCTCATCCAAGGTGTGGGTCCGACTACCGCTTAATTCTCCTTTCCTTGGGTCTCAGTAGGACTCTATCAACCTAAGGACACACGCTTATTCAGATGATACAAGACACATGATTGATGAATTAAATGAACATACAACACTATGCGTAGAAAGCTGAATAATAAAGCATGGGGCCAAAGGAAATGCAGTCAACAACATATCATTAGGGTCATGCTTGTATGTTGTTCTAACCATCGAAGAAACAATTATTTATGATAGAATACCCTTCACTTCCTTAAATGGTTTTAGTGATAATATAAATGTCAGTAAACAAATTTATTAACATTCATTGAGAAAGCGAAATAAACTTAGCACCATTAACACATGTTTAGAAAACTATAATGCATAAATGATGTAATTGGAGACACAGTTTCATTAATCAAAGGATGTTAGAAACTGAAAACAAAATACTCATACTGTTCACACATTGACCAACATCAGATCCAAAAATGGAGTTAACAAATGCTTGTATTCATACTAAAAAATGTATAGTCCTTCTATACAATGCTCTATATCTCTGTGAGTCCCAAACAAAAGGTATTTTACAATTTCCCGAAGGCGATATTTATAATACAAGACTTTCCCTTTGGGCTTCCGAATTTCCGCCTTCCGGACCGTTGGGCTGCCCTGTGACTTGGTGGATTCTGCGA
This sequence comes from Pinus albicaulis, assembly GCA_034641835.2. Classification (NCBI taxonomy): domain Eukaryota; kingdom Viridiplantae; phylum Streptophyta; class Pinopsida; order Pinales; family Pinaceae; genus Pinus; species Pinus albicaulis. The sequence goes on along the minus strand of CM076570.1, from coordinate 1,345,533,195 downwards.
CCTGCAACCTGTTGGATCCTACGACCTGCAACTTGATGGATTCAGCGACATACGACCTTTCTTGTTCTGTGACCTGTGCAATGCCTTGATCATTTTATAAGCTGAGTTATTTCTAGGTCGGGAACGATCACTTGTAGCTGGTCTCGAAGGTAGTTCTACCATGCTTGATAATCGGCCGCAATCGAGGTGACCAGAGGTGTGTCTTCCTTTAATATATGTATGCATTTGAGTGCATTTGGAATTAGGGTATTTCTTTTGATATTAATCTTATTTGACAAGGATGCCAACTTAGTGTAGATTCACACCAGTGTCACAATAAACTGGACTAGATTTTCCCTTGATGCCTGTATATTTTGGGAAGCTATTGTTTGCTTGATGGGTTGCATGAAGGCTTTGATATCGGGATCGACTCTCTGCAAGATTCATTCTACAATATCTGCACAAGGGAATATTGGCGGGTGGGCTCCTACGTAATGCAACTTGGACCATTTTTCCTGTATATATACCTGCCTATCTGGAAGGTCCTCTAGAAAATCGGGTTTGGTGAATTCCTGGTATATTTGGTACCAAGTCATGTTGTCTCCCCGCCCAAAGGTACATACTCAGTCCCCATACATGGGGGCAAGGGAGAATTGTAACTCTTCTTCTTCCATAACTTCCACCTCAGGACTTTTGTTCCTCTTTCGGACCATTGGGGGACCCGTGTCCCTTGCGGCTCATGAAATGGATATGCAACTTAGCTATGCTTCAATATTACATGGTATTGTCAGAAAACCATCCCATGATAAGACAGACTTCATATTAATAATAAAAGGGCTATCTATGACAAATTATGGCCAAAGGAATGGGAAAACCTGTGACCTAGCGACCTTGCGACCAGGTCGCTAGGTCGTTGGGTCGTGCAGGGGTGTGTTCAATAAGAAATACGACTTAACAACCTGGCAACTAGGTCGCTGGGTCGCTAGGCCGCTGATTGATCAATTTGCAAGGAAATGCGACTTAGCGACCTGGAGACCTAGCGACCGGGTCACTGGGTCACTTGGTCGCATGTTCGTTCAACTTGAAATGAGATGGGACTTAGAAACTTAGCGACCTACGACTAGGTCGCATGGTCGCAAGGTCACAGAGTCGCGCTGGGCCTCGGATGGGGAACATGGATGGGTTGAGAGCAGAAATAATAGATCTAGAATATAAGCATGCCAGGGCTCACAGGAAGAAATCGTATGGTAATCATGAAGCTTTAAAGAGTATCGGTGAGCTAAAGGGGGACAAACAGGCAGTCATAATAAGGAAAAAGTAGGAGGAAACGGCAACTAACCCGAAAAAAACGAGTTTCCATTCGACTATCAAAGGCATTTTCCTTCTTCTTCGCACGAGTGAAATGCGACCTAGAAAATTTTCTATATATAAAGAGGTTGCACGTGTGTACCATAAATGCGGGTCACTAGGTCGTAAAAGTCATAAATTATGGGTGGTGCAACCTCGCAACCTGGGGGTCACAAGGTCGCCAAGTCGTAAAGTCACAAATTGCAGAATTTTCTTGGTTTGCGACTCAGCGATCCCGCGACTCAGCAACCTGGGTCACTGGGTCACAAGGTCACGTAATCAAAAAATGAAGAAGCTTGTGACTTGGAGACTTAGAAAAAAAATATTTAGGCTTGACCTCATCTTGCCAACTTAGGGGCTCAAATTTTTGAAAGGGGGGAAAAATTTGGAGGGTGTTGTAGCAGCTACAACAAATGGCGATTCACAGGTAGATTCCAAAATCTCTACTGATGACTTATATTTTTTTTTTGGGGGGGGGGGGTGCCTTAGCAAGCTGTTCCTTTCACCCTTAGGTTTCCATGATTTTTTCCTTTTGTACCTTGTGAGGTTGCTTCGCCTACTTGCCTATTTAGGTGCTGGTTGACCGAGCTTTTAATTCTGGATTCCAGAATGAAAGGGTTGGAGCACTTTAGGGATTTCTAGGATCCAGTATAGTTATTTCGTTCTCATTCTGTTGCTCCGCTGCCTGCGAACCTCGCGGTCCCAGCAGAGTCATTGACGTTGCTTCGTTGCTGGCGAGCCTGGTCAGTACCCCGGCGGAGTTGTCGCATCACCTATCTATGCAGGAAGCCTTTCTCAATCCTTTACCCTTCATTGGTGTGCTACTACACTTATTTTAAATGTGCTCAAGGCACTTATTTAGATGTTCTCAGGGCACTTATTTGATAGAGGCAATTTTGCCTGGGTGGATGAGGGATCCCGACTTATTTTACTTGCAAGAGAGGTTGCTCCTGGTCTGTATGAGGACTTTAGGTTTTTCCTGGATATCCTTGCGTCACCCGAAGTTAGCCCTATTCCCTTTTAGTCTAGTTTCTACTTTAACCAACTTTCTTTTCACAGACACCCTTTCAAGCTTACTAGGTGAGTTGTCTGTGCTTAGTAGCCTGGACTAGGTCATGTTTTACCTTTGGGTGTCAATTACAGACAAGCTCCTGCCACCCTTTGTGATTTTCCGTAAATACTTTTCATCAGCACAGATCCTAGCGCATCATGCCAATTGCATGACTTCTAAAATGCCTTCTGCCTTTTCAAGTTCTTAGAAGGACACTTTTACTAAGGCACTGATTGAATAAGCGCTTTTATTGTGAGAAATGAAAAACCAAAAACTAAAATAAAAGAAAACAACAAAATATGGTACAGAGGTGGTGACGGCCCTCGTAGGGCCATTAAGTGAAACAGTGCTTGAGGTCATGCTCACTTACCAAGAGGACCTCGATTCTTCCCTCTAGAGTTTACAATCTAAAAGTGTGGGAACCTAGCTTCTCTTTAATCTGGAATGGACCTATCCAAAGGGCTTGGAATTTGGAATGTTTCCCTTTCTCCTCATGAGCTTTATCCCATTTAAGAACAAGGTCTCCTACTTTGAAAATTTTATTCCCAGCGGACTTTTTATCAAACCATCTCTTATTCTGACTTTGGTGGATGGCGAATTTTTCCCGGGTTTTTTGCCTTTACTCCAGTTTCAATAATGTGTCGATTCGGGCTTGCAAGGTGGGGGATTGGGTGCCATGGGTCTCTTGGGACAGCTGGAGGGCTGGGAGAGATAGGTGGGGAGGAAGGATGGCCTCTTTTCCATATACAAGAAAAAATGGGGAGGTGCCGAGCAAAGATTTTGGTGTGACACGTTCAACCCAAAGGGCGTTATGGAGGGCATTATGCCAGTTTCGTTGGTGGGACAAGAGGGTATTTTTGATGATGCAGATAAGGTTCTTATTAGTCGACTCAGCTAACCCATTCCCTTGGGGGTAATAGTTTGCAAAGTGTTTAAGTATAATACCATTTTCCAAAGAAAAATCATACAACTTGAAAGACAAAAAATAAGTTGCATTGTAAAAAACAAGGGAGGTTGGAACACCAAAACTGGTCATGATACGATGAGTCACAAACTCTATTACCTCTTGATCGTTGATTTGGTGTAGTGGTATCGCTTCAACCCACCTGGTGAAATAGTCGGTAGCGGTGAGGATATATTGGTGTTGCTTGGAGGACTGCGGTAAGATTTCTCCAATCACGTCCAACCCCCATTGTTGAAAAGGTTCCTCTACTGCCACCGACTGTAATGAAGTGGCTGGCTTTGTTTCCCGGTTGGCGAATTTTTGAAATTGAACACACTTTCGGATATATGCGTGAGCATCCTTGAAGAGGTTTGGCCAATAGTAGCCAGCACACATGATTTTGTGGGCAGTGGTATCACCTGCATAATGCCCTCCGACTGGTCCATCATGTAGTTCAGTCAGGACGCTTTGTGCTTCATCATGTTCTAGGCAGCGTAGTAGGACTCCATTGTAATGTTTCTTGAAAATTTTTCCTTGTACTAACTGGTAGGATGCAACTTTCAGCTTTATTGCCTGTTTCTGCCAAGCAATTAAAATAGGATCCATAACACCATGGGCCATATATTTCAAAATGTCGGAGTACCAGGAAAGGTTTCCCTATTGAGGCATGTTGTCAATCTGATACATGTCGATTTCTTACCCCCAGCATTCTTCTTTGCACCCACGTGAATTTGCAGCCTCTATGGCCATTTGGCAGAGTCCTTGACCTTTGACAGTATGTGTCAATTTGAACTCCAGGTCATACTCTTGGAGACACGTGATCAGTTTCCTCATCTTTCGCCCATCTCTTTCTGCATGAAAAGTGAGCGAACAGCTGGGTGAGGGACGAACACCGTGACATGTTTCTTCAAGATGTATGGCCAGAAATGCTTGACTGCTTTGTATACAACGTAAGCCTTCTTTTCAATCTCGGGGTAATTGAGTTCAACAACTTGCAAACCAACGCTCATGAATGATATGGGTCATCCATCATTGTTAGCATCTTTTTTTTTTAGGATAGTCGCGAGTGATGAATGCGAGGCAAAGGTATATAATATGAAACCTTTTCCGAAGTCTGGGCTTTGGAGGGATGGTGCTTCTGCAATGGCCTGCATGATATTATCGAACTCTTCCTTCTCGGGTGGATTCCATTTGAAACTTGCATTATTTTTAATCATCCCTTTCAAATGCCTGAATATATGGGCAAAATCTAATATAATTTTTTGTACAAAGTTGATTTTCCCAAGGAAGTATTGCATGGCCTTTTTGCTACTAGGAGGTGGAATCTGGGTGATGACCTTCGCTCGCTCAGGATCTACAACTATACTGTTCCTAGTTATGATATGACCCAAAAAATTCCCCTCGAACATAGTGAAGACACTTTTCTTTGGGTTGAGTGAGATCCCATACCTTCTGCATCTTTCGAAAATCTACCTGAGGTGACGTAAGTGATTGCCTATGTGCTTTGAAAACATGGTGACTTTGTCCAAGTACACTACCATGCTTTGTCCTATTAGACCTCAGAAAGCTATGTCCATAGCCCATTGGAATGTCGCCCCAGCATTTATCAATTTGAAGGGCATGCGCCTAAAAGTGAAAGTTCCTCATTTAGTCCGGAATGTAGTTTTTAATTTGTTGGGTTCCGCTACCAGTACTTGGTTATACCCGAAAAAACCATCCAACAACGAGAACATCTCTGATCCGGATACGGCTTGCAGTATCTGTTCCATAGGGGGAACCGAGTAGTTATATTTGTCTGAGGCTCGGTTTAGATTTCGGAAATCCATGCACAAACAGATCTCACCAGATTCGATACCCAAGTGGAGTGTCAAACTTTGAAGATTATGCACTCATCCCAAAGCTTCTTAAGTTCTTTCTGAATCATTGGTTCCAGCGTAGGGTGCACTTTTCTTAGCTTTTGCTGGAAAGGCTTCAATCCTTCCTTCATAGGTATCACATGCTAAATAATTTGAGTGTCATAAGTACGCAGTTCATCATAGGTCCAAGCGAACACATCTCGGTATTTTCGAAATAGTTCAGTGAAAGCTTGCCTCTCCTGATTGGAACAATCCTTCCCAAGGTCGACGAACTTTGGGTCCTTATCTGTCCCTAAGTTTACCTGTTGATGTGCCAGAGTGGAGCTCTGTACTTTAGTGTTGGGGGGTCTGCAGAAATGGTTCTACAGATCAAACATTTTTTCAAGCGACACTATTCCCTTGGGCATGAGATTTTCCTTGCGTTTCTCTCATTCTTCCGGCAAGGCTTGATCATGGTCCGCTTCTTCTATCACTGCATCTTTGAACACCTCGGTGTTGAGCATGAATTCAAGTACCTGTTGGTCATCATCAAAGATGCGTAAATTAGTGATGTTATCTGGCATAGATGGTTTATACACTATTTCAATAGAAAAACCATCGCTTAGAGGGGTGAACCTAGCAAGAGCGTTAGCCAGAGTATCAGCTACCGCATTATGCATCCTAAGAACAAATTTAATACCAAACGCATCAAAAGCATAAACTAAATGCCATACCTCTTGTTGGTAAGCTTTCAAGTGTGGAGATAAGCAATGGATGGTATTGCATACCTGGCGAGTGATCATTTCAGAATCTCCGATAACCTTTAATAATTTCACGTTTAGGTCCAACGCTTTTTTGAGTCTGAGGACTAAGGCCTCATATTCGACGGTATTGTTGGTGCATTGAAATTCTAGCCAGCATGAGATCAAAAACTTGTTCTTTTGGGGGTCCAACAAGATGCAACCCGCACCTGCTCCTTCATGCATCTTGGAGCTGTCATAATACAAGGTCCATACATCATCTTCTGGTTTCTCCAGAACCGTGGGATGGGGAGAGATTTTAGTTTGGCTTATGATGGGTACAACTTGGTCTTCAGTGATGAGAATTAGTTTTGATCGGACATGTAGGTTTACCGGGGACTGAGGGGGACGGTAACATCCAAAGATGGCATCTAAGAAACACATGTCGAGCTCTTCTTGGGAAACGCTAACAGGTTCATTGGTAATGTCCAAGTCGGTCACAGTATGTTTCATATAAGGTTCACTCTCAACTCTGATTTGGTTGTTTCGACCCTTGTAGGGAAGCCATAGGTGAGACCAATCGGTAGCGAAGTACCTTTGTAGCTTACTGGACCAGTCCCTACTCAACAAGAGATCGTAGGCTTCCGGGATGTCTATGACTACTATGTCTATGCACTGGTGGACTCTGGAGTCAGAATATGGGTGAATTATGACATTATTTATTTCACCTACAATGGGCACTTACGATCTGTCGAGCTGAATACTCCTAGCATCAATTTTCTCCAGGTGAATGTTTAACTTCTTGCAGACAGACAAGGGCATGATATTTGTGGATATGCCAGAGTTAGAGTTCGCATTTATGACGTTCATAATAGATTGGAGGCTTGGACTAGCTTGGGCAGATGTGTTGCTCACGGGTTTGGTTATCGAGGTGTTGGCGAAGGCTTTGAGAATAAGCTCCCGTTGGTTGGTGATGCAGGCGAGCTCATAAAGAGAGATGTTAGCTCTAGTTTTCTTCATGTCCTCAACAATTTTGTAACTAGAATCAGAGTGTGGAATAGTCTTAGTGGGGGTTTTGGGTGACCCTACTGGTATTTTTCTCTTTTGGTTTGTTCGGGTGTTGCTAGGAGTGGACTTCTCAGGAATAGCAGCTTGGTGCTCATTCCCTGGGGGTAAGATTTTCCTTAAGAAGGCCCTCCTCTTCTCTTCGAAGGACTATTCAGGAACCATTCCTTTGCTTCTTAGGCCATAGTTTCACGTAGGTTTGGCTTTAGGATCATCGACCACATTAATTTTGGTGATGGTATGGGTGCTTTCCCCGCGGATCACATCAAATGCAAGGATGGTAGATCCTGGTTCTTCATCTGGGGGTAGGTTTTCTTCATTATCTGAGACATCGTCTTCGCCTGCTTCCCCTGGGGTTTGATCGTCTAAGAGTTGATTCACTACCACCGTCATGCTACTCAACTTCGTGAGGAGCATGGAGGGGGTCTTGTCCTCCGAAACATTCTGAAGGAAAGTGCGACGGAATTGATCCCATGAAGTTATGGAAGCACTTGGGAGAGACTGATACCAGGTGGCTGCTTTGTTCTAAAGGGTATGGGGAAAAATATGGTAGGAAACATCATCTTCTTGGACTCTCATCATTTGCAGTGAAAGGTAGAAGTTGCTTATGTGGTCTTCGGCCAACGTGCCTTTGTCGGGGTCAAACTTGGGAAGGTGTTTTTTAGGGTGTCTAGGCATGTCATGAAGGGGGCCCTAGAGATCTAGTGGAGATTGGGCCATCCAAGCAAGTGGTTGTACCCACATAGGATTCTCGTGCCCTATTTTTGACTCAGATTCACTCCCCGCACCCGACGCGAATGCTTCTCCTTCATTGTGGGAGTGCTCGTCTTGATGTCCCCCATGGTTTTCCATATTTCTAATGTTTCTATTTTGGTTTTGATGGCGATGGGCAGTATTTTGACCTTGTCCATGACCTCTGTTTCCCTGACCTATTCCCTTGGCCTCTATTTCCCTCGGCCCCCTGGTGGAATGTGGACTTGGGTGTTGTCATTTTGGGTTCGGTCAGGCTGAGGGCCAGCATGGGGTCCATTCATGTTGGGACCTTCCTCTTCTACTCCTTGGGGCCCAGTAATAGGTTCATTATTCTGAACTGCTGTTGCGATGTCTTCAACCATTAGATTTATCAACTGGGGCAAGGAATTTACAAGGGCACTGTTGCGAGTTAGGTTAGCTGCAGGGGCCCTAGTATGGGTTAGAAAACTCATGAATGGAATGATTTTCAAATATCTGATGAGGTTGTGGGCAATTGGGTGAAAAAATCTTAATTGATCTCTGGTAACCTCATAATAAGGAGCTTCCTCCCCTTGGGCATCTTCTAAAGGGGGAGGAGTGGTGTCATCATGTATGGCCTCCCTTTGGGGAGATTTTATAACGGAATATTACTCGTGTGCTGGGAGCCTACCATAGGCCCTCCTTCTAGCACCAATTCTATTGACAAGAAAATATGTCCGACCAACAACAGGGGATCTCCCCGGTAAAAAGTCCCAACTAGACTCTAAACCGTTTGGAATAGGGATCCCGTTCGGGGTGTGGGTCCGAATACTGCTTAATTTTCCTTTCCTTGGGTCTCAGTAGGACTCTATCAACCTGTGGACACATGCTTATTTAGATGATACAAGAAACATGATTGATGAATTAAATGAACATACAACACTATGCGTAGAAAGCTGAATAGTAAATCATGGGGCCAAAGGAAATGTTTTCAACAGCATATCATTAGGGTCATGCTTGTATGTTGTTCTAACCACAGAAGAAACAATTCTTTATGGAAGAATACCCTTCACTTCCTTAAATGGTTTTTTTGATAATATAAATGTCAGTAAACAAAGTTATTAACATTCACTGAGAAAGAGAAATAAACTTAACACCATTAACACATGTTTAGAAAACTATAATTCATAAATGATGTAATTGGAGACACAGTTTCATTAATCAAAGGATGTTAGAAACTAAAAACATAATACTCATAATGTTCACACATTGACCAACATCAGATCCAAAAATGGAGTTAACAAATGCTTGTATTCATACTAAAAAATGTGTAGTCCTTCTATACAATGCTCTATATCTCTATGAGTCCCAAACAAAAAGGTATTTTACAATATCCTGAAGGCGGTATTTATAACACAAGAATTTCCCTTTTGGCTTCTGACTTTCCGCCTTCCAGACTGTTGGGCTGCCCTGCGACCTGGTGGATTCTATGACCTACAACGTAGTGGATCCTGCGACCTACAACCTAACGGATTCAGTGACCTGCAACCTTCATTTTTCTGCAACCTGTGCAATGCCTTGATCATTTTATGAGCTAAGTGATTTATAGGTCGGGAATGATCACTTGTAGCTGGTCTCAGAGGTAGGTCTGCCATGCTTGATAATCGGCCGCAATCGGGGTGACCAGAGGTGTGTCTTCCTTTAATCTATGTATGCATTCGAGTGCGTTTGAAATCGGGGTATTTCTTTTGATATTAATCTAATTTAACAAGGATGCCAACTTAGTGTACATTTTCACCGGTGTCACAATAAATTGGACTAGATTTTCCCTTGATGCCTGTAGATCTCAGGACGTTGTTTCTTTCTCGATGGGTTGCATGAAGGCTTTGATATCAGGATTGACTCTCCGCAAGATCCAGTCTACAATATCTACACAAGGGAATACTTGTGAGTGGCCTCCTATGTAATGAAACTTGGACTGTTTTACCTATATATATACCTGCCTATCTGGAAGGTCCTATGGGAAATCAGGTTTGGTGAATTCCTGGTAGATTTGGTACCAGTTCATGTTGTCTCCCCAGTTAAAGGTACATACTGAGTCCCCATACATGGGGTAAGGGGAGAATTGTAACTCTTCTTTTTCCACAACTTCCACCTCAATACTTTTGTTCCTCTTTCAGACTGCTGGGGAACCCATGTCGCTTGAGGCTGACAAGATGGATACCCAACTTATCTTTACTTCAATATTACCTGGTATTGTCAGAAAACCATCCCACGATAAGATAGACTTTATATTAATAATAACAGGGCTATCTTTGACAAAGTATGGCCAAAGGAATGGGAAACCCTATGACCTAGCAACCTTGTGACCAGGTCGTTGGGTCGTTGGGTTGTGCAGGGGTGCGTTCAATAAGAAATGTGACTTAGAAACGTGGCGACCGGGTCATTGGGTCGTTGGGTTGCTGATTGATCAATTTGCAAGGAAATGCGACTTAGCGACCTGGCGACCTGGTGACTGGGTCGCTGCATTGCTTGGTCGCATGGTCATTCAACTTGAATTGAGATGTGACTTAGAGACCTAGCAACCTGTGACTAGGTCGCATGGTCGCAAGGTCGCAGAGTCGCGTTGGGCCTCGGATGGGGAACATGGATGGGCTGAGAGCAGAAAGAATAGATCTAGAATATAAGCATGCTAGGGCTCATGGGAAGAAATTCTATGGTGAGAATGAAGCTTTAAAGAGTATCAATGAGGTAAAGGGGGAGAAACAGGCAGTCATAATAAGGAAAAAGCAGGAGGAAATGGCAACTTACCCGAAAAAAACATGTTCCAGTCGGACTGTCAGAGGTATTTTCCTTCTTCTTCACGCGATTGAAATGTGACCTAGTGACATTTCTATATATAAAGAGGTCACAAGTTTGCACCATAAATGCATGTCACTAGGTCGCAAAATTCATAAATTACGAGTGGTACGATCTCACGACCTGGGGGTCACAAGGTCGCCGAGTCACAAAGTTGGAAACTGCAGAATTTTCTTTGTTTGTGACTCAATGATCCTGTGACTTAGCGACCTAGGTCGCTGGGTCACAAGGTTGCGTAATCAAAAAATGAAAAATCTTGCGACTTGAAGACTTAGAAAAAAAAAATATTTAGGCTTGACCTCATCTTGCCAACTTAGGGGCTCAAAATTTAGAAAGGGGGAAAATTTTCGAGGGTGTTGTAGCAGCTACAATAGGATCATACATGATTTCATTGCTTGGTGAATTCTTTGGATATAATCAAATCTTAGTTCAGCTAGAAGACCAACCAAAGACAACATTTACTACTCCTTGGGGTACTTTCATATATGTGAAATTCCTATTGGATTAATGAATGTAGGAGCTACTTTTCACAAAGATATGGACATAGATTTTGCTAAACAAATTCATGATTTTCTTGAAATTTATCTAGATTATATTACTGTATTCTCAAAAATAGATAATAAACATTCAGATCATCTGAGACAAGTGTTTATGAAATGCAGAAAAATTGGTATTTCTTTAAATCCAAAAAAGACACTCTTTGGGCTGGAGGAAGGTAAAGTTTTAGGGCATATTATTTGAAAAGAGGGAATTAGAATAGACCCTACTAGAATAGAAGAAATTCTTAACATAGTTCATCCCAGAAATATCAAGGAATTACAAACTTTCTTAGGTAAAATTAACTTTCTTAGGAGATTCATTTCAAACTTAACAGAATTAATTAGAGAACTAAATAACATGTTGAAAAAAGACTCAACACTTAAATGGATAGTAGAGGCAAAGAAATCATTTGAATCAATCAAACAAGCCCTTGCAAAAACACCAGTCCTAATAAGTCTCGATCTCAACAAATATTTTATTAATTTTCTTTTGCTTCATAACATACTATTGATGCAGTTTTACTGTAGAAGAATGATCAGGGCTATGAGCAGCCCATTTCTTTTTTCAACATGTCACTAAGTGATGCCACATTAAATTATAACATAATGGAAAAGCAAGCACTAGCTTTAGTGAAGGCTATCAAAGACTTTAGAGTGTATATCTTGTATTCACATATCATAGCTTATGTTACAAATTCAATAGTGAAGGACATTCTAACTCAGAATGGGCCTAATGGTAAGAGAGGCAAGTGAATTTCCACCATTTTGGAATATAACATAGAAATTAAGCCCACCAAACTCCTTAAAGGCCAAGATTTAGCCAAACTCATGGCTGAATCGAACTATCAGGCCGTAGACATAAATTTAATTGCCCAATTAGATGATTAGGAGGAGATGGTGACTCCACAAATCAGTGAAGCCTTTTCAGATTCACCATGCTATGCAGATATCATATTTGTATTAATAAATTTACAAGCTCCTCCTAAATTATCAAGAACTAAAGCTAGATTTTTAAAGTTAAAGGTAATGAAATTTTGTATCATAGATAATGATCTGGTATGGAAAGATGATGGTGGCATTTTATTAAATGTTTTACTTAAAGAAGAAGCTGATAAAGTTCTAAAAGAGTTTCATGCAGGTGACTGTGGAGGACATATTTACTAGAAGTCAACAACTGATAAAATATTGAGGGATAGTTTTTACTGGCCCACTCATTTTGCAGATGTAAAAAAGTATGTGACCTCCTGTCACAAATGCCAAATCTTTAAAGGAAAGAAAAACCTGCTACCTTTACACCTAAAACCCATCTCCACAGAAATGGCATTTCAACAATGGGGTCTAGAATTCATTAGTGAAATTCACCCACCTTCCTCAGCCCAACACAAATGGGTTTGACAGCCATAGACTATTTCACCAAGAGATTGAATCCATTCCTTCTAGGCAAGCCACTGATACTGTCATAATCTCATTTTTGGAAAACAACATATTGTCTATATTTGGATGCCCCCAAAAGCTCATTACTGATAATGCAATTGCTTTCAAGTCTAAGACAATGATTGAATTCTGTAAAAAATATCACATTACCCTTGTCCATTCCACTGCCTATTACCCTCAAGGTAATGCTCTTGCAGAATCATCCAATAAAATCCTTTTTAATGTCATCAAAAAATTGTTCAAAGAAAATAAGAAGACCTGGAACAAAAGGTCATTTAATTCCTTATTGGCAGATAGATTAATCACAAATAATTCCATTGGTACATCTCTTTATCAGCTTGTATATGGGATGGATGATGTTTTTCCATCCTCTTTAGGAGTGCCAGTCATTAAGATAATCCAAGAACTGTAGGTAGAAATCAATGATATCCAGAGAAGGATAAACAAAAAAAAAAACTTGCAGCAAATCAGGGAAGAAGTCTATGTCAAGTCACAAGTTTTCCAAGAGAAGATTAAAAATATATTTGACAAGAAGACAAAGGAAGATTATTTTTACATAGGTGACAAAGTTCTTAAGTGGGATTCAAGGAGAGAAGAGAAGGGTAAACGTGGAAAATTTGGTTTCCTATGGAAAGGCCCTTATGTCATTTATGGTTATAGATGTAACAATGCATTCTTTTTAAAGGAGTTAGATGGATCAGATCTACCAAGTGGAACTATCAATGGTAGGGTGTTGAAGCATTATTATTTTCCAGAATAACAGTAGTTCACTTTGTTTACTTTGCTCACTGTACATAAAATTGCAGAGTTTAGACTGGATTGGATGTTTTTCTTACAAAATTGAACCCCAAAGAGAAGGCCCTAAGCTTTGAAGGATAAAATATCATAATTATGAATAAAGCATAAATCAAAAAGCAGTTCCAACACAAGTACAATTAGAATTCAAAAGGCTATTGATCTTAAAGTTCTTTACATTTCATGAGGAAATTCCATCCCCATGTGGAGCCACTCTTAGGGTCCTATAATAATAGGATTCATAATTTTGAATTGACTATGATTAGTCTTGTAATATGTATATACCTTTGCTTTCTGCAAATTGTTTTCCCATATTAGAAAAAATAAAAAAATGTAAAGAGGGTAAAAGTCCTAAAAGAAAAATATAAGGACTGAAAGAGAAAAAGTAGAAAGATAAATAAGAATAGAAAAAATGAACCCCAAACAAAAAAGAGATAAAATAGAACATGAAAGGGATGCAAATTCAAATGCCACTACTTTTTATTTTACTTTGTAAAATAAAGATTGTGTGCAGCTTGTCAAAAATGCCACAGTCCATGAAAGTCAAACTACTTAATCTTAACCTTTCATGCTTTAAATTGCATGTTAATAGATAAAGAATAAAGATCTAGCCAAACTGTTTAACCTTGGCATATCAGTAGTTAGGTAGAGAATAATAAGGAGCTCAATAGTTTAATCTGAGCCCTTGGAAGAAATAAGGATAGAATTAGTTAGTTTGTTGTTAAAAGAAAAATGAATAAGGGTTTGCAAGCTCAAATGCACCCAGAGAAATGAAGAAAAAATGTTAGGATAGATGATGGGTAGGTAAAAGAAGTTTTCACAAGGCATGGATAGCGGAAAATTGGTTATTTCGTTTACTAATTTCCCTTCAAAATCATTCCCCTTGTAAAAATACATTTTCCCCTTCATTTTACCGTTTCCCCATTAGTCACTCATTTCCATACAAAAATCCCTTTTCCTATGTTAAAATGCACATTTATCCTTTGGAAAAGTAAAAACCCTTTACTTACTAATTTCCTTTTTTCATACAACCCCTAAAAATACATTATCCTAACTCTAAATGATTAAAATAATAAAGTCAGGCCCCACTACTATAAAATCACCCTATATTATTTTAAAATCCTTCCTTAGTGTATTTTTACAATCCCCTGTATTTTACAATATCGCACTTATTTGAGATTTGAGTGTACATTATTAACTTTTAACTTTATATATTATCTCTCATAATACATTTATCCCATATTAAAATAATTCCCGCATATGTATATCCCAACCCATATTTTACTTTAAAACCTATAGTTTAATTTTTCCCACGTTTTGATTTATTTTGGACCCACTTATGGTTACCCTACCTATTATAATATCCCACTTACCATAACCTCGTTGGCATGTATTAAACCTCGGCCCTATCATATCACATCATATTAACCTAGGCCCCATGCCATCAAATCTTGATACTCCATCGCATCCTCACATTCGTCAGATCATCACTGACTAAATCTAACAGCCAACAAGCCTTATCACACATCCAATAGCTCGATCGTTAACCACACCCCAACCTTGCGATATCTGTGCTTTTCAAAGCTCCGCTCCTGGCTACGTGGCCAAATTCTATTCAATCACATCAATCCAAACATTACCTCTTACCAACTTTGGCCAGTGCGAAAACCACTCAGTGGTTTCTCCTAACTGTTATCCAAACCACCCCGTCATTTGAAAAGACCGTGTATTCAATGTAAACACTCTTAATTACAAATGCATATAGCCACCCTTTTTTAGCCCTTTTTACCACTTTCTATTACAGTTGTGCATTAAAGAAGCATTGCTGACCTATTTCTAAGCAACCCGATCACTCTATCAACCTTATTTTAAGCCTTTTCACCACAATTTGAGACCATTTGATGCCAAAGACATTACAGAACCTGATCTGAAGCACTATAAAGACCAGGAGAACCTTAGAAAGCCTCCACTACTTTAGAAACCTTCTGTAAACTTACGAATATTCTTTTTCTCCAGGTATTCTTCGGTGCTTAGGCAAAATACTTACAACAAGAAAGTAAATCAATAATTAATCCTGTCTAGGAGCCTCTACAGACTAAAAGAAACCTCCTGTGCCTTCCTATCCTTCTTCTGCAAATGCTAGGTATCTTTTAAATAATTTCCTAGGCCTGGGATTGTTTTGATTATAGAGATTGAATATTGGAACAATTAAACCTTTGCAGATCATAGATAAACCCCTGTTTTATCATAAATCCCTTCGGAGACTATTTTAATATATGCTCCTAAAGACCTAAATTTGTGTTCCTAAGTCAAATATTAATCAATTGAAGAAATTTAAAAAAACAATAGATTCCAAAAGCATTGTATCATTCAATCCTCTCCAACCTCCAATTGTAGAAGTAGAACACACTCCTTTAGCTGATAAGGACTTTAAAATTAATTACACAGCCACTGAATTTAATCTTCTTGCTCCACTGCTAGAGCCATGACAAATCCATAGATTACGCATATGAGGTTTTCATTTGGGAGTATAATTGTCAAAATATGTTGTACCACAGACTTTCTAATGCCCAAAAGTCATCAGACTGTGTCAAAATTGTTATTTCCCTGATCAAAGAGCCATGTAACCCCTGAAAAAAAGATATTGTTTACCATTATAGCAGATTCAAACAATCAAATGTTGCAGATCCAACCTAGACCATATGAAACTCTTTTATCCATTGAAACCCTCAAAGAGTTGTACCTGAATCTAGATTTCCCCAAGAGATTCCATATTTTCCAAACTTTCATGCCTTCATCTATGGAAACTCCCAAGACAAATCCTCCTTACCCATTTGCAACCTTTTCTTAGAGGACTGGGCATATAATCACTATGTTGTCCAACATTCTAGGTTATTTTTCAGATGAGCATGTTGACGCTGCAATATTAGGCTTCCTATCTACTTTCACAGTTGGTCAGCCTCCTGCTACCATTTTTAATTCTTCTTAGTACCTTGATGACTCAATTCATGAAAATATGGTCAAGATTCCTGAAGAAGGTGTTTTCAAATACTCATCTGCTTATTCCACATGTTTTTGTAATTTTAGTCTGAGAAATTTTCCATTGACCTTCAAAAGCTTGATGTTGAAGGTAATCCACAGTGAGTTATATTTTGGACTCCAGTTATCAGGAAAGATTCCACACAGTCCACCAACACAAATTTCACGAACTCTTTCATTCATCCTATTGTCAACATGGTGAAGTACAACATGTAACCTAGATTCAGTGAGGAGATTAAAAGGTCCTGTAGCTGTCAGAGCAAATTAGGATAGGATATTGGTATATGTATCAGAACCATACAGAGATAAGATTATATGGGTCAAATATCATACCATATAGACTACCCAAATACCTACCCATGAGGTTATTTTCCCTTGAATACATAAGGCAGATTCTTAATTCTGATGCAATTAATTTCCTAGCAGCTAAAAAGAATACACAATTCAAAATAAAGAATCAAGTTGGCCCTTTCATTTGTAACAGTAGAGATGCAGGTCCATAGACTGAAAAGTATTTGCAGGAGTTTAAATTCAATAAAAGTTTTATGTGGTATTATGATCCTCTAGGAATAATAAATTGAGAGTTAAATGCAAATTAACTCCTTATGTACATGAGAAAAAACCAGACATAGAGAAATACTCCAATCAATCTGAATGGTTGGAGAACACTTTGAAAGAGTTTGAGAAACCATTAGAAACAAGTGCAATAATGTAGAATCCAGCCCAAGAAGATAGGAATTCCAAAAGAGTTAGAGAGGAAGGATCATATTCATCACAAACTACAACTGAAACTAAATTCAAATTAATGTACAGGAAGAAGCAAAAACTAAATCGTGTGGAAGAGAAAATGGAAACTATGGTAATGGATACTGATGCAATAGTGAAAGGTAATGTTCCTCCTCCTGCATTTTCTAAAGAGACACATCAACCTTCTACTTCAAACACTCAGCTGATTCAAAAACAGCACGGTGTTGAAGTGTCATCTTCTAGTAAACCAACAGAGAAATAAATAGAGATTATAGAGAGGTACAAATAAATAAAGATCAGAAAGGAAGCCTTGAAAACTGATACATACACACAATATTGGAAACAATCACTTAGTGACCAAAGAAGATTACTTCCTGATTTTGACTACAAGACTATGAAAATGCAGATGACCTTCCTGTAGCCTAAAGTCAAGCATCCCAAAACATCAACAGATTACAAAAAATCATCATATGAAGTTGAAGCAGATGACCTTCATCCCATTGACCAGATAAAATTTCACAAGAAGGTTGCTGAAATTCTTTATTCAACCATGAAAAACATGGCCACGAGTGTGTAGAAGTTGCAGAACACTCTTGGAAACACCAAAGACCATCTCAATTTTGAAAAGGCATCCTCTGAGGCTAAGGATCATTAGGGAAATTTTGAGGTCTAAAATGGACCTCCTAAGGAAAATATAAAATCAAAATTCACTTTATGAGAACCAATCACATTTTAGGGGATGACATCATCCCTAATGGTTGAGGTGGCATTGCTTGAGTTAAATGTACTTACTTGTCACATTCTCAATGGTGTATAAAAATTCATGGTTAACCATGGTAGTGCTCTAAGTACTTTTAAAGTCAAAGTAAAGTACTCATAATAAATGTCATTTCACACTTTTTGAATAAAAATATATTATTGTCATTTCATATTTCTTGAAAGGAACAATGCATGTCTCTATATATTTATTATATTATATTATTTCTAAATAGTATATTAATTACATGTTATTATACAATTTAAATAATATAAATTTTAATTAATAACATATAATATAATTAAGAATTTATAAATTTGTATTTGTATTTTATTTTAAGTTATTTAAGTACAAAGGACAGATGCATTAGTTGTTCAATGATAATGAACTTTTCTTGAAAAGCTCATTCTTATTTATAGTCACATCAATATAATTTTTTATTAATTTTATTTTGGTACAAATTTTGAATTGAATTTAACTAAGGTTACATTGATTGTAGTGCAAAAAGTGAATTTAAAATTCATAAATATTATTTTATTGATTTAGCTATTATTTTATTATTTCCTTAGGAGGCCCATTTTAGACCTCAAAATTCCCCTAATAATAGAATCAAATCACTGGAAGATTTGGTTATTGAGGTAGGATATGATCCTAAGAATGCCAAAGTTGCAAATGAGCTAATAAAGAAGAAAAATTTAGACATTACTGCATTAAAGAAACAACTTAAACTACCTCTTATTGAACATCCTCAAGCAAAGGAAGTTTTACAAGATACAAGTCAAAAATATGAGATGATTAATCTCATTCTGCAATTAACTACCCAAATAAAAGAAATGGAAATTGAAATGGACAGGTTAGTCCAGGAAAAGGATGCCAACAAAGAAGCATCTCCTATCACTATTATCCCTATAGTCACTGCTGTTGTTCCTTCCACATTGGCAGAATCATTGGCTCCTTCAATTCCAATGGCCATAACACTTCCTGTCACATCAACCACTACTTCAGCTACTAAGTCATCTTCAACAATAGTACAACCTACAAATGAGGCAAGTAAATTGGTAAAAGCAATGTAGGAAATATTAATTCAAAACAATGAAATCAACAAACTTAAAGAAAAACTTAAAAGTCTAGATGATGAGAAGAAGCTAGTACAAATTATGCACAAAATGAAGAATAGAAAGCTAACAGGTTGAATGACAAAGTGAAAAAGTTAGAGAAGGATCTAACACTGAAAGAACCAATGGCAGAAGCCAAACAGTAGCTATGGGCCAATATCATTGAATCTAACAATGAAATTTGGCCATCTATTCAGGTTATTTATGAACAAAAATATCTCATCAAAGAAGCAGGTGAATCCATCCAAAAGATCAAAGAAAAAATGGGTAAGAAGCAAGAACATGCTCTTTAAATCATCAAATTTCTTGATTCCAAAAATAAGCAGGAGTTAGAAGAGATTGTAATTAATGATAGAACAAAAACCATCCTAAAGTTAGGAGGGTAATTTATAAAATAATTTGATGATACAGTTAGAAGAGAAATGCAAGAATATGGATGTTTCCATCACAAGATTCATGATGAAGTTTGACACTCTCGGACAAAAAAGCCTTCCAAATCTTCTGGTTATTCAAGAAAAATTAATGAAGAAGGATGGTTATAATAAAAAGATGAGAGAAGTGGCTAAGGATCAAGCCAATAACTCAGCCATGCAAGGTATTCCAACAGGGAAAGTTCCTTACAAGATCTTTGAGAATCTATTTTACCTGCAACATGAGGTAAAACACCTATTTGTCAATAAGCCTACATTTTCACAATATACAGAGGCAGATGAAATATTTGGAAGGATGATGAAGATCAAATTACCAGAAGCTGAAGACTAGGAAAAAATAACCAATTTACTGTGAAAGAAGTAAGGTTAAAACAGATAAAAAGAGCAGGTTGTTTTTACAGTTTCAACAAGCAGTAAAAGTTTTGCAGTGAAAATAGAGACAATCAAAGTGTATCAGTGTTTAAAGAGTATCAGTAAAATTTAGAGTGAATGTCAAATCAGAAATTACATAGCAGATTGCCAGTGTAAGGGACACTCTACTACAGCCTTTGTTGAGCAACAATCAACGACAAATCAGCAGCAAAATTTGAACAATTTAACAACAAATCAATAAAAACAAGGACAACTTGCATTAGTTAGATAGTTGTCACTATCTTCTTGCATCAAGATATTCATTTTCCATGAATAATTCCTAAGTTTGTTTTAATATATTTTGTAAGAGTTTTGTATAAATGCTTCTCATTTCGAATTATTGAGTGTGGATGAATTGTTGAACATTTCTATAGCTGTACTATTCTGGAACCTGAGGGTGATTGTACCAATTTCAAGTCGGCAGACTAGGTTAAAGCAATAAAGAGATTATATTATAGGATTCATGTATTGGGCCATTACAATGAAGTACTTTCTACTTGTTCAATTGTTTCTTTTTGAGGTTTTCACCAATACTTGTATGTTTTTCTAAATCTAAATGATATATCAAAAATTTTGTTTTATAATTTGTTTAATTACACTCTATCTTGAATTGTTTATCATTTATATGTTTTCCATTGATATCTAGATTAGGGAATTCTTTATTTCTCCCTAGTTTCGATTGACCTCTTTATTTTCATTCATTATCCAGATTTGAGAACCCTTAATTGCTCTCTTACCCCGATTGAAACCATTTTCATTATCTGCCTAAGGATCTGAAGTTACCAATCTATCTTGCCCTGTGAATACTTCCCTTTAGAACCTTGATCCAAATTTATTTCTCGACACTTTGAGTCCATTAGCCCAATGGTAAGCAGACCTACATCTATCAATCTTAGTAAGTTACTCCACCAAACCAAACAAAATTAAAAATCAAATCCCAAGTAATCCTACATACCTAGCCTAAAATAAACTTAAATCAACAAAGATAAATCATATATAGAGAGCCCTCTCTAAGAATTAGGAAGGCTAGATCCTAAAGATTAAAAGTAGGTTTGTTGTTACCTCTAATATTCTTTAAGACAAT
The DNA here is from genome assembly GCA_034641835.2 of Pinus albicaulis. Taxonomy (NCBI): domain Eukaryota; kingdom Viridiplantae; phylum Streptophyta; class Pinopsida; order Pinales; family Pinaceae; genus Pinus; species Pinus albicaulis. The sequence continues at coordinate 1,345,512,313 of CM076570.1, read as the reverse complement.
AAAAAATCTCACAACCTGTTAGTCATCCATAATTTTGAATTTGTCCAAAGCTGACTAAATTACCAATCCTAGATTTCCAGAAATAATATTTCAAAGAAACATTATGAGTTCTAGAAATCTCATAGCCTTCATTATCCTAAGTCTATCAGTTCACTGAATATCTTCATCTATGCATTCTAAAAATCACCTTATGTTTCAAAGGGAATCTTGTTTCAGCCTATTTACCCCATTTCTACATCCATTTCATCCCCCCCATTCTACCATTCCTATCCCTATTTTTATTAGTCCTTTCCCCTCTAAAAACCTCAGTTTTCCTTCACTAAGTTCTTCATTTCTTCTAAGAAATCCCTATAAACCATTATCACCCCTTTATATGGTTCAAAAAACCTTTTTAAACCATTAAAATCACTTTGTTTTGGTTTAAAACATCCCTTTCTAACTTACCGAAACCCTCAAAAGGCTCAAAAACCCCTTTTTAACCATAAAATCCCCTTTTACCTAGCTAAAAACCCTCTTTTCTTCCTATCGGAAGCCTCAAAAGGCAAAAAACCCCCTTTTTAGGCTTTATATCTGCCTATTTTTAACACCAGGCCTTAAGCACCTTTTTGTTTGAAAACCCTCTACCCCTTCCACATATAACCAAGAGCCATGACCGTGAGCTAAAGTCTACTAGCCCCTTGTCTCTCTGCTCCCGGTCCCCTACTCCTCCACCAGACCTTTCCCACTCCTTTCCTTCTAGCCCCTTCCCTTACCATTTGTTACTCCCTCACCCCGCCTTGCCTTTTCTCGGTCCATCCTTGACCGTAGATCAAAGGCATTAGGCCTAGATCCAACGGCCCACATTTAACCCCGCAGATAACCCCATCCCCGCTACTTCCTTAGCTCCTTTTCCTTGGCCCCTGGTCCCTTATTCCTCCACGGGACTATGCCCCAGCCACTTTCCTTAAGCCCCCCTTCATTTTTTCTTTTCCCCACGCCTGTGGCTTCCTCGATGGATCATAACTATCCATCCCGACCATCTAACGGCTACCGTCACTCCCAACCTTTCCACTTCCCCACAGGCTTGCCCACGTCACCTCCGGACCCACCTTCCACTACCCTGCCGCCCGATGAATCTCCCTTCACCAGTTGTCTTCCACCATCTCCTTTTCTCCTACGCAGCTTTCCAACTTTTGTGCGCAACCATGACCATTGATCTAGATTGCCCAGATCTGACGGCTCAAAACCATCTTTGCACTCGATTTTATAAAACCCCTCAATGCGCAAATTATGTGCGAAATGAGCGGTTTCCATATGGACATGCGTCATTTGCTGTATGGTATCACTTCCATATGGACCGAAACCACTTACCATCGTTGCCTTGTGCAAAAACCTCCCGGTTTTCCACAAAACCACCTTCGCTTTTTCGCGCCAATATTCAACTTCAAACCCTGTTTTTCATTTCTTGGCCATGGAATCCCCTCTTCCGCCTGCGTTTCCGCTTCCACCCAGCTCCTCTACCCCCACACAACCTATGTAAGCAGAGAAGCCTCCATCGCAGGTTCTATATAATGGTTATTGGTCTATTTGTAGGTTTTAAGGGTAGCCTAAGCGTTAAAAGGAACTCCACAGCCAGACCAGTGGCAGAAACCCTCCAGGATCACGATCTTGGGGTTTAAAATACAAAAAGGGGATTTACGTGGCTTTCAAGTGTTTTTTCAGTGATTTATGAACATTGGTAAAACAAATAAAACCCTCCAGCGCATAAAGAAAACCCTGCACACAAACAAAAACACATAGTCAAGGCAAAGAATTAAAGAATAAAGAAGTTGTTTTAACGAAAACAAAGAAAGACAACAAAGAAGGCTTAGTTAACGATTAAAGTTGTTAAAGCAGTGAAGAAACAGAGGATTAAAGCCTAATCAAGGTTTTAAAGCTAAAAGACAAATAAACAAAGGTTTAAAGCAGTATATAAAGGGAAAAGACAACAATGATGCATTATGAAGGCCAAAAAGCATAATCAGGCCTTAAAATAGTTCGATGATAAAATAAATGAAAGATAAGCTTAATAAGGCCTCGGATAAATCAAACACAGTCAACCAGAAGAAATAATGAAGAAATGAAGGTAGAATATCAAAGGGTTTGATCGAATATTAAATTTGATAAAGCAGAGATTAGCCTTTGAAACCAAAAATTAAAGTTAAATGGATAAGAGCAGTTGTTTAAAGAAAAAACAAGAGGAACACAATAAGGAAGTTTAACTAAAGGCCAAATGCAAAATCAGAGGCCTAATCAGAGTTAAAGGCTTGATTACTGAGTTTAATGATGAAATAAAGGAAAATAAGGCTTAAAGATAGCCTCGAATACGTCAAAAGTAGCAGTTACTCCCTTAACATATCAAATTGACACCTTTCACCTACTTTCTGTCTAAAGGGAAAATTGACAGTTATTACAAAAAAGAAGATATTTTAACTATTAGAAAATTTAATGTAAAGATAGAAAAAGGCCTCAAAGTCAATCTTTTCAACTATTTCATCCTCAGGAAGTAAAGACAGATTTATTACACAGTGAAGTAGTTGAGAGATATTCCTACCTTATGCCTTACATGGTTTTTAAGGATAGGAGTGCATTTACTATGTCATTAATAACATTTTTGAACCCTAGATAGTTCCACCTCCTCAATTACAGTATAAATACTACTGTGGAACTCATTTGTAAGGGTTGGTTGCTGGCATTCAAACTCTTTGCAGTTGTACATAGTCTGGTTGAAGATTAAGAAGAAATTGAAGTTTTGGAAGATTGATGATGTTTTAACATGTTTTGTTAATCACAAGTCTCTATCATTGGATCCCTGAACATGGTTGTTGGTGATGTATTCTGATCTGTTAATGTTATTTCCTATTTTCCATTTTGTTCCATCATTCTATACTTACAGTAGAGTAAAAATTTTAAGTTAAGAAATGTCTCCTAGAAGCACCTTAGACTTGTTTTCTCTTCACTGTCTTTATGTTTTCATCTGCTGAAGGTTTGGTTGAGTAGTTTGACTACTTTTCAAACCCTTAAGCTTGTTTATTTCAGAAATAGTTCAAATATTTGGTTTCAAGAATGATTTATGGTTTTCCCTGCTTACTTGCTGCTTCTTGAAAACTGTTTCTGAAGTCTTCCTTTGAAGTACCATTGTTTATAGCTGTCTGCCAAAGAGGTCTGTTTTGATCGTACCCTTTGTTCTTGCTTAGATAATTGTTTTGAAGGTCTTTATAATTTCAGTCTTAGATGTTTAGGAGTCCTGTCTACTATGAATGCAGTTATTGTGAATCTTATATGTTTTCTAAGTCTTTGAAGGTGAAATCTTTGGATGAAATAGAGCGTTCCTCAACTCCTATATTTTATTAGAATAGTTTGTCTTGATATTTTTATTTGCTGAAGTGTGGTTTCTAGAATTTATGGTTAGCCCTATCTATGAAATGCCTCTTCATGTTCAAATGATGTTTTAAGTCCCTTTTTTGAGAGGTACATATAATTAAGGATTCTTAATTGCCCTTAGTTCTACTTCTCCTTCTAAACCCTTAATTTCCATGTCATTTCATCCACCAAACCCAACATCCACTGGCCAAGTTATATTTTCCCTTTAATATCCCATATCCATTGATTGAGCTTGTCATAACTTCTTCTTGACTCCATTGCCCAATTGATCTGATATTTCACCTTTCTATCTACGCTTCCTAGATCATTCATGTCCAATCAACCAAACCAAACAATCAAACAAACTTGTACTTAATAACTAGCCTAAAATCAACCCTTTTACAAGCATCAAGCTATATCCTTACAAACATATTGAGAGATCCCTCTCTGAGACTAGGAGGGCTAGATCCTAGAGCTCTAAAGACTGGTTTATATGTTGCCTTGTCATTTAGTATGCCAATCTTCTAAATCACAAGATCCCAACACAACCTTTTTAGAATTATTGGAGTGATAACAGGTTCTTCAACACTTTAACAAATATGAGTAAAAATGTAAATGTATAAACTTACTAGAATTTAGTCTACAAAGATACATGATCCAATTTCAAAAGGGACATTTATGTTGGGTATCTTGAGTATAACATTCACTTGAAATTTTTCATTTAAAAAAAATACTTATCATCTCATATATTCTTGTACTTACTGTTGATGTTCTATCTACAATAACTATTAATGATGATCTAAATTGAGTGGCTAGTGAAGTTTTAATTCGATTGTTATTGGTATATGAAGTAAATTTATTATTGGGATAATAATGCATTGAATTAATTGTTTCAATCATAAAACATACCATAAAATTTAACATGGTATTAGAGCCCAGGTGAAGACAAGCCCAAGGAGCAAGAGAAATAATCATTGTTGAATAATTTTTATTGTTGAACAAGATATTTTGGAACAAGTCTCCACGAATGCTCACCCTTATTTCAAGATAAATCATAATCTCAATGACAAACCCAATCATCATTCCTGGAATATGAATATTGATTTTACCTTTGGGAAACATTTATCGTCAACATTATCAACAATGACAAGAGACCTGGTTTTGATGACCTATTGGCTAGATGCACTCAAGAGGAAATAAGGATGACACAAAGAGATAATTTTGTTAATGGAAGTGTACCCAATTCTTTCTTTACACATTCTAGAAGGAGAAATTATGCTGGTCCATCAAATTCAAGAAGGAAGGGTTTTGGATCTAAGAACAGATTCAAAGGTAAAGGCAAAGGAAGATGCTTCAATTGCAACAAGTTTGGCCACTACACTAGAGAACATCCTCACAAGAATAATCCTCCAATGGAAAACACCAACAATAAAATAAATTACATGTCTAACTACAATGGAAAATGGAATGATCTTTCTACTTGAGAAGGAAATAATTGACCTCCCAAGAGGACAAGAAATGGAAAGTATGATGAAATTTTTTTATTTAAAAACAAGATGAGTATTATTGCATTTCTACTTTATATAATGCATCTCCTCCAGACACCATGGATCACTGGTTAATTGATAGTGGAGCCTCAAGGAATTTCACTAGATATAAGGAGGTTCTCTCAAATTGATTAGATTGACATTTTAGCTCTATGGAAACGATATTTTGTGTTTGATATGATGATAACTTAGCCAAACTTATTGTTGAAAGTTATTTGTTATTTCGGAAGATTGGAATTTCACAACGTTTATCACAAATAAGGGGGTGGCACAGCTAGGAGAGATAATTATATTGTTGATTACATTACCTCTATTGACCTCTTGATCTTATATTGACCTCCTCGGACCACGCTCACATAATCATAAAGCTAGATAGGTATGTAAGGGACTCAAGCCTCTCCTACTCACTAGCATAAAAGGGTAGAGGAAGGATGGCTCATCTGATGTTGCAAATTTCATGGTATGCGTCACCCTACTAGCATCACCATGAGTTCAACAAAACCAACTTCTTTTTATTTCATTCGAACAGCCTTCTGGGTTTATTTCCGCCAACCCTAACGGTTCTAGCCACACACACATTCTCGCATCACTCTCTAGCATCATGGATTCTACCAGCCCCAAAGTATTTCCAGTGGAGGAGTCATATTGGATAAGTCCAATAATAATCCAAGATAAGAAGACTAAAGGTGGAGGTATTAGAGCTTGTGTGGATTTTTGGGGGATGAATGTAGCTTACGCATGCTTAGGCTTACATCAGCACTTGACTTTATGCATCTTGCTTTTTATGGGATGCATCTTTGAGATCCTGCTTTGTATTGACATCATGGCATTTTCCAATCCCATTGGCCTACTTCAGTGATATTAAGAAAATTATCTCATCTTATCTTGTATTACTATTTGCTGATTAATCCCCTAGTCGTGAACACAGCAAGGAAAACGACAGGTTTTTTGTCCTTTCAGGGGATGGAGCGACAAAAGTATTGAGAGTCCAAGGTAAGGTCATGACGAGACGTTAGGGCCTAGACAAACCAACATGCCTCCATTTTGACGTGCTTAATATATATATATATATATATATATATATATATATATATATCATTAAGGGAATTTTGAGGTTTAAAATGGGCCTCCTAAGGAAATTATAAAATAATAGTGGAAATAATAAAACAAGATTTCACAACGTCATCAAATTTTAGAGGGAAAAAGGAAAAAAACTACTTTTTCAACTCATATTTTCAACTTATCTCCCAAAGTTTTTACTCAAATTTCGTGCAGAGTATTTGCTGAATGAAAAATTTAATTCTTCATCTAAGGAGTACCCATGTTACATAATTTTCATGGACTTTGCTACACGAAAAATTAGAAATACATGAAAAACATGATTGAAATCATGTTTTTCATGTATTTCTCATTTTTCGTGTAGCAGGGTCCATCGACAGTATGCAACATGCGTATTCGTTGGATGAAGAATTAAATTTTGCATCCAATGAGTACTCCTGCTCGAAATTTGAGTTAAAACTTTGGGAGAGAAGTTGAAAATATGAGTTGAAAAACTAGTTTTATTATTTTATTATTTTTTAATCTTTTACCCTTTTACTTAAAAAATAGTGAATCATCCCCCATGGTTGACATCATCATCTTGAATCCTATTGGTTCTTATAAATTTTATTTTGGTTGTACATTTTTCTTAAGAGGCCCATTTTAGACCTCAAAATTTCCCTAATGTATGTTGGCCTTGAAAGAAGCATGCTCATATTTAACCTAGCCTTAGAGTTCAGATGCAAATTGAAAAGGGGGGGGGGGGGGGGTATTTCTGTCCTCGAAGAGATCTGCATTCCTAGCCAGCCAGATGCCCAAGCCACTATTTATTGGTTTTACTATTTCTAGGCTAGTCCACCTATAACACTTTATGTTATTTCTAGCCTTTATATGGTTGGGGCTATAACATTTTTTGAGCTTCCTTCCAGAAATAATAAACTTACAACCCAATTACCTTAATTTCCAACCAGGATTCGATAAATTCCTCTTTTGTCGAAATCCCTACGAAAGGACCTTCCGCGTGGGAGGGAATTAATATGCGGGTAGTTTGGGGGCTCCATACTCAGAATAAATCAGGTCTAAGTGCTCAACTCTCATAATGACCTCTTCTTCAGTGGCGGCCCCTAAAAGAGCCACATATTTTGCTATGGTAGTTAATAATGAATTCCCAAACCAATAAACAAGAAACTGATCAGGGACCGCTTCTGGTCCCAGATTTTTGGAGTTTCTTTTTCCAATAAACATTGGTTACATTTCTTCATGTTATTTGTGCCAGTGACCGGTTCATGGATGAGTGCCATTGGAGTAGTTGGTCTAGCTGGTTTTGGAAGTATCATCAATGGTCTGTGTAGCCATATAAACTATTGTATTGGTTAAGATATGTTAACTTTGTTATTATATGGTAAACATACCATGATATTGGGATCACCTAATAATGAAAACTGCAATGTTAATCACCATTTCCATATATTGTTTACTTCTAAGCTTTACTAGTTATGCCCTATACACTGCCTTTGGGCAACCCTCTAAACAACTTAGGGATCCTTTTAAGGATCATGATGGTTGCAGGTGAGGTGGTCCACCAGAGAGACAATTGATAACATTGCCAGAGCGAGGCATATAGTGAGGGATTTAACTTTATTCACTTGATCACAGCTCATATACCCATGGAGGTGTAATATGAAGGCCCCATTTTCTACCCTCGAGCATGCAACTCTACCATTGACCCTCCACCTCACTTATGCGCGACTTCACTCTAGTCACTAGCCCAGCCTTCGGCATCCCCCTCCTTGTGGTTAAGGTAACGACGAACTTGGATATGAAATATGCTAGTGTTAGAATATGCATTCTGCCATCAGTGATCAAATTCACTCTTTTCATTCTCATTTTAGGTGTCCCACTCTAAATTTTTATATCATTCCATTAGGTCATTCTAAAAATTGTTTCACTGATTATATCCCTACTCTATAAAACTTCACTCTTCCTCAAAAAATCACATTTTCTAGCTCACCTTCATGTCTAGCTGAGTATAATAGCGCCTTTGAAAAGCTCATTTCACCATGTCTTATCTCAGTCAAATTAAATCGTGGAAGTCATGTCATTCAAGGTCCCATTAGGTCATTAGGTTTTATTTTTCAAGGTCTAAAAATGTACCATTTCATCCCAATAAAGTCAGCAAAATGTGTGACAGTGACTCAATAAACATTTTTATTTTCACCTGTAGAAGATCATCAGCATGTAAATATCATATTTTTAAATTTGTAATTTTGATTTTTTATGATTTTCATATCAAAATGTCATTTTTATATGAAGACAGAAATGTAATTTATTTTTAATTTCCTATGTAATTTTATGTTTTCTATATGTAATATTTTCAATCCCTAGCTGCTAACTTAATTCCATATGCCAAACTGAATATCAAACAAAGTACATCTCAAAGTGCTAGAAGTCCTACCCCATCAACTGATCAACCTGCAAAACAAAAAATCAGAAGTCAAAGAGCGTTAGTGTGAAAATTTGAAAGGTGAAATGAAACATTAGAAGAGTGGGTTTTCAAAACATAAATCAAACCCACTCAATTATAAAAGCCCTCAAAGACATCAATTCAAAGTTCATTTTCTTCCTACACCCTCAAGCATACTCATCAAAGGAGAAGTTTTCACGTTTTTTAGTGAAATTCTTCAAAACAGGGGCATAAGGCATGTTCTGCACTGGCGCTATGCATTTTCCTGAAAACATTGCAGATTTTCTAAAGGCATTGCGTGCCTATGAAGAGGAGGACGCGTTTAACCTGGGTGTTGCACGTTTTCCTAAAAACCCTCAGGGATTGCCAAAATACCACTACAACTCTCTCAAGCTTCAAAAGGGTTTCCTACACTCTCTAGCAAGCAAGTAGATCACAAATTCATCACTCCTCTTCTCCTTAAGCAGTTTATGTGATGTTTAATTTGATTTTGGTGTCATCTTAAATTCAAAACACTAGTATCATTATACTAGCATCCCACTACCATTCCCACATTTCAATTTACCCTATCCTAAACTCCCATATCATAAAACACTTTCCATAACCCCTACATAACTATCTCCTTCCCTAAGCTTTCATCTCCTTCAAAACCCTAAGCCCTAGGTATTCATTTGCCTAGGCTCCCTATACCCTACCTATAATTTAAATCCCCTATTCTAAAACTCCTCATCATCACTACCCCTGTCACTTCCCTCATATCAAAAATCCCTATTCTCATCTCTTCAAATTTCCTAACACCAACCTACACTTCTTACACCCATATTCCATTCCATCATCTTGCTAGGGTTTTGACACCAAATACATCATGGCAGAAGAAGATAACATAAGTCACAATGAGTAGGAAGAAAAAGAGGAGAGAAGGCCATCTAAAAGAGGAGGGAGAATCATTTGACATGAGCCAAAAAATACCAGAGAGCTCATGGCATGTCCCATCATTGTGATATGATTTAAGAATGTATGATTTTCTGAGTTTTGTGAGAAAGTAAAAAGGGTCCAATACCATCCTATGTTGACCAGATTATTCATTTCCAACCTCCATGAAAACTAGGTAACCCTTACTGGTGTCACTTTCACTGTGTCCTCTGCCATCATATCAGCTACCACTGGGATCCCAAATGTCGGGGAAAAATGGTTCAAGAAGGGAGAATTGAATTAGTTCTATTATGAGCCATATCGTAAACCAAGTTACAAGAATGAGAGAAAGAGGGTTTTTCCTTTCTCTTACCTCCTGGATAGATATGGCCCCATGATGAAAATCATCATGAGGTACTTAACTTGTGAGGATAGGTTTTCTAGACACTACTCCTATCATATATTGCTACTCATGCACTTCACAGGGGTCAGAATGCTCAATATACCTTACTATCTCTACCAAATCATTGACAATATGACATTTATTTCCCAAAAGAGAGATTATGACTATCAAATGAAAAGTGTCTTTCACCAGTCCCTCATCAAGATAATGGTCCTACATCACCTTGATCAGATAAACATTGCATGGGACACCTTCATATCCAATGAGATTTTCATTGTCCCACCTATTCAACATGGCCAAGATGCACCTTCATCATCTCATCCTTCCACATCCATTCCTTCATCTTAGCCTATAGTTCATACATCATCACCAAATCAGTGTCCTTCACCCACCTCACCAAGGTCATCTCCATTTCACATTGATATTGGGTCACCTAGCAGGACTAAGGACATTGAGCCAAGATGGGCTAGTTTGGTTGAGGTTGAGCCATTTCCCAAAACCTACCAGAGAGGCTATAGGCATGTGTTTTCTTCACTTGGAGTGAAACGGGCCATGCCTTCTTCATCAACACAACAGGTGGGTAAAGGTAAGGAAAAGGAAATAGAGCCAGCCATTCTAAGGAGGAGGAAAATCATGAAACAAAGCATGAATTTTGGTTGGTTGACCTAGATGAAGAGGATGAATAAAAAATCACAAATGCAATAATAAAAGGTAAATAGGCTAATATTAGTGAGCTCCAAGCTAATCTTGACAGGGCTAGATATGTGATTCACTTTCTTGAGCAAGAAAATTAGCAGTTTAAGACCAAGAAGGTCATTGATGAGGTGAATTACTTCACTGCTCAAAGGGAGGCTCATAAGGCCAAATAAATGCTAGATGAAGCATTGGAGAAATATGCTTTGCATGATTAGGAAGAAGAATAGGTACCAAGTCAAAGACCTAGGACTACAGGGCTGAAAAGAGCTCTAGCCCTAGAGAGACAAAGGGAAGTTGGGCTAGTTGACCAGGTAACCCTAAATGAGCATCTTGCCATACAAATCAATGAGAACATGGAACCATGGATTGATAGAGCCAATATACACTTGGAAAAGCTACTAGAGAAGGCCAACAAGGATAATGACTTGTTGAGCAGGAATTTCCAACTTCCTTTCTGTAAAGAGAAAATTGCATTGGCCAAGCTCAAAATAGCCAATGCCAAAATTGAAGATTTGACCAAACAAGAGGAGAAAAGGAGGCTCTACATACTTTCCGAGGTAACAATCCATGTCTCAAACACATGATCAACAATCATCCCACCACCTTTGACAATTTTTTGGCAAATTTTGCAAGTTTGTAAATTTTTATGTTTTCAGGGACATTTTTAGCACAACAAAAATGTCAAACGTGCAACACCTAGGGTGTTGCACTATTTTTTGGGGCATCCAATGAGAAAAACGTCACCATCATTAAATTAATAATGATGAGGACATGTACCCTATACACTTTCTAAGCATTTGGAGGAAAACTTGTCAGTGAAAAGGGAAAAAAACCACCAAAAAATCATGTTTGTGCCTCATTGTTGGCCTTGGCGCTGAGAGTTTACCAGTATTGGGAAAATGAGTTTTTGATAGGGAAAATGAGCTTCATTTTGCAAAATGAAGGCATTTCTAGAAAGTAGACTTGAAGGGATTTCCAACAAGCCATCTTGGAACAAATTTAGACACTGCAAAGCACCCAAAAGTAGCCTTAAACAGAGAGGGTGTGTTTAACATAGAGAGGGCATGTTTGACAAGGAGCTGGCGTGTTTGGTAGTCTTCTGAAATTTTCTCAGTTTCACTCCTGTTTTGATTTTCATATTGGGAAATGATGATTTTACCTATGTAAATGATGAAAATAAATGTAATTATAATGGTTTTACTATTACCTAGAGTAAATACATTAGGAAAATCAAACAAATGAGGTGTAATGAATCAGTTCACTTAAGTTAGGAATGAGTCACTTGGACCATCCTATACTTTAGCTATAAGTTTAGATTTTTGTGTAATATCTTCCTCACATCATGGATTTGACCACTGAGGATGCGTGAATTTTGTTTTCATGTCTATTTAGTCCCTTTATTCACAATAGAGAAGGGTTTGAATCAGTTTGATGTTTGCTAGTTGATGAAGGAAACTTTGTATTCAGTTTGGCCAAGATAATAAAGAGGAGTTGCAGGTAATTTTATGGGATACTTGTGGTATTGAATGTATATAATTGTTTCTTCTTCGGTATAATATGTTTGAAATTATTGTGTCCATGTTCACTTTCATTTCAATTTTATGAGCTTTTACGACTTAGATAATCAGAATAAATTCTAGCACATACTCTGTTTTGGGTAACTGATCATATTTTGTTCATCTTCTTCTATGTGATAAAAATACATCTCCTATGATTTTCTTATCTTTATTACAGCTTAAAACCCATTCCATAACAATTCTCTTCAACTGATAATCAATATACCTACCTTGCCCCATTGATCCCTGCAACCCTAACTCATTTTCCCTGACCTTGATTTCCTTGACCTAATACCTTCATCCAGTGATTTCCCCAACTAAAAAAATTTAAAACAACCCCCTGCACTCTATATCTAGCCTAAAAACCTTAATTGCTCCAACGCTCCTAGTTGTGACACTTTTTGGAGAGATCCCTCTCCATCTTGATAGGGCTAGCTATCAAGTCAAAATCTTGGTTTATGGATACCTTTGTTGGGATTCCTTCCTCAGCTTTGGGAATCTAGTGGAGTGATAACATCCTGGCACCGTTGTTGGGGAATGAAAGCTTAATCTTCACTGGGAAAGAATGATAAATTTTAGATCTAATTGTTGATGGTGAACAACGATTAGGCACAAGAAGGTTGTGCGTCATTCACTTGGCTACTCCAGTGTCAAAGAATCTAAAGGTTCAGAATTTTCATAGTGACTCTACTTTTCAAGAACTGGTAGTTTGAAGATATTCTTGGTGACCTCACTATTGTCAAAATGGATTTGATTTCTTGAAGGTATTCTCCTATGAATCGAGCTCATATTACTAGTTTTCTGAACTGTATTCCTCGTATAGATTGGCAAATAGGACTGTCAAAGTTTAGGGGTCAAGATGGGGAAGATGCTAGTTTGCATTTGGTTAAATTTCATTTGCATATTCATAGACTAAAGATTGAGTTTCCTGAAGATTGTCTGATGAAGATGTTTATGGCTAACTTGGAGGAAAAAGTGAGATCATGGTATGAGAGTCTACCATCTGCTAGTTTATATTCTTTGAAGGACTTTCATTCAATTTTATTTCAACATTATCAAAGCTCTAATTCTTCATTGTCAATGATTGATAGTTGTTGTGAGATCTTTGATAATTTCATTGAGTTTCATGAAAAGTTTTATGGGGATGAAGAGTCTCTAGATGATGAGATCATAGAAGCCCTATATGATTTTTCCTCCCAATAAGAATCAATAGTTTCCTCCTTGGATGAAGATATTTTTGAGCCTTTGCATGAGAAACCTTTTCATCTCTAACAAGAATCTGTAGCCCCCTCATTAGATGAGACAGACTAGGACCAGGAAAGAGAAGTGCCAATTCCCGATCCTGAAAACGAAAAATTACCAAATCAATGTAAATTGATTTAAAACTTAATTTTCTCCTCTATCTGAAGATGAGATAGATCAGCTCCTGAAAATTCATGTTACAGCCCAAGCTAATGCAGGTTTGTAGTGTTCACACAGTCAAGAATGTGTGAGTGAAGCATATTCCATTATTGTAAATTAAATTTTGGGTCTGAATGATGATATTCATGAGACTGATGGAGCCATCCAGGAAGTTTTTTTTGGTAAACCAATTTTTGATGATGATTTTCTGCAAGGAGATCAGCTAATAGATATTGTTTTCTTTCATGAAGAAGATAGGGCTTTCATGTTTAAAAATATTGAAGAATGTTTTCTGTTCAAAGATGATTCATAATATGAATTTGAGGAGTATGATCCTAAGAGAGGCAATGTGCAAGTGATAGAGTCAAAGTTTCCTATGCTTCAAGAATTTGCAGCCAACACTCAAATAGTAGAAATTCATACTCCCCTATGCTCTCCTATGGATCAACAACCAAGTGCTCTTTCATATCAGAATGAAAAGCGTGCTTGTGCTAGATCTCGAGACAAGTTAACATTTCATATTTTTGAAGTTCCTTTTACTGATTTTCTATAGTTAGTAGGGAATATGTATTTTCTTGTTTTCATGGACCATAACCACATGTTCAATAGACACTTGGAGTGGCCTAGTTTCTATTTTTTTTGCCTCCTCGAGGAAAATGGGAGCATAATTTCAGTAAGTAGCCATCTCCTGGATTGGTTACACTAGAAGGATCATTTCACATTATTGTACATATGTCTTCAACATGATAGGTGGTAGTCATCATGATTTTAAGCCCTCAAGTCTCGGTGATATGCTTCCATCAATAAGTTTAGTAAGTTTTTTTTTTCTTTTACAGTAAATTTCAGTTATTTTGCATCATTTGAGTTGTCAGTATTTAGTCTTGCATTTCATTTTGAGTTATTTTTTGACCATATTGGCACAATGGAAGAGGCACTATTCTACAAAATACAGAGATATATATTTCTTGACGCCTCTTTTAGAGTTTCCATCCCCAATAAGGCCATTGCTAGTGTCAGAATATGCGTTCTTGCATCAATGATAAAATCACTCTTTTCATTCTCATTGTATGTGTACCACTCTAAAATTTTTATATCATTCCATTAGGGCATGCTAAAAATTGTTTCACTGATGGTATTCCTACTCAATAAAACTTCACTCTCCCTCAGAAAATCACATTTGTTGGCTCACCTTCATGTCTAGATGAGTATAATAACACCTTTGAAAATTTCATTTCACCATGTATTATCTCAATCAAATTCAATCATGGAAGTCAGGCCATTCAAGGTCCCATTAGGTCATTAGTGTAATATCCCTTTTTAGGAATAGCTAGCAATCCATGGCTGGAAAATGCATTCTCCAGAAATGGAGGCAGCAGGATTTGATACCAAGACCTAGATCCCTTAGACCAATGTGTCTAAGACCAAAATATAATTATTGGGATCAAATAAATCCTCCTACGGTGGTGAGACAAGCCTACCACACCTAGTTCCCTTCAGAAAATGCCCAAAAAATGGGGTTGCAACAATGTATGAACATACAATGGATTATCTACGTTATTTTTCTGAGCTTGCTTATGAGAAGAAGTAAATAGCCAAATATATGACTACAACAGAAAAATAAATGCAATGACTTGAGGAAATCAGTCAGTCAATCAATACAATCCAAGCCTCTCATCACTTGCATGATGAACATGAATAACACTACTATATGAAATAAGCCCTAGGCTATGACTACATTGTTTATAAAGGAACTACTGCATAAATGATAAAAATACAAGGATATGGCAATATGAAGTTCAAATAAAGTGGGGGACCATGATCTCAACCCCTAAAAATACAATACATCAATCCGCTAGAAGGATTGGCTGAAATACAAGCAAAATGGCACTCCTGCAGAAATGCTGGAGTTGCTGGGTAGCAGTAGCAACTCAAGAACTGGAAATAGATGGAGAAGGCTGAAATAGATGCACCAAATGAATAAAAATCCTCCAATGGAACTCTGAAGTGAAAGGCTGATCCCTTCACCTAAGATCTCACACTCCAAACTATCTGTTAATCCCTCACAACAAATGCTCTCCAAGAATAACGTTGTCTAAGAGAGCGACTGAGCTGCATATGATGGAAAGTGGTTGGCCTGGTGCCAAAGATGGTGGAATAAGCTCATGAACCTCCTTTTCTGATCTCCCAAAGGGATGGAAGCTCCCTCCTCTGAAAACTAGCCAAGGATGGTGTTGTAGAAAACCTCCCCAGCAACACGGCACAATCTCCAGCTGAAACCGTGCTGATGAAGAAAGATGATGCTTGACCTCAATGTTTGAATATGGGTAATGGAGTGCAATCCTCCAAGAGCTACTCAAGAAGGAGAGGAAATCCTAAATAGGAATTTCTCGGCAATTCTTGCTTAGCAGCAAGAAGTTGCAGCAAGTCCAAAGGACCAAAGATGAATAATACTCAAGATGATTTGCATTGGCTACCTTGCCCTCCTTTTAAACAATGTGAGCTCCTTCTCAATGGAACCCACTAATTATGGTTTCCTTCCTCTAGAATATTCGCTCCTCTTTCACTGCGCTAGCCCACAAGATACCTTTTCATCTCCTACCACTGCACAGGTTGACTTGGTCAAACTGGACCTAGCCTTCTTGCAAAGCCCCCTTTCACACATGGAGGTGTGAAATCCAGCTCTATAAGTGATCCTCCACACTAAGATGATTTTTATTCCCTTTTCATGAAATTAATGGGTCTCCTACCCATTTTATTTATCTCCTATGTGAAAATGACAAAAATTAATGTTCCATAAAAATAGGAAACATTATAGTCCTCCCCTCTCAAAGATTGCCTGTCCTCAAGCAAGTGCAAAGGTAGACTGATAAATTTTCCCTTAATATCCATGTATCATCAATGCATGATGAAATGCTCTGAGAAAAGGATGCCATATCATCAATCAAGTGTCCAAGTTGTCCCTCCAACATATGCAATCTAGCTTTGAGTGAACATCCCCAAATAGTTGTCATGTAGCAATAAATATCCATGAAGGAAACAATGGGCTATCTAAGGGCCTCCTTTAGGCATGAGATCTGATATATAATGGGGCTCATCATCCCCATATGAATCTCCCATCCCCAAGAAATCATCCATACAACATAAGCTGCCTCCCAACATGGAAACTCATAAAAATATCCCTCCACCTTGAGCTCCAGAAATGAAGGTGGGCTGCAAATCTGAATATGGAAAACCTCATAGCTTGCCCCATGTTTTCCTCCTCTCCACATATGATAAGTGTAGAGTGTGTGCTGATCATGGGCTGCAAAATTATTTCCCTCAAGTGGCAAAATGAAGAGCAACCCTCCAAGGATTTCTCCTCCATCAATGATAATCTGGCTGGCCCAAGACATTTCATCCATGATGAGTAGGACATGATCATCATAGAATACCCCAATGACATGTTTTCTATAGGTTATACCATGTGCATCAAGGTACAAACATTTTCTCATAGGGTTACAACGCAACCTCATCCACTGCAGCTGCAGAAAATAACATGGCAAGCATTGTACCGAAAATATCACCTCTACTACTGAATAGTAAATAGATGAGTGAATTAGAAATACACAATCAAACACATGCCCATATACATACAATGGATGGATACCATCATAAAATCCATGGCCCACCTCAGGAGAAGGCATATAGGTGGCTATGGTGGCCATGTCTCCCCTCATGTTCCCATTAGAACATGCAATGCATAAACTATGGGGATCATCTCCCCTCAAAGACACATTCAACTCATGTGTCAATTCACCAATCATGCTCCCAATAATAATATAGACAATATCAGACAATGGAAACATGCTCATCATCAACATAGAGGAAGTACTGAGGGTTTTATATGATGCTTGATGGCACCAACAGTCTCCCAAGTAGCAACAACACAATTTTTCAAACTACTTCTTCTGAATTTTACATGGAAAAATGTTTCTTAATACATGGTCAAGTATATGAACTGGCTGAACATAATTGTAATGATAAAAATTTTGGCTAAGGCCACACAAAATATGGTTGTCTCCATCATATGGTTTGGCCCAACTTTGCTCATGGAACAACATGAAAAATCTGCCCCTTTGAGGAGCCATGCACTGCAACATAATGATAAGAGTATGTAAATCAGAAAATGTAAACACAAAGCTCTTACCATAGGCTGGAAGTAAGATTATAGATGGATTCATGTATGTGACCCTGCTCCCAAGTGATAGTGCTGTGAGCTCATGCAAAGAGGCTCTTGTCCATGCCAATCTTTGTCTCTTGACATGCCCCTTGTCAAGAACACTTCTGGTGATGCTACTGCAAATGTGAGGCTTCTGCCAAGATGGAAATGCCTCCTGATCAGTCCAAGCCAAGGAGTAGCCCCTTTGCACTATGAGAGTGCCCTCCTCTACTCCTGCAACACCATGCATCCTATGAGAGCAAATCTGATTGTGCTTTCTCCGATACAGCTCAAGCAATCCAAGTGCTTGCTGCCCCCTCAGGCTCACATCATGTAACTCATCTGATGAAGGTATCATGACTGATATATATACCATATCAGCACCATGTATCCATACTCTCTGTTTTTCAATGATGCAAACATCCTACCACCTCTTCTCTACTCCTATCCTCCTAGAAAAAGGGTACACCAAGTGATGGCCAAACTCCTTCAAGAGGAGCCAACGCAACCAAGCCTCTTGTTGCCCAGTATCATATATTTGCAAGTGGAAAACCAGCCCCTTGATTCTCATCCACACCCACTCATATCCCTGTGGATGTCTTCCCCTTCTTCCTCCTTTGGTACTCCTCCCATGAAGGCTACCCACCTCCCAAACCAAATCACTTCTCTTGCATTCCATGGAAGATTGGAATGCAGCTCCTTGGATACTTCCTAAAGGAGACCTCTCACCCATGACTGTGTTGGATCCATGAGGATCCAAATGTGATGGAGGTAATATCTCCTCTTCACCCATGTTTAACAACGCTACTAATTCCTCCAATGATGTAGCAGCTGTTTCATCCTCCAGTTCAGAATTTGATTCATTGTTTTTCATGGGGGTATCATGGTTCACTCCATCCTCCAAAAGTTCACACTCCAACCTCAAGGGTTGAATGCAACTCAACAAAAATGTATGAGGATGAGGGTTCATCTCCTCTTTAAACCCTTTGCACATCGCAGTGCAATCATGGTCCTCTAGAATAGAAAAGTGTGTAGATCCTTGGACCTCTAGATGTGAGTTTCCACATTCCTTTAAATTATTTGTTGAAATGAAAAGTGGAACTTCACTCATACCTTGGTGGATCTCGGGATCTTCTTGTGTGGCTACTGTAGTTGTCTCCTCCAATGTAAAGGCTGCCTCATTCATATGTAGAAGGTTGCTCCTCGAAATTTGTAGTGGCGTTGGTGCAATTCTCCTCCCATGGTGAAATGGCTCTCTCTTCCTTTGTCCTTTCTCCATCAAAGGTTTGGATCAACCTTTGAGAAAATTCTACAAAATAACTCACCCTTGAATGGACCAAGGGTTTGAATCACCAAATAGAGGCTTCATCCTCCATGTGTAGTGCAGAAATATCCACTGCTTCTTTCTCTGCCAATAGATGTAGCAAGAAAAATTCCTCTAGCTTTTTCGCCCAAGCTCTAGTTGAAGTGTTCCCATCAAATGTAGACAATAGAAACCTATTTCCTTTTATTTCTCTTTTCCCATAGGACCTTCTCTCCTCCTTCTATTGAATAAATTGTGGGAAGGTTGTAGCTCCCCTGAATGCAGCAAAATGGGATTTATACTCACTCAAATATTGATATAGAACCTGATGAACCAATCATCTCTCATGCTTGTTTTCCTCTTGAGAATAGGAAGTGCATGGACCTTCCTCTTCTCCTCTTTGCTTCTCCTCCTTGGGGATGCTCTTCTTTGTTCTGAAAATAGATGAGATCAATCTCATCTTCTTCATAATATTCTTCTTCTTCTTTCTTAGGCTTGAAGGCCACAGGCTGAGCCAAGAAAGGTGCTCTGACACCACTGTAATATACCTTTTTAGGAATAGCTAGCAATCCATGGCTGGAAAACGAATTTTCCAAAAATGGAGGTAGCAGGATTTGATAAGAAGACCTGGATCCCTTATACCAATGTGTCTAAGATCAAAATCCAAGAGTTGGGACCAAGGAAATCCTTCTAGGGTGGTGAGACATGCCTTCCACACTTATTTCCCTTAAGAAATTGCCCAAAGAATGGGGCTGCAACAATTTATGAACATACAATGGATTCTCTGCATTATTTTTCTGAGCTTGCTTATGAGAAGAAGTAAATAGCCCAAATATATTATTACAGTAGTAAAATAAATTCAATGACTTGAGGAATCATTCATTCAATCAATACAATACAAGCCTCTCATCACTTGCATGATAAATATGAAGAACACTACTATATGAAATAAGCCCTAGGCTATGACTGCGTTGTGTATAAAGGCACTGCTGCATAAATGATAATGATACATAGATATAACAATATGAAGCTCAAATAAATTGGGGGAGCATGATATCAACCCCTGAAAATACAATACATCAATCCCCTAGAAGGATTGGCTGAAATACAAGAAAAATGGCATTCCTGCAGAAATGTGGGAGTTGCTGGGTAGTAGCAGCAAATCAAGAACTAGAAATATATGGAGAAGGCTGAAATGGCTGCATCAAATGAATAAACCTCCTCCAATGGAAATCTGAAGTGAAAGGCTGATCCCTTCGCCTAAGATCTCACCCTCCAAACTATCTGCTAATCCCTCACAGCAAATGCTCTCCAAGAATAACGTTGTCTAAGAGAGGGACTGTGCTGCATATGATGGCAAGTGGTTGGCCTGCTGCCAAATATGGTGGAATAAGCTCCTGAACCTCCTTTTCGGATCTCCCAAAGGGATTGAAGCTCCCTCCTCTGAAAACTAGCCAAGGATGGTGTTGTAGAAAACCTCCCCAGCAACACGGCACAATCTCTAGCTGACACTGTGCTGATGAAGAAAGATGATGCTTGACCTCAATGTTTGAATATGGGTAATGGAGTGCAATCCTCCAAGAGCTACTCAGGAAGGAGAGGAAATCCTAAACAGGAATTTCTCGGCAATTCTTGCTTAGCAGCAAAAAGTTGTAGCAAGTCCAAAGGACCAAAGATGAATAATACTCAAGATGATTTGCAATGGCTACCTTGCCCTCCTTTTAAACAATGTGAGCTCCTTCTCAATGGAACCCACTCATTAGGGTTTCCTTCCTCTAGAATATTCGCTCCTCTTTCACTGCGCTGGCCCACAAGATACCTTTTCATCTCCTACCACTGCACAGGTTGACTTGGTCAAATTGGACCTAGCCTTCTTGCAAAGCCCCCTTCCACACATGGAGGTGTGAAATCCAGCTCTATAAGTGATCCTCCTTCACACTAAGAGGATTTTTATTCCCTATTCATGAAATTAATGGGTCTCCTACCCATTTTATTTATCTCCTATGTGAAAATGGAAAAAATTAATGTTCCATAAAAATTGGGAACATTACAATTAGGTTTTATTTTTCAAGGTCCAAAAATATACCATTTCATCCCATAAAGTCAACAAAATGTGTGAGAGTGACTCAATAAAAAATTTTATTTCACCTGCAGAAGATCATCAGCATGTAAATATCATATTTTTAAATTTTAAATTTTGATTTTTTATGATTTTCATATCAAAATGTCATTTTCATATGACAACAAAGATGTAATTTATTTTTAATTTCCTATGTAAATTTATGTTTTCTATATGTAATATTTTCAATCCCTAGCTACTAACTCAGCTCCATCTACCAAACTAAATACCAAAAAAATTAAATATCAAAGTGCTAGAGGTCCTACAACATCAACTCATCAAACTACAAGACAAAAATCCAAAAGTCAAAGAGCATTATTGTGAATATTTGAAACTCATCAGCTTATCACTGTGACATGATTTAAGCATGTAGGTTGTTTTGAGTTCTATGATAAAGTACAAAGGGTCTATGACCATCCTATGTTGACGATATTATTCATTTACAACCTCCATGACAACCAGGAAACCCTTGCTGGTGTCACTTTCATTGTTTCCCCTTCCATCATATCAGTTGACACTAGGATCCAAAATGTTGGGGGAAAATGGTTCAGCAAGGATAATTGAATCAGTTCTATTATAAGCCGTATCCTAAACCAAGGTACAAGAATGAGAGAAAGAGGATTTTTCCTTTCTCTTACCTCCTAGACAGATATGTCCCCATGATGAAAATCATCAGAGGTACTTCACTTGTGAGGGTAGGTTTTCTAGACTCTACTCCTATCATTTCCAGCTACTCATGCACTTCATAATAGTCAGAATGCTCAATATACTTTACTATCTCTGTCAAAGCATTAACAAGATGACATTTATTTCCAAAAAGAGAGATTATGATCATCAAATGAAAAAATTCTTTCCCCCCCCCCCCCTCATCAAGATGATGGTCCTCCATTACCTTGATCAATTAAAAATTTCATGGGACACCTTCATGCCCAATGAGATTTTCATTGTCCCACCTATTCAACATGGCCAAGATGTAGAAATTTGAATAACTGTGATATTATTCACCGATATTCTCCTGATAACACACTATTTTAACTTCATGTACAATACAAAATCTCTTCTACCATTGATCATTAATTGCAGAAATAAAAACAATCGCATGCGCACATTAAAACCATAAACAATCACACATATGAACACAATATTTTATGGGAAATCTTAAAGCTAAAAACCCCCAACTATCTGTATATTATATGTCATAGAGATCATGTAACAATCATTATACAAAGCTCCTCACAAGCTCTCAGTACAATCTCCAATTTCTACACACTAGTCAGGTCTGATCTAGCAAAACACATGCTCCAATCTTCGCCACTTGTTAGCCTGCCTCTACTGTGCAATCCCTGCTGAATAATGGCTTTGAATGAACTCGAATCCACCTCGTATGCACTGCACAATACTCATTGGCATCTCCATCAATGTGTGGTGCAAACTCATGCACCAGTATAGTCACAACTGATAGTCACACTGCTCTTTCACCTATCTCTCCACTGGTCTCCACTGAAATTGTCCATGCATTGAAGTTGAATGATGTATTCTTTAGTTGATTAATGAGTTATTAATTAGTGAATTAATTAATAATTAATTCACACCACTCTCACTAGTGTATCAATCAGTTAGACTAGATACAACTAGCTCAACTATGTTTAACTCAGTTAAACTGAACACAACTCCATCAACTTCCTCAATCAACTCCACCAAACTCTCTCACATGAGTTCTAACTTAAGTATTCATGCAATAGCTCCACTTAACCCTCAAGAATAGTGTAATTCCTTCTGTCAGCTGCTGTGCCACATCTTTGCACTTAACTGAAGTGCTCCAAGAGAATAAGATAATGTTTATAGTCCAAATATTATTAAGAGCTAATAATATTCGACATATCTATTTTTAGATTGGCAATCTAAAAATAGAATTCCATCTATTTTTCCAAATTTACCAACCATCCACAAATAGCATCGTACAACTCATAGAATACGATCGACATGTCTAAAAATAGACTTGCGCCAAAAATAGCCTGCGGGCCCACTTAGTGAAGGCAACTCTTTTCACTAAGCTCATCATCTTGTTGCAATCTCAACACTCCCTCTCAACAAGAGAAGGATTATTTTCCACCCCTATCCTACCTCTGTGGTATTCGAATTTTCTCCTGGTGAGCGCCTTCGTCAAGATATCAGCATTCTGATCCTCTGTAGGAATGTATGAAAGTAACATGATCTTTCGCTACACACAATCTCTGATATGATGATAACAGATATCAATGTGTTTAGATCTATCATGAAATACCGGATTAACCAAGAGTTTGATGCAACTCTGATTATCACAATATATCACAGTAGGATCTAAGTGTGAACCGAACAACCCGACCAGGATCTTCCTCATCCATATAGCCTCGCATGCAGCCAAACTCGCTGCCATATACTCGGCCTCTGTTGAACTGAGTGCCACGGATATTTGCTTCCTGATGTACCAAGAAACTTCTATCAACCTGATACTAAAAATCCCTCCAGATGTGCTCTTTCTGTCCATTGGGCTCCCTGCCCAATCTGCATCTATGAAGCCACACAGCTTCACCTCATCCGACTATTTGTACCAAAGTCCATATCCTGATGTGCCTCTGAGATATCTCAATACAGCTTCCCCGGCTTCCAAAAGAGCTTGATAGGCTTAACCATAGCTTGTGAAAGCTGGTTAACTACGTAGCATATGTCAGGTCATCTATTGACCAAATACATGAGCGACCCCACCAATTGTCAGTAAACAGTGGCATCCACTACATCCGTCGATGTAGCATCCTCCTTCCTCCAACCACCAGGAAGAGGAGTATCAACAGGATTGCAGCCATGCATGTTGAACTTCTCCAGTATCTCCTGGGCATACTTTCCTTGAGAAACAAATATTCCATCACTGTTCTGCCAAATTCCAATCCCAGGAAATAATAAAGGCGGCCGAAGTCCTTCATCTCAAACTCTTTTGCAAGATCAGCCTTGCATGAGAGTATCAACTTTTCATCACTGGTCAGTATCAAATCATTTACATAAAGTACAATGATCAGAAACTTACCCTCCACCACTATCTGGTATAGGTTCAGATCCACCTCACTCTTCATGGAGAATCCAAGTCCGATAAAGTAACTGTCGATCAGTGTGTACCAAGCATGAGGTGATTGTTTCAACCCATACAACGCTCTCTTGAGCCTGCACACATGCGACTCGCTACTAATGATCTCAAAACCTTCGAGCTACTCTATGTACACCTCCTCCTCAGTCACCTCGTTGAGGAACGCAGTCTTCACATCCATCTGGTGAATGTGCCACCCCATCTGCACTGAGGGAGCTAGGATCATCTGTATGGAAGAATACCTTGCAACAGGTGCAAAGGTTTCCTCATAATTGATCCCCTCTATTTGTGAGAAGCCTCGGGTAACAAATCTTTCCTTGTACTTATCCACACTCCCGTCAGCTACCTGCTTCACTTTGTAGATCCATCTCGAACCTACCACTAATTTCCCTTCCGACCTTGGGACAATCTCCCATGCATTGTTTCTGACAATCGAATCATACTCTTCCACCATGGCATCTACCCATGCGGGATCCTCCATAGCTTCCTCAAAAGAGGATGGCTCTGTCACGATACATTGACTCATGAGAGCCATGTATCTAGTGTACCAATCAGGTGACAGTCTCTGTCTGCGTTGTGATATAGGTGCTCCTACAACCTTCTCTGCATCTTGAGCCAATCGCTCAGCTTCTGTAGTGTGCTTCTGCCCTCTGATGGTTGGCACTGCATGAGTGGTCTCTTCCACTCCATGAACCTCATCTTGTGTTTGATCCACATCCTGAGACTCATCCTTAGGAAATAATAGCTCCTCATCTGCATGCAAGTGTGGCTCCCTCTCAAGCGAACACTTCATGGCTTTCTCCTCATGAAATTTGATATCCTATCGTACAACAGTTTTGCGACTGTCTAGCAAATACACGCGATAGTTGTGGGGAATATCAGTGTACCCAAAAAATATCCCAACCTCTGTGGTCGGCTCCAGCTTCTTCCTGGCATCCTTCATCACATGAATGTAAACAGGTGAACAAAAAATCCTCAAATGGGAAATATCAGGCTTCTTACCAGAAAACACCTCCTCGGGTGTACTCATGCCAAGTATCCTGTGAGGACAACGGTTCTGCACATATACTTCAATATTTCATGCCTCAGCCCACAAGTGTATGGGTAGGCCTTGATCATGCAACATAGCCCTTGCAGCACCCACGATCATTTTGTTCTTCCGCTCAGCAACCCCATTTTGCTGTGGGTTATGAGGTGCTATGAGCTCTCTTTGAATTCCTTCTACACTGCAAAAGTCCTTGAATTCACCAGAGATGAATTCACTACCATTGTCACTCCTAAGAGCCTTCACCTGCTTCCCAGATTCTTTCTCAACCAGTGCCTTGAACTCACAGAACTTTGAGTATGTCTTGCTCTTCTTCTGCATGAAGAAGATCCAACACTTCCGATAAAAATCATCAAAAAATATCACATAGTACCTGTGCTTTGCTATTAAATCTACTAAGAAAGGTCCACACACGTCTGTGTGAATTCTCTCAAGGATCGTCGTGGCACGACTATCCTTCTCGTGAAAGGTGGCTTTCACAAATTTTCCCTAAGTACATCCCTTGCATTGATCTAACTGCGCAAGAGTTCCTTTAGGAAGCCCAGTAGAAATCTACTACAATATCTTCAAAGCTCCATGGTGAAGGTGGCCCAATCTCCTGTGCCACAGCTCACCATCATCCTGCCTCACCACTCCTTCTACCTTGCCTGGCATTGCTGCGCAGCCATCTACCTACAATTGATAAAGGTTCTTAACTCGAACCCCTATCCTCCAGGTCTTACTAGTTTCCTTACTACACAGGAAAGCCCTTCCCTCGCTAAAGACAACATCATATCCCTTGTCTTCTAACATGGCCACCGAGATCAGATTCTTCTGCAATCCTGGAACATGCATCACTTCCTTCAATATGAAGGGTTTACCAGACTCCCTCTCAAAGGAAACGGTACCAATACCGGTTGCACTGTATCTAACATCATTGCCCATCTCGATGTGCACTCCAAGATCTTTCTCATCCAGATCAGTAAACAAATCTTTGTCTCCGGTCATATGAAAAGATGCACCACTGTCAAGAAACCACACTGAACCCATAATAATTGAGACCAAGCATGCAATCAGCAAAAAATATAGCTCAAACTGCAAGGCTAAGGCCTCTCCAGCTGCAGATCCAGCAGCCTGCTTATTTTTCTTCTTTTGTGGACAATTAGTGGCATAATGTCCGTGTTGGTGATAGTGAAAGCACTTCACCTTGGACATATCCTGCTTCTTTCCTTTCGCACCAGATTGAGAAGCATTCTTCTTGCTCTTCCCTTTCCTTGCTTTGGCAGCCAAAGTGCAATTTTCTTCATCATATTTCTTTGATGAAGATCCATCCCTGGTACTTTGCCTTATCTCCTCTTGCACAAGATCCAACCAAAGTTGCTCCCATCCTGGCAATTTCTCCCGACCATTGACAAAGTCTTGCTAGGAATGCAAACTCTTCGGAAGCCCAAGGAGAGCCATGTTGGGTATGTGTTATATTCTTTCCATTATTAGCCCCACGCGCTGTATGTTGCATCGAGCGTAGCTGGGGGGTCACGAGGGGCGAAGCAGTCCCCACCGTTGGGGTCCGGGGCAGCGCCCCGGCCAAAATTTGTTTTTTGTGCGGACCCACTCATAGGCGGATCCGCCCATGGTTTTGTGCATGGTTTTGCACATGGTTTTGGGGTCTGGGAGTGATGGTTTTCGCCCCTCGGTATTTTGTAGATCCTGGTCAAGGGAACTTACGGTTATGTTCTAACCAGGGTTAATGGATTGGGGTTTATGTATGCTTCTGCAGCATGTATATATGTATAACACTAAAAGGAATATAATGAAAAATCAAGTCGGTCGTCCCGATTTGGGATCCAGGGAAAATCTCCGTGCTTATCTGTTTATGCTTCTTTATGCTCTTGCTATTGTTTATTTTCTCGTTATTAGAATCGTGTTTTCATGACGTGTTTAGGGTTAAAACCTACATTTGGTATCAGAGCTGTTTCGACTTCAAGGGGACGCCTTTGCTGCTGAGGGTTTTTTACTCAGGCCTGAGGTAGACCCTGTTCAGTGGGAGATCTGTGGGATCAATTCTTGCGGTGAAAGAAGATGGCGAGCGACGGAAAGATAGAGATTGAGAAATTTAATGGTCAGAGTTTTGAGTTGTGGAAGCTCAAGATGGAGGATCTGCTGGTGGATAAAGATTAGTGGATCGCGGTAGATCCGGGTACTAAACCAACGGAAATGTCAGATGAAGACTGGAAGAAGTTGGATCGGAAGGTGAAGAGCACAATACGGTTGTGTGTCTCAAATTCGGTATTGTTGAATGTATCTGGGGAAGCTACAATGAATAATTTGTGGGAAAACTTGGGAATTTGTACCAATCTAAGTCTCTGGTGAATAAATTGTTCTTGTGGAAAAAGTTGTATAACCTGAGGATGAAGGATGGAGACTCGGTGACAAAGCATCTGAACACATTCAATACTGTGGTAAGTCAGTTTTCATCTGTTGATATTAAAATCTCGATGAAGATAAGTGCATCACTATTAGGCGCCCCTACCGTACTCGGGATGTACCGTTATCGCAATAGGTAGCACTACACCACTACAACTACCTCGAATTTTGATGACATTGTCTCAGCCTTGCTGTCGGAGGAAATGAGACGGAGAAATATGGAGGGTCAAAATCTTCTCCATCTTTATTTTCTTGAGTTTATCCTTGAGCGCCAACTTCCTCTGGTCTCTCTTGCTCTGGAATAGATCTGTCAAGGCTTTCCACATCAAAAATTGAGAAACCTTACCATGCAGGCTGGATACTATGTGATCCTTCACGCCCTCCAACAGAATCCTTCGACATCTCGCTGTCTTCTTTTGCCAAGCCTCAACTTGAGCAGCATCAGTAGGCTTTGGAACTTCAGCATCTATGAACTCCTTCAGCCCGTTATCTTCTAACACCACCTCCATCCTATCTCTCCATGCAATATAATTCGAGCTGCCTTCAAGAGCATACTCCAATCGCAATCCTTGATAAGACATTTTGACTTCAACACCAAGAAAACACTGCTGCAAATTCGAATTCCACCAGCTCAAAACTCAACCGCTTCTGATCTGTGAGAACAAAGTATTTCTAGCACAGAGATTGACTGTAGGGGCATTTACTGGATATATCACCTTTCAAAGAAAGGATGGATCCAGAGGCTACTTGGCCCGCTTACAGACTCTGTCTACCGAAATAAATTGTAATCACTGTAATAGATCCGATGATCAATTCTCGCTTTAATACCATGTAGAAATTTGAATAATAGCTGAATTATTCACCGAGATTATCCTGATTACACACTATTTAAGCTTCATGCATAATACATAACCTCTTCTACAATTGATCATCAATTTGCGAAATTAGAAGCAGTCGCATGCGCACATTAAAACATAATCAAGCACACATATAACACAGTATGTAATGGGGAAAGCTTACAGCTGAAAACCCCCAACTATCTGTATATTATAATGATAGAGAACATGTAACAATCATAGTACAAACTCCTCACAAGCTCTTAGCACTATCTCCAATTGTTACACACTACACAAGCTCAGATATGAACAAGTCACAAGTTCAAATCTCCTCCACCTGTTAGCCTGCCTCTACTGCACAATCCAAGATGGTTAATTGTGAGATCCAAGTTCAAATCCCACTGGCTTGTACTACGCAATCCTCATTGGCAATCTCAATCAATGTGTGTGCAAATCTCATGCACAGCTATAGTCACAACTAATAGTAGACTCACCCTTTCACCCACCTCTAACACTGGTCTCCACTGAACTGTCCATGCATTGCAGTTAACTGATGTGTTATTTAGTTGATTTATGAGTTAATAATTAGTGAATTAATTAATAATTAATTCACACCACTCATCACTAGTGTATTTATTAGTTAGACTAAATACAACTAGTTCAACTAAGTTAAACCGAACACAACTCCACCAACTGTCTCATCAACTCCACCAAACTCCGCCACATGAGTTCTAACTGAAGTCAACCATGCAATAGCTCAACTAACCCTTAGGAAAAGCGTATTTCCTTCTGTCAGCTGCATGTGCCACATCCAAGCATCAAACTGAAGTGCTCTAAGAGGATAAGACTTACGATTCCCGGATTGACAAATTAAATGCAGCAATTTAGGACACACTAAATTGACCAAACAAATGTCTAAAAATATAAGTCCATCTATTTTTTCCAACTTGGCCAACCATCCACAAATAGCATCCTGCAACTCATAGAACATGATCCATATGTCTAAAAATAGACATAGTCTAAAAATAGACTTTGCGCCAAAAATAGCCTGCGGGCCCACTTAGTGAAGGCGACTTCTTTCCTCTAAGCTCATCATCTTGTTGCAATCTCAAAACTCCCTCTCAACAAGATATGGATTATCTGCAACCCCTATCCTACCTCTGATGTATTCGAATTTTCTCTTGGTGAGCGCCTTCGTCAAGATATCAGCATCCTGATCCTCCATGGGAATGTATGAAAGTAACATGATTCTCCGCTGCACACAATCTCTGATATGATGATATCGGATGTCAATGTGTTTGGATCTATCATGAAGTATTGGATTAGCCAAGAGTTTAATGCAACTCTAGTTATCACAATAAATCACAGTAGGCTCCAAGTGTGAATCGAACAACCCGACCAGGATCTTCCTCATCCATATAGCCTCGCATGCAGCTAAACTTGCTACCATATACTCGACCTCTGCTGAACTGAGTGCCACGGATATCTGCTTCCTGGTGTACCAAGAAACTATTGTCGACCTAATACTGAAAATCCCTCTAGATGTGCTCTTTCTGTCCGTTGGACTCCCTGCCCAATCTGCATCCGTGAAGCCACATAGCCTCACCTCATCCGACTGTCTGTACCATAATCCATATCCCAATGTGCCTCTGAGATATCTCAATACATGCTTCCCCGCCTTCCAAAAGAGCTTGGTAGGCTTAACCATAGCTTGTGAAAGCTGGTTAACAGCGTAGCATATGTCAGGTCGTGTATTGACTAGATACATAAGCGACCCCACCAACTGTTGGTAAACAGTGGCATCCACTACCTCTGCCGATGTAGCATCCTCTTTCCTCCAACCACCAGGAAGAGGAGTGTTGATAGGCTTGCAACCATGCATGTTGAACTTCTCCAGTATCTCCCGGGCATACTTGCCTTGAGACACAAACATTCCATCACTGCGCTGCCAAATTTCCAATCCCAGGAAATAATGAAGGAGGCCCAAGTCCTTCATCTCAAACTCTTTTGCAAGATCATCCTTGCATGAGAGTATCAACAGCTCATCACCTATCAAAATCAAATCATCTACATAAAGTACAATGATCAGCAACTTACCCTCGACCACAATCTGGTATAGGTTAGGATCCGCCTCACTCTTGGAGAATCAAAGTCCGATGAAATAACTGTCTATCCGTGTGTACCAAGCACGAGGTGCTTGCTTCAACCCATACAGCGCTCTCTTGAGCCTGCACACATGCGACTCGCTGCTGAAGATATTGAAACCTTCGGGTGCTCTATGTACACCTCCTCCTCAATGACTCCGTTGAGGAACGCAGTCTTCACATCCATCCGATGAATGTGCCACCCCATCTGCGCTGAGAGAGCAAGAATCGTCCGTATGGAAGAATACCTTGCGACAGGTGCAAAGGTCTCCTCATAATCGATCCCCTCTATCTGTGAAAAGCCTCGGGCAACAAATCTTGCCTTGTAATTCTCCACACTCCTGTCAGCTGCCTGCTTCACTTTGTAGATCCATCTCGAACCCACCACTGATTTCCCTTCCGGCCTTGGGACGATCTCCCATGCACTGTTTCTAACAATCGAATCATACTCTTCCACCATGGCATCTACTCATGCGGGATCCTCCACAACTTCCTCGAAAGAGGATGGCTCTGTCATGATACACTTGCTCATAAGATCCATGTATCCAGTGTACCAGTCCGGTGACTGTCTCTGTCTACGTTGTGATGTAGGTGCGCCTACAACCTTTCTCGTCAGCCCAAAACGCCGCTTCGGCCTTCGTAGTGTGCTTCCGCCCTCTGATGGTTGGCGCCGCATGAGTGGTCTCTTCCACTCCATGAACCTCATCTTGTGGCTGATCCACATCTTGAGACTCATCCTTAGGAACTAATAGCTCCTCATATGCATGCAAGTGTGGCTCCCTCTCAAGCGAACACTTAATCGCTTTCTCCTCCTGAAATTTTATATCCCGTCGCACAACAGTCTTGCGACTGTCTGGAAAATACACACGATAGTTGTGGGGCATATCAGTGTACCCCAAAAATATCCCAACCTCTGCAGTTGGATCCAGCTTCTTCCTGGCATCCTTTGTCACATGAATGTAAATAGGTGAACTAAAAATCCTCAAATGGGACATGTCAGGCTTCTTACCAGAAAACGCCTCTTCGGGTGTACTCATGCCAAGTACTCTATGAGGACAACGGTTTTGCACATAAACCGCAGTGTTGCATGCTTTAGCCCACAAGTGTATGGGAAGGCCTTGATCATGCAACATCACCCGTGCAAAGACTCCACGATCGTTTCGTTTCTTCCGCTCAAAGAACCCCATTCTCGCTCGTGGGCGAGGTTCTATGAGCTCTCTTCGAATTCCTTCGCGCAAAAGTCCTTGAACTCACCGTAGATGAATTCACCACCATTGTCGCTCCTAAGAGCCTTCACCGCTTCCTAATTCTTTCTCAACCAAAGGCCTTGAACTCACGTAACTTTGAAACTTGAGTATGTCTCACTCTTCTTCGCATGAAGAAGATTCAACACTTCCGAGAAAAATCATCAACAAATATCACATAGTACCTGTGCCTTGCTATCGAAGCTACTGAGAAAGGTCCACACACATCTGTGTGAATTCTCTCAAGGATCGTCGTGGCGCGACTATCGTTCTCGTGAAAGGTGGCTTTCATAAATTTTCCCAAGGTACATCCCTTGCACTAATCTGACTACGCAAGAGTACCCTTAGGAAGCCCAGTAGAAATCTGCTGCAGTATCTTCAAAGCTCCATGGTGAAGGTGGCCCAATCTCCGGTGCCACAACTCGCCATCATCCCGGCTCACCACTCCTTCTGCCTTGCCTGCCATTGCTACGCAGCCATCTACCTACAATTGATAAAGGTTCTTAACTCGAACCCCTATCCTCCGGGTCTCACCAGTTGCCTTACTGCGCAGGAAAGCCTTTCCCTCGCTAAAGACAACATCATATCCCTTGTCTTCTAACATCGCCACAGAGATAAGATTCTTCTTCAATCCCGGAACATGCATCACTTCCTTCAATACGAAGGGTTTACTAGACTCCCTCTCAAAGGAAATGGTACCGATACCGGTCGCACTGTATCTACCATCATCGCCCATCTCGATGTGCACTCCAAGATCTTTCTCATCGAGATCAGTAAAAAAATCTTTGTCTCCGGTCATATGAAAAGACGCACCACTGTCAAGAAACCACATTGAACCCATCACACTTGAGACCAAGCATGAGATCAGCGAAAAATCCAGCTCAAACTGTGAGGCTAAGGCCTCTCCAGCTGCAGATCCAACAGCCTGCTTATTTTTCTTCTTCTGTGGACAATTAGTGGCATAATGTCCGTGTTGGTGACAATGAAAGCACTTCACCTTGGACATGTCCTGCTTCTTGCCTTTCGCACCGGATTGAGAAGCTTTCTTGCTCTTCCCCTTCTTTGCTTTGGCAGCCAAAGCGAAATTATCTTCATCATAGTTCTTTGATGAAGATCCGTCCTTGGTACTCCGCCTTATCTCCTCTTGCACAAGATCCGACCAAAGTTGCTCTCATCTTGGCAATTTCTCCCGACCATTGACAGAGTCCTGATAGGAATGCCAACTCTTCGGAAGCCCAAGGAGAGCCAAGCTCACCAAGTCCTCGTCATCAACAGTAACCCCCACACTTCCCAGCTCATCCCTACATTGGATGAACTTCGTGAGGCACTTGGGCATACTGTCGCCTTTCTCCCTTTTTATGTTCCCGAGTTTATCCTTGAGCGCCAACTTCCTCTGGTCGCTCTTGCTTTGAAATAAATCTGTCAAAGCTTTCCACATCAAGAATGGAGAAGCTTTACCATGAAGGTTGGACACTATGTGATCCTTCACACCTTCCAACAGAATCCTTCGACACTTTGCTGTCTTCTTTTGCCATGCGTCAAGTACGACAGCATCACTAGAAGTAGGTTTTGGAATTTATGCATCTATGAACTCCTTCAACCCATTGTCATCCAGCACCGCCTCCATCCTGTCCTTCCATGCAATATAATTCGAGCTGCCCTCAAGGGCATACTCCAATCGCAATCTGTTGAAAGACATCTCAACTTCGACACCAAGAAAACACTGCTGCAAATTCGAATTCCACTAGCTCAAAACTCAACCGCTTCAATGTTTTGCAATTGCTCCAATGATCAATATCGCTCTGATACCATGTAGAAATTTGAATAACTGATATATTATTCACCAAGATTCTCCTGATCACACACTATTTTAACTTCATGCACAATACAGAATCTCTTCCACCATTGATCATTAATTGCGAAAATAAAAACAATCGCATGCGCACATTAAAACCATAAACAATTACACATATGAACACAGTGTTTTATGGGAAAACTTAAAGCTGAAAAAACCCAACTATCTGTATATTATATGTCATAGAGATCATGTAACAATAATTATACAAAGCTCCTCACAAAGCTCTCAGTACAATCTCCAATTGCTACACACTAATCAAGCCCGATCTAGCAAATCACATGCTCCAATCTCTGCCACCTGATAGCCTGCCTCTACTGCGCAACCACTGCTGAAGAATGGATCTGAATGAACTTGAATTGGTCCAGCCTTGCTCACGCAATCCTCATTGGAATCTCCAATCACTGGTTTTTGCAAATCATGCAACAGTATAGTCACAACTGATAGTCACACTGCTCTTTCACCTACCTCTTCACTGGTCTCCACTGAAACTGTCCATGCACTGTAGTTAACTGATGTATTCTTTAGTTGATTAATGAGTTAATAATTAGTGAATTAATTAATAATTAATTCACACCAATCTCACTAGTGTATCAATCAGTTAGACTAGATACAACTAGCTCAACTATGTTTAACTCAGTTACACTGAACACAACTCCATTAACTTCCTCAATCAACTCCACCAAACTCTCTCACATGAGTTCTAACTGAAGTATCCATGCAATAGCTCCACTTAACCCTTAGGAATAGCGTAATTCCTTCTGTCAGCTCCTGTGCCACATCCGTGCACTTAACTGAAGTGCTCCAAGAGAATAAGATAATGTTTATAGTCCAAATATTATTAAGAGCTAATAATATTCGACATATCTATTTTTAGACTGGCAATCTAAAAATAGATTCCGCCCAATATGTCTAAAAATAGAAGTCCATCTATTTTTCCAAATTGACCAACCATCCACAAATAGCATCCTGCAACTCATAGAATATGATCTACATGTCTAAAAATAGACATAGTCTAAAAATAGACTTGCGCCAAAAATAGCCTACGGGCCCACTTAGTGAAGGCGACTTTTTTTCACTAAGCTCATCATCTTGTTGCAATCTCAACAAGATGTAGTGATGAAACATTTTCCCCTTTCATGAGAAGAAGTTCGAATGTGGTTCAATAACCTTGATGATAGTGGCATAAATACCTGTAATTCTTTTAGAGATGCATTCATGGAACAATAGGATGTAAAAAAAGGTGGAAGACTTCTAACTAATGAACTCCATGAAATAAAGAAAAAAGAGAATGGAACAATAAGGGAGTTCAATTTTAGATTCCAAAGTTCTTGGATAAGCTACCACAATATATAAAGCCAAAGAACAAAGTTGTTTTTTTGTACCACAGTAATGCTTTCAAAGAGAATTTTAGTTTTACTTAAGAGACAATTCCTCAAGTACCCGTAAGGCAGTTCAAGATATGACTAGTCAGCTAGAAGAGAACTCTATTTCCATGTGTACAGTCGATCTATCTTGTTCTTCTAGGGCATCAACATCTAAATATGAAACTAAACCGAGAACTCCAAATTCAAGAAATCTAGTTCTTGATGCCAGGCCAACCTTGACAGAAACATTGAAGGAACTTACTACATCCCTTAACCAACAAAAAATAGTGACAAACAATAAGTTCCTTCAGTTGGAAAGGACACAATCCTGAAAACCAGATAAACCCATAACTATTAGAAAGGACACAATCTCGAAAACCAGATAAACCCATAGATAAACCCATAACAGAAAGCAAGCTTTTACCCCAGTATGGATATGCTTTTAACCCAAAACCAAAGTTCAAACAAATCTCAGGCAAGACTCCATATTTCATAACCAGAAAAACCCATAACGGAAAGCAAGCTTTTACCCGAGTATGGATATGATTTTAACCCGAAACCAAAGTTCAAACAAGTCTCAAGCAAGTCGATATTTTATAACAAGAGTAACTTGAGAACCAGAGAAACCCATAATAGAAATCAGCCCATAGAAAACCCATAACATAAAACCAGTAACCCATTAACCATTACCCATTAGCCATTAACCTTTCCATTCGACATAAAAAATATACCATGTGCATTCCCATAAAACAACCAGTTACATTCGACATTCCCATAGAGAAAACATACCCATTAACTGTTACATTCGACATAGAACAACCCATTAACCATTACCCTTTAACCATTACCCATTACCCATCAACCTTGTCATTCAACATAAAAAACATATTGTCTGCATTCCCATAGAACAACCAGTTACATTCGACATTCCCAGAGAAAAAACATACCCATTAACCATTATATTCAACATAGAACAACCAGTAAAACATAGAACAACAAAAACATATAAAACATCTTAAATTCCACTGAACTCAATTAAACATGTTAAAAACAGAAAGAAGAGCTAAATTCCAGCGAACAACGAGTAAAAGTGTTAAAAAAAACAGAGAAAAAGTGTTTAAAAACATAGAGAATGGTTGGTAGGATTGTGAATCCTACTAGAGGTCGTCGAGAACTGCAGAGGTTGCAGAAGCCACCACAACGCCGCCCCAAACCTCTCCAACGCCAACCATGGAAGAAAATACCTGCGAAAAGACAAAAAAAATACTTTTTTTATAAACAAAAATTGAAGAACACGAGTTAAAATGAAATAATTTGAGCAAATAGAGCCAAACCCTAAAGAATTCGAGCAAACAGAGCCAAACCATAAAGAAATCGAGAAAATGAACCCAAACCTTGGCGGACAATAATGGATATCCTGGCGGTCCAACATCATAGTAATGGCGTACGTGGCAAACAAGTTTAGGAACGGGCAGCGGCCATCAACCTTCACAAACTGACAATCATTAAAACTAGACAACAGAATAATGGCGGAACTGGCAAACAAGAGAACGAACTGGCCAAAACAAGCAACAAACCCTGGGGGGCAACGAAGCATGGTAACGCATGCAACAATGGCGGACAAGGCGTGCAAGTTTTGGAACCTACAACAACCACCATCGGTAGAGCTGAATGGCCACACTCCGGGCCCGAGCAAGATTTCACAGGGCATAATTGTGGTTGTGATTAAACGTCCAGACCAAATCCTAAATCCGTGGCATTTGATTGCATTTAAGGTTCTCACCAACCAAGACAAGTGGCTGTGTTGACCAGGCAGGTGTCGTACCGTCGACATGGAGATGGACAAGTCAGCAGCTGAGGTGGAAGGGAGGGTACACAACTTATGGCATCCCTCCCCTATAAACCTTTCACAAGTCCAAATGCCCAAAATAATTTAACCAAGGAAAAGTAAAGGAAAATCCAATCACCTTTAAATAAAGTGGTAAAAGAATATAAGTTTTTGCTCAAGTGAGGAAATTCAATATTGAAAAAGAGCATCTTTTTAATCAAATATTTGCTATTAGAACTTGAATACCATCTTTGAAGATTGAGTTGCAATATATGTCAGAAAATTTATAGAATTTGTAAATTTGGCATAATGTAAGTGATTTCTCATTATCTTCTAGATTTGAATAGAATTTTGTTAACTAATTTTTATGTTAAGTGATCTTATATATGTCACAATTCATTTTCTTCTCAAATTTATATTTAACTTGTTTCTTTGCAACATCTATCACAATTCATTTTGTTCTCAAATTTATGCCTTACAGTGTTTCTTTGCAACATCTAATACAATTGTTAATTTAAAAAGAAGTTGTCTACTGAGGCAGTGGAATAGCAGACGACAATTTTTTGCCAAAATCCAGTGAACTAAAATTAAAAAAATCAAATAGCTGGAGTGTTTGGAATTTATTTTTGATAGTGGAAATAGATTCAGCACTATCAAAAACCTTGAAGGCACTCAAAATACTAAAGTTTAAGAACGGTTAACAAGATTCTGTTAAAATCTTTGCCGGATTTTTTCAAAAATCTTTGCCAAATTGTGAGCTAAAATGCTGCTTTTTTTAGACTACGCGATTTAAAAATTACCCTTCACCAATCGATTATGGATTTTAATGGCGTGGGCAACTTGCTAATTTAAAAATGACCCTTCACAAATCGATTATGGATTTTAATGGCGTGGGCAACTTGCGAAGGACGCGATATGATCTTTTCTCGTCAAGTAAACACATCAATCTGTTAACAAAATACCGCCACTTCATCCAAGATGATTGGATTACTTCTTTGAAATTTTCGAATTATATCATATCGAGTTTTATTGGACACTGGGAATATCGTTCTGTCAACGTCAGTGCGTTACCTGCAAAGCGCGCCGGACATTGATATTCCCTCATATACTTTACGTGACTCTGAACTTCAACCCGATTTCAGGGCTTGTTCCGTTTACTCCACTAATAACTAAATAGTACTCTTAATGGAAGCACTATCACACGCGTTGAAAGTATAATCATGTGAGAATGGTTTTGCTTTTACGAGCATAAGCAGAATGTGGAATTGTGATCCTTCTGATAATATGGATGTTTTAACATTGATGGATTGGATGCCGAAACTTCACGCAATGCAGTGCTGTATACGAGAATGCTTACTTGCGCTTAACGTATTCTCCACCTTCACATTTTGTACAAATTGTATAAAGATGAAGGATGATGTTACTGTTGTGTTGAGCAGTGTCGTTGTTTCCTGGGTGAATATTGCAGTAGCTACGGGATCAGCAGGTTGCAACATAAAATATTTTGTGAGAGTTCCAAAGAATTGGAGAGGTTTTGGTGACAATGGGTCGGTTTGGGCGTTTAATGTTGGTTGGAATTGGAATGGAGATATTTATCTTCCTTCTCCTTGTTGGTATGGCTCCTCAAAATGGCGTGGAAGCTTGGGGAAATGAAGGACATTATTCTATTTGTAAGATGGCTGAGGTAATTATTATTATTTCTTTTTAGTGTTGTTTTCATTGAAATGAAGTTAGTATGTCTATCTGTAGCTTCATGTATTTTGATTGGGTTTTGTTATGTTTTGTTTTATTGTTTCTTTTTGGGCTGTTCATTAACACTTTAGGCTGGTGTTTGGCTGTTCATGGACAAAAGTGCATAGTTTGATGTAGATTTCTGAGTATTGTTTCCTTACGTGGCATTTAAAAAAAATAGAAATCCAACACTTAAATCTTCCTCCCTCTAGTTGAATTTAGAGGCACTATTATTTAATTCAATTTATGGTCCACACAATCTAGAGAGATTCCTTGCGAGGGAGGGCCAGGTGCCACTTAGATGCTGAGTAGATCCCCATCTTCCATGAACTCAACTTCTCTACTTTGTCTATAATCAACATAAAATCTCGTTTTATTGTTAGTTGCAGAATGGTTTAATCTTTCAGTAGAATCAAACCTTTGCTAAGGGTTATAATTCCTACAAATTTGTCCTAGGAGTTTCGAGCTTCTCAAACACATTACACATTCCGATGTTCTGTGGATTCTCCCCTGCATATGCTGCTTGGATGTCCGGTTGCCATAGAAATGTTGAAATTTTGAACCATAGATTAGTGTTCTATACTTTGGTGCATGCTATGTCTTGTTTGCCCAAGTGCTGAATCTATTTGATTCAGAATTCTCTTGATCCTTTTTTGCCCACCTCAATAAATATAAGCCCTTTTTAACTAATACTTGTCGCTTTTTCATTTCTTCCCAGAGTTTTTGTTTTGTATTTGTCAATATTTCTTCATACCATGAGTCTACGGATCTCTATTTACTGGGGTTTCCAAGATTTAAAGTCGCATATTCTTGAGCTTCCCAATATTGATGCACATACCTCATACTTAGTTGGCGACAATGTTCTTAACATGCTTGAAGCTTATTGATTTGTTTTGGGGATTGGTTACCTGATTCCAAGTCTTTCCAAAAGAGGGCTGATCTTCCATGTTGCTTTTCCTAGAACATGCCTTTGAGGATCGTTCTCATCTTCTTCTTCACACTCTTCCAAATATGAGATCCATTAGGAAGTGTACTTGTTCTGGGTATATCTTGCCAAGGAGTGTTTGGTGTGTATTTTTCTTTCCATATATGGGCCAAAAATGCTTACCTCTCTTTATGTTGCCTAATTTTCATTTTTCTGATTCCCAAGCCTGTATTATTCTTTAGGGTACATATATTTTCCCATGTGATTAGCGGCCATCTGTTTTCCAATTTGGGGCCTCTCCATAAGCAGTTTTTATATATTTCTCCATGTAATGTATTATCTTCTGTGGCACTGCTATCATTGAGAATAAGGATACTGATAATGCTTGCAAAATTCTTTTCAGTAGTACTAGAGACAAAAAGTGAAATGTCCAACCTTCAAGTTGTTTGTTTATCTTTGATAGGGATATTTCTTCCATTTTAACTCTCTTCCACTATTCACCACCAGAGGTACCCCTAGTTATTTACTTGATAGTGAGGATCTTGGGGAAAAGGGTATTTTGTTGATATGTACCTGAATCATTAATCAGGTGTTAAGAAAGAATATTTGGGATTTACCTTCATTCGTCTTCGTTTTTGAAGCTTTAAGGATTACGTTCAGAGTTTTTAAAAATGTTTTTAATTAGAGACTATAGCAATGACACTTTCTTTTAACTTGACCTAATATCAGTTTCAACGCTTCTTTCAATTTGGCCAAACGAAGCTAGATAACCA
The DNA here is from genome assembly GCA_034641835.2 of Pinus albicaulis. Lineage (NCBI taxonomy): Eukaryota > Viridiplantae > Streptophyta > Pinopsida > Pinales > Pinaceae > Pinus > Pinus albicaulis. The sequence goes on along the minus strand of CM076570.1, from coordinate 1,345,472,026 downwards.
TTCAAACTTTCCACAGTGCTTCAGTTTGTGGTAATTCAAATTTCAAAGTCTGCTTGCATCCATTCAAAGTGAAACAGCTTTGTCATTGTTTTGAACCAGCTTACTCGAACTCCCCTTTCATATTATTATCATCACTAGTAGGTTACATATTACTATTTATTTTAGTCGCTTCAGTTTCAAAACCTTTAGAGAGCTGGAAGCTTTGGATACTAGAACTATATGCTTATTTTCATCGTTCCTTACTAGTATTATTGCTATATCACATTTTTTTAACCAGCATCTAATCTCATACAAAAATATTCAACATGAATGCCCTTTTGAGGGTTGCAATACTTTCTAGTACCACTTTGATCATGCTTGCTACTTGACCATGCTGGTAAGGGTAACTTGCAATCGACTTATTTGCTTTGATATTTCCCATCTTCCAGAAAAAGCTATATGGGTGATTTATTCCCCCAATTTCCCAAAGTTGCCAAAAATTATGATTTGTCAATGAAGATTGAGCAACAATAGATGTTGCATGGTCAATGGCTACAACATAAAAGGCCCACGTTCATCTATCCCATAACAATGCAACATGGGCCCTCACCCCACCTTCCAAGTAAAGGGCCACAATAAGGCTCCTTAACCTTACCCAACAAAGCAGGAATTGACCATCCTCTTTATCCATCGTTGGAAACAATTGTAAACCAAATAACCACACAACATAAGAAAGAGCCTTTAATTTTAAAGGATTCTAAACAGGTGAGGACGATAAACCATCCATCCCCAAGCTGCCCTAGTCAATCTTTATAACGGGTTGTTTAGTTTGGAGTCTAGGGACTATTAGCTGGGTGAGGATATTTGTTTGAATTATATATATACTTACATATACATTTTGATACTTACAACGACTATTGTTTCTATGGGCAAGTGCAGCCACTGCTAAGTGAAGAAGCATCAATGGCAGTGAAGAAACTGCTCCCTGAGTATGCAGAGGGTGATCTTGCTTATCTTTGTTCGTGGGCTGATCATATGCGATTCCACTATCCCTGGTCAAGTCCATTACACTTCATTGACACGCAAGACAATAAGTGTTCTTATGTTTATTCCAGTAAGTTATTCTATCCAAGATAAACTTAATTTGGGTTTTTTTTTTTCTGTTTTTAGTGAAATACTCTCTGATTTCCCATCAATTTGGTACTTTTATGTATCTGTGATTTTACCATAATAAGATGGGTATAACATGGATTGCTCGAGAGAATTATCTCATCTTCATGATAAACTGAAGGATGTGCAACATATAAGAAATATCTGAGGAACAACCTTATTAGCGATCTCAGAATTTTTCTGTTTGTTTGCAAACAGGGGACTGCCATAACGCCCAAGGAGAAATAGGCATGTGCCTTGAAGGTGCCATAAACAATTACACTTCTCAGCTTGAATCTTATGGCAGCAGAGCCGACAGAGAAAATTGTATGTTTATCCTGTATTGCCACCATCTTACAATGTTCTCTATCTGTGACATGTGTTTTACATCTTTAAGTGCTTTCACAGTGAATTATATTTGAGTGTGGTATAATTCAAATACCAGTGGATGCTAATACCCATTTGTACAACTTGCAGATAACTTAACAGAAGCTTTACTATTTCTCTCTCATTTTATGGGAGATGTTCATCAGGTCATATCCTGTCTATTTTTACATTTTCCATATGGATAATTTATTGGGAACTTATTCATTGATACTGATTAGTGAAAAATATATTTGCAGCCTTTACATGTGGGATTCAGTACAGATGAAGGTGGAAATACAATCATATTAGACTGGTACAGGCAAAAGAGTAATTTGCATCATGTAAGTAAATACAATATCCTCTGCCCTGTAGTTGGATTAAAGTTATTGTGTTCTTTTTATCCTTTACCTTAAAAGGCATATTGTTTATTTCACTTTTGCTTTTTTAAGGGGGGAATTAAGAAAGCAAGGTAAGAGGAGCGGGAAGAAAAATTGTAGACTAGAATGAAAAATAATTCAATAAAATTGCCTTTCCTTTGTCCTATTTGTGTCTCTCCCATCAATGTAAAAGAAAACTTTTCTCACTCATGTTTTTGTGATATACTCAGAGTAGACTTTCCACCTGTTAGTTATTATTCTTTGACAACTTAAAACATTGGTTGGGCCCTTAAATCTTATGAGTTGACTTGACTGCATCTATTAGACTTAAAATGAGTTGACATTGGTTGATGTATCCATAAAGCCCATATGAGAACTAGACAGTTTGCAACCACCCAAAGTGTGAAATGTCTTTTATGCTATAGTTTGCAACCATTTTCCCGTGACCTGAACGAAAACAAGTAGTTGTACCGTTGTACATTCACTCGTGTCAGAATGTTTCTTCTAGTTATTATCAATATGTTTAATGTGTTTGTTTAGACCTTATTTCAAATTTCAGTTCGCCTTTTGATCGACATTTTGGTGTGCCTTTGTTTCTGTGACTGTCAACAGATATGGGATACACTGATGATCGAGACAGCAATGAAAGATTTTTATGATGATGACCTTGAGGTTATGATCTCATCAATTCAAAGAAATATTACTGTATGTGCCTTCCTCTCTCATTTCAAAAATGCAGCTGACTTGGTGGATTACTTATTTAGTTTATCATAAGGTGCTTCTGGGATATCACAACGAACTATTGGTTTTTTTTTTTCTTGTAGAAGAAAAAAGTTAAAATGCAGCTGACTTGGTGGATTACTTATTTAGTTTATCATAAGGTGCTTCTGGGATATCACAACGAACTATTGGTTTTTTTTTTTCTTGTAGAAGAAAAAAGTTATAGTTTATGTCTGTATATTGTGAATTCCATCAATGATAAAATTTATATATTGTTTCAAAAACAGGATAGCTGGTCTGATGAAGTACCTACATGGGAGAAATGCAATGGGCATGATCTAGCCTGCCCCAAAGTGTGAGTCTTAAAATTCCAGAAGTCTACCATCATCTTTGTTTTTATGATCTTTGTTAACATTTATCCAACATAAGGTTCTTGATGAATTTGGTAAACCATTTTTTATTGCTGCAAATTTCTTTTGTAAAAGCAAAGTTAACAGTTCTGAAAAAACAAGAGAGTAATTATATTAAACTTTTGTTAGCTGATGTGTAGTGGATATACGATCTTCCTCATAATTTATGCCTGTTAAGACACAGAACTAGACACTAAGTCATGATTTAGAGTTGTTGTTTCTTATCACTTATGCCTCCTTTTCTGTAACAAAGGAAGTGCCAATTTTCTTTTTGGGTGAACGGTCGAGAGCTGTATTCTAAGAAAAGTTTCAATATTTTGAGTTGGCAAAGCTCATGGCTCAAACACAATTGCATAAAGAGATGGAACTTGTGACGGGAATCTGTCACCATTGACGATTTTGGCATTGGCTAGGACATATCGTTGTCAAGTGCACTGATGATTTGACTCTAACTAATACCAACCGCTGTAATACATGTAGATAAAAAGTGCACAAAAAACATGACATTTAGCTATTATTAATCACAGAGAAATAGAGAAGATTTTATGGGAACACATAAATTAGCAGAACAAGACAAACAACAGCTACAATCTCCTTCCAGGTAGCTACACCGTCAATGCATGCAGTGACCTTCTAAAACTGATATATAGGTTGCTACATTAACATATACTTAATTGATTGTCTGACCAGATTTTTATCAAGTTTCCAATATAATTTTCTCTGAATTGTACAGTGGTGTCGGAGAAGAACATATCGATCTCCATAATTTGTCTTGCAATTTATAGGTCACCCTTAAGGCTTTTTTAGGGAGGTAGTTCCATTTCAGAGTTAAATTAGGACCTTAATGGAATAGACCATGAACTATGATTCTATTCTTTATATGATTTAACCCATTTGATATTTCTTTGGCGTAATCATTAATGATTTATTGGAATTTAAATTTCTGAAAACAGGTATGCAGATGAAAGTATCATTCTTGCTTGCAAGTGGGCTTACAAAGACGCTGAAGCAAACAGTGTTCTAGAAGGTATGTTCATCAATTCACATCAAGGTGCCCTTTGTATTTCTAGTACTTTTTAGGGCGTGATTGCTGAAATACTGTCCTTTGCAGATGACTACTTCCTCTCTCGCTTGCCGATTGTTGAGAAGCAACTTGCAAAAGCAGGTGTCAGGTTGGCTGCAACACTCAACCGGTTACTCAATTCAAAAGACGGCTACAATAGGAAATCAGAATTCTAGAAACAAAAGGGATGGGTTGCTTGCAACAATAGTAATGTAATCTATATTTAGGTCAGAAACAGTGCTTGTGGCACTGGAAACCATCATCGCTGTCGTACATCTTGATGGATTTTGAATCAATTGTAGCTTAACCAGAGGAACATTGGTATGAAGGATTCATGTATCATAAATATGTCGTGTAGCTTTGTTTACATAGCCATTTTAATGTTTTTTGTTTTTTAATTTTCCTTGAATTTTAAGTTACTGCCTTCATATTTAATTTTTTTTCAATAATTGCATGGCCCGTGAGACGTTAGAGCTCCTTGAATGACGGGACAGGAGAAAATCCAGGTAAAGGCAACATCCTCCTGGATCCTCATAGCTCCTTTTATTGTATAAAAATCTATGTGAGAGTTTTATTGATTAACAAGAGCGGTTGCGGAGCCACAAGTCCCTGCCCGAGTACATAGCTGGTTTTGTGTCTTGGCTTAGAACTGAGTACATAGCTCATTGTTATCAAATTGTGATCAAACTGTGTAATATTGGAGGTGGAACGTAATTTATGACTATTAAAATTGTCAAGCTGAAGAATTGACCCAGCCACAAAATATTAAAAATTGGATTACACTCAAAGTACATACAATGGAGCTCTCTGTTTCAACTTTCAACTTGATCACAAACCAATTTTCTTGGCGGTAATAGGTTTAATCTAATCTCTTGTGCTTCTAATGTATAATACAAAACAAGTCTGCATAACATTGGTCTGGGAATAGTAGTTACAACAATAGCCCATTACCTTGCCTATCTTCAATTTAGTAAACACGTCTTGCAGAATTTTATAATTCTAGATCATGTCATACTCTGTTTTTGCCTCGAAATTTGCCTGCAATAGCAAATTCGGAAGGGTCATCAAAATATTCAATCAATGAATCATCAGGCTTGGAATTTAATAGTCAAATTATTCATCATCAAGTGTTCGATATCTCAACTAGTCGAAGAGCAGGTTTATTCATCAAACTTGAAATGCATAGATTTACAGCCTTGGTGAGATGGGGTAAGGTGGATCCATAAACTCTTTGTATGTAAAGTGATGTGTTTAATCGTGCATCGAAGCCAAATGGTGCATTGAGTGCATTGAATATGAACACAATCACAGACCCTCTAAACTCCAGTCTAATATGTACCTATAGGTTGAAAAATCTCAAGTACCAAGATCACTTGTGTAAACTCGAGATATTTATCCTCACCTGAGCAACCTGTGCATTGGGTGCATTGAATGTGAACACCATCACAGATCCTCTAAACTCCAGTGTAATATGTACCTACAGGTTGAAAAATCTCAAGTGCCAGGATCACTTGTGTAAACTGGAGATATTTATCCTCACCTGAGCAACCTCTAGGTGCATCTCAGGTACTGGTTTATGAGGGTATGCGCTAGTAAATATAATATAATAGATTCTCACTAGATTTCAAATATTATAGGAAAAGTGAATCATCAAAAGACGAGCAGCGATTCAGACCAACAATCTGAGCATGGATTCAAATATAATTGCATGGCAATTGTGCTCTAAAGCCATTGTGAGTTTTGTTTCATTCAAACCCTGTGCATGGAGACCTAGCTTCTTTCTTTGTTATTAAATAGACTATTGTTGGATATGCTGAAACAAGGAACACTTATGTTGCTTTACTTTTTGCTGCTCTATGTAAATTTTCGTAGATGTTCTATGATTTATGCAACTTTACTTTTATCTCCAATATCAAACAGCAATCATATAAACAAGAAAGTAAAATGCTGACAGAACATACCAGTAGATCAACAGAAGACAAGCCAAAATTACACTTAACTTGATCAGCAAAATATATGTGTTGTGGTGTGTTACGACGGTCAACAAGATGCTTCAACCAGCAAAGTCTCAATACGGTCAGCCAACCAAAAGCGTCACACAACCCTCTCGGACAGCTATACCAGTCAACCCAAAGTCAACGAAAGTCAATAATGTTCGAGTCAACGGTCAATGCAAAACAGCAGCAGCAAAAATTCAACGCAACCCAATCAAAGTCAATGGTCAACCTCGATTTCAGTGCCAAAAAATGCGGACTAGAGAAATCGGAATTTTAACCAAGTTTGGGGTCAGTTTGACCAAGCATTGACCAAAGCAACGCTGGTCAAATCTGCGCTAAAACCCTAGGTCGAAACAGAAATGTCTTTGCTGCAATTTTCGTCAACGCTGGTCAAATCTACGCTGAAACCCTAGATTGAAACAAAAATGTCTTTGCTGCAATTTTCCCACGTGTGGAGAAGAAGAGACTCCAAGTGATGATCGAACCAATCAGATGCAGAGAGAGAACGTGTGATGAGTGATGGATGAAATGACCTCCAATGTTGACCTATATATATCCATCAGTGAGGGTGTGTGACACATCTGTTGGGGCTGACCTTGCACATAAGTGGAATACATTCAAAATAAATGTTCTGCTCATCAGATCAAGATGATCTTTAGATCGATCTTGCACCTCTCCAAAAGAGGAGTTCAATAAAAATATTGGCATCTTCATCTGAGCATCACAACATGGAGTTTTGACCTAGTTGTCCAAAATTAACACTCTAACTGCCTCTGAATCTATGCACATTCATAACAAGCTATGCCTCCTAGGAAAGTCATGTGCCCTTATGTCGACTACACAGACTTCTCTCATCAAAACGATGGATCTGAGTCATGAGGTTAAATGGTAAGAATACTTACAGCTTGGAGTAGTCAATTTTGAAGCTCTAAAACAGATGTCATATAGGGCTTCATTGTCCAAAACCATACATTCATCTGCATTCTCCACCAACTGATGGAAAAACCGAGATTGTGAACATCATCCTATCTAGGTATCCTTCTCTGATCTTGGAATTTAGAAGATTTCCCATCGCTGATCCCATGCCTCCTTCCAACGAATAGCATACTTGGAATCCTGCAAAGAGTTCGATTAGAAAATCTTGGCATTCTTGGAATCCTGCAAAGAGTTCGATTAGAAAATCATCATAAGAGTCTGTTTAAAAACATGAGAAACTCTCAAAATAAACCCTAATGCCCAAGTTCTGAAACACAGCGGTATTCAACACATTTGAAATAAGAAACAAGAGCTGAGTTGCAAGAGTGATACATGCCCAAATTTTGTGCTTGAACTAAATAAGTATATGGCATGAATGTCAAAATCTGATGGCAAATCCTTTGCTAGACCTGCATACTCATATGGACTGATATATGTAGATCATGTAGCTGGAAATTCTTTCGACAATTCAAATTGGAAAAGAAGGATATACTCAAACTGGAAAAGAAGGATATAGATTTTTCTTTTTGACCTGCTCGCTATTAGCTTTGCATTATAATTTGTGCATAGTATGCTCTAGGTGTGACCTGCAACAACAGAAAATATATGGGCAAAGAAATTCAAGATACCACATATGCAAAGCATACAACCTTGAGCAATGCAACAATTTTACAAATGACCAGAAGATAATAAAAAAATTGCTTCAAATCTGCATCTGGGAGTTTTGTAACTGCAATTCTTTTGGCACAGCATCATCTTCAACACTTGAGTTAACCCTCATGCAAACTGAGGGGAAAAAAACCTATGTAGAGTCTAAATTTAGGTTGAATCCCACCAAGGGTGGATTCATGGATAATTTTATAGGGTAGAAAAGGGTTGTGTCCCTTTGTCTTTTCAAGGAAATGAAGCAGGCAAGGTGAATAAGAAGCACAAATAAAAATTGACAAATTTTAACCAACTCTCTCTGCTTAGAGAAGGGGAAAAAATGTTAATGTAGCACTCTATCTAGTATAAATATTGTATTTGTTTACATGGCATAGAATTGTGACGCCATCTTTCAAGTGTAAAGTAAAAGTGAGGAATTTTTTAAGGGTCTTCTCTGCCTAAAGAAGAAGCCACTCTACTTCATGAAGAAAAAATGAAAATCATAGATTTGCTCTATCGAAAGAAGAATTCATTCTACCCAGTGAAATAAACGTGAAAATTGTCTAAGTGCGGCTCTGTGTAATGGGGTCATTTCACCCCAAGAACCCACTCCATCTTGTGAAGACAAAGTGAAAATCTGCAAAGGGTGGCTATGCCTAATGAAGGAGCCACTCTACCTACAAACTTTCTATACACAATGCAGGAAACATGCAAATCGACAAAGTGTGGCTCCACCTAATGGCATTGAGAAGAATTCACTTTCTCCAGTGAAGAAAAGTGAAAATTAGCGAAGGTTGGTTGCACCTAATGAAGGAATCACTCCACCTAAAGAAGAAATTACCATTCCCAATGAAGGAAAAGTGTAAATCGGCTAAGTGTGGCTCCACCTAATGAAGGATTTGTTGCACCTAAAGAAGAACTCGCTACGCCTAGTGAAGAAAAAGTGAAACTTGGCTATGCTTGGCTTTGGCTAGTGAAGGAGTCACTTTGACTAAAGAAGAAGTTTCTCACTCAAGTTAGTGAAGAAAGAAAGTGATAAATTTGTTAAGGGTTTATCCATCTTGAAAAGGGGGAAAATAAGTTCAATTTGCCGCTTTTGGAGAAGCACTAGTATAGAAGTGTCTTAAGTAGGGGGGGCATATAGGTACTTGTTGAATATCTCTCAAGGAGCGATCAAGGAGTCTTTCAAGTGTGGGATTTTGTCAATTTTAGACTAATTGCTACTAATTAAAAGTTGTGTGAAGAATTGTGGCTGTATATGATTCTTTACTAATTGGAAGTTGTGTGAAGAATTGTGCCTCTGTATGATTCTTTACTAAATGGAAGTTGAGTGAAAAATTGTGCCTCTGTACAATTCTTCATTATCAGAAACACAATTTTATGAAAAAATCAGATTTGTGTGTTTCAGGATTGGGAGGGTAGAAGAAAAACCAAGATAATTGAGCACTGAGGAGTGATTAAAATAATCCTATGGCATGGTGATACAACTATAATGGGGTGGGGCACATTGCGTGTAGCTATCTACAACCACATTAGCCTTAGTATGGCCACTACTAAGAGACTAGGCATAACACTCATGATTTCCCAAAGCTTATTGAGAAGTGGGAGGCACGGGACAAAAGGCCTCATTGTGAGAACATGGTCAATTTAGAGCCATGTATTATTGGTGTTTATTTGGTGGGTCCCATGTATAAAGGCACAAAAAATTGTGAAATCTCCAGAACAGGCCACAAGACAATAAGAAGAATTTTGAGCCATGGTGAACCTACAGGGAAGGATGCTTAAAAATTTTCGAATCACATTCATTTTAAATTTCCAATGCATTACTATGCAGAGACTATTCCCAGTGGAATATCATTATAGCTACTAAATTTATTGATGTTTTTGTGCATAATGCTTGTAAAAATTTAACTTTTGATGTAGAATACCATAATTTAGAATTTAGATATAATTTATATGTTTTTAAAATGATCTCTTGGCTATTTTTAATATGTAATTGTGAAAGTAAATTTATAGTGTTTATAGTGTTTATGAGACGTGCACTATATAATAGGTGCATGGTTCTTAGTGGGTGTGTTTGTGCCTAGAGACTTGTGATATGGAGAATCTCTCATGCAACACAACAAAACAATCTGTAGCTCTATATCGTGCCAGTCAAATTCAGAAGTTAGAGTGCTCTGTAAAATTTTAGTAGGGTTAGCATACTTACTAGCGCTCAAGAGTTGGTTCTATGTATAACCAGATTTTAGAAATATCTCCACCTCACATATTGCTTTAAAAACAAATTATATTTCTATTGTAGGTTGGAGAGCTAGCAACCCTGATTAAACTAGCAATGTTGGAGAGCTAGCAACCCTGATTAAACTAGCAATGTTGGAGAGCTAATTGAAAAACAAATTCTATTTCTATTGTAGGTTGGAGAACTGGCAACCTCAGATCGAACTAGCAAGGTTGGAGAGCTAAATGAAGTGTGTTGTAGACTAAAACTTTAATGGTTGTTTGGCAGATGTAAACGAAAATGTGTATGAAGACCTAGAGAAGTTGTGGAAAAGTTGATTATATATAAAACTTATTGGGTGGTTGGCTTCCGGTCCACATAAGATTTGTATCATATGGCAAAGAGGAATGGAGCAAGAAAATTCTTTGCTACTGTACATACAATCCAACTTCTTACATATTATTACATATTCATGACAATAACTGTAATATACCCTAGATATATTACAAAGCTTGTTTTCACGCACTTATTTAACAAGGCTCTTGAAATGACAATTTTTAATTTACTGGCTAAACCTCGACATAACTTTCATTAAACATGCATATGTACTTTAGGTTGAAAGAAGAAATTGACCATAAAATAAAGATACCCATAAACATAAGAGAGTTAAAACCCAAATCAAAATATGTTCTTATCCTACTTTATAAACCAACATAAATAAAACATTACTGTGGTCCATGCAACATATCTGTCTTCTGTTTAGCTCAATCATTGTTGGAGAACCCATCTATAACTAGCAAGATTCTGCCACTAATGTCATTAGTGAAGAAAAAATATAAATACTAGAAAAATTATATATGTGAAGCATTTAAACAAAACTTACTCTCTATGGGCGAAATCCAGTAACTGAGCAACCGAATCAAACCAGACCACAAGTTCTGGTGTCTCAACGTGAACCGAAGGTGAAACTTTTGTATAACAAACATGGCATTATAGAACAAAACTTCAAGTTTGAAGAAACCAGGTAACTTCTCAAGATAATGAAAAACTTATGATCCTTCAAGTAAAATATTGCAAGGAAAAGAAGATTTTGTTTCAGATCCATGTAAAGTGGTAGTTAAATTACTAAAGGCAGTTGAAGGGCCACAAGAAGTGTTGGTAAAAATAGTGAGGGGTGAATCAATATTTAGTTTAGTGGGGGGTGAATCAAATTACTTTAGTTTGCTTATTTCTACATGCAACTCTAATTAGTCCAACTAGCGTATGCGCAACTGTCTTAAAGGAAACATGCGTATACCCAAATAAATTAATGTTCAGATAAATTTTCAGAAACTTTACTTAGCCCAGTTCATCAGTTATGCATCAGGCATTTAAGTAGTAAACATGTGCAGTAATAACAACATAAATCATCACACATAAACACCAAGATTTAAGGTAGAAACCCAAGTTGAGAGAAAATCACCGTTGATGTCGTCTATGACTTTAACATTTATTATATAGAAAACTGCTTACAATGTTGTACTGGCGCAGACTCATACCAGCACGCAGACACCCACCTGTAGAAGGCTGCAACCTTCTCTCGTTCTCCAGTTGCTACTGGAAGGGAGCTCCAACCCCCTAATCTCGTTTACCAGCCACTACTAGAAGGGAGCTTCAACCCCCTGAACTGATCACTGGATTCTATTGGCAGGAAACTTTGACTTCCACACTAAAGGCTTCAACCGTCAGAACCACTGCAGACCATGTTTCATAAATTTTCACACTGGATCCAACAACTTCAACACAACATAATTTTTTGAACAATGCTAATAACCATCAACCAATCTTCAAACAGAACAATGATATCACTATAACTAGATCACATCTTTAAACCCAGACTTTTGTATTAACACGAAGAATCAACTTCAACCCTGATCATTCATAAAATCAATTGCATATGCTACTTTACTTTCTGCAACCAGCATGTATACGCGCTTTCTTGGGAATGAACCTACATATAGATCTTTATATATTGAGGAATTAGAGTTTTGTCCAGACTCAGAACAGATCAGAGATATTCAGATACATTTTTTTTTCAGATGTACAAAATCCTTAAACAGTCACCAACATCCATCATTCTCAATCAACCAGTCACTGATCATTTTTATACATAATCAACTAGCAGCATAAACAATATTCAAACAATCTAGATCTACATGAAGACTTAATTGACATGCAACAGAAACACAACAAAAATGATCAGACATTTTCTTCAGCACTCTTTAGAAAAACCCTAACTTCGATACGCACCTTTGTTGAAATGAACTCGCAGGTATAAACACTTTCATCGTGATGAACCAACATATAGATATGTAAAGATTACAAGACTGTGCAACACTTCAAAGCAACAAACTTGCTAAGATCATCTCATTTACTTCAACAATTATGCACTAGACCACAGATTTAAAGAACTCATAACAGATCATGCAAATACATAGTCATTTCAGGTCTAGAGATCTTGATCCATTATCGTATTCATGAGTGCATTAAAATATTAGATCTATCTATTGAATATAGCCCAATCTATGTAGATATACTTCAAGCTAAAGTATTCATTCAATTCTCATTCACATGCACACACTTGCACTATGATCTTCTCCTCCTTATATAGTTTGAGCCTTAGCCAGTACCATGAGCCGAAAACCACACAAGTGCTGGTGGTATTCTTGGACGAGATCAAATAGTTGTAACTCGCTCAATATTGTGGGCTAATACCATGGTAAAGACCTTTGGTATTGTTAAAATTAGTGCGCCAACTCATATGTGACTTTGCTTCTTTGTACCCACGTTTACACGTGACTTTTCTTCACAAAAACTATATATACACAAATTCTGGATATATACACGAATTGGCTTCATTGAACCTATGGGTATACGTGGGTTCCCTTCATCAAACCTATGTATATTTCTTGAACCTTTACCTTCATTCCACTTTCACTGACTAGAATTCCTTTCTTTGTCACATCTGAACTGGCCTATAGATACATCAAGTTTACATCTTCAACAAATAGGGTTCTATCAAAAGGCAACTCATCGAGTAGACATAAAGGCAGATACATCAATTTTACATCTTCAATAAATAGGTTGCTATCAAAAGGAAATTCATCGAGTAGATGTAAAGGCAACTCATCAAGTATGTTTCCATCAAAGACAACATATTACATCATAATGCCAACAATCTCCCCCTTTGGACTTGATGGAAAGCATGTTGGTGTTTGATTACCACAAATTGTAGATACTTGATAGACACATCAATCATAAGCATTATTCAAACACCAAGTTACTCTCCCCCTTTGACATCAAGAGCAATGGGCGAATCGATACAAGAATGTTGAGATTTGCACTGCACTATATAGACCATACTCCCTTTGAACACACACTAAAGCTTCAAAACGGATTTGCAATACTCTATAACCTTTCCTATCACCAAGGACGCATACATACATCAATTACATAACCAAGTGGGGTTACATATTTGACTCAACTACCCAACCAAGTGGGTTTACATTTTTGACTCAAGCACCCAACCAAGTGGGTTTACAAATTTGAAAAAGTCCCTACATGACTGAATATGACAATATTTACATCATAGGTCTCAACATGACCCTTACATCAAATTACTTTATAACCAATACCAAAGGACCTCAATAGAGCGAGATCATCGAACACACTGTAGTAACCAACAGAATGCCAACAATGCATTATATCCAACAAGGATAATTCTCCCCCTAAACTTTTGCATCCCATCAACACCTGAGAAATAGGGCCAAACCATATATGACAAAGACTGTTATGAAGGTGGACCCATAGATTTTATGATAGAAAGATCCATACGCGACTGTATAAAGAGAAACTCGCGTATATACGCAACTATGCGTCACGAAACCCGAGTACCGAATTTAATCTTCTGAAATCAAACATATTAGATAAGTGAGGCAGAGACAACTCCTAACTTCAATCTGAGATATTCAAATGATTTTATGGGAATACGTTTAGTAAATATCTCAACAAATTGTTCTTTGGAGGGAACATACTCCAATTTAACCTTTTTCTCAAACACTTGTTCTCATAAAAAGTGATACTTGATAGGAATGTGCTTGGCTTTGGAATGCATAACAAGATTTTTCGAGATACTGATGGCACTTGTATTATCACATAGGATGGAGATGGAAGGAGAACATTTAATTTGAATATCTTGTAATGTCTGCATCATCCAAAGAAATTTTGTGCAACATGATGCAGCAGCCACATATTCTGCTTCTGCTGTAAATAAGGAAATGGAACTTTGTTTCTTGCTGAACTAGGATACTAATCGGGGCCCCATATAAAATGCACCTCCACTAGTGCTTTTTCGGTCATCAACATTTCTAGCCCAGTCCGCATCTGTGTAAGCATGAAGAGTAAGATCAACATTCTTGGGATACCATAAACCAAAATCTTGAGTTCCTTGTAAATATTTGAATATTCTTTTTATGGCCTGAAGATGACTCCTTTGGATTGGCTTGGAATCGTCCAACAATCCCAATTGCATGCATGATATCCGATCTAGTCCCTGTTAGATAAAGAGGACTTCCAATCATATATCTATACTTTGGTTGGTTTACAATGGGAGAATCATCATGAGAACTGAGGTTACATATGGTCACCATTGGAGCACTCACAGGTTTGCAGTCTTCCATCCCATACTTCTTAAGAATCTGTTTGAGATATTTTTCTTGAAAGATGCCATATTTTTCTTGTTGCACTTGTAAGCCAAGAAAATATGTTAGTTCCCCAAGTAAAGACATTTCAAATCCCTGCTGCATAACGAAAGAAATTTTCTGACTCATGGATTCTTCATTACTCTAAAAAATGATGTCATCAACATAAAAAACAATAATTAACAGTTTATCATCCTCAAATTTTGTGTGTAAGTTGTTGTCTATAGATCCTTTTTTGAAACCTTGTTGTTGAAGATATTTGTCAAGACAATAATACCATGCCCGTGGGACTTATTTTAGACCATGTAGGGCCTTTTTAAGTTTGCGAACAATTTTTTCATCATTTCCCGGAATGAATCCTTCTGGTTGTTCTATATAAACTTCTTCTTCTAGATCACCATTAAGGAAAGAATATTTTACATCCATTTGATAAAACTTGAATTGTTTAAAACTTGAAAATGCAAGAAACATTCTTATGACTTCAAGTCTGGCTACTGGTGCAAATGTTTCTTCAAAATCTATGCCTTCTTGTTGAGCATACCCTTTAAAAACAAGTCTAGATTTTTTTCTAATTACATATATTCCATTTTCATTTAACTTATTTTTGAATATCCACTTTGTTCCAATAACATTTTTATCATGAGGTCTTAGAACCAATTCCCAAGTATTATTCTTTTCAATTTGATCAAGTTCTTCATTCATGGCCTGAATCCAACATTCATATTTATTCACTTGATTTACATTTTTTGGTTCAATGGTGCATAAAAGTGCAAGATAACTAGGAGATCCTTCAAGTTTTCTTCTTGTTTGTACCCATGATTCATTTTCTCCCAAAATTTGAGATTCTGGATGATTCTTTTAAACACACCTGGATGAAGCCTTTTCTCTTTCTAATGTATCTTCTTATGGTGCTTCATTAGTTTCTTCTTCTATACTATTGTGATTTGATGAGAGAAAACATTCATCATCATCATCCTCATTTGTTATTATTTCCCTTTTGGGGGTTGTGAGAGATTCATCAATCACAACATCAATACATTCATCAATATTTCGAAGTCTTTAATAGTAGCATTTGTATGCTTTACTTCTAGAAGAGTAACCAAGAAGTATTCCTTCATCTGCTTTAGGTTCAAATTTACCAGGTTTTTCGTCATTATTTTTTATATAAAATTTGCTTCCAAAAAATTTGAAGTGCTTCACAGTGGGAGTATTACCATACTAGACTTTTATCACTATTTACATGAACATGAACCTTGTTGAGAATATTTACTACAGTACGAGCAGATTCACCCCAAAAGGTGTCAGGAGTTCTAGATTCATCAAGCATATCACGAGCCATTTGATGAACTATCCTATTCATTCTTTCTGCCACACCATATTGTTGCGGAGCTCTAGATACATAAAATTGTCTTTTTATGCCATATTGTTCACATAAATCAAAGAATGCATCTGATATGTATTCTCCTCCTTGGCCAGATCTAAGACATTTGATTTTTAAATCTAATTCATTTTCAAATAAAGCTTTGAAGACCTTAAATTTTTCAAATGCTTCATCTTTATGTTTCAATAAACCGATCCAACACATTCTAGAAAAGTCATCAATGAATAAGATATAGTATTGTTCTCCACGAGGTGACATTTTCCTTACAGGTCCACACAAATCAGTATGTATAAGTTCAAGAGGCTTACTTGTTGATCCTTCTTTGGCATTAAATTGAACCCTGGTTTTCTTACCGAATTGCCATGACTTGCATATGGTACTTTCTGGTAAAGTAATGTTGGGTAGATCACGAAAAACTTTGAGCCTGCTTGATTTTCTTATTTGAGAAAAGCTCAGATGTCCCAATATTCTGTGCCATAACCAATTTTCTACAGATTTTCCTAGATAAAATTGTTCTTGGCCACCTTTCAATATATACAGATTGCTTGGTGTTCTTGTTCCTTTTATTACGGTTTTTCCGGTGTCAAGTTCACGTAACACACACTCCTTTGATCGAAAGACTTAATTTCCTTGGTCACACAGAGGGCTAACACTCAACAAGTTATTCTTTATTCCATCAACATACATAACATTGTTAGCTTTAACCTTTTGTTTTAGAAAAACAGATCCTTTACCCTTAACGATAGCAGGAGAGTCATTTCCAAAAGTAACATTATTTTCCTTTTCTAATGCATTGTATGAAATAATTTTATCTTTATCACCTGTCATGTGTTTTGAACATCTGTTATCAATGTACCATTGATTTTCTTCTCCTTCTACAAATGAATCTATGCCGCAACTTTCAAACTGTAAGTCCTTCCTTCTCCATACCTTGGAACTTGTGGATATTTGTTCTTTTGGCTGAAGTTTCCTCCTTCCTTCAAATTCCTCATGCCCAAATTTATTGCAAAATGGACATTCAATTTCGTCTTGAAGAGGAGAAAATTGTTATAGCATTCTTCTTTATTCCTGTCTCATTTCTTTGCTTTCTTGCTTCTCTGGTTATGATGGTTTTGTATGCAACACATTGAGCAGTGTTGTGACCAAAATTATGACATGAGAAACATTTTCCATGAAAGAATTTTTTGCGATCATAGAACCTTCTAGTGTTGTTTACCTTTTGACTGATATTTCTCTTATTGTTCATCCTTGAATTTGAATGATCATGCTTTACCTATCTTTGTTCTTTTGTTGAGTGATGAAGCTTTGTTGGCTGGCTTTTGCTACAGTTAGATAGCTTGTATTTGAGGATTTTTCTGACTAAGAATATTCACCAATATATCCAAAACCTATTTTCACAAGAGGAGAGCATTGAACCTTGATAATTTCATCTAAGGTTTCAGATCCTTTAGCAAAACTAAGATTTATAGTCTTTTTCAAGTTCCTTTCTTAGACTTACTATTTCACATTCTAATTTCTCATTGTGCTTCTCCTTTTCTATGAGTTGATTCTTTAGAGTATCTATGGCTATTTTTTTTTCTTTCAAACATATTTTGAGTTGAGTGATTTCTTCAAGAAAATCATTTTCTTCTAAAGAATCCATAAAAAAAATTTAGCCTCACTAGTGTCTTTTTAAAATGCCATGAGCAGTTTAATATCTTGATCATATTCTTCTTCTTCACTATTTGATAAGGCATCACTATCTTCATGGGTATAGTAACTTTTTCTATTGCCAAATCGTCTCCTATTTCCTTTTGCTAAATCATTTCCCTTTTCATGATTATCTTTATGAGGACATTTAAGAGCATAATGACCCACTCTTCCATAAGAAAAACATTTGAAAGGAAGCTTACCTCTAAACCTTCTAGTGCCAAGTTGAAGTTTCTTTACAAAATTTACCTCATCTTCTTCTGATACATACCCTGATTCCTTTTTCTCTTCTTTTTCTTTTTCCTTTTGCAATAGCTTTAAAAGCAGCTTCTTTGATTTCAGATGAACCTCCTTTTCTCATCTCAAAAGCAGTCAGGATCCCATGAAGTTGAATAATAGTAAGATTTTAAAGATCCTACTTCTCTTCAATAGCAAACACTTTTGACTCAAATTTAGGAGTTAGAGATCTTAATATTTTCTCTACTAAAATTGTTTCTCTTATGTCTTCACCCAAATTTCTCATACGATTTACAATCTCATCTAGATGCAAAAATAAATTAGCAATACTTTCATCATTATGCATTTTGAGATTTTCATATTGAATTCTGAGAGATTGGAGTTTAGAAATTTTTACCTTGGCATCGCCTTCATGGCTCATAATTATTTTTTCCCATATTTACTTTGTTGTATTTAACTGCATAACTTTGACAAATTCTGATTCAGTCAGACTTCCTAATAATTCATTGAAAACTTTTGCATTTGTTTCATAGTTCTTCCTTACTACTGGATCTGTGGGAATTGTAGCTAGGTATTGGTAACCACCTTCAACTATTGCCCAAACATCTGCTCCAAGAGGCTGAAGATAGGATCTTTTTCTTGTCTTCCATAAGATTAAATTGTTTCTGTTGAAAAGTGGTGGTTTGATAGATGTTGTTCCATCTTGATTGCTCATCTTGAAATATCTTCTTTCTAGCGATTAAGCTTCTTTAGAAGGACCTGCTCTGATACTAATTGTTGGGAAAAATACTGAGAGGGGAGGTGAATCAGTATTTACATCTTTTACTTTAGTTTACTGATTTCTATATGCAACTCTAATTAGTCCAACTAGCGTATGCGCACAATTGTCTTAAAGGAAACATGTGTATACCCAAATAAATTAATGTTTAGATAAGTATTCAGAAACTTTACTTAGCCCAGTTCATCAGTTATGCATTAGACATTTAAGCAGTAAACATGTGCAATAATAAAAAAATAAATCATCACACAAAGGCATCACACATGAACACCAAGATTTAAGGTGGAAACCCAAGCCAGTATAAAACCACCGTTGCTGTCGTCTTTGTCTTCAATATTTTTTATATATAAAACTACTTACAATGTTGTACTGACGCAGACTCATACCAGCACACAAGCACCCACCTACAGAAGGTTGCAACCTTCTCTCGTTCTCCAGCTGCTACTGGAAGGGAGCTCTAACCCCCTGATCTCGTTTACCAGCCACTACTAGAAGGGAGCTTCAACCCCCTGAGTTGATCACCAGCTTCTACTAGAAAGAAGCTTCAACTTCCACATTGAATGCTTCAACCCTTAGAACCACTGCAGACAATGTTTCCTAATTTTTCACACTGGATCCAACAACTTCAACACAACATAATTTGTAGAACAATGCTAATAACCATCAACCAATCTTCAAACAGAACAGTGAGATCATTGTAACCAAATCACATCATTAAACTTAAACTTCTATATTAACACATAGAATCAATGTCAACCTTGACCGTTCATAAAATCAATTGTATATGCTACTTTACTTTCTACAACCAGTGTGTATACGTGCTTTCCTGTGGACGAACCTGCGTATAGATCTTTATATACTGAGGAATTAGAGTTCTGTGCAGACTCATAATAGATCAGAGATATTCAAATACATTTTTCTCAGATGTACATAATCCTTAAATAGTCAGCAACATCCATCATTTTGAATCAACCAGTCACTAATCATTTTTATACGTAATCAACTAGCAGCATAAACAATATTCAAACAATCCAGATCTACATGAAGACTTCATTTACACACAATAGAAACATAGCAGAAATTATCAGACATTTTCTTCAACACTATTTAGAAAAACCCTAACTTCCATACGCGCCTTTGCTGAAGCGAACCCGCGGGTATATGCGCTTTCACCGTGACGAACCAGTGTATATATATGTAAATATTACAGGACTACGCAACAATTCAAAACAAAAAACTTGCTCATATCATCTCATTTACTTCAGCAATTATGCGCCAGAAAACAGATATAAACAACTCATAATAGATCATGCAA